>CM062242.1:23693430-24893430 GCA_031216285.1 Syzygium syzygioides | reverse complement strand
CCCATACCTGAGTAATATTTTCTTCTTCCGCTCGGTTATTTGTAAAATCGCCAGTTGAAATGATGTTTTTCTCCTTTCATGTCCATGTAAATTAAGAAAGCAATAAGGTGCTGTGGCATATGGAGCTTCATAAGCCTCAGACAAAGTGTGTGCATCGTTGATTGTACTTTCCAGAATTTTAAATGATCCTGATTAGCAGTGTACTTTATAATGGCGTGTTTTTTGTATTTCAGCTCCTGTCAATGAGACTTGCGGCAGTTAACCCAAGGGTTGATTTCAACATGGATAGCATTTTTGCAGCAGATGTGAGTATAATTTTCTTATATTTTATTCCGCACTCGCTCGGTGTTTCCTCGTGTTAGGTGATGCCAGGGATTTGGCAGAAACATTCTGCAATCTTGTAATAGTACAATGTTCATTTTTACATCTGAAGTTCTTTTGAAATATTAAATAAAAGGTAGAGTAAATCTTGGTCACATACTTCATCTGCATATTGTTGCAGCTGGTACCCATAAAATAAACCTTCAATGTGCACGCCTCTCTCGGTGGCCTTTTTACTTCAGTATCATTCTTTTTTGTTTGAGCCTTGACATTCAACATTTATAAAACCAGTTATTACCCAGACTCTTGCACTGTCCTACACTGCATTAATGCCCCTTCAAGATTTATGGTAGCAGAAATTCTCACATGTAGAAGTGTCTGAAGAGTTCATTCATTGCCACTGACATTTCTATAGCGCTACAACGCAAAAATGTTCTGCAAAGAGTTTGAATTGTCCTCTTTGATAAGGTTGTGGTACAATTTGAATCTTGTACAATTTTCATTGATAAAGAATACCTTTTTGATCTGTTACATACAGCGATTAGTCCTTTTTTCAGTCAATATCATTGTTTTATGCCATTTGTTGCTCACTCATTTATAAATTCAACGTTTTTTTGCTTATTTGCACTTGCAGAACGTGTCTCTGGTAGACAGTAATTTTCCCACCATGGTTATGCCACTCATGGGGTCTGAAGTCCAGGTGAATGGAAGCAGACAGCAGTACTACCAGCAATGGCAGTTTAATTCACTTCCGCAGCCAGTTTGGGGAAGGGAACAAGACAATCATAATTTTGTCACCCCAGAGAATTCTCTATTGAGTTACGATTCTCCAGCAAATTCAGGTAGTTTCTGTTGCCCGTTTCTTTGATCCAAGCCACATGTTTCCCACTTTAAAATTTTTCCATCTAAAATTCATAAATATGGAGAATAAACATGAGGGTGGGCATTTCTTTTTCCCAGATTTTGAATTTTGCTTAAATAGCTGTGGAGTCACGCAGTTCAACTTTGAAATATGAGCAAATTAACTGAAAGCTGGAAGTTCTTGCTATAGTTTGTGAGAAACTTTAACCAAAGCGCCTTTCAATTTTGGTCTTATTCATGTTATTCCGGAATGAATCATACGTATCTCTTCTATTCCTGCAAAATTCCCAATTTGTCAGACTAAGTCTCTTTTCATCTCTCCTTTGCAGTGTCTTTGCACTCTCGAGCAACCGAAAATGGAGCTATGAAGGTGGATTGAGGGTCTACTCGTAGTCTTAGTAATTAGTGTATATATTAGCAAGATATAAGGTTTACCACTTTAGCAGGAAGTAGGAGGCGTCAGATTCCATTTAACCAGGGTTTCCACGCTTCTACCTCAGTCTTCTTCTAATTTTGGTCCTATGAATTCTTATAATTTAGCAGCGGAAGGAAACCCGCATTTCTCCCAAATTGGAGTACAAAATTCCATATGCAGTCCGCATATCTGTACGTATATCATTCACTAACTCTGAGGATGAGTAAGTCAGCGAGTCTTCATGGGAAGATAGGACTGATCCACATTGTACAATGACAGAACCTCTAAACTATGATGGAAGTAAGATTCCGTGCCGTGATGCATATTTGCCTATGTGTATTTGTTGTCTTTGATGATACCCTTTCATGGTGTGGAGGCTTTGTCGAGTCCCCCCACTGATTTGTTGCGAGCGTGAGCATTTTTTTTCGAAGTTTGAAAGCTGTTTATGGCTGTCGAAGATGTGCGGTCCCTTTCCGTGACTTTGCTCCGGTACGTTCCTTCATGGCACATCAGAGTGGAGGGATTGGATGCTCTTAGGCTCCGTTCGTTTGGGGAAAAATATTCTCCCGGAAAATATTTTCCGGGTTTTCCGGTGTTCGGGGGCGGAAAATGTTTTCCGTAGGAAAATATTTTCCTTCCCCCTTACAAAATAGCCTAAGTTTCTGGAAAATGATTTCCACTTCTTTAAAAGTGGAAATCATTTTCCGGAACTTCTTCTTCTTCTTCTTCACTAAGGTCGCCGGCCGCCGCCGGTCGCCGGCCGCCGCCTCCGCCGCCTCCGCCTCCGCCGCCGCCGCCGCCTCCGCCGCCTGTCGCCGGCCGCCGCGTCCGCCGCCGGTCGCAGCCTCCGCCGCGGTCGCCGGCCGCCGCCGGTCGCCGGCCGCCTCCGCCACCGGTTGCCGGCCGCCGCCGGTTGCCGGCCGCCTCCGCCGCCGGTCGCCGGCCGCCGCCGCCGGTCGCCGGCCGCCGCCGCCGGTCGCCCGCCGCCGCCGCCGGTCGCCGCCGCCGCCGCCGATCACTGGCGAAATATATTTTCCGAAACTTTTTCATATTGATCGCCGAACACCGGAAAATTATGTTCCGGGAAAATATTTTCCAGGAAAATGACTTTCGAAAAAATATTTTCCAAAAGGAGAATATTTTTCTCCAAACGAACGGAGCCCGACATTCGGACGGGGCTAGGCGAGGTTCATAGGTGATGTTTTCATTGTATGGTACAGAAGAAAAGAGAGGAGAGAAATTCTGCTAGTGCTAGATAAATGCACGGCTTGTTGATTAAAAAGAAAAGAGATTAGTTTTATGCCTTCTTGGGTGACGCGTGTGATTCTTAGTTGAATGATTAATGGGCAATTCTCTAATAAACCGGCTTTAATGCTCCTCCTAAGCAGTAAGCAACGCCATCTCCAAATACATTTCTGTTAGCTTGGCCACAAAGACGATATCAAGAAAAAGTCTACTTCTAGCCCCTGCGACGTCCGAGGTAAGATCTTCCAACTGTCATGAAGCTCTTTCATCGACGTCCGAGGTGATTGATGCTTCCAGCATTAGTCCTTGGCTCCAAGGACTTGAGGGTCGCTAAGAACTCGGGATCAACCTAAAGAGATGCTGACAAAGGCGACGTTTCGTCGTACCCATCAACCCATGCAGCTCTCTCGCTTCTTGTCCCACGCACTTGCCCGCCAAACGGCGGACTCCTCCATCCTTCCAAATCCCTCAAAGCCGAATACTTTGCGTTCCAACGGTCGTTTGAGGGAGGCGTTGCTGGAGATGGCCATTCAAGGCCCCGAAATGGTGTTCGCAGGATACGTCACGCTCTTGGACGAGTGCGTGGAGAAGAGGGCGTTGAGGGAAGGCCAAAGAGTCCATGCCCACATGATCAAGACATGCTATCTCCCGCCAGTTTATCTCTGGACTCGGCTTATTGTTTTCTACACCAAGATTGGACTTCTGGGTGATGCGCGCCGGGTGCTCGACGAAATGACGCTCCGGAATGTGGTCTCTTGGACGGCCATGATTTCAGCTTATTCCCAGAAAGGGTATGCCTCTGAAGCTCTGGATCTTTTCCAGCAGATGTTGAGATCAGGTATTCTGCATGAGAGTGAGCAGTGCTTGTTTACAGTGGGTTCTTGTTTACTTCTTGGTGATGCTAAATAACATTTTGCAGACACAGAGCCAAATGAGTTTACGTTCGCCACAATTCTTGCTACATGCACGGGGGCGTCGGGTTTTCAGTTGGGAAGGCAAGTCCACTCTTTAGTCATTAAGAATAATTATGAATCCCAAATATTTGTCGGGAGCTCACTCCTTGACATGTATGCCAAGGCTGGCAAAATCCATGAAGCACGAGAAGTGTTTGAGTGCTTGCCCGAAAGGGATGTTGTTTCTTGTACTGCTATAATCTCAGGTTATGCTCAGTTAGGTATTGATGAAGAGGCCATAGAATTATTCAGTAGGTTGCAGAGAGAGGGGATGGATTCGAATTATGTTACTTATGCAAGTGTCTTGACTGCTTTGTCTGGGCTTGCTGCGTTGAATCATGGCAGGCAGGTCCATGGCCATGTACTTAGGCGTGAAGTCCCCTTTTACGTCGTTCTGGAGAATTCTCTCATAGACATGTACTCAAAATGTGGGAGTGTTACTTATGCGAGACGAGTTTTCGATAGCATGTCTGAGAGAACTGTCATCTCATGGAATGCTATGCTTGTGGGTTACAGCAAACATGGGATGGGGAGACAGGTCGTTGAGCTTTTCGAACTCATGAGAAAAGAAAATAAAGTTACACCTGATAGTGTTACACTCTTGGCTGTTTTATCTGGCTGCAGCCATGGGGGATTGGAAGAAAGAGGGCTACAACTTTTCCATGAGATTATAAATGGGGAACTTGGAGTTCATCCAGAGATGGAGCATTACGGGTGTGTAGTTGACATGCTTGGGCGTGCTGGTCAGCTGCAAGAGGCTTTCGAACATATACAGCAAATGCCTTTTGAGCCGACTCCTGCTATTTGGGGTTCACTTTTAGGTGCTTGTAGGGTTCACTCTAATGTTGACATCGGTGAACTTGTTGGCCGTAAGCTTCTTGAACTTGAGCCTGAAAATGCTGGAAATTATGTGATTCTTTCTAATTTATATGCTACGGCTGGAAGGTGGGAAGATGTAAGAAATGTGAGGCATTTGATGAAGGAGAAGGCAGTGATAAAAGAGCCGGGAAGGAGCTGGGTGGAGCTTGACCAGGTGCTTCACACTTTTCATGCCAGTGATCGTTTGCACCCAAGAAGGGGGGAGGTTTTTGAGAAGGTAAAAGATTTATCGCTCAAGATAAAAGCCCTTGGTTATGTTCCTGACTTGAGTTGTGCTTTTTACGATGTGGACGATGAACAGAAGGAGAAGATACTCCTTGGTCACAGTGAAAAGCTGGCCTTGGCCTTTGGATTGATGGCTAGTGCTGAAGGAGTTCCGGTCCGGGTGATAAAGAACCTTCGGATATGTGTTGACTGCCATAACTTTGCCAAATTTGTCTCGAAGCTATATGCAAGGCAAATTTCTTTGAGGGACAAAAATCGCTTCCACCATATTGTCAATGGCGTCTGTACTTGTGGAGACTACTGGTGATTTTTATTATGGTTCGTGAGTAAGGCCTTAGTTGACGCTTTGAAGATACAATAGAGTGAGGTTGTATGAAGTTATTTCAGCAAGAAGAGACATTGGAGTCAGGAAAATTATCGAGGTGCTCTTGCTTAGATTAAAAAATTCCGATATCATGCAAGATTTGCTGCTCTCTGAGACGACATATTTTGACGTCAGCTAATGCAATGGAGTGTGATTCACTTCTCTTTTTTTACATGCAGCGAGCAAGTTTTGGAAAACCGATCTTGAAGTGTTTTATGAGGAAAGATCTGGTTTTGTGAGTTCAGAGAGGGGGGTTGCTCATCTGTATCAATGACACCCCCACAGTTGCCTCAGTCCGAGGCGCAGAGCAGTGTAAAGATAGTCGGATAATTGACTTGATCTTCTTTTGAAATGAGAACTTAAATTCGGATTTCTTTCAATTTTTGTTAACTTGAAAGATTCTGACCCGAGAAGAGTAAATGGTAATTGTTTAGTGAGACTGAGAATATGACTAAGATGACAGGACATAGAGAATGGCCTGGATATGATGCTGGATACGTCTTATTTCATAACACCCTTCAGCTCGAGTTATCAGAACTCATGTCCCTTTACATTGATACGGGATCGGTGTGGACAGTCGATGCAGAAGATTCATGATTTGAGTTTGGCATCGAGAGAGAACTAGAGCTTTAGAGTTTTGATGAAACTGAAAACTTCCTGGTCAGCTGATACAATTGTAGCTGCAGATTCGTCTCAGGAAGTAAGAAGTGAAGTCGTCACCACCAGCCCCATTCGGTTTTACAGTTCTTGACATGGTTTGATCTAGTGTTTGCATCAAGCATGTGGTTGCATGAATGGAGTGAAGACGACCGAGCTGTACTGACTGTCGTTGTATCGAATTCTCGATAATGAGGAAGCTTGGACATCTTTTGTCCAAGTGCCCTGGAAAAGCAAGATCTCGCAAAGCGACGGGATCTGCGTATAGCTCACAAGCCTTATGTTAGTTTGGTTAGTTTCTTTTCTTGGCCAATAGATTGGATAATATACCTACACCACTTTTCTGTTGCTCTGTATCTATGAGTGATAAGTGCCTGTATTACTCGTCAAAAGAAAAAAAAAATCTTTTGTCAAAGTGCAAGTATCAGACTAGCTTCAGGCAAGTGAGACAGTTGCTTAATCTAGACTGGACCGTACTTCGAATTTTTCGTTTAATCTAAATTTTGCGGCTCATATATTTCACTTTTACACTAAACACACATATAATTTGTTCATTATTTTGTGAAATTCAAAAATATCTTAAATTTTGGTAGGAATAGTTAAGAAGTATTTTCAGTGATTTTGTTTAAGTGTAAACAAATGGGTGCAAGCCTTAATCTCGAGTTGCATCATGGCTACTTTTCCACTTTATGTGCACAATTACGAGCTTTGGTTAACTCTATTCGTCATGTCCTATTTTAAATCACCCTTCTCTATTTGGTCGAGAAAATATCATCTATGTTAAAATCAAAGAATTTGCGAGAAATTATTTTCATGACCTAATAGTATTACATCGTGTTAGAATTGAATACAAGACTTCGCGTTAGTTGAAAATTATAACTTAAATACTTTTTTGGTTTATGTTGTGTAACCTTTCATCCATGAAAGCAAGCAAATAATATGTGCATGGTAGTTGCCGGAACATCAAAATTATCCCAACTCGTTAGCCTTATTTATCTCCAGTCTAATCACATCGAATTGCGTTGTAATCACTTTGAAAAGAAATGTTCTCCTCAATTTTATCTCGACTTTGGTCAATGAAACGAACTATATTTTTCGTCAAGACCCGGCATATGATCTGTTATTTTTCTCGATATGTCTAGCTAATTTAGTATAACAAAACAAGTGTGAACAAAAAAGGTTTGTCTTTTCATTATCATGTGAAGCAACTAAAGCTCTTCCAATCCAAAGGTCATCGTGCTCGATAAACTTAGAATTAGTCGAGAAAAGTTCAAAACCCATTAGCCAAGACGACGTCGCTTCTCCCTTTGGCCAAAACGACAGCGTTTCGAGCGCGGAGGCCCGATCGCCAGATCCGCCAAAAACTAGCCTACATCAGGGTCTCCCCAGTCGCTCCACTCTCTCTCTCTCTCTCTCTCTCTCCCCCACTCGCGAAATCATGCCGGGTGCAGCGAAACCCTTGACGGCGGCGACCGCCGCCCTCCGCCGCCGGCTCTTCTCGTCCTCGTCCGGACCCAGCCGGTGGGCGACGCCGGGCCACGAGGAGCGCCCTAAGGGCTACCTGTTCAACCGGACCCCGCCGCCGGCCGGCCAGTCCCGCAAGTGGGAGGACTGGGAGCTCCCGTGCTACGTCACCAGCTTCCTGACGATCGTGATCCTCGGCGTGGGGCTCAACGCGAAGCCCGATCTCACCATCGAGACCTGGGCCCACCAGAAGGCCCTCGAGCGGCTGCAGGTGGAGCAGCAACAGATGGGCGAATCCGACTGATCAGGGTTTTGGAGGGGGGGGGGGAATTGCAGTAAGTTCGAGTTGAGTTTTGAGCTCTTCTTTCTTTCTTCCTTTTTGTTTTCCTTGCTGCGGGAACTGAGTTTCGATGGGGTTTGACTTTTGGCCTCCGTGTCGAATGTTGATATAATGTTAGCTCAATAATCATCTATTTGATGTTCGAAATCTGACTTCTGCGGTGATCGATGCTGCGAATTGAGCTGGAATCTATAATGCTTTTAATTGACCATGATTTGCCTATTTTGGTTTTCGCACGTTAATGTTACGATTAGGTATCAGAAGACGATTCCGTCCATTGTAGTTCGTTGAAATTCTAGGGATCGCAATGTGTCTTTGTTTCAATCTGGCAGTGGGCTCGGAGATGAATTTTTTGGTGTTCTTGTGTGCCACATAGCTGTTAAGGAACTAGCAGCTTTGTGTTGGAGTTTCAGGGATGGTCTTGTAACCCGCGACATCAGCAAAAGTTTCTAGCAAATTTCCGACGCTCCTTTTCTGTTGTTGGCAATATCATGATTATAGTCCGACATCGAGAAAGAAGAATGTAGCCTGTGGTCTCAAACTCTCGATGTAACTTTTGCCATTTTATCGGTGTGTAAATGCTTATGCATGAATAAATGGCTAGAAAGAGTGACACCAGAATAGCCACTGAAAGAAAACAAATATGGGGAGCTCAAATACTCTTGCTGAACAGGCATTTCAAGTATCCTCCATAAACTTTGAAGCCGACTATTCAGCTCATGAAAGTCAATATGCCTAATCATGACCCTGTCACCTTAACCTGCTCAAGTAATTCAGGTTTCATCCTTTATTGCAGAAGTCAGCCTTCTTTCTTATGTCCTTATTGCCTATACTCATTAATCCTCTAATGTGTCAAGATTGACCAATTTAACTATACACCCATATATATTGCCACCCAAGAGTATAGTGTTACAACCTTAGTTTCTTTTTTGCTAATAATACAAACTCCTTTTTGGTGGGGTTGAAAGCCAATATTGCACAACTCAGTCCTTGTCTGTCTAACCTTTTCCTTTGGTGTTGCATATTCGTTTATTCTTTTACTTGGACATCATTCCATGTTAGTTCTGAAAACTTAGTTGGCCAATCACAAAGTCAAAATTACTCTGATATTTCCTGTTGCACCATGGCATGGCACTCTGTTCTGTGAGTGCATCCTTCCTGCCTCAATATCATCTCAGGTTAAATTGTAAACTCTGTGAAGCTTCTACATTCGAAAAGTCCAAAATGAAATTGAAAGAATACCTACTTCTGCTGGATTGCTTTAGGACAATGTTCAAGTTTAGGGTTTTCTTTTGATAGGTAATTAATGTTTTATGCAGGTTTTGAGCATGTTTGTAGTTGAATGATGATATTGATTTTGTTTGGAAGGACTTCCACTACGATGTATGTGTTCTGATCCATATTCCAATGGTTATCTACATATGTTGCTGCCTGCTGGAATGTAGCAACTCTAGGGATATGCTTATCGTGGAACTCCATTGCTAGGTCCATTTTTCTCCTTATTACTGTGCATACAAACACTCTCACAATAACATGCTGTTGTTTTTTTTTTTTTGGTAAGGGTAACATGCTGTTGTTAAGCTTCATTTATCTGGTTATTTTTATAGCAGAAAATTTCTACAATGATCGAGATCACTTCTTACAAGATCAACGCTAACCAGAAAGATTAGCCTGAGTAAACAATCTACTTCTTTTTGGCCATAGAGTCAACAATCTACTTGGCTTGAGGATATTCTTCAATTTTGTTCAGATCTTGAATTTTGGAATCTAGGATAGTCTTAGAGATAGATGGGTAGAGTTAGTTTAATTTATTTGAAGAAATGACAGTTCATTAATAATCTAGTGATAGTTCCTGATGGGGCCTTCTTATGGTGAGAAAGTTGATGTTTCACGCACTCATGATGTGCTGGCTCATTCTGTGGTACAGTGCAGTTCATCCACATTAAATTATGGATGATCTGCTGCTACTAGAAAAGGAAGGAATTGTAGGAGTGCGAGTTTTGCTATAATAAAAAGGTTGCTTTATGATGACTTGGAGGTCCAGGGTTAAGTCAAGATAACAGCACCCTTTCAAATAGGATAACTGGAATGTTTGACCCTGCTTAGATCCTTTAAGGTGCGAACTTCATGCATCGAGTTGCTTTTTTACTTGTAAAACCTGCAATGTCAGTTTAACGGAATCGAAGTGGTTCTTATTTTTTCATCTTTTGAATGATAAACCAAGGGGTGCCACCCCTATGCGAAAATTGCAAAACCTATACATATTCCAACAAACTAGAAATATGAAATTGGATTTTCCTGCTATACCAAAAGTGAACGGTGTGTGAAATAGCTTTTTAAATTTGCTTCATTTGTCATAATGGAGTATCTACTGATACTTGGTTACTGATTTCTTTTGGATTTGGTTCATCTACATGTGATCTCGAGTATGTAATCACTGTGCCTAAATCGTTGGATTTGTAGTGAATTATTTTTTTATTATTGGGCAGAGGAACTTTTGTCCATGTGTACCTTTTGCAGTGTATGTGAAATAATATGGTGCTTTTAGGCATCTTTGTCAGTTGTCACTGAAACTCCTGTTAGATCTCTGGTCTTGGATGTACATGTCTGGTCATATGTCGCCTTGTTCTTGTGCTTTCTAGCATTTATCATTTGGCATGTCTCTAGAAGAGTTGATGTGTGGAAAGATTGCCTAGGTTAGCAATTAAGCCCTGCAACTCCACCTCCTTGCTCACCCGCCACTCAAAGACAATCGCTCCCAGTTGAAGTGTTGGCAAGTAGGTATAAAGATAGGCATGAAGATGTCTCATTTCACAAGATTTAACGAGGTTTTTCATATTATGCCCATCTTTTTCTTCAAGTGATTGAAGGACCTAGGAATATGAAGTGGAGAATTCTCTGCGATGCAAGATTGCAGGTACACTGAAGGATTATATTGTTGATGAATAAGTATACGTCGAGTTTCTTGAATACTTTCTTCCGCCCGGGTTATGTTCCTACGCAATCTTTGTCACTTCACTATCTGGAAGACTCTTGTCCTGCCTATTAGTTGTAGCTTCATTAACTGTTTGGAACACTTATTATGATGCTTTTGTTGATCCATGCCGACAGTCGTACTAGGAACTTTTCGTTTCTAGGAGTATTAGTAGGTGTACGGTTTGCTCAGCCCTTGAACTCCGGAACTTTCCTTGGTGCGCATGAGTTGAGAGGAGTAATTTTTTAATTGTTTCTTTTACCCCGATTCTGGTTGCCTTCTATATCTTGTCGGTTGATGAGATGGAAGAACCCGATGCAAAGCCAGTCTGCCTCAGAAAATTCTGCACTGTACTGCCCTGAAATCCTCCCCGTGATCTTTGTGAACTTTTTCTCTTTCAGTTTACCAGTCGGTGACCAAAAAAAAACTATAAACCAAAAAGGGTTGAAGATAATCAGTATGTTAGAATCGATTTGGTCAATCAAATCTAGGTCATTTCTTGTGTTTGGATTGAGGGAAGTGGAAGGAAATAGTACCCCAAGGAAGTATTTTCCTGATTTGGCTGGGTATTTGAAATAGGGAGCAAATGAATGGAAGTGATTTTAATCAAAAGAGAAAAATTTCTTTCAGTTGGGGGATAGAAATGGAAGGAAATGTAAATGTTGCATCTTTATTCCCTAATTACCCTTTCATCAGTTTCATTCAAATTTCATCCAAGCACACAAAAAGGAACTTTGATTTCCTCTGTCTTCTCCTGACTACATTTCTCTATGTTCTTTTTCTTCCATTTTCTTCCTGACTGTTAAAGGCTATATTCTGACACCAGCAGAAAGAAAGAGACGATTCAGTTTGAACTGGTGAATGATGATCACTTGATAGAAGCGGTGTGGACCGCGAAGGAAATAGGTAACGCTTCATACCGTAGACTGCAACCGGAGAAGGCTGGGTTGCATTTAGGCCCAGTATCTTCTCTGCAAAATACAAAAACTGAAACCCTCCTTTCCTTTTCTGAACCCTTATAGACCGGATGACCTGGGATTGACGAAGGAAAACTCAGTTAAATCGAAACGGAACTTCGTTCAGTAACCAGAGTGCTAGCGAATTAAGGATGCCACAACACGAATATCATAGTTGTGATTGAAGTTTGGAGCCTTTCCAGACCATCTTGTTCATTCAGCTCCGAAATTAGTCATAAAGCACAGTGATGGAGTGTAAATTATCCAAGTCGGGAGAAGGAAGAACCCAAACGTTTAATACATACTACAGACGTGCGCAATTCACCAATTCATCATGATGCTCGTTTCTATTTGGACGAACCTCTAATAGGGTAATGATCAGCCCCATTCTATTCCTTTTCAAGAGGAAAGTGTTGCACCGGATGTGTCCACAACCACGCTTTTCCTATGGTTTCTATCCGCCAATTGCCATGAAAGTGCAAAAGGGCTCCAGTTTTACTTCAGCCTTCTCTCCCTTTAGAAAAGCTGTCCCTTGTGCTTTTTCAAGGCCAGTCGCTCTGTTGTGGTCACGGGAAAGGACAATCTCCGCACTCAAGTGCGCTTTAAAGTAAAAAGGACCCATGAACATGATCCGTGAGCTGTCCCTCGTATTTGTTTCCTTAGGGTCCAATCCAATTGCGAATTGCGAATTGTAATATTGCTTTTTTATTCTCAAAATAAGTAGACTCTTTCAATGATACCATTAGTCCAAGAACTTTTTATTTAACATGAAATGTCATCTCTGAACTTTTATTGGCTCGATTAATTTATTGTGCGAAAACGTCCTTGAACTTCCAATCAATTTGATCGTGTCCCTAAAGTAATCCCAAATTATCATTGGAAAGGGTTTAGTAGAAGAGAAAGTTTGTTTAAGGTGATTAAGTGAAGAAAAAAGTTACGTGGATAAATTAAAAAAGCACGCACAAAAATGAATGCTTGCTTTATTTTTTGCAGTTTTCACATTGTATACATACATACATAATCGGATTGCATAATTTTCTTCATTTAGTGTTAGTCTCATCAGACCATCGCTAAAGTCAACATATTTTATTGGCCATATATAATGGTAGGATGTTCAAATAGCTTAGAATCCAATCAAAGTTTTTTAGTGACGATAGCATACATTGGAGAAAATTTTAGAAATTCAATTGAACCAATTGAGAGTGATGGCATTAATATCCCGAATTTTCATTCCAATCACCTGAGGTGCAACATTCATATAATTTATCATTATCAGCCTCCATAAAGCATATTGATAAATCAAGAGAAGCAAAGTATTTTACTATTCCAGCGAAGAAGCAAGTTCCAAAATTCTTACCCTCTTTCTTGCAATACAAAAGAGGTGTCCCTAATCCACAGCTCGCAAGGGCTCTCACTCTTGAGGGCTTCTTCGACACAAGTCAGGATAGAATTAGATAGCTATACTTGTTTGATGATTCTCTTTATGATAATCAGGTTTCTCTCTCTATATATCTGTTTCGAGGTATATAAAATGACATCGTTGTCATCCCAAAGCTAAGTTCACAACATTCTCTCCAATTAGGTCGAGGTATGAGTTACATATTTGAATATGCGACTAGGCTTGGAACTTCACTTGTCATGTCACGATCTCCACCTAAAGAACTCAATCCTCCTTTCTACTCTTTGGCTGAAAACTGTGCCAGTTTGATCATATAGGAAGAAAAATAACGTCATGCGATGTTACCATTATACTAGTTGTATAGATCTTCGAAGCTGGGAGTTGGTGGTGACGCCGACGTGGGAATTGCCCTACAATCTTAGATCTACATACGTACATGTTTCATCTGAGGACAAAAATCAACAGCTATCACCCAACTAAGAAAATAATGAATGAAACTTGATAGAAAATATTATAATTCTGGTCATGTCTCTTTGTGGGCACGAAAAACCAATCTCGGATTGAAGATTGCCATCCTGCCTACCGGACACTGTCCCATTTCCCGAGGGCCCTCCTCCACCGGCGGATGTGATTCGAAGCCTTCTTCATTGGTCAGTATATCCTATGCTCTCCTAAAGAACGAAACAAAAAGAACAAGAAAAAAAAATGGGGATTGTATCTTTTTCTTCTTACATGAAGAAAGACTTGTTTATCGATGTTCATTTTGCGTAAGAATTAGTTAACATGTGAGAAAGAAAAGGACATTTAAGTGTAGGTAGAAACCGAACCCGACCGCGAAACGTGGCCATCGGATGCTCCGATATAATTGTGAAGGCGAAATCTTCTTGATGTCACTCTTTATATTGACATTTCGTGATACATCGAATTACCTCTTCCTCGATATATCAAAGGATCTCATTTCAATGTCTAAATGATTCTGTGAAGATTTGTGTGTTGCCTCTTATAATAATTAGAATGGACCCAAAAAGAAATGGGAAAATGATACGAACGGTTCTTAAGCTTTGAACCAATGTGATGTGATCCCTAAATATTAGCTTAACGTACAACGTGGTTCCTGAACTTTTAATTTATTCAAGACGGTCCATCGACTTTTGGTATATGTTCAAACTAGTCATTGAACAATATGAAAATGTTCAATACTGTCTTTCCATTAATTTAAGTTTGGGGATGACATTGAACTTTTTGAACATGTATAAAAAGTTCAAGATCACATTGAACAAACTAAAAGTTCATGCACTACACTATACATTGGGTTAAAGTTGAGAGACGATATTGAATAAGTTAAAAGTTTATAAGCCATATTGCACATGGATTTAAAGTTTACATATCATTTGTCACGTTATATCAAAAGAAATATCGTGCTATTGCAGACCAAAAAACAAAAAAAATGGTATCCCGAGGAAAGAGGTCCACAGGATTGGAGCGAGAGGTGAGATATCTCCATCTCTCTTTAGGGTTTTGCTTTTTGTGTGCGAAGCTGACCCCCAAAAGAGGCATCATATTCTCAAATGAGGAACAGCGACCGTTCAAAAATGTCCAAAGCCATCGTCTTTCACTTCAGTCAGCGTCCCCACAAATGGCCATTACATGCGGGGCACCAGCGAAACCGAGGCCGTCGCTGTCGGTGCAGCGCGAGCCCCGTGCGGCATGACAGTGCCACTTTCCATTTCGTTGGCCACTTCTGCGTTCTCTATTCCCTTGGATTCCTCAAGCGGAAGTCCCGCAAATCGATTGGCCGGTTCGTGCGCGTGCGTGCGTGGACGGACTGGGGACGCAGACGATTTACCGCTCTCTTTCCTCCCCCGTTTCTTTATCTGGGTTTTGCTTCTCGGACGAGTCTGGATCTACGCCATTTCCAGCTCGCTCACGTGATGGGTAGCCAGAGGAGGACGAAGCTGCCGAAACACCATGTTCCTTAGGTTCAAAGCTTTCGCGTTGTACGTGTTCACATGTCGTCATGATTCGAGTAAGATGGATTAGGATGTACACCCGAAACTCCAACCGCGCCAAAGTCATTCGCGGTCGAATCACGGCATCTGAGACCGCTCCTGCCGCTCGGTCACGGAGTTTTTACTTGATGGGCCAATCTGGGTGTCTTCGTGACATCACTTGGATCGGAAGGTTCGGATACGACATGCTATTGCAAAAATAAGCGATTATAAAAAATAGAAATATGTGAAAGCACGTCGGTTCTCTATCAGAACCAAGTCATTTCGTTTCGGATATTTCCCCCATAAAATTTGAAGCATGTCTGTGTCCTCACGTAATTTTAAGATTAGTGCCCGCAATTCTTGTCGCACCTCGGCCCTTTTTTTCTTTTGTCGAAAAGAAATTATATTTATTGCTCAAATGGATACGACAAAGCGAATCGAAATAGGGCAAAACCCAGAATCCTCTAAAGTAAAGCCAAATTTAGAAAACAAGGAAGATCGATGGAGCACCAACAGGGTTGATCACACATGCGTTTCACAAAAACAGATATGTCAGGCAAAATAATCTGCGCTCAGCCACTGGATCTCGTATCTTCGTCAATGATTGACCACACGCCGGAAATTCCATTTCCAAAGACTGCGGCGTTGCTAGTTGGCGATGCGCACCTAGATTCGGCTTCCTTAGTAGTACCGTGGCTGAAGGACATTTGCAGGGGGACTAATCCTGTAACTTTTAAGCCCATTGTTTTTTTTTTTGTTTTAACTTTATCTAAACCAATCGAATCCGAAGTCGAGGTTCCCAGACCAGCCCTCAATCACCCACGAACCTAACCTCGGTACATGTACTAAACTGACGAATGGTGTTCTTAATTATTGACCCCAAAAAAATAGTGTTCTTAATTAATAATTCAAAAGGCATCTTCCTACTTATTTTGGAACGGAGATGTGCTCCCTAGCGTGTGAGCTGTTCTCCACCGTCCATCACATCTATTGGTCAACGGGTACGTACGCGAGAGGTTGTCAAACAGTGGGAATCCTTGCACAAACTTCCAAGCAACCGATCGAAAACCCAAATCCAATGATTTCTGCCCCCATTAAAACCCGCATTAGCTGTAAGCCCGTAGCTCAAGCTGATGCGACACGATCAAATGTAGGGGGCGCACATTCAGTAACCCCCCTTTGGTCAAATCCGAATCTGGGTGTGGGGTTGAAAGCAATTAGCTTAATTTGTTCTTAGCAACCTTCGATTCCTAACCTATTTAGAGCAAAATTATAAGTCGGTTTATCTTGCGTTTTGGCGAACAGCTAAACCGGTACGCGGAAGGACATGGTAGGCATGAAGTGATTGCGACATTACCCCGGCTTCAAGATGGGCAAAATACAGGAACACGGAGTTTCTTTGATTATGGTAGATGTTTTAGGGACATTGCATTGAGTACCGAGCGGCTGGAGAGGAGCGACGTCCCCGTCGGTCGGTCTGTCTGTCGTTATTCTTCGATATTGACAAGATCCGAATGTAACACGATTCTACGAGACGCACAATGCGGCGGTGGGTGGTGAGTGTGGCGGCCTTCAATTCTGTGCACAGCCTACAAAATTAGAGAACGGACCGGCCGGTTCGAGCGCACGCCGGCTTATCATTGGGGGGCACTTGGCTTAGTGTTGAATTATTGGTGCAAATTGACAATGTTTTTCCTCATACGGAGTTGAAAAACATAGCGTGGCAAGATGGCACGTCACATCTCCCTCGGGTCACCGTCGCGAAATTCTCATGCCAAAAAGGAAAATAAATAAAAAAAATTCAAAAAAAAATTCGAAAAGAATTCATGCCGGCATCGGTTGTATTACGTTAAACAACCGGCGTTCTCGTCATCAATTTCCGGCCAAAATTGGTCGGATATACTATCGGCAAATTATCGAAAGGTTTATGACTAAATTAATCAAATTGAAAAGTTCAAAACTGAATTGGCATAAGCGCAATATATTTAGGATTTTTTTGGCAAATATTCTTAGAAATCGAACATGGTCATGCGAGCACTCCTATTCCTTAAGCCATATTCTCGATTTCCACGGATTTTTGTCTCTAACTTGCGAATTGCAAAGTAAATGTTCAAAACAAAAGAGTGCTTCTACTACTATTATGCCTGGAGTGGCCGTGCCCTGGGGGTTTGTACCACTGAACTGGGTCGCAATATATTATTTCTATATGTTACTGCACCATGTATATTTTTTTTTGGCTTAGATACGACACTTTATATATGATCGCTTCTATCCTTTAAAATAATCGCTTAATAAAAAATATTTTCATCATCGATAATAATTAATGTCTAAATATTTTCGAGAACGACAAAACTTTTATCGTTTATTCATATTTCAAGAAAACATCGCCACGTAGATATTCAAGGTAACTCGGTTGAAAATCTTGACCATGTTTTTAAAAAAAAAATTTAAGTATATTAATGGGGGGAAAAAAAAAAGGTAAGGAAAAACAGGAGAAAATATTCAGTGGTTTGCACATGCCATGTCAATGGCTGACGTGGCACGCATATTTTACTCTCGTCCACTAACAAATGGACACATGGCTGCTGATGTGTATTAAAAAAATGATGTGGAATTTCTTCTTTTTCTTCGTTCTTCAACAACGTACTCCTTCTTCATCTAGGTTTCCATGGACGGCGGCGGCCGGTATGGACGACCGCTCATCCACTGGCGACGGCGGCACGCCTTCTCGTCACAGATCTGAAGACGCGCAGGAGGGGTGGCCATGGACGGTGGCTCGTCCAGAAATCGTGCGGAGGTCGGCCATGGACGAGCGTTTTGTCTTCCTCTGTTCATCCACGAACGAACTCCAGATCTGGAACAATAGATGGCCGAACTTTAAATCTAGGGCCAAATGACTCGAGGCACCATCCATGGCCGCGAGAGAACACCGGATCTGAAGCCATGACTTGAGCAGGTTGGGTGGCCATGGACGGTGGCTCGTCCATAAATCGCGCGGAGGTTGGCCATGGACGAGCGCTTCTTCTTCCTCTATTCATTCACCAACGAAATCCAAATCTGGAGCAGTAGGCATCTTGAAACACAAATCGAGAAAACCCCACACAGTTCACGGGACTTCATCCTGTCGGTAGGGTCAAATGACTCGAGCCACTATCCATGGCCGCGAGGTTTTTGAAAGAACGCCAGATTTGGCCGCGGAGGTCGTCGCTCAGATCTGTGGACGAGAGGCCATCCATGGCCGACCGCTACTCTGCATCTCCATATCTGTGGACGAGCGCTCGCGGCCAAGACTTAGCCGCCAGGACAACGGAGAGGGTGGACGCGGAGGTTGGCCTGGGTGCGATGATCGACCGTCGCTCAACAGTCAGATCTGGTTTGCTGCTTAACAGCTTTCAGCTCGAGTCTTCGCTCGTCCATGGTTGCCGGCGACAAGCTCAACAACTTTGCCGTGGACGGTGGTGGCCACGGTGGGGCGATGGCTCAAGGATGGTGGCGGCAGCGGCTTGGCGGTGGAGGTAGCCAAGCCCAGCGGAGCGGAGGTTGAAAAAGTTCTGAAGAAGAAGAAAAAAAAGAAATTCCACATCATTTTTTTATACACATCAGCAGCCATGTGTCCATTTATTAGTGGATGAGAGAAAATTATGCACGCCACGTCAGCCATTGACGTGGCACGTGCAAACCACTGAATATTTCCTCGAAAAACAGACCCTTCTTCATCTCCGAACGGTCTCCCTCGATCGCGACGGTCACGGACAGCGATCCCCTCGGGCAACCGGATAAATGCGGACAGCGATCGCGCGGGGGGGTTTACGTGGACCGGAAAGACTTGCCCACGACGCGTCGGTGCGACCGGCGATGCCCGGTCACCGCCCCCCCTCACCGACACCTCTCTACCCCCCCCCCCCGGGTCACCGTCCCCAGCCAAAAGAGCAATTATCAAAAAAAGCAACCGAAAAAAGAAAAATAAAGAAAAAGGCACGATCCTATCAACAATTAATCAATTAAACCTCGGCTAATATACAGCTCATAAAAAAAGAAGAAGAAAATCTCCGTTTTTTAAAAACGCCAAATCTTCCCGCACTAACTCCACCACCACCACATCCCAATTTCCGCACTCTCTCTCTCTCTCTCTCTCTCTCTCTCTCTCTCTCTGTCTGACCGTCTGTCTGTCTGTGCGCGAAAGTAACTGTCCGGAAAGAGCAGCAGTGTCGCTTTCGAGGCGCGAGAAAGACGAGCGGAATCGTCGTCGCCGCCTTCTTCTTCCTTTCTCTCTCTCTCCCTTCTTCTTCCCCTGGTGATCCCGAGGCCGGCCATTACCTCCGTGTCGAAGCTTTTTTCCCTCTTCTGGGCTCGAGAGGCCTCCCGAAGGAGAAAGGGGCGAGCCTTTTCTTGGGTTTCCCCGGTCGGTATGGCTCGTTCTTCCTTCCGCTGTTTTTGCGCTCGCATTTTCTCGTCGGTTTGCTTGCGGGCCTTTTTGGACTTCGGTCGTGCGCGTGCTGGGTTTCTTGCCGTTTTCGCTTTCGGCGGTCTTCTTCTTCGTCGCCCGCGCTCGTCGCTCGCGCGTTCCGGCTCTCACCTGTTTGGTTTTTCTTTCTTTTTTTTCGTGGCGGTGCTCTGTTTCTGGTGGATTCGGAAGTCCGTTTCGCGTTTGCGCTTGGGGTTTTTTCCCTCGTGATTTTCCTGCGTTGAAGTTCGGGGTCGTGGTGATTTTTCGTGCTCTCGCGGTGGTTTTTGAACGTGGGGCATTTGGATTGTTACGCTGCTCGGTTGTCTTGTCGGTGGAGTTTTGGCAGATCGGACTTCGGTGGACTGTTACTTGACCGTTGAGGTGCAAAACGCTCGTGGCGATTGTATCAAGCATTTCCGCTTGCTTCTGAGTAGCTCACAATCACCGAAATTTTTGGTCTTCGTGATTATGCAGATGCGAGGAACGATTTTCATCTTGAAATCGCGCCGAGCATTTCGGTTTAGACCAGAATTCTCTGTTTGCAAACATTGGTTTTCTATTTTTTATTTTTTTGTGCACGAAGTGACTAGTTCAAAGTGCATTGCGTCACAAGAAGTAAAAGCAGAATTGTGCTTTGTGCTGGCTAGGATCAAAGATTGCTTCGTCAAACAATTGGACCACTTGTGCAATCTTCATTTTCACGTTTGACTAATCGATAATGTTGGCTGCCGATTAATGGCATCGAATGGGGAACCTCACCTTGGGTTTAATTGATTGGTGGGTCCATCGCAACACATTCTTCCCCAAGTTATTTGTTTTTGGAGGGACGGAATTACTCCAAGTGCAATCCCTGTGCTCTGCTCCTGCTCCGTTGGGGTGTTGCTGAAATGGCACTAAACAGTCATCGCTACCTTTTAGTGTATATGAGATTTCATTTACTTTACATGCACAAAACGGCAAATATAATTACAAGATTCCAATTGTGCTTAGACTGCTATTGGCAACACATATCACTTCGTCGGTAGACGGTTTTTATTGGTCATAGGGTGATTTAACTGAAAGTTGGGGAAGTACAAGTTGTGTTAGCCGGTTCCTTACTTCCTTCTTAGGCCAGTGCTCCATCTGTTTTAGCATTTTACTTGATCCGAGGATCTACGTGAAATTTTGTGAAATTCCTTACTTTATTTGAAGAGAAAATGTTGTGTTCTTTTAGACTTAAGTTGGTTGAGATCTTTCTTTTCCTGGTTGCACCTGTGTACTGCTTATGAGAAAATTTTTTGTCCCGAATCCTGAAAGTCTTGCTTGTGCGGTTTTCAAGAAGCTTTTAGCAAAAGATAGCGCTGATAATTTATCTTTTAGACATGTTTTCGTATCATGTTATTTGGACATAGTTGCAGCATCTTGTATGATGGGACTCATAAATGGTTCCCTACTCTTTTCCACCTGCTTGTTAATTACCTTTTTATTGCTGAAATCAGATAGCCAAAGCAAGAGCCCTGTGGAGGTGCTTCTGGCTTGTTTAGCTTGCAGAAGTATCTGATGATTGATTAGGGTGGGGTAAGCAGTGATGGTATTTCACAAGTCCAGCCCTTGCCATGCCTATAAGGCTTTTGTTAGCTTTTCATTGCACTCATTGCAGTTTCTGCTGGTTATATTTGTGTTGCAGTTGGAAGGATAAAACTGTAAATGGAAACCAATAAGAAACGAACACCGAATAGCAGTCAAAAAAAGCGGTCGGAGAGAACAGATAAGAAAAACCAAAGACCACGTCAGGAGAATGGCATGAAGGGTTTGAATGCCAAACAAACAGACCCTAAAGCTTCAATTGGTAGATCAGATTCTTGTGCTATAGTAGGTGATTCCAGCGCAGGTACTGAGCCCGCTGAAGTTTATGAAAACGTGGTTATACACTATGTAGATGATGCCAACAGGATTGAGGATAAGGATACAAATGGTAATGCACAAACTCCAGTGTTGCCCGATAAACAAACCAAGGATGAAACCTCGGATAACCATTTCAGTGATCTGGAGAAGGAATCTTGCCAGGGAAAGGAAGAAGGATCTGACACAGAGACTGTTAAAGATTCCGTATCATCTCGAGGAGATTCTGTGACCGCTGAGGAGGAAAAGGTAGAAAGATCTTCCAGGAAAGTCGACAAGAGAATAAACACGACAAGCACCACAGAGAGCTCACCTTGTGGATCGAGCAAGAAAATTGACCATGAAAGCAATACATCACATTCCAAGGCATTGCAGAGTGCCAATGGGAAATCTACAAAATCCAGGAAGGAGACTTCTGGAGTTTCTACAAAAAGTAACGGTGACCCTGGGCATAGAGATTTTCCTTCTAAACCTTCATCAGAATCTTCTGAAGGAGTAGATGACAGAAGCACTGAAGAGATGAAGGAAGTTGATATTTTAGATCAAGCCTCAAATGGCACCCAGAGTGCTGGAAGTGACGGCGATGCTTCTGATGCTGGAGAAAATGAACAGAAGGATCAGGCTGGTTTGGAACAAAAGATGGAAGAAATGGAGGTGAGAATTGAGAAACTTGAAGAGGAATTGAGAGAAGTTGCTGCCCTTGAAATCTCACTATATTCTGTGGTACCCGAGCATGGGAGTTCCGCACATAAAGTCCACACACCTGCCCGACGTCTTTCTAGACTCTATATTCATGCTTGTAAGCATTGGACTCAAGACAAGCGGGCCACTATTGCTAAAAACATTGTCTCAGGGCTTGTCTTGATTGCAAAGTCCTGCAGTAATGATGTCCCAAGGTACAAAAATTTGATGGTTTAGACTGAAGGAAATTAAAAGCTTCTCTTGCTATAATAAGCTCATTAATCTTTTTCCTCATTTGTGTATCTTAAGGTTAACCTTCTGGTTGTCCAACACCATTGCGCTGAGGGAAATCATTTCTCAAGCATTTGGCAGTTCACGTAACTCAAGCCCTTTTACAAGGTTTGCTGAGTCAAATGGGAGTAACAAGAAAAGTGAAGCCAAGTCTATGACACTGAAATGGAAGGGCAATTCTAATTTAAAGCAAGCTAATGGCTCTATACAGTTTCTAGAGGACTGGCAGGAAACAGGAACCTTCACGGGGGCATTAGAGAAAGTTGAGATGTGGATTTTCTCCCGGATAGTCGAGTCCATTTGGTGGCAGGTATGTGTGACCTGGATAGCCTGTCCTTTTTGAAAGTTGAAATACATGATGGCATAGTAAAATTGCCAAGATAGCCAGTAAACTCCTGTTTTCAGCTACCGAGTTGATTGGCTGATTTTGAGTTAGCGTGTCATTTATGTGTTGGATAAAAATTGCTAGTCGTTTAGGTCAAACCATCTATCAGCCCATATCTAATTGTTGTCTGTTCTTCAGTTTGCATGTGACCTTTGCATAAGTGGCAAAGTTTCTGATGGGTTAAATTCTATTTTGGCTGTTGTCTTCCATGTAGGCTTTCACTCCACATATGCAAACTCCCGTTGAGGATTCATTTTCCAACAAAAGCACAGGGAAGTTGCTGGGACCAGCTTTGGGTGATCAGCAGCAGGGGAATTTCTCTATCAACTTATGGACAAACGCTTTTCAAGACGCTTTCCAACAAATTTGTCCAGTTAGAGCGGCAAGACATGAGTGTGGTTGCCTGCCTGTATTGGCAAGGATGGTAGGTTTTAGCGGACATATTCTCTAAGCCGTTTGATATTGACATCCAAGCTCACTCTTACATGGGTTTAAACTGAAAGCATGTTAAAGTTTTTTCCCTTTGCTTCTGATTGGTTTATCCCCTTTTCTTATTGTCAGGTAATGGAACAATGTGTTGCCAGATTAGATGTGGCAATGTTTAATGCCATTCTGCGTGAATCAGCTTTTGAGATACCTACAGATCCAGTCTCTGATCCAATTGTCGACTCCAGGGTACTGCCTATACCAGCAGGACACTTGAGTTTCGGATCTGGAGCTCAGCTTAAAAATTCAGTAAGTATTTTAGCCACTTTATTTGAGCACCCATGCATCAAATGATCCCAGATTGCATCATCATCAACACCAATGTAAAGAGCATGCCTATACTTATGTCCAAGTATGATCTTCCCATTTCTGTAATATCAAAGTCACTCTAATTTCAGATAGCTGAGAGCTTTATCCAATCCGATGATTTTTTTTTCTTGTAAGATTTGAGGAACATCATCAAAGTGTGATGGATATCTTTTTGGTACAATCTTTTGGCTTTGTTCTTTGTCTGAGTGATGCTGTATAGTTCTGGTGTTTTCTAAAATGCCATTGCATGGAATCGATGGCTTTAGATGATAATTTTGAACACATGGTCCTGCAGGTTGGCAATTGGTCTAGATGGCTCAGTGACATGTTTGGCATGGATAACGACAACCCTGCTGAAGAGAATCAGCACAGTCACAAGGAGGAATGTCAGCAGGGTGGTGATAGTGAACTGAAGTCCTTCGTTCTTCTTAATGAACTGAGTGAACTTCTAATGCTCCCAAAAGACTTGCTTCTGGATCGATCGATCAGAAAGGAGGTAAGAATTTTTTATATGGCATCTTTCAGATTTGATGGATCCCGGTCAACCACATTCTGTGCGTAACATGACTTTCTAATTTTGGTAGGTGTGCCCAACCATTAGTCTGGCTTTAGTCAAACGGGTGCTCTGCAACTTTACTCCAGATGAGTTTTGTCCGGATCCTGTTCCAGGAGCTGTACTGGAGGCACTGAATGCCGAAGTATGTTTTAGTTTCTTCCTGAACCGTTCTAGTTACATTTCTAACATAAGCTGCAGTTAATTGCTACCTGAAAGATCTCTTTGGGTAAATATATTTCATGAGAGGAGAACTATCCATCTGTTATGGTAGGTTTTAAACGACCAATCACATACTTTTCCTTTTCCTCATTGTCACTCTGAAGAGTAAAAGGATGCCAGGCACACAGGGAATCAAGTGCTATATGATTTATGAAACGTGCTAGAAGTAATAAGAAATAACTCGGTGACACGGCAAGTTTTAATTAAATTTTGAAACAAGTGAGAACAATTTATTAAAAAGTTGGTTTGTGTAAGTACCCAATGTTAAATTTTCACATCACTTAGAAGGTTGGTATTAGTAATATTTCTCATTGTCCCTAGCAATGATGCATTCCTTATAATTGGTCACCATGCATATGCTGATTTAAATATTCTGCAGCGCAAGTCGGATTTATTTATAAAATTCCTGCATAAGGAGCCTAGGTCTGAGTTATCGATAATTCTGCTAATTAGTTACCTTGATATTTTAACATTTTGCCAGACAGCCGAGTTTTCTTTTGAGCAATAGCAATATTCCTGCTGCTTACTTTGTTTTTCCTCTCTTTATGGTCAATATTTGTACAGAGTTTTGTGGAGCGGCGAATTTCTGGAGAAACCGTGAGAAACTTTCCTTATACAGCTGCTCCTGTTACGTACTGTCCGCCTTCCTCTCTTGATGTGGCAGAGAAAGTTGCAGAGGCAGGAGTCCGTTCTCAGTTGTCAAGAAATGCGTCTGCAGTGCAGAGAAAAGGATACACGAGCGATGAAGAACTTGAAGACTTGGAATCTCCTCTCATGTCTATAATGGATAATATGTATTCATCTCCGACTACCATCAGTAATGGAAATGGAAACGGGAAACTAGTGGAGCATCCTGGTTACTCTTCGCTGAATGCAAGATATGAGCTCCTTCGAGAGGTCTGGTCCGAGTGAGCTGCCATTCATGTATATTCCGATTCCCCATCAAATCTAAAGTCGCATGAGATAAAGTTTTATATCCATGAAAATGTAGAGAATGGAAGAGATGAAAGGTGAAAGCTTTTTGAGCTATCTGATATAAACAGATTTCTTGTATATTTGCCGCAACTTGTGAGTTTTACACAGTTCAAGATTTCTTTCATTTTTTTTATGTCCGTTTCCCTTGCTGTCCAAGGTACCCTTGCTTCAGAAAGAAGTTGTATAGCTGAAATGAAGTTAACCGGCATAAATTGCATGAGGAGTTCAGACTGCTATTCACTACTCAACAGGTTCCTGTTAGGAAGAAATCTTTCTATCTAATGGTTATATCTGGGTGAAACACGCAATGAGGCATCCAATTCGGCTTGTTTGCATCGACCGTGACTTGTAATAATTCTCGATGCATATAGACTATAATCTAATCCTCAAAACACACATGCCGAATAAAAATTGAGACAGCTGCTTGGCAAGATTCGCTGCAATACGTGAGATGTTAATAGTTGCTTAAGAAAATACAAAATTGATCGATTCCAAGGATGAACTACTAAAGATGTAACCGCCGTCTTTACGACAATTAGATCGAGTAAAACAGATAATGATGATTAATCAGAGAACTAGTTCAAGCCTTGTAGAACTATCCCTCCATCTTGCAAACACCTCATGTTACCGCAACCACGACATCGACATTCGCTCCACAGCGAATTTTGGTTTCCTCGGCATTTTCATGAGATGGAAGACGTGTATTCTACACTTGTTAATCATATTAAGCATTTGTGTACGTGCATTCACGAAAATGCAGATTCCATTTCTCTTCCATCCGAGAAAAAGTTCTCAGACGTTCTTTTCCAGATCAGCAAAAATCAAAAAGAGAGAAATGCAGAAAAAAAGTCGAATTTACAAGCAGGACTTCAGCTTAATTTTCACACTGACATTGGGTTCTCTGAGGCAGAGAACTCCAAACTCGGAAAGCTACCCTTAGAACCGAGTAACTGAAGATTTCTGACGACTTCAGGCATTGATGGTCGTTTTTCCGGCGCCACAGATGTGCAGCGCAGAGCAATCTCCAGTGCTCCCAGCATTTCCTTTTGGGAGGAGCTTGATATCTTGGGGTCAAGCAATTGGAGGGCCCCGTTTGTGAGGTTGATTTTCCGTCGAACCCACTTCACAATATCAACAGACTCGATCAGTTCCTTTTGCTCTGCTTGCCGGCCAGTCACTAGCTCTAACAACACTACCCCAAAGCTGTAAACGTCCATTTGCTCAGTAGCTTTCTTGCTGTATCCACATTCTGTAATCCAAAAACAAAATGAGTTGCGCGATTTGAGATCTTTTGGAACCATATCGATAGGCATATATCATTCTTTAAGTTTAGTAATGTGTGTAAGAAATCAAAGTCATGTATTAAATCTACTAAATAAGGTTTTAGCAGGAGCACTTGGGCAGAAACGATGTTAGAAAACCTACTTTTGAAAAAAATGACGAAATTTTAATCATGAACTATTAGTAGATTTCAAACAGTCGCGATAGAAAACCTCACTTTTTATGCATGCCGTTCATTTAATATGAAATGCCTGGAAGAACTTTTTCAGTGGGGAAGAGCAAGTTTCTGTTAAATGAAGACAAAGGATGCAACAACAATCACAATGGAATTTTTAATCATGAAGACCTTGGAGATATCAATCAGTCCTGGAATCCAAATAAGGCCCGCCGAACTCAGCACTGCTACTCGTTTGGCTTGAGCTAATGAAGCATATAATCGTTCAAAAAAATGAGGTTAAAATCTAACTGGGACTCTTGTTACCTGGTGCACTGTAACAGGAGGAAGCTAATTCTGAAACCAGTGTGGTCTGAAATGCTGCTTCACCAACTACTCGGTCAAGAGCGAAATCAGTGAGCTTGGGGTTAAATTCAGCGTCCAGAAGAATATTACTCGACTTAACATTCCTGTGAAGTAAATGAGGAACGTAATCCTTGTGCAGGTAAGCCAGTCCTTGCGCAACTCCAATGGCAATTCGTAATCTGAAGCCCCACTGAAGCTGAAAGTCTGGCCTGAAAAGTAAGTCCCCCAAGCTACCACCAGGCACAAATTCATAGATTACAAATATTGACTCGTCAGAGTGGAAGAAACCCAGGATTTTAGCAATGCTTTTGTGCCTAGTTTTAGCTAATATCTTGATCTCAGACTTCAGTGCTTTAGAAGAGTGGATTCCAAAATTAACCAACTTTTTCACTGCAATCAGTTCGCCACTAGGTAGACTTAGCACAAACACTCTACCAAAAGCCCCACCAGCTCCGACCGCGGTTTTCTCATTCATTCCCATGATCAAATCCTGCTCGGTGACTCTCAGAGGATAAAAGAAAACTGAACGCCAAACACCCCTCTGCTGTTTTTGCTTCGATGATTTGTGATACACGAAGAAACCAGCAGCTACAATTAAAACCCCAACACCAAAAGCCACAGAAATCAGGCCATATGTCAATGCCGTAATCCTCGTCTTGTGGCGGCTTGGTTGGGCATCCAAACATGGTGTTGATAATCCCAGCCCACAGAGCCCACGATTTCCTTGGAGAAACGAAGCGGGAAGACCTGAAATCAGAGCATATGGAACCCTCCCAGAGAGCTGGTTGAAGGACACATTCAGGAGAGCAAGCTTCAAGTTCTGGAACTGTTGTGGAATTGGTCCAGTGAGTTTATTAGCCGAAAGGTCAAGGTAAGTTAATACCGATAGATCGGCAAGCGATGAGGGGATCTCCCCGGTTAGACTGTTGTCTGCCAACGCCAATGAAACAAGCCTCCTGCATTTCATCAACTCTGGAATTTGACCAGAAAGAGCGTTGTGGGAGAGATTTAATATGCTCATAACGGGTGAATCGCAAAAATTTGGAGGGATTTCGCCATGGAATTTATTTAAAGACCCAGAGAACCTGTATAAGCTCTTGACTAGACCAAGACCCCGAGGAATTTTACCAGTGAAGCTGTTGTTATCAATCTGAACTTGCTCCAACTTTGCAGCCATCGACACCGAATCAGGGATCTCTCCAGAAAACCTATTGTTTTCAGCCCTTACCACTTTAATCTTAGGCAATGACCATAACCCACTAGGAAAATCACCGGAAAAATCATTGTTCTGAATTTGGAATTTCTCTAGATTCAAGCACTCGTGGATAGACTCAGGCACCGACCCATTAAGCATATTTGTGTGGAGACTGAGCTCAATAAGACCTTTCGCCCCGCAGATACCATCAGGAAATGACCCCACAAGCCTATTCTGTGACACATCAAAAGAAACCAAGTTCTTGAGTGAAGCCACAACTGTCTGAGAAATCCCACCAGTGAGGTTATTCTGAGAGAGGTCCAAAATAGCCAAACTCTGCAACCCCGCCAAGGAATCTGGTATCCCACCATAAAAGCCAGACTTTTGAAGCAAAAGCTGCTCCAGCCTCACGAGCTTCCCGAAATCACCAAGAATCTCACTCACCAGATACGCATTCTCAGACAAATCAAGAACAACAAGCTCTGTGAAGTTCCCAGTGACAGGAGGCACGTTACCTGAGAGCAAGTTGCTTCCCAAATTGAGAACTTGGAGGTCCTTGAGAGCACCAATGCCTTCTGGGATTTTTCCCTCGATGTGGTTCCTGCTCAAATCAAGAACCTTCAAGGAGCTGAACCGAGCAATCTGGTCGGGGATGGTGCCCCAGATGAGATTGTTGCTGAGGTTCAGAGTCTCCAGGGAAGTGCACTGAGAGAGCTCCAGAGGAATGGGCTGGTCGAAGAGGTTGTCAGCAAGATTGAGGTAAGACAGATAGCGAAGCTCGCACACTGAAGCTGAGATTTCGCCGGAGAGGTTCAGGGCTTGAAGGTTGAGCGCAGTGACGTGGAATGGCGGGTTGGCTGTGCAAGAAACGCCGGTCCAGTTACAGTAGTGAGCGGGTGAGGAAGAGGAGGAAGAGGACCATGCGGACAGAGAGTGGTTCGGGTCTTTAATGGAGGACTTGAAGGAGAGGAGGGTGTCAGCTTCTGAGGAGGAGGCCGAGCAGAGGATGAAGATGTGCAGAGTCACGGAGAGGAAGAGTGGGAATGTGCAGGTTGCAGCCATCGGAGGCAGCTCTGAGAGACTTAAAGGTGCTGTCTTCGGGTCTCTTACTTGGAAATATATATCTGCTGAATCGACCCTTCTTTACTTCGCTTC
This sequence comes from Syzygium syzygioides, assembly GCA_031216285.1. Classification (NCBI taxonomy): domain Eukaryota; kingdom Viridiplantae; phylum Streptophyta; class Magnoliopsida; order Myrtales; family Myrtaceae; genus Syzygium; species Syzygium syzygioides. The sequence continues at coordinate 24,864,005 of CM062242.1, read as the reverse complement.
CAAAGTGTTGATCTTTGGGTCCAACGAAGAAGAAGAAGAAGAAGAAGGAAGAGGAGGAAAAGGAAGGTCTGGGGGTGGGAGAGGGTGTGACTCGGAGGAGGACGAATGATGCAATAGATGGCAGCTGTGTCAAAAGTTGGAATCGAGTACTTCTCTCAAAAAGCGCAAAAAACCAGGAAAGGAGAAAAAGGTTACAAAAGAAAAAGTTGTGCATAAAGTCATACGGCCTTTGACATGTGTGAACTTGGATGTCACATGTAAGTATTCATTGGACTTACTTGCCATGTTTATGTGTTAAATTCGATTTGAATGGTCAGATCTGATGAGTTTCAAGAGAGACTTACAATATTCTTTCGGGATCACTATTTCAAGAAGAAAAGGTCAAGTGCGTGTTGGATGCTCTCTTTTTGTTGCATGAACATTCCTAGTTAAATTGACATACATCTCTATTTTTATCCTATTCACGGAGTCACATATAAATGGAAATGCCCCGTCGATATAAGCATTTTCAATTTTCTATAAAAATTAGGACAATCATCTGGACGGGCGAATGCCAAGGAGTCGGCTATAATTAGAAAAAAAGAAATAGTAGAATTAATGTCTTCTGGTGTGTATACAATACGAGTAAAGTATGTCTTCATTGCTTTTGATTTTCTGACTTTAATTATCCTTTGTTGATTTTCTTTCCGGCAATTGGGGATTGGACTGGACAAGGCAAATGAACTTTGTTGAAGAATTATCCTATATCGATTTATAAGAGGTCCTAAATGCTCTTTCTATTCATGTGGTCTTCATTCACGTAATAATTTAAATTTTTTTATTGGACTTTCTAAGAAACTTAACATCAAATCACACCTCGGTACATCTTCCCTGGCTCTCATATGAACTTGTCCTGTCCTCCCCTATTGCTACACATCAAGATTAGTTTTTGTACTACAGCCTACCAAGCTTTAATCAACACTTTATTGATTGTGCCAGCCGTCCCGAGAGAGAGTGGTTAGGAAAAGGGAATATGGCCGTATTTCCTCCTTTTTCCTCACATTCAAATCATTGTCCTCCGCCACCCATCAAGATGCATCATGCATTGGACTTTGCAGTGTCCCTTTTGGTGTTTTCTTGCTAGCACTGGCATGCCCAAATCATGCATTGTCCCTCCATGCATGGCCGCTCTTATGAGGTCAATTTCGCTTAAGACAAGAAGAGAATCCAAAGCCCCAGATAGTCAATGCCACTCTATAGATTTGTAAGGGCCTCATGCCTCAATAATAATAATAATAAAAAGAATATCTCGACCATGGCGCGTAAACCCGTCGCGTAGGACCTTGAGATCTCCCCGGGTCGCGGCCCTATAGGAGATTCGAACTTCCAGTCAAAGCCTGCCAAGACGACAACCCCCGGGGATACCGCGAGAAAAAGAGATAATTTGCCCTCGATTTGGAATCGCGCCTAACACAAGACTACTGATCAGATGATGATCGCTTTTATACTATAACTCTTTGGAAAGTTTTCTCGCGATTTTTTTCCTTTTTTTCTTTTTTCCGGAGTTCTTCGCCACGAGATTATTACAAAGCTGTCAATTCCAATCCACATGACTAGGGTGCGGTGGCCATATAAGTTAAAAAAAAAAAGACGCCAGCCCGAGCTTCATGTGCTTTCGAAAGCAACAGGCCCGAGCCGAAGGGGGAGAAAAAAATTGCAGAGATGACCAGGTAGAGATGCAGGGGCGGCTCAGTAAAGGGAGTAAATTCTTTATCAAAACCGAAAAGATATAGTAAGCAATAAATGTGTGATAAATAAATAAACAGATAAAATAGAGATCATGCGTGGGGGAGGGAATCCAAAAGACATCCCGAGAACGCAGAGGCAGAGGGAGGGCGAGAGAGGACAAAAAGGAAAGGGGGGGACTGAGCTGCGGATGATTCCACGCCGCACGTGCCGAGGTCAGCCCTTGCCCAAAGCGTTGGCTGGTCTGGGAAGAAGCTCTGCGTGCAAGTAATGGAACTAGATTTGGGATAACGACGCCGACGTTCTTTGAACTTTTGGCCCAACATATTATTTGGTAACGTGATTCTTCAACTTTAGCTCTTTTGATACATGTTCAATTTAGTTCTCGAACTATATAAAAATATTAAATATTATCTTTTCATTAATTTAAAATAAAAGATAATTATGAACATTTTCATATGATCTGGAGACTGAATTAAATATATATCTAAAATTTAGGAACTGCGATGAATAAATTAAGAGCTTGGAGATCACATTACATATTGAGTTAAAGTTTAGGGATCACATCGAATAAATTAAAAGTTTATAGACCGCATTACATACTGAGCCGGAATTTAGATATTATTTGTGTGATTTTTCCACTGGATTTAGGGCTGCTCCTTGCGTGGACTTTTTATATAAAATGCGATCAAGTGCGACCAAAATACAAATATAGATTATTTGGGAGAGCACTTGATTAACCCGAAAAAAAGAAAAAAAATACAAATGAAAAATCGTACGCGAGATGAACAGCTTGAACGCTCAACAAATGGACACGTTGGGAGTCGATTTTGTGAAAATTTAGTCTTTCCTTTTTTTCTTAGGAAAATATCACGAAAAACCCTAAACTATGTCACTTGTGACAAATTTACCTTGAATTTTTTTTTTGTGATGTGAAAAATCCAAAACTATGTCACTCGTATACATTTACCTCATAATACTTTGCCCTAAGGGCATTTTCGTGTTTTTTCCTTTTTCTGTTTTTTTTTCCTTTCTTTCCTCTTCCCTTCGCTGGCCATGGCAGAGGGAAGCCGGCGTTGGGCATGGGTCGCCCTCCCCTAGGCAGACAAGGGCTACCCTCGCCAAATCCAGCAAGGGATGCCCTCACCAGATCCGGTGAAGGCAACCCTTGCCAAATCCGATGGGGGCAGACCTCGTCCAATGCTGGTGAGGGCAACCCTTGCCCAACGCCGGCAAGGGCCGCCCTTGCTGGCTTTCCTTCGCCGTGGCTGGCGGAGGGAAGAGGAAAGAAAGGAAAAAAAGAAAAAAAAAGACGAAAATACTCTTGGGTCAAAGTATTATGGGGTAAATATATCACAATTAGTATAATTTTGGATTTTTCATGTCGCAAAAAAAAGTTCATGGTAAATTTATCACAAGTGGCATAATTTGAGATTTTTTGTTTTACAAAAAAAAAATTCAGGGTAAATTTATTATAAGTGACATAATTTAGAATTTTTTGTGATATTTTTCTTTTTTTTTCTCTTTTTTTCCGAAAGGAATTGATTTCCATTTATTAGTGTTCAAGAGCCCCGTTGAAAAAGGACACGAGGCACTTATCATGAGGGGGCGATTTCGTGCTGAAATCGTGCAAGGGAAATTGGCGTGAAAGATGGGTAAAACAGGGAATGCAATAATTGAGTTGGCCGGACCTAAAAGAGTAGGGAAATTTCTTGCTTAGACTTGGGTCGAGTGGATCCGGTAAATTGCAGTCATCAATTTTACGAACTCGGTGATGCGGCCGCTGATCACGTGAGTCTCATGTGGATATCATGTGTGATTTTCACGAGATCAATGAACGGGACTCACTCAGTCCTCTGGACCCGGATCCGCATAAGTATTTCAAAAATTAGGTAGGTGGTACGTTAATCCGTATAGACATAAAAGGCTATCAATATGTGTATCTTCTTCAAACTTGACTTTTCTTTCGTGAAAAAACCGCAACCTGGCCAAAAAACTATCGAATCGCCTAACTCAATATTGATGATGTATCAAAACTTCCCAACACGAATCAACAAATTTCTCGAATCAATTAACGAATGCTCGTAGATACCAGGGGCATCCAAGAAGCATACAAATCGCGGATTCTTGGCGAGTGGAGTCAAGCAAGCAATTCTCTTTGTCATTTTCTCTCTCGGTCACGTATGACGAAGCGAAACAACACCAGTTGCATCTATCCCCGTGTCCGTGACTCGTGCAGCTTTGAGAACGTCCAAAATAGTCAAACCGCTGTTGGATCGAAACATGTGCATTCAACGCATTGACTATGTATGTATAGGCTCCCAAAAAAAGCCCTGTTCCCTATACTGACCATCTCTTTTGTAAAAGTCATTCCACTTTGGCGAATGCAACAAAGTGTCTCACTCGTGAGTCTAACTTCTTTTCAGTCAGCGGCAACAGAGGGTATCCGAGGGAGGGGAAAAAGAAGGAGCGGAATGGAACCCTAGGATATCTCATTATCAATTATATAGGGGTTGATATCACGAATACTTGTAAATTAATTTTAATCCCAAACCGATATGTCTGTGATAATCTTACCCTTCATTAGTTTTCATTAAATTTTATCGTCAAATTTCTGTGTTGGATGACACGTGACAGGCGACGGGTGTACCGATTTGAAGTTTTAACAGTAGATGTATCAGTTTATAATTTTTCGCGGTACTAATTTAATTTAATGAATGGTAAATTGATCACGAATGTATCAGTTTGGGATTTTTTATAGTCACAAAATTGACTAAGAATAAATTTGTCACGACGAGTGTACTAGTTTGATATTTTTTGTGGTTAAAAAATTAATTTTAGGTAAAATTTTCACAGATGAATAAGTTTGATATCTTTAGTGATATTAACTTGTTATATATAGTAACAGGGATTTTGTGAAACACCCACATAACAAGAATATGTATACGAATTCAAATTGCATTTTTCTACAATGGGGTTTTTTTTTTTTGGATAGTGATTTATCCAAAAAGGTGTTCATGTGACTTGAGGAAAAGTCATGGGTATTTGTGCAAGTTGTGTTGGGGGGGAATTCCCCAGGTCCCAAAAGGTGATGGTGATTAGAGTGCCCCTTTTTGTCTCTGCTGGAAGGAACCAGACATGGGTTTGGCGCTAAGTGGTGGGGAAAAAAGAGGATTTGGAGAGTTTTCCTACTGTCATCAAATATATTTGCAGCACTTATTGCATTGAAGAAAGCCATGAAGAATCATTATTACATGTGCGCAAACACACACACTCTCATCGATTGCCCCCTACCTATTTTTCGCTTTACGGTGGAGCGTGGGGACGCGCAACACTGTTCTCCCAATGTCTTGGCTCCTCCCCATGCTCTTTCGTGTAATTTCATTTTCTGTCTCGACCCATTTAAGTGGAACAGATCGAATCGTTACGAATGATCGAAATAGGACCCTCTCTAATAGGTGCGCAGTTCATAAAGAGGCTAAATCCATTATCGAATCGACGAGGGTGGGGGAGCAATCATCAGGGTAAAAAGGGATCATATAAGCTTTGAACTTTTTCCATGAAAAAAAAAGTTTCGAACTCATAGAAGGTTTCCAAAATGGCCACGAGGGGGGGGTAAAAAATGGATCGTTGGGTGATATGGTCCGACAAGAATATCGGTTCTTTAATTGGGGGAGCTTGTGACTTTTTTTAAGTCTTATATCAATTGGAACAGACTCGATCGAGTACTTTATAAATCGACACCCGCCCTCAAACGGTCGCCATTATTGTGTGATTATTCAGAGTGTTTCTCTTGGGAGCTCTTACCGCACGGAATAGCCTAAATCGTTACACTTTCTATTCATTATTCAGGCAGGTAAAAATTATCGACGGAATGTCGAAAATCAAGAGATTCGTATTAATTACAAATGACCTTACCGGCCCTTTGACTAGCATGTGAGGAAGAACACTCGAGAGGGGGTTCTCATTCACCAAATTGCATCACTAAAACGGAAGCAAAGATGGATTAGGCAATGCTTGAACTCGGATGCCGAGAATGGAATACCGAGTGAATAGAGAGCACATAGGACTTCCTAACTTTACCCACGCATTTCCAAGTATATACTAAGCCACCTAAAGCCTGTCGCACATTTAATAATAAGCCCTAAAATCTCTCCCTCTGTCTCTCGAATCTTGAAAAGGGCAAACATGCTTTGGCGCACATTTTAAATTTTCATGAAATTCGCAGCTAATAAAAGCCAAAAGGATAGCTTTTGTCGTGGCCTATCCGCCAATTTGGTTAAAAGAAGAAACAATATTCCTTGCCATTGTATAAGCATCGCATCGGGTCAGCAAGGTTGCAGCTTTTTCCATTCAACCAAAAGGGCACGCCAAATAGTCAAACCATGGGTATCCTCCTTGTCTTGTATATATGCCTTTGAGGTTTCGATCATTTCACAAAAAATATTAATTTAGAAATATCACTTGCATCAATTGAAATAATTAGTCGGTATAAAATATTTTCGTTATCGATAATAATTTATATATAAATAATTTCGCTGATAAAGAAATTATTTTCACTTCATTTATTCTTGTAAGAGATACAAATGATTGTTTTTAGAATAATATTTTTCAAATCATTTATTTTTTGTGAAACAAACAGAATCTAACATCTTTTCTGACGCTTCTTGTAAATTGAGGGGCATCGAGGTTGCACGAAATAAGTTTGAAACACCAATGCAATCGTAATAGGGTGACTTCTCCATTTGCACTTGGAGAGTTATGTGACTTATGTCTATATATGTCTGATTAGATGGAAGCCCAATCGAACAATATGACTCGACTGAAGACAGTTTGAATCAAGAAAGTGCGTTTATTTTGTGAAGAACTTTATGTTGAAAGAAATGATTTTGCCTGGAATCCATTTTCAAGAAGGCTGGTTGATTTTTCTAATGTTTGATCGCGAGCATGAAAATGAGAGGAAGTAGTTTTCCGCCATTTGAATTTTACTTATGAAAGTAGGATGTATTATGCAATACTATTAAATTATGTAAAGGAAACGATAAATTATAAATGCTTGCACACTTGGACGAAGCTCTCGTGGATAGTTAAAGAGCTTGTAGAGGGGACAATTATCCAAAAAGTTCAATACTTATTGCATGGAGGTCAATGCTGTCATAAACTTTCAAATTGTACCACTTTATTATAAAACCTTTTGCTGATTTGATAATTTAGTATTAAACTTTTTAACGATTTGTCAATTTAAATATCCAAATAATAGATTTATGACTAAATTAACAAATCGTTAATATTTAAAACTAAATTGACCACTGTAAAATAAGTTTAAGACCATTTAGACAATTATCCCACTTGTAGAGAGTTGGGTGTGATTTGGAGATTAGGAATTACTGAGAATGAATAACTCAAACTTGCTATTATCTCAATCGTATCACTTAATCTGTAGTGAAATCCGATAATGCAGTTTTCGTAGAATAGGTCATGTCGTACAAATCATGTAAATCTATTAAGCGATTTATTTCCTTATTCTATTTATTATATTTGATCGCTTGTTTTTGCAATATATACCGTACCCAAAAGCAAACAAATTGCAATGTCCAGAAGTGATGCCGCGATATGCTTTTTACATGAGAAAATCTCCTCAATATCATGCTTCAAGACATGAGCTAACAACTAGCGTCACGATATGATATTCACAGAAAAGTAAAACCAGCATTAGACTGGAACCTGACCCTTCAATTCGACAACTGAATTCTATATCTTCTAGATTTCTTCTGCCTTGACAATAAGGTTTCCTTTAGAAAGAGCAGCCTGGTAAGCGGTCCGATAATCAATGGGGCAGTCGTGCTTATCAGAGTGTCGGTGCGCTGCGCAGAAAAGGTTGCCGCACCTGCAGTTGAACCCGGTCAGACCCACGCGTTTGCGGCATGTAGTGCACCTATTAGGCCCATCCTTCACATTCATTCTGACATTTTGGAACAACAATACAGCTGGATTCCCAGTTGAAGTTGATTCTGGTGAACTTTTGATTGATGAGGCTTCAACATCCACTGCACCGCTGTGCATGTCCCTCGCACCAGCAACCGCATGCTCCTTCCCACTCTCGCTGGAGCTTGCCGAACCAATGCTGCTGATGGAGGAAGCTGTGAGCTCAGCTTGTTCTCGCTTCTGCAGCATATCCTTGTGGCACTTGGAACACATGTTTCCCAGGGCCGCACTTCCAAAGAAGCCACAGTTATTGATGCAAAAGATACAGCCTTTTGTACACTGCCATCCCATCCCTTCGTAGAACTCCAAAGCTTCCAACTCCTGCAACGGGGGCAATCATTTGATGATGAAACATGAATTTCCACTTCTTTCCTTCTCATTAAACCGAATATTCCAAAATCAATTCTGATAAGGAATGGAAAATGAGGAGAAGGTCCCTGGCATTTTCAGGTTAGCTTTAAAGTGAATTGGCAGGAGTCATCAGAAGAACCCGAATAAGTTAGAGGACAGACCAGATCCTTCATCCCTCTCTCAGATCCAGAAATAAAAACAAGAGACAGAATGAACATGTGCTTCAGCTTTCCGAAACCAGCATAATATGCTCTGAATATTAATTAAATCATCGAATGGCTTGACTAGATCATATGACAATTTCCTTTACACTATCGTGTCAAGGGCTCCATAGAGACAGTAAATTCTATTGTTTATGTAATCATCATCAAAGCCCCCCTCCGTTTCACACAGACCAGGGAGAGAGACGAGAAGGAGACAACAATGAACATCCAAGAGCACAACAGCTTTAATTAAATCATTCAGGATTACCAGATTACGATCTGAGAGACATATAGAATCAACGGAATATATTTCTAACAGTTTGCAAGCAAGCATCAATCCATGCATTGCTAGCCCCTAGATGTAATATACGTGTAGAGCATGCAAGCTGAGGAACAGAAAAACCATGGATCCCAAGAACCATGGATCCCAAGAAATAAATTGATACGAAAGCAAACAAATATTTCATTAAAGCCATATTTCTTTTTGAACACGCTTTGCTGCAGCATGGGCTGGGCAAACTCTCCTAATGGTTTTGCAAGGCAATTCGTCTTTTCAGTCTGCATCTTCTAAGCCAAGAAAGAGTAACTTCTCGATTAGCATCATTCCCAAGATCTTAAGAAATATCAATACCATCTCCAGAAATATCTTTCCCATGTGGGAACAGCATCGGTGGTCTCGACTCTGAGCATATCATTTCATCCTAATCGTCTCAAGCAGACGCGTCTTTGCAAATCACATAATCAAAACGTTCATCTTTTTAAGTCCTTGGTCTTAAACTACCAAGGGAGAAACAGATATAACAACGAAAACAACAACAACAACTCTATGTCGATCCATCAGCATGGATATGGGCTATTCCACAAATGGCCCTTAACTCAAGACGAAGGCAAAGAAAGCACGAATAGGATCGAATTCACGACAACTTTCAATTCATATTCTCCCCTACACCTCAATACATGTTACCAAGACGCGGCCCCTTCCTCCCCACGACCCTGCAGAATCCGACACAACACAATTCACGCCAAAGAATCCGAAGCCATACATTTTGGGATTGCTATCGCAACCTCTTCACACGGTGTCGCCTTCCGCGCCGTTTTACTTACATCCCAAGAAGCAAGAAATCATGCTAATCGCCACCGACCAACTTACGCGCACACAAGATCGTTAACAACATAGGCAAGTCCAGTCGGCAGGCGGAAAATATAATTACCCAGATAGAGACAGAGACCAAATTTCGTCTTCGTTTCGGCCGATCTTGAGCGGCAAATCCAACCAGATCGCCTGCGACCAAGGCGAGAACTGCATTCGATGTCGAATTCGGGATTTTCAAGAAAAGCAAATCCCAGTACAAAGAAGAAGCGCCGAAAGACACAAAGATTTTACAGAGAGGGAGAAGAATCCGCAGGCGAAGCGAAGAAGATGATCGAGCAAATGACCGGACGGAAAATGGAGACCGCCGGCGACTGTCCAGCGATGGCTTCTCTCTCTCTGTTTCAAACACGCTTGGCGGGCTTTGTGAAAACTGAACGACCTGAGCAAATCGTTAGTTTGTTTTTTATAGCCACTATCAATTCTTTCGATTTTTCAGAATCGCTAAAAAAATAAAAAATATTAATTTCCTTCAGCCGACTTGCGCATTTTAACTTTAGTTATACAATTTTTTTTTCTCAAATACCCAATTTAAAGATAAAACGGGCATTTCTTGATCCTGCCAAAGTATTTTCATGTCAAATCTCGATCATCAGATATGATCTCATTTTCGTCCATACGTTACACGGAAAATCGAAATGTCTCATGAATATCATCTCGAAGCTTCTCAAAATAGAGCCTCCTTCTTTCCTCGAATAATGCTCGCCCAAAATAAAAAAAAAGGACGAAGCAACATTTGATACGTCATTTAATTAATTAAATAAACACATAACCGTATACTTTTCTCCTATACAAACTTTGTTTTTTGGGCAATATATTGATAATAGTGTGTCAAGTGGATGTTACGCAGGGTGTTTGCATAAAATTTAGTAAATTTTTTCAATCGCGGTGTAATTTCTCGATGGCGCGTGATTAAATTTTGTTAAAGACACGGGACTCGAATTTCTCTAGGGAAGAAGAAAGATGGAAACGATTATCATCGATTCCCAAACCCCATTCGCTCCACGCGGTTCCGGCGGGAAAAGAGGAAAAGGCAAGAGCCGCGAAATGGCGGGAGCAATCCCGACGCCGAAAAAAATTAAAAAAAATCCGAAAAATAGATAAGAACGAAAAAATCAGAGCGCTCCTTCGGCATCCTCCTCCTCTCCAACCTTCGAGCCTGTCTTCCGGTTTCCTCTCCTTTCTTTCACGGCAAGGCAAGGCAAGATAGCAAAGCGTATCTCGCCCCGACTCGAGCTCCGGTTTCGCTCCGGCATGGGGAAGAAGCAGAGGAAGGAATCTAGGGCTCCGCACGGCGACGGCGAGGGGGCGCGCGGCGGGGATCGCGCGGAGTCTTCCGCGGCTCAGATGAGCTTGTACGAGGTGAGCTCCGAGATGGTCTCTCGCCCCCCTGTCTTGTGCTCCGTCGCGCGCGCGCGCGCGCAGCGCTGGAGTTTGCCTTGGGTCGTGGTTTCGGGTGGGATTGATTAGGGAAAGCGGGGAAATTTTTTTTTTTAATTTTTTTTAATTTTTTTGGGTACCGCGATGCCTGATTGGATTGGCGTTTGCGTGGGTTGAGTCCCAATTCCGGCGCTCGAAGGTCTCCTGTTCTCGAGTTCGTTACTCTTGCATGGCGGGGATGGACAATCGAGGGGCTGGTGCAATCTCTAATGGTCATGTGCCGCAGTTTATGGAACTGCGAATTTCGCATGAGATTTCGACCTAAGATTTTGCTAGAATTTTTTTTTTATTAGGGTTCAGTTTCCAGCGCTATTGACTGCCCGCATGGCGTAAGCGGAGGTGTTCTTTAGCTGGGATTGGAGACGTGCATAGCGAGAAATTAGTTAAAAGCTGAACGACTCGACTGTGCAGTTCAAGGGAAGATGCAGTATATGTTTTTTCCGTATCAGTTGCTGAGAGGATGTAGAAAAATCTGATTCGAGAATTTCGATGTTATTGTCCCTTTATTGGTGGGTCATTCCGAGGTTGAGCTTAGAAAATCGCTTTGCGCGTTCCTTTTCCTCGTTTTCCTTCAGCGGAAGCGTTTTTGAAGCCTCCGGGACTTCTCTTGATTGGCATGCCTTCATTTCAGATGCTTTGTTTCCACGGAAACTGATTGCTCCATCCACGGGGCGACCGTCAGCTCTGATGAGTAAGAAATGAACCAAATTACAGCTAGTTGGTTTAATCATCTATGGTTGTTCAGCTAGCTTAGGGCCACAATTGCCACCTGGGATTTGCTCAGATGACCTTTTTATCATTTTGCCCCATTTAAGGTGACTGATGATTCAGGCAGTTGTTACTTGCTCAGTGACATTCCTTTTCTTAGGAAGCTTATGATCTGTAAGCACTCATTAACCTTAAATCGATACTTCTGCAAAGTAAGCTTCCTCTTGTTAGGATTATGTTGGCTGCATAAGGATCAGAAAAGAGGTTATGTTCATTTATCAGTAATAAGAGCGTATCCTGTCCAGGAACGCATTTGCCATGTTTTGTAGCTGCATTTGCTTAAGGGTGAATGGGAGTTACTCAATGAAGATGCTATGTATTGCAGATTCTTGGTGTGGAAAGGACAGCTACTCAGCAGGAAATAAAGAAGTCATACTATAAGTTGGCCCTGCGACTCCATCCTGATAAGAATCCTGGTGACGAGGTTAAGTTAATTCCGATGCCCCTATGTCTTGACAATTGAAATAGTTTGCATGGGGCTAGCTCCTCCAATCTCTAACTCCACTTTGTTGTAATTCATTTCGTTCTTGTATCATCAGGAAGCCAAAGAAAAATTTCAGCAATTACAAAAGGTGATCTCGATTCTAGGTGACGAGGAGAAACGGGCATTATATGATCAGACTGGCTGTGTCGATGATGCTGTGAGTTCCGCTTGAATCTCTGCACAAGCATAATCACAAAAAACCAGGAGAGAATTAAGTCTTGATCTCTATCTGATATATAAATAGCTGTTGCAAGCAAAGAGAGACATTATAATATACTTAAGATAGCATAGTCCACAGACTCTGCTTTGAGATGGCCTAGCTAAAATGGGACGAATGATGATCAAATTGTGATATACTTCGAGCCCGAGTTTGATAGTTTATATTATTGGGCAATTGGAGTTTTCTTCCATTATTGCAAGTGTTTTTTCTCACATCTATCTTCCTGCTACTTAGGACCTTGCAGGGGAAGTCGCTCAGAATCTGCACGAGTATTTTAGAGCTGTATACAAGGTTGTTCATGTTCTACCTGGAATGACATCTTTCTTTCTGATGTCAATGGCGTTCTCTTGCATGAATGGTTCTATGTTTGAAGTTATCTGACATGGCTTCATCCAGGTGGTTACTGAAGCAGACATCGAAGAGTTTGAGGCAAACTATAGAGGTTCTGATTCTGAAAAGAATGATCTGATTGATCTATACGAGAAATTCAAGGGTAACATGAACAGGTGGGGTTGATATGTCCTTTTTCCTTTCTTGTAGATGCCTTCCTGACATAGAAGTATTTGACATTTTTTGTACTTTTTCCTTCACAGGCTTTTCTGTTCGATGCTCTGCTCAGATCCTAAGCTTGATTCCCACCGCTTTAAGGATATCATCGATGATGCAATAGCAGCAGGTTGGTGTTTTGACAATTCGATCTCTTCTTGACTACTAGCTTTACTCTTAAACCTCAGTCAGAATTTGAGACTTTCAAGCAGGGCTGTGCTTCATCGCGTTTTATAGAGTTTAGTAACGCTAAGGTCAATATGTTAAAAAAAAAAATGTTTACCACATTGATAATACTTAGTACTAGGTGCTCATTTACTTTTTATGGAGAGCGTCCTATTTTTCTTTCTTTTTATGGTTCTAAGTAATGCTGGTCTGAGGGTACTGTTGTTTTGTAGCTTAGATCTTATGTGTACTTGATAGTGTGGTGTGCACTATCCTGTTATTGTGCTTACCGCATGCTCTGTTTCTCTGTCGTACAGGAACATTGAAGACAACAAAGGCGTACCAGAAGTGGGCAAATCAAATTTCTAAGACTGAACCACCTACAGATCCTCTTAGAAAGAGGGGGAAGTGAGTGACACAGCTGCACTGGGCTTTCTATTCCAAATAATTTTTGTTTCGATTTCTTCACTGTACTGTTAGTAGTATATTCTTCTTTCTAACCTTTGTTTACCATTTCGACAGAGCGAAGAAGAAGTCAGACGATCTTTTCGCAATTATATCTCGGCGCCGTAGTGAGCGAAAAGAGAATTTTGATTCCATGTTTTCATCTCTGGTGAATAAATATGGTGGTGGAACGCAGGGTTCAGAACCCAGTGAAGAAGAATTTGAGGCTGCTAGAAAGAAACTTGAGAGCCGAAAGTCTGCCAAAAAGTCCAGGCAGAAATGACAGGAACATGTGATGTAGCTTTCTATTGGATTACCCATGTATAGCTTTTTGTTGCTTTGAGCACTCTCTTATGCTCTGAATTTACGTAGCCAAAATTGGTGTGTTTGATTTCCCCTTCTTGTTTGGATGATATTTTCAGATGACAGTTGCACAATGCACTCGTCTTGTTTCTTATTTTTCTGGCAGTGCAAGAACTAGATTTGCCGTAATACTGGAAATTGTGTCCAGTGAAGTACTATAAGTGCAAAATAAGTGGCCTCTCTGAGCAACTTTTGGCGTGACTGAGATGCATCTAGGCTGATTAGGCTTAAGGTTTTAATGCGTGAATGAGATGTTGCTGACTATAGTTTTGTGCTTGCTTTAGTTACCGGAACTTTTCCTTTCTTTCCCAAATGGGATTAGACTCCTTTTCTACTGAATGGTTGATCATTATGCTGCTAATGAGCGGGGAAATCAGATAAAAGCATGTGTGTCTCCAGGCGTTCATTCGATTGTTAAAAAGAGGATTTGATTAAGTATCGAGGAAAGGTGGAATGCTCCCCTACCAATGCACGGTCAGCTACTTCTAGATGAAGAAGAGAAACTAGAAGAAGCTCGACATATACTTTAACTCATTGTCATAAAACAAAGAAGTCAGATTTTAAGTGTATTGCATATCCATTTTCAAATTGGGTGCGGAGAAATATAAGACCGACTTGTTTTGTCTAAATGTATTAGTAGAGCCAAAGACCGAATCTCTTTGTTAGCTCGACAAAACAAAACTTGTTAATGCTTCCTGCAACTTAAGGGTGCATGATGCAATTTTAATAGCATATGACGAAATTCTCGATTGCAACTTCGGAGCAATTTCTTCAGATAAGACCCGATCAAGATCTGAATATAATCTCTTACCTTTACCAAAAAAAAAAAGATCTGAATATAATGCCATGGCCGCATCTTGGGGTCAGGAGCAATGTGTCCCACTCGACTTAGCCGGGAACAGTTGTACCGAGAACTAGAATTTAACCGCGTGTCCAGTACAAGGATGATCAGCAAGTTGGGAATTGGATATCCATGTTGTGCAGATTTTGTTTGCAGAGCCTAGGCCAGTTCACATGCTACAATGCATGGGGGACGATGTGCATCCTTAAGATTTGCCAAATCTGAATTAGTAATACTTCAAATCACAAGTTCTTACAACTAGAATGACATCATCCATCTGAGATTTTTGAGTGGCATGTTGTTAAAGACACAAATGCCGGACCCAGCAACAAATAAATCGCGATATCATGAGCTGTGTCGCAATATGCTTTTTACATGAGAAAATGTCCTCAATACTACGCTTCAAGACATCAGCTAACGGGTACGCCGTACTCATGGGAAGTCAAACTAGCATCAGACTAGAGTCTAAGACCCTTCAACGCAGCTCCTGCGTTCTAAGATATTATCAAATTGTTATTGCTTTGATGATGGGGTTCCCTTAGCAATAGCATCCTGGCCAGCAGTCCTGTAATCAGAAGGGCAATCATGCATATCAGAATAGTGATGCGCCATCTTGAAGAGGAACTGGGGGTCATCCGTTGAATCTCATCTGTTGAGTGCAAACTGCTCTGAATTAGAGCCACTGCACAGGCCAAAGATTTGGACATAATCGGTTCATGAGATTTGTAATTATTGCATGGTCTCTAGGTAGCTCGGTCTTCTCACCCTAGCACCTGCAGTTGAACCCAATCGAATCTACCTGTTTTCGTCATGCGGTGGACCCATTAGGTCCAAAATTTTTGAAGAACAGTGCAGCTGAATTGCCAGTTGGAGTGGATTTTGGTGTACTCCCGATTGAGGAGACTTCGAAATCCAGTGCACCCTTTGCACAGCCCCTGTGCCAGCAACTGTGTCCTCCTTCCCACTCTTGCTTGAGCTTCCCGTGACAATGCAGCTACCAGGAGAAGCTGCAAGCTTAGCTTGTTCTTGCCTTGGCAGCATGTCCATATGGCACTTCGAAGTTGGGAAATATATTTGCTGTGGTAGCACTTCCAAGAAAGCCTCAGTAACTGATGGAAAGGATGGGGCCTTTTGGAGTCTGGCATCCTAGCTCGCTACAAAGATTTCTTTAGCTTCCAACTCCTGCAATAAGATATCTTTTGATGATGAAACACAAATATCCATTTCTTGCCTTCTCAGACAACCAGATGAAACAAAATTATTTCCATTAAGGAATGTAAAATGAGGGAAAGCTTACAGGCATTTTCAGGTTAGATTTAATGTGAATGGCAGGAGTCATCAGAAGAACCTAGATAAGTTAGGGGACTCACAAGATCCTTTCTCCTTCTCCCGGATTAAGATCGAGATCGAGATCGAGATCGAGATCGAGAGAGAGAGAGAGAACAAGGGCTTCTACATTCTTAAAACTGGATAATTCACTCTGAACACAAAAAAAATCATTGATCACTTAATTCCCCATGACTAGATTATATGACAGTTTCTTTTATATGTATGGTTTTGCTCCATCTCAAATCAGGGTGAATTCTTTCATTGGCGTAATCATTAATAAAGGCCCCCACCCTTTTGCACAGACCATTGATAGGAAGAAGACAAGAAGTCAAACAAGTTTCTAACTGCTCTCAAGCACAAGAGCACAACAGCTTTGAGATGATAACTAAAAGTTCACAAGAGAGCATCAACACAGGTATTGCTAGCCCCTAACAGAATATACCTAAAGCGTGCAAGCTGATAAACAAAAAGATTGGGAATTGATAGCAAAAGCAAACAAGTATGTCACAATGCCCTACAGGCCTTCTCGACACAATATCACACAATTTATTCCAAAGAGTCCAATGCCCTACATCTTGGGATGGCAGTTGCAATCCGTTCACAAGGTATCACCTATTGCCAACACCCCAAAAAGCAATAAATCATGCTAATAATCATGAAACAAGTTGGGCACATGACATCTTCGACAAAATAGGTCAGTCTAGTCATTATTTAGGGAATATATTAAAAATTAGAGAGGGACAACCAGGATCTTGTGTTTAGAAAAACATTCAAAGAGATTTGCAGACCCACAATTCCCACATGAATTATAATGACAGCGAATCACCTCCATTTTAGGAACCAAAAGAGTGCACTAGAGGTCTGTAACCATAATCAGTGAAACCGTAGGTTCTTACAACGGTAAGGCCATGGCTTAAAGCTCTCGGAATGCAGCTGAATCTTTGTATGCATCAACAAAAGCTGTGTCATTAAACAATAAGCATTGAAGCCATAGGCATAATCAAGGCTTCCATTCAGCATCATATATATTCCTCTAGTTCTAACGAAACCATCACCTGCTTCTACCTGGACACATAAACAAGCTTGGTGTATGAAAATGGCTAAGAGAAAAGGCAATGCAAAATAATTCATATTCAAAACTCCTCTTGAAGACCTGCAAATACTAAATCCAGACAAATTTTAAAACAGAGAAGGCAGAAGAGTGGGGGGTATTTTAAAAGGAGCAAATAGACTCAAGCTTCATAATGACAAGATTTTAATGGAACTATCTTTACTTTATGGGATGAAGGCGAGATCTGTCTCTTCATGTCTACTGCCAGAAGCAGAAAGAAACTGTATGACAAATTTGAGATCGTATATTGAGCCAATATGGGGACATGTGTAAACTTCCTAGCTAGAGTAAAGGGATTAGTTGAGCTGTGATTTTAATTGGAACTGTGCGGTCCAAGAAACGTCATTTCTTGTATATCAAGCATTTTTCCAAGACCAAGACAACCATGCGCAAAGCACTGTCCTCTCATATCTAATTTTATTGAAACTCTTCTACCGGTATATGGACAGTTGTGTGGACTGATGGGCTTATCGGCCTTGATCAGTAGACAGGAAGACGCTGCCACTTTGAGCCTGTTGTTGGAGAAGAAAATCAATATGTGTGTGTGTGTGTGTGTGTGCTATGTAGCTTACCCTGTGGACCTTTTGAAGAAGGTTTTGTTACTAATATATATATGACTTAATCAACATCAGTCATTGTAAATGACATGCTCTAGGAACAAGGCAATCATGAGGAATGCATCCTTCTCATACCTGTTGCTTGATAGCATTGTTGGGCAACCTCAACTTTTTTCCAATAATCCTTTTCTGACGTCGACTCTGCTAATTAACGAGAATAATGAAGAACAGCCAAATAGAACAATGTAAGGATGCTACTTTTCAGTCCTCAATATCATACACAAGGGAAACCACATTCTGAACACAAGTTTCTCCCGAGCAAAGAAAATTCAGAACGTCGCATAGTTCTTCACTATGTAAATGAGACTGGTCACCTGCCACAAATGTGGACACACAGTCCTTAACCATAATCCAAGACCATCCAGGCTCTTTAGTTACACCCTTTGACTTCATCATTTTCCTTATTTCCGCTGCGTCGGTCCACCGCTCCTTGGCAGAATAGACATTAGCCAGGGCAATGTGAGTTCCAGCACAATTTGGGTCTAAATCGAGAATATGCTCGGCAATTCGCCTTCCACGGTCTGCGTCACCATTGATTTTACATGCTCTCAACAAAGTTGACCAGACAACATCATTACATTCATATGGCATTCTTTTGATCATGTGTTCTGCCTCGTCCAATCTTCCAGCTCGGCAGAGAAGATCAATCATGCAGCCATAGTGTTCTCTTGAGGGACTAATTTGTTGTTCCCTGCTCATTGAATCGAAATAGTCAAAACCAAGATCGATTAGTCCAGCGTGACTACATGCAGTAAGGACACCAATATATGTCACAGGATCTGGTCTCAACCCAACACTAGCCAGCTTCTCAAACAAATCAATTGCTTCATGGCTGTAACCATGTTCTGCATATCCATTAATCATTGTTGTCCACACCACAATATCATAATTTGTTGCCTCATCAAAGATTTTGGATGCTTCTTTTATACTCCCACACTTGGCATACATATTAATCAAAGCACTCTGTATTGTAGGTGCCTGTTCTAAACCCAAAGACAGGACAAGAGCATGAAGTTGCATCCCTTGCTTGAGAATAGCCATATTACCACACACAGTAAGAACAACCGAAAGAGTTGACTCAGTGGGCCTGAGTCCTTCAATCCTTATCCACGACAGAAGCTCAAAAGCTTCCTCGCCGTAACCTTCTTGAGAATACCCAGTGACCATAGTATTCCACGAAACAATGTCTCTATTGGTGATTTCGTGAAAAATAGCTAGTGCTGAAGATAACTGGCCGAGTTTTGAATACATGCTGATAATGGAGTTTGCCACTGGCAAGGAATTTAAAAGACCTTTGCACAAAACTTGAGCATGTAATTGTTCGCCACATATAGTTCTTGCAAGACTAGCGCATGCAGAGATAACTGCTCCATATGTGTATCCATCAGGACTGGCACCAGATCTTTTCATCCTTAAAAATGCTACAAATGCAGATTCTTCCATACCCATCTGAACGTATGTCGTGATTATAGTTGTCCATGACACTACATCCTGTGTGGGCATCCTTTCAAGTAACCGCATGGCATTGTCAAACTTCCGACACTTGTTGTACATCGTGGCAAGTGAATCAGCCACAAATGAGCTTGCATCAAAGCCTTTCTTAATTATGTGTGTATGTATCTCCCTCCCACAGCTGAAAGCACCAAGATCAGCGCATGCCTTCAAAATAATAGCAAATGTGTGCCCGTTACATTGCACTTCCGACTTGCACATTTCAGCGAAGCAGGACATCGCCTCCCTATAGTGGCCACAACTAACAAGCCCATTTATCATGGCAGTCCAAGAAATAACATTCTTCAGTGGCATCTCATCAAATATTCTATAACCCAGCTCGATTCTGTTGGCTTTCGTGTACATGTCAAGAAGGGCACTTCCCACATATAGCGAGTTTGCATCTCCCGTTTTGACGGCATATCCATGTAATGACTCGCCAAGATTCGGGTTCATATCAAGCGTGCAAGCCTTGATCAAAAGACTGAGCATGAAATGGTCTACGTGGAGTGCTGGCTGAACCCGCATGTCGGAGAACAAAGCAAAAGCTTCGGTTATATCCATGGCGCTGACATACCCAGAAATCAGGGTGGTCCAAGAAATCTCGTCTCTGCAAGGCAAACTGTCGAACAGTGCGCGAGCATCACCCAAATAACCTGTTTTGGTCAGCTCCCTCAATCGGGTGTTGTATTGGATCATAGTCACGCGACGTGAGGTTGAAGAAGAGAGCTTCCTGATGTGAGGCCTGGCCCACGATATCATCTTCGCCATTACGGAAGACTTGATAGCAACGCAATCATCCTCGCTTCCGAGCACTCTGTTGCGCTCCTAACTGATGGAGCCCAAGTTGGCGTGCGGTTGATCTCCCCACCTTTGTTCGAACGACATTTCCTCAATGCACTCTTGTTTCGTCTGCTTATTTGGTGGGCAGTTCCAAGCACTGGATTTGCAGTTCATGGTTAATGTCGGATTGACCATGTACATGCAGAGTCTAAGCGCTTGATGCCACTGCCTCTCTTTATTCGAGGAATAATGACATAAATAATTCTCGAATTTTGGCATAACGTGTTATGCGGTCCCTAAACTGATACATGTTTAAATTAGTCCTTAAACTATATAAACATGTTCAATGTTATTCCTAAACTTAAATTAATTAAATGATAACATTTAATATTTTCATACAGTTCAGGGACTAGTTTGAACATGTATAAAAAGTTCAATGATCATATTGAATGAATTAAAAGTTCAGGAGCCACATTGAATATTTTCATATCGTCCATGGACTAGTTTGAACATGTACTTAAAGTTTAGAAACCATATTGAACAAATTAAAAGTTCAGGGATAACGTTACACATTTGATCAAATTTTGTGGACTATTTACGTCGTTTTCCCTTTATTCAACTCACTAGTGACATCTTGCTGCTTCAATCCCGCCCGCAATCTGCGAGCAACCGGCCTTACAGGTTCCGGGTCCAGTTTAGGATATAAAACCAGTAACCAATCCGGTCAAGGCCGATTTTCGGGTTGATGAGCCGGCCCCAGTAGCTCACTTCGAGTGCAAATCCGTCTAAATTGCATTCTACACAACAATAACATATTCCTTGCACGGACGCCGACACTAGTATCCTGATCATGCTATTGACATCTCCTGTGCTTTGCCAACGAAAAAAGGAAAAAAGAGGCATCCCATTTGCTTTCGCTTTGTGGGGGCAATCAAGCGTCCCTGGCCCATCATTTCTACAGCATTTTTTTCCCCCGACTTTCATGAATTCATAAATCATCCTCCCTCTTCCTCTTTGTTTCGTTACATGATTGCCAAAATCTTACCTCTCGATTTATTTTCATGAACGGATGCTCATCATGCTCAATTAGTTTTTTTCTTTACGGGGGGGTACGAAAAGACAGATGGTTCGAAATCATTGCAACAAGAGAGAGATGCAATGGAAGGTGCGATGGGGGCTATGATGAGCAATGATCTGTAAAATGGGCCAAACCCAATTCAAAAGGGATCATGCATGGATTGAAAACAAGTGGCGGCAAAACATAGTTTTTTGAAATAATTTAACGATTCCATCAGATTCATCGCGGGGGAATTAGTCGGGTCGATAAGGCGATCGGGATTTTACGTCTCGAAACATAAAGTTTTCCGCCTTGTCCGTACGCGAACGGCCTTTCGTTTGGTGGGCAAACGACTCTCGCTCGAGCTACTCGTATACTTGAGTATTTGTGCGTGGTCCACTTTCGAGCTGTCCTCGAGTTCTTATCCAACACAGGTCCGTCTTACGTTTCTTCTTCGCACCACTTACCTAATTGGTTGGACCAAATTGTCACTGACAAAAAGACAGTGGAAAAAACTTAATTTTGGGACACTCACCTGCCAAATTGTCAAGCCTTACCAAAAATCTCGTTATGGCAGCCACCAACCAACAACAACAAAAAAAAAAAAAAAACAAAGAAGAAGAAGAAGAAACGAAGAAAGAAATTAAACATCATTACCGCCCGAAGATGCCCTAAAGACACCCGATTTGATTATTCTTCTTCACCAAATTTGCGATCCCCCAAAAAAACCAAAACTAATCATCATTACCCCACCCCGAAGATGCCCCTTTGAATACAATAGTTTGCCTTCGCCCTTTTGTTAGGTGGGTCAGTGACCGAGCGACTCCAAGGACATCCATTTGTTATGACTTTTAAAAATAATTGTAGTGCTGACTACAAATCGCTCACATAAATGAACGTCTAGAAAAATTCCTAAAATTGAGCAAGGAATTCCCCCACTTAGAGATTAGAAATTACTTATTTAAATCCTGGAATAGAAACTCCATGTGGAAATTGCCCCGCGTCAGGGTCGCCTACATCAAAAGGTGTGAACAATTGCACGCTTATATTCCCGAATTGTCGAAAAGAGAAAAGAAAGAGAACAATTCACTTGATAAATATATTTCATAAGTCCGACCAAAAAAAAAATTCTAGGGAAATTTCTAAATAAGAGCATGAAATGTCTTCATTTTTTCAAATAAAAATTTAAAGTAGACTATGTTTCAAACAAGATTCTGAAGTATCCTCATTTTCTCAAATAATGATCTGAAGTGAATTTTGTTTCAAATAAGGGCTTGAAATGATTATGATAGTTTTTAGGAAGGTCTTTTCGCATGGTTAATGACATTTTCATCTTTTACCTTTTTTTTAATAAAATTTTCCCTTTCTTTTTTCCTTTTCTCCTTTTTTTTTTATCTCATAGCTGGCCATTAAGGATGTTTGAAGAGGGCTAGACGAGGATTGCCTTCCCGGAATATCTAGTCGGTCGACGACCGACAGGTTTTTATTTGAAACTACCGTGGCGCAACCCTGTCATGCCGATGTTCCAATGGAGCAGAAAACTTTCCTCAGCCGGCTATTCCATCATGCCCCGCCGATATCACCTCAGGGTGGTGATCGCGGTGGCAAAGGAGGCTCGGCCTATTTTGGTCAATACCCAAATTTACATCGACGACATCCTCTTCTACGATACTGTCCATGCACTGTTTGGCACCGTAGCAACACTGTACCGATAAGAAAAACGTGTAGAGACGAAGGAAAAACCGCCATCTAAAATTTGAGAAAGCGAGGGCATTTCAGATTTTTATTAGGAATTTTGCGAAAAATTTATTCACTTCGCAAAATGACATATCTTTAACTATTTATTAAGTTAAATCCCATCTGCTGCGAGGCCAAACGAGAACCGGAGGGAGGGGGCAGGGGGGAGAGAGACTTTCTGGGAAGGTCTTTAAAACCGCAAGAATTCAGACAAAGCGCGTGTGGCAGAAGAGGGGAAGGCGCTAATGATGGCGACTTCGCAACTTCGTGCTCCCAAAACATTCCTCCTGCGTGCTTGAAGTGGGGAGAGAAGAAGAGAGAGAAAGTCCGTCCATGTCCGTGAAATCTGTAAATGCAAGCAAAGCAAAGCAAAGCTCCTCCTCCTACTCTCTCTCTCTCTCTCTCTCTCTTCGCTATAAGACAGCTCTCGGCTCTCCACGCTCCCAATTGCTTTCAGTAGCAGATCTGCCGCCGGAGCTGCCGAAACCCTTCGAGGTCGAGGGCCGGAATCGCGGGGGGCGCCCCCCTCCCCCATGGAGCCGGAGAGCAGCGACGCCGGCGCCACGATGGAGGCGTACGAGGTGATCGAGCAGATTGGGAGGGGAGCCTTCGGATCGGCCTTCCTCGTCCTCCATAGGTTGGAGAAGAAGAAGTGAGTTCCGCCGCCTCCTCTTTTTTGTTCGGTTTCCGCCGCTGTCGTCGTGCCTTTTTTTGGCACGGTGGTTTGAAGCGGTCGAGCTTGCTGATTTATGTGCAATTCTCAGTTGGTACCGTTTGTCGGTGGCGATGGTATTTGATGATTTGAGGAAATCCTCAGTCCCCCTGTTTAGTTTTGTGGTGGCTCGGCATCAAATCCGAGCATAAGGTCCTGACTTTGGGTTTCGTCCGTCGGTTTTTCCGGCATTTTTGGGTCTCCACAGGTACGTGCTGAAGAAAATTCGCTTGGCCAAGCAAACGGAGAAGTTCAAACGCACTGCACACCAGGAGGTTGCTTTCTTTCCTGATATGTATATGGGTTTTTCCAGCGTAGAAACGGAGTCGGCTGCACTTGTTCCTGCATTACATTGTTTCGGTCTGGTTGGCTAATTGATTAGTGTGGAGTGTTCTGATATGAAATTCATTCCTTCTTCTATGTTCGGGTGCTGTACTGTCTTCCCAGGGTAGTACATGCCTGGAACTCGTTTCCTTATATTGACCCTGTGTCTCAGTGCTAAGGACATTCAAAGACTTAAACTGAACGTGACATGGAACGGATCTTCCTTATTGCAATTTCCCTTTTACAAGATGTTTCGAGAATCCGAAGCTTTTGTCCGCATTCTTTATTTGGCATCGAAGTCTTCACACGCATTCGAGTGAATTGGGCTTTCTGATCTCCTCTACTGATGAAATTTCTCGCTGTTTATGTTTCCAACGCTAATTGGTGAGAGTTTCGCTTCTATGTCAACATGCAGATGGAGTTGATTGCCAAACTGCACAATCCATATATTGTCGAGTACAAAGATGCATGGGTGGATAAGGTGAACATCACATCTATACATGTCATGCTGCGAGAATGCTTTTACGAGACGTTTCTTTTTTAGGGTCAAATCATGGCCTTATTGTCGAATCTCACTATGTTTTGCTTGGTAATCAGGGAAACTGTATATGCATCATCACTGGTTACTGTGAAGGAGGGGACATGTAAGTACATGTAAAACTCACATCATTGACAAGTCAGAATGCTGGATGAGTAGAGTTCTGGTAGTATGGCATTATCACATTATAGATGCAGTGGAACATACCGTAAGCAATTGTAATGATGCACGTCGCTGCAAAATATACCTATTAAGGTGTGATGGAAGACATTATTGAGTAGGAAATGATTTAAGAGCTTCTCCACAATTTATTGAAAGAATCAAACAAAATTGATTTCTCCTGCTATAGCTAATATTCTTTTTTCAATATGTAAGTATTAAAATTTCCGATATCTGCTTCTAAATGCTCGGCACAAGTAACTGATCTAGGGGAGATCTATTTTTTCCCCACAATCAGGGCTGGGATTATAAAGAAGGCCAGGGGGATATTTTTTTCCGAGGAGGTAATTAGTTGTATCTTAAGTGGTTTCTTCTCGTGATAACCCATAGTCTGTACTAACTCCTTGCGTTTGATCTTTTTATGTGCAGAAACTCTGCAAATGGTTAACCCAGTTGTTGCTAGCTGTGGACTACCTGCACTCAAATCGTGTACTACACAGAGATCTTAAAGTAAGGTTACGTACTCCTGATAATTTGAAATCAGAAACAGCTGTTGTTTGTGGGAACATGACCTAAGCCCTCTGATTTCAGTGTTCTAACATATTCCTCACAAAAGACAATGACATCCGGCTAGGTATGAAGATCTAAACTCCATCTCATGATTGATTGATCATCCCTGCTTCAAATATCATTATTTCTTAAAGCAGCGTAAGTCACTGTACAGGTGATTTTGGGCTTGCAAAGCTACTTGGCACAGAAGACCTTGCTTCATCGGTATGATACTGTTTACATCTACCAGATCTTTAATCTCAATTGATTATTCCTGTGGGCAGTTCTTCTACAGATTATGCGTCTGTATATGTCTGGTTAAAGTTATCATTTGTTTAAAGCACATTTCTGAGTTGACTTCATGTCAACCTATCTTCTGTCCTTGGCATTATACAGGTTGTTGGCACTCCCAACTACATGTGTCCTGAGCTCCTGGCAGATATTCCTTATGGTTACAAGTCTGACATATGGTCTCTTGGTAAGCCAGGATCTTAAATACAGCACTGCTTATTGAAAGGATTATTTGAACTCCTTTCATTACATATTCATGGTTTGACAAGGGAGAGAAATTTGGTGCTTGCACAGGTTGCTGCATGTTTGAAATAGCTGCTCACCATCCTGCATTTAGAGCCTCTGTAAGTTTAACTCAACTTCATGCATGCCTTGTTGCTACCATTATATCTGGACTAGTATCTCTGTGGCACTACCCCTTAAAATGTGAACTTTTCTTAATAGGATATGGCTGGACTCATCAACAAAATAAACAGATCTACCATTTCACCCCTTCCTATTGGGTATTCATCCTCACTGTAAGAAGCTTCTCTAAGACCACCACATTCAGAGCAGTTATATGACAGTTTTTTTTTTTCATCTGTAGCACTTACTGTCCATTTTGCAGGAAGCAAATAATCAAGAGCATGCTGAGAAAGAATCCAGAGCATAGACCAACGGTAATCCAACTTACCTATGCTTTTGTAAGATAAATGGAGTTTCCTTGACATACTCTAATGCCCCTGAATTCTCAGGCTGCTGAGCTGCTAAGGCATCCACATTTGCAGCCATACCTTCTTCGGTGCAATAATGCTGCCCCTGTCTTTCTTCCCATAAAGCCCATAAACAACTCAAAGGATAAAAGTGGGAGAAGATTATCATCTGGTAAGCCAAAGGCGGGGAAAGACCACACAGAGAAGGAGATAGGAGTAGAAGCCTTAAGCCACTCTGAGCATGTTGAAGCTAATGGAAACATGAGACAGATTGCTGCGGTAACTGCTGGCAAAGCGACATCCACAGCTAGCACAGAAGATTATCTTGAAACCAAGATGGTTGATCCGACCAGCTATACGGTTGAAGTATCGACCTCTTTGGATGGTTCAAAAGATAGTTCTGCTGATTCTGAAATGACTCTTTCGAATGGAGATGGAGGAACTGATTCTAAGCTTGTAACGGATCACAGTTCAATGGAAGTCACCTCCGAGATCACCTCTGAGGGCACGTTGCCTTCTCTGGATGGAGGAGAAGAAGCTATGAAGTACGTTCAACAATTCAAGAAGGTTGATGTCAATGATAGTGTCATGCAGGCTCAGGAAATAGCACAGGCTCAAGAGAGAGTTCGCAACCAGAAAGATGAGGAAGACCGTGAATTAAATATTAAGGCAGAAAAGAGCAGCGAGGTGCAAATGCCAAATGAAGTCCACGAAAAAAATGATGCAGTTCATGAGAATGGTACTCCGTCATTGAGGATCCACAATACTAGTTATGGAAATGATAGTGATCCCACTTGCAGTTCTGACAAATTAGAAAACTCCACCGCCGTGGAAGCT
This sequence comes from Syzygium syzygioides, assembly GCA_031216285.1. Lineage (NCBI taxonomy): Eukaryota > Viridiplantae > Streptophyta > Magnoliopsida > Myrtales > Myrtaceae > Syzygium > Syzygium syzygioides. The sequence continues at coordinate 24,837,093 of CM062242.1, read as the reverse complement.
GCTACCGTGGACTATTTATCATCTGGTAATATGACGACCCTATGTAATGGAGTTAAGGCAAAAAAAGATGATGTCATCTGTTCCATGCAGCAAACTGAGGCTGATGATGCTCTGGTTGTGAACCACGCACCACTTGACACCTCTTCCTTGAGCACACTCACTGCTACTGGTGGGGAAGAAACCAAGATCAACTGGGAAATTCCAAGTCAACAAAGAGCTGATGCTCTAGAATCTCTGCTTGAGCTATGTGCACAGCTACTTAAACAGGATAAGGTTGATGAGCTCGCCGGTATTCTGAGACCATTCGGAGGAGAAGCCGTGTCATCGAAAGAGACGGCTATTTTATTGACAAAGAGCCTTATGTCTTCACTTAAATTTCCTGGAGGAAACTTACCTCAGGAAGATGATTGTCAATAATCTATGTGGTGAACTTTCTTGTACATGCATGTACTTTTCGAGGGTGCTCTTTCGCTAAAATCCATGAGGACTCTTAGCAGTAATTTATCCATCCCGTGTACATTCATTTGAGTGTAAGTATGAGAAGCGTCTTTCTTGAAGTAGTGTTTTTCTGAATAACGGTGGAGCTGAAGGAGACGCTTTCTTTGCTGATTTTATGGATTCAGTTGCCGTCTGTTTGCAAGAGGAAGTTGTCATTTCAATGATAGTTGAAGTCATAAGTTATGTGTAAGTAATACGATTGTCTGACTGATGAGTCCTTTTCAGAGTTTGTACAATTTCTTCATATACTGCAATTTTGCGCACGAGTCTTCTACACCGCTATCGACTGATTGTACCATCTTCTTCTTGATGTTGTTGTATGGATTATGAGGGTGAGATCGCTCTCTAGGTCGACAATGGCCAGGTGATATCTTAAATTCCCATACCTCTTCCTAGTGAATCTCCGTATAATGTCTGCATGCACAGTATTTCGGAGTGCCATGGCCAACGCATCCTAAGTATCTCTTTCCTGCTGCATACATTGCTCATGCATCATTTGACCTTAAGCTCAGTTTTTAGGCGCCTATCCTCAAAGATGAGTTCCTCTCCCTCATTCGTTTGCGATACATGTGAGGTGCATAAATACTTGAATACATATGTGATGCTGTTAGATTGCGCTAAATTCATCTGCAGTGACTGGCGGCGAAAGGTCGACACCAGAATTGGTGTCATGCAACAACCAGCCACTCGACTTGAAAAAGCTTGACAGAATCCTTTATTGATGTACAACACCCATGTATGTAAATAACAAATAAAGACGCAGGACATGAATCAAAGAAGGGAGATATTCTGAAAAGTCAGTCCATTTCAAGAACTCGAATAAGGATGCTCAGACGACCCTTGTTCACTCTCTTCCAGAACTACTCCTTCCCTACTTTCCACTCTGTTATTTCTCTCATATTTTGCCATTGTGGCGCTCTCAAGTTCTCACTGCAAATAATAGGCAAAGAAAGACACGACAGAGGCGCCGACCAGGGTGCCAAAGACAGGCAAGGCCGTGGAGGCTCCACTCGATGGGCCTGGGGCCGGAGCCGCAGAGGCATCGGAGGCCAGGACGGCACTCATTGAGGCGGCAGCAACGAGGACGGCACAGGAGATCTTCTTCATGTCCATTTTCTCGAGTCCTTTTTCTTTTCCTGGAGACGAAGAACAGATATCTTATCTTCTTCCTCTCCTTATTGTTTTTCTTTTCCTGTCCTGGGGATGGCGTGTGGAGGTACAAAAGGAATTTATAGGGGAGTGTTGGGGCCATTTTTAGGCTGAAAGCAGTTGAAAATTTGCAATGGAAAATCGTGGTACGTGGTTGGTTTTGCATGGCACGAGCGGAAAGTTGGCGGAATTTGGTAAACGCTAATGGTTGTGAAGGAGCCCGTGATGCACAAATGTCTCTCCAACGTTAGAATGGCTCTCTCTTGCAGAGAAACAGGAGGCGAACTGTCGCGTGTGTATTTATATATAACATTTAACGATACTCGTCATAATTGATTTTCATATTTCGCACATCGTATTTCTCCGTAAATTTGCTTTTGGGGGAGAAGAAAAAGAAAGAATGAGAAACAATGGGTTAGTCAAGTTGATCCGATCGACCATTAAAATGAAATGACATTTTGATCTTATGAGAAGGCGCAAAGAACATACGAGAATAACTTCGTTCCAAAAGGTGCAATCTTTCAGGCAGCTTTGTTCTAAGAGGCGTGGTATGGCGAAGGGGTTCTAATTGTGAACCATTGGGATGATACGACCTTTTGCTATAAATTTGAAGAATTGCAGTTCTCCAAAATCAACAGACTCGTTCACTTTGTTAGGTTTACAAAAATACATCAAAGAAAGGCTGAAACAAAACAATGACGAAATTTATATTGGCAACTCTCTCTTCTTCCTTTTCTCCACCATACCATATTTCTCTTGAATTTACAAGTTCTGAGTTCATGGTCGAAGAACACGATAATTGATCTCGCCTATTGGATTAGTCGGCTGCCGAGCGAGTGCCCGTGAAACATGCCTTTTCGGGTGCTCGATGCTCAAACTTTACACAATGCCCTGGCCATCAAAGCAAAAATTAACAGCTGAGCCAAAAGCGAGGGTCCATCTGCAGCAGCTGCGGAGGACAACCGAGGAACGCCAGTGACGGTGTACCCTCTTCGTCTCTCGGATGGTTGGGCCCTCGCTTTTCGCAACCTCTCGATCTTCGGGGGTTGCTTCAGGAAGTGGCAAACCATCAGAGCTTCGATTATCCTGAAGCCACCAAGGTTGGAGCGGGTGGTCCCTGCGGTTTCTATTCTTGGCTCAAAAGGCATGTACAAGAAGCAGAAGAGTCACATTTGATTCCGATACGCTAACTGCTCTCATGCACATCCAGTTCCAATGTCCCCAGAACTCATTGCCGTTTCAGCGCCTGCCTATATAAATGCAGCAAGAATCGGACCTTCTTGTATCTGTCCACAGAGAGACACGCGAGCTGCAGCTACAGGCGTACCGAGAAGATTCGATGGCAGGCTCCGGGAACTGCCGCACGAGAGGTGGAATCGCGACGCTTGTGGTGGCGATGGTGGCGGCTTGGCTGTGCGGAGCGACTCGGGCGCAGGAGCTAGCGATGGCTCCGTTGCCGCCGCCGGTTACAGGGGCAGCTGGGCCTCTTTCGCCGCTGCAGGATGCTGTTGTTTGCCTCTTGCTCTCTGCTGCTCTTCTCATCGTTTTGCAGCGCTAAACTGCATCCTCCACCCTCTGTTTTCATAATACACATGGTATGATATGATATTTTTGTTATATGTTGAGATAAATAGTTCCGGTGGTGATTTGATATGGTGATAGAAACCGGATCGATTAGTATGATTCTTATATATATATATATAATTTTTTCCATACACCGTACTTGAAATGTCTTATTTCGATATTATTCAGACTCATTAGATTTCCTTCAATTCTATTAAATTAGAGTTTATGAACTATCCAATGCTATTTTTGACAACTTAGGAATTTATTGGCTCATTTGCAGCTACTACAAACATGACGACCCAAAACTGGTCGATCAATTGGTTAAAAAATAATAATAAATGAAAAAAACTGGTTAAAAGAATAAATGAAAAAAGAAAAATCAAGAGCAAAGCGGGGCCATCTCGGGCCCACTGGGCTTAACTTGGGGAATGGCCCCCCGGAGGCCCAATGGGCCCGCCGACCGGTCCCCCCCAAAAAGGAACGAACTCCCCCCCGCCCACTTACACGTGTCGCAATCGCAGCGGCATCCGTCTGCCGACAGAGATCGGGGCGCGCCCGCACGCAATCATCGCCCCCCCCCACCCCACCCCACCCACCAACGGCCATGTCAATGCCTTTTTTTACGCGCAAATCGAGCTGTTACGTGAACGTTGGCGAATCATTTGAAGATCCCCCACCTTCGCCCGCTGCGGTGAGGCCCACGCGCCTCTTCTCCCGCCTATAAAGAGCGGTCACCTTCCCCTTCTTCTTCTTCATCAGCCTCGAACCTCCCCAGCTCCGCCAGCACTTCTAGCTCTAGCCTCCTCCGCGACTCCGATCTCCGGCCGGTTCGAAGGCTCCCTCGCTCCGACATAATAATCCGCTCATCGTCTGGTTCTTTGCTCGTTCGGCAATGGCGGCGGCGGCAGCAGCAGCAGCAGCAGGAGTGAGGAGCTTCGGTTCGTTCGCGGTCGCCTTCGTGGCGGCGGTCCTCCTCACGGCCGCGGCGGCGGCCTCGGCTCAGGAACCCGAGATGGCGCCGGCGCCGGCCCCGGCGACGATGGAGGCCGGAGCGGCGTTCGCGCCGGCCTCGTTCGCGGTCATCGGATCTTCGGTCGCGCTGTCTCTGCTCGCTCTGCTCAAGTACTGAGAGAGGCTCGTCTCTGGTATTTTTTTTTCGAGCGTGCAGAATGACAGCGTGGATACATGCACTACAGGGGAAGAGCGATTGAGGAGTGATTTGTTTTTGTTTGGGGAGGGTTCTTCATTGGATTGATTCTTTGTGGACCGTCGGTGATTTTATATGATATTCCATATATATCTATTCAATTCGTGTATACGTCCGATCTGCAATTCGTTTACAATCCCAACGCGAGCTCGTTGAGCCGCAAATTATTCACACAGTTTTCATTCGTTGCTTGGATCGTAAGTTGATCGAAGGAGCAGCATTTGTGCGCGCTCTCTGACGCGTTAATGATTTGCCGGCGTCGGTTCTTGAAACGGACGGCGAATCTCAACTTGCCCCCCCGTGTTCAATCTTTGTTTCGATTGACAACCCATAGACGAATATGTTTGCTAAATTTATCATTGAGAATCGTTTTCGCATAAAGTTGCTAATCACGATAGGGCGCATTCGCGGAGAAAAATTTAAGATGTGAACTCATCCGTGTAGTGTACATACATACGTAGCAAGGGAAAATTATTTAAAAAGTCCTAAACCTCTTACGCTCTTGTCAATTCGGTCATAAACTTTTTTTTTATCAAGAATTTGAGCTGTCTTTTCACATTTTATCAATTAAATCCATCCGGCCAATTTTAACTGGAGATCGCTGAGGAGGACGGCGGTACTACTAGCAAGGTTTGATAATTTCTTATTAATTTTTTTTTAATTTTTTATACCAATTCCGACGGTAGGCATGGCGAGGGCTTGTTAATCCCCACAAGCAAGGTCGGAGACCCTTATTGGCCGCTGGACAAGGGCTTCGTGGCCCTTGCCTGCACTGGAGAGCGTTGGCCAGCAGCCTCAGCCCTTGCCGGGCTTGGAAGAATAAACAAAAAAGAAAGAAAGAAAAATTATAAAATTATAAAACTCGTACGCTTCAGCGCCGACCGTACCACGTATAAATGGTCGGCTTTCGTGTTAGCGATTTCCTGCTATAGTTGGCCGGATGGACTCGATTGGCAAAACATGAAAATATTTTAAACTTAAGTGGCAAAATTGAAAAGTTCGGGACTGAATTGGCGAAAGTATAAATACGTGTCGGATTTTTTGGACAATTTTTCCCAATGTGTACCGACAGAATCCAAATTTCTTCATGAGACCCACGCGATCAAATCTGCGTGGTTTTCGCTGGAACTTCCCGTCGAAGCTGAGAGGTGGTGTAGGTCCTCAGAGATTAGAACACAGCTAGAATTCTTCTGTCGTCCGCCATGTATTTTTCGGGGTCGGTGGCGGCTCGTCGTGTCGAGTCCATGTGCGGGACTCGCTCTTTTTAAAACACAGCAGCAGAGATTGAGGCGATCCATGACATTTATGTCCGGCAAAAGACAGAGCGGCCCGTCAAAAAGAAGACGGGTCACCGATCCTCAATCCCGCATCCGACGTTCTGATAATTCGGTGCCTAACACGGCGCCGACCGACCGCCGCCGCCCTTCTTGCATGTGCGCCGCTGTCTCTCCGAGTTCAGCGTCAGCTGTTTCCACTGGAGAAGGGCGCTCAAAGAAAATGAAAAGCTTTATTTCGAAAACTGTAAATTTTGAGGGGAAGAGCTTGGTGTAACTGTCACCATGACATGTACATATCCCCCTATAGGACTAAGGATTCGATATAAATTTAGGTTTTCCGAACAATGGACCCGCGCGAATTTAGAAGCGCGAAACGCATACGCTAGCTGTACCGTTGAAAATACGGTATTTGTGAAGAGCGGAAGTCATCATCTTTATGCACGGAAACTTGTAACTCGGACCCAAGAGTGGGGTTGTAAAGAACCCGACTTCACATTTCTGATCCGCATCGTCTTGGTTTTTGCTCAGAATGCACTTTTGAATTTAATGCACATTTGTTTGGTCCCAAATATTGCAAAACTGAGATGGCGGTCGATGATCGCTGATAGACCCGTCAAATGGGTGGGTCGGGTCGGGTTTAGGTCGGGTCATAAATGGTCCAACCCAAATTGACCCATTAACCCGTTTATGACCCATTTATGCACAATGCAATTTTGTTGACCCATACCCGACCCGATCCATACCCAACCCATACCCGATTAGATCCATATTGCTAAAATACTTTCATATTTAATTAAATATAGGAAAATTCATACCCAAGCTGAAATGAGAGTGCAGAATAAGTGAGTGCAAGATTGAGTGAGGGCGAGAGAAATGCATTGAGTTTAAATCAGTTGTAAACTCATTTATGACCCATTTGCGACCCATTTATGACCAATTTAACACTAATATAAGACTTCTACCCATTTATGACCCATTTACTAAATATAACTAACCCATTTATGACCCATTTACTAATAAATGGGTTAAGAAATGAGTTTATGACCCATTTTGACAGGTCTAATCACTGATGACCCGTAGTTTCCGGTCCCGAATGGCCATCGGTCTAGTACCCCACAAAAGTACGCATCGATTGTGTTGGGTGTGATTCATAATCCCCATCGAGAGGAAGACATGAGATCCCGCGGGCCGCTAGAGGACTTCTATAGTTTGGACGCGTATTTTATTGGCAATTTGGACATGAGTCAATGAATAGCTACTCGTTATATGTAACGGAGAGAGGTGTGAGGTCCCAATTATATTGAAATTCTCTGCTGAATATAATCCTAATTTAAAGGAGAACCATGATAAAATATTATGTCTCGATTTATCTTTCTCGCATTTTCTCTATATTTTGTTGTGTTTGTACGCTTAATCCTAACAAATTGCTGACCAATCTGTACTAGATAAATGTTCCATGGAAAATAGCAGCGCATATCCATTTTGAACTGCAAAAGCCAAGTAACTGCAGAACTCAGGCTCGTCTCTTTACATTCTCGTGATTGTACAATTTTTACATTCTTCTTTTGACGCTTCCTTAACTTACTGGCAGCAGCAAATGTATATACATGGTTTGGTTCGAGCTTCCATCTCAATGTCAAAGGTGATTGTGCTAATAAATTATACGCTCTGCACCACTTAAATGAGCTCAACAATGACAAACGCCAGTGCAACTAGATGTCTGGTATCTGCTTTTTCTGCCGTACAAAGTCCTTAGCAAACCCCTTTATACTATCATTTCGTTTATCTAGAGTCGGAACTTGAAGATGAATTCATTTGCTTTTCTTGAAGAATTTAATTCCGTATATGCTGTGGCTTGGCTATACTAGGTCCGGCCCTTCGAGATCTATACACACTTGTTTATCATGAGCAATCTGTACAGATTACAGAGTCTACACTATGAGATCGAATGGATCTGACGTTTCATCCTTCAGGAAGCTGTGCCTTTCGACTCCTGAATGTCCAACTCATGTTCGGCAACCATGATACAGGAATCGGCTTCCAAGGTCGAGACGGAGCTCTTGTCTTTAAACAATGACTCCTTGGGCACATTAATCATGTCAGCCGTGCACTGGACATCGGGAGTTATACCGACTTGGTCTATGTCGCGGAGAGAAGGAGATAGATACTTTGCTACCGTGACGAATAGAGCCGATCCATCATGGAGTTCCGTTACACTCTGTTTAGATTAACCAAATGGCAATGACAAACAAAAGCATCAGTGATTAGTGACCCAAGTACTCTAAAAGATAGGAAGGAAGCATGAGACAGCATTAACTGAAATAAACAAAATGAGCTGGTTCAATGTGTCTTAGACTACACGCAAATGGATATTCCAAGTTTTGCCTCAGAAACTCTACCGTGGAATGGATCTCTCTCTCTCCCTCTCTCTCTCTCTCTAAATTTAGCACCAGGCTATTTAGTTTGGTCACAACCGTTTAAGAGAAGTACCTGAATTTTGCCTTTGCCAAAAGTTTTGTTCCCCACAAGAATAGCACGACCATTATCATGTAAAGCTCCTGCCAGTATCTCACTTGCGCTTGCACTTCCCTCATTGACCTATTTCAGGCAAAAGGTAAGAGTAGGTGAACATGATCTTAATCACCGGGTTAAAATTGGAGATTTCTGAGATTTTAAAGAACTCATAGAAGAGTGGCAAACTACTTCTTCAAATCCAGATAACATTTTGCCAAGAAGCTTGTCAGAAAACTGGACAAGCATCACCAAAGGAATGCATCTTAGTACGAGTTAACAACACTGTCGACTAAATATTTCATCGTCATGCCCACACATGCAGACAGCTTTCAGTGAATCCATGTTTGTGAAGTATAATTGATTCAACATAATGCATAAACAAGCTCCATCTAGAGAGAATACAGCTTGATGTAATAACACTGCAGCTACTCAAAGGGAAGACAAATTGAATTTAATGCGAGAAAAGATTTAATCCAGAGCACAAAACAATTTGCTCGACACCACATTACTTAAGATATTATGATAAACTGCTCAGGCATCTATCTCCAGTCACTTTTTAATTCACGGACTTGTCTTGCACCTACTGGGTAATTTTACCACTTCTATCAGCAATGAGGCAAAGCAGGACCAACTGCTCTTGGTCTACATTTCCAGTCCATATTGATCTGTCTATATAAGTTATTTAACTAAGAAATTTATTGCACAACAGCAAGATGAGGGATGTTTATTTAAAGAACTTCCAGACTGGCTGCTCTGAAATAATTCATTAAGGATCTGATCCTCACAAGCACGACAAGTGGATCATGTGTTATCGCATGCCCATCGATCATGTTGATGGGTTGCAAATTCCCATCACGATCAATAGTGTTCACAAGGGTCTCATCCCCATCAAGCCACATCTGTGCAACATCAAGCCCAGCCTTTACCAGGCCTCCCTGAAAGGATAGTGCAAGGACATCATGTCAGTAGTATAGATTTGAAACTAAAGGGCAATAGCGTCTTGCAAATTTCTCCCAGTATCACTCTAATATCAACCTAGGTACTACCGGATTGTTCCGTAGATCCAGTATGTATGAGTGAACATCCTGGCGTTCCATTTCCTGAATAGCATTTTCCACATCAGCAGCAGCATTCTGGGGATTTGGCCAAAGAGCCATTAGCATAAATGCCAAAAATGGTGGCACATAATCCACGACTTAAGGAGTCAACAAATTTCCACCAAAGCCCACGTAAGAGAAAAAGCAAGCATCTTTACCTGGGAGAAGGCTGACAATTTAACATAACCAGTCTTTGTCATATTACCATCAGGCATTCTATGAGGAATAATGGCACTGGATACGGGAGAAAGTTTGATGTACTCGCGGGGTAGATGGACCTTCAAGCAGTAGAGGTTCCAAGATCACATCATCAGTCATTAGCTAGAAGACTAGAAGCTTCTAAAGAGGCGTGCCTTTTCCCGGAGAACATAGATAATGAGGTTTAAAACTCTATATGCAAGGCATCATACATATGGGAGAGTTCAAAATTCTTTAAATGAAGCAATTCCACCAATCAATTAGCACCATGCAATGCAAGAACAAGAAGTACCTCTCTGATAGTAGAAGCACTTCCCCCATCATTACCCTGGAAAAACGAACACATTCGGCATTTTTTGACACATTAGATAGAGACAACTATTAAAAATCTCAAGTTTACACAGAAGAATTTTCTACTCAATACACAAAAAATTCAGGTTACATTAGATGCACAGATCATTGATGACTAGACAATTGATAGTAAGAATATTCATATCTTACAAACATGGAAAAAGTTAGTTGAAGTGCGGGCAGTCTACTTTCATTTCAACTTTAATAAACATGGCTACATGGACTTCGGGTTCACTTTTATGTTGTCCAAATGACGAACAAACTCTGCATGCCTATGAATACTGGTTCAAATCTATGATGCCTTCTCTCATTATAAGCTTGAAAAGGAGTTGAATTGCCGGCACGCATGATTTGGTAGCACCCAAGTGAAAATAATCACAGAGTATCCTACAATACTCAGTTAGCGCAGGCATCTGCTGTTTTGCTGACATTAATGCATGGATGTCATTTTAACATTAACAAGACCAGAAAATTAAAGAAGAAAAAAAGTAAAATCACTTCATGGAGAAACCAAATACCAAAGTATATGTCCATTTTCCAGAATAAAACCTAAAAATATTCGAAAATTCATATTGAAAGAAGCGAAAGGAATGTAATTACACTGTGCAATTTTACTGTAACAGTGGTGCCAGCACGACCTCTGAGTTTCTGTGCTGCAACTTCACTACCCACACCTTCGAGTATCTCCCCTGAATACATACGAGAGAGATTTCAGAAAACTTGAAATATAGTTTTGACGTAAGCTCGACATTGGCCAAAAAAACCTTAAAAGGGATAATAACAATCCAGAAGATTATTTTACAAGCAGAAACCAATTATTATCACACAATACAAGCACTCGTAGTAAGTTTAGAATGAAGACTATCTGTACATAGCAAACAGATACCAACTAGGAAGCGCAGTCTGAAATGACAGCCAGCAGCCGGACTACGTCTGGAAAAAAATTACCAAACAAACAACATTGGAAAATCATGATGGCCCAACTAAATTTTCCAGGAACTAAGTTGAATTTAGAGGTCCTATATCACTAGAACAAGGAGCAGATGCTGGGGCCCTTACTGGGCTGGTTTTTGATATTGAGTGTTTTCCAAGAGTGGAATTGTTAGCAACTTTTATGCCAAGTCAATGAAAAATGCCAAATTTGATACTATACTGAGCTTGAGTAAGCTGGCTTCGTCTCACCATTGTTTCCCAGAAAGGATCACTTTGCTAGAGTCTATGCCATTATGTAAATTATATCCAAGTTTGGAAGCGTATGCAACTGCCCTTTAAGATATGCAACACAGTTGAGTTTGAGTAGAAATTTGACATGCAAAGTTTTGGATTCTAGATTTGTTTACATACCATCAATCTCAATCAACTCATCCCCTTCATGTATACCGGCACGAGCAGCAGGGCTACCATCCACGCAATACAGCACAACCTGTAGTGGCAAAATGTATATTTGTAACAGCAACGAGACGAGTACTTGTGGTCAAGATCCAAGAGATATTACATCTCAGTTATCTTCTCATTCTCACTTTTTCCCGATAGGGTATTTAATTACATGTAAAAAGTTGACAGATATCAAGATGTAAGTGATCTACGTTGAATTAAAAATTATCAAAGACGCGTATAGATTAGGAGAGAAACTTCGCACTCTGTTATACTATCAGAACCCTTACATCATTTGATGACAAATTTTCAGCAAGATTTATTAATGAAAGGAAAAAATGCAATTTGATTTATACTTCTGCTTCTGCAAAGCCCCATCAATAAATTTTGTATGCCCCCAGCCAGCAAATTCAGGTGGCAAAATCTCGGTTCACTAGATGCAAGTGGAACTGACGGGACTCCCAATAAATATAATTCATTCGTATGGAACTTCTAAGGTGGTCTGGAGCATGACATAGCAGACACATTTGAAGAGGAAATATTGGACTTTGGCCAGAAAAGAAAGAAGGCAATGTTGGACACAGTTTGGCAAACCATACAAAATATATCAAATTAGGAAGGTAAGATCCTGCACAAGCAGGAGGTCACATTCCATCTTAAGATTTCTATATATCATGTTAGGAAATCCAACCAACAAGTTTTGCTAGGGATGATAGCTTTGCAAAGTTCTGTTGCACTCTGAAATGGTAGAGTCCGCTTGCTTATAAATTGCAAATAGAACTTAATATTTGAAGTAAGATAAACAAGGAAAGTGCGATGGTCAAGCAAAAAACAACTTCAGAGCTACTGACCAAATGCCCTGTTTTTGGTTCAGCATTTATGAAGATGCCAACTCCTTGCAAATTTCCATCACTTCCAATTCTGAAACTTTGATATTCCTGTTAGTATGCACTTGTTAGCAGGACAACCAATGAAATAGACAATTCTTTTGCGAATAAAAAAAAGTGGCAATTGGAGGCAGGTATCTGATTTATCCATCACTGTGAACCCACAATCCATGTGAAGGAAAAAGCTAGCTGTTTAAGCATATTTGAAGAGCATAGATAACTTGTAAAGACCTTGGGGCTAATAATCCGTGTGAAGGGATCTCCTAGAGTAGAAAGCATGGTGCCAATCTTATTATATGCTGCATCAGCTGATCTCAAAGGGAACATTTCCGCCATTGTTTGCTGCAGTTTCGAATCCCAATCTGCCAAAGGAAGATTCCCATTCATTTAACCAGTTCTCTACCAAACTCGACTTTGTACTTTAGCACATAATCAGAGCAAGAAGCACGACACCGCTGAGCATGTGCCTTTTTTATGAAGAAACATCATCTGGGTACCTTGATGGTTGAATGTTGGATCAACGAATGTCTCCCTGATCAAACCCCAAGCCTCGACAAGCGTCCTCTGAACTGTATTTACCTACCATGGAAACACTCGTCTATCTCACTCATACTGCCAAGACATTTTTGCAATCTAGTACGGAGTAAACACATGGAGCAACAATGGTAACTCAGACAACCGTGATTGCTAAACAACAAGAGATTTTACGATACTCATCACTAAAATAAGCAAGCTGTACATGTGAAGCGCAATCCTTGTCGAAGTGTGCATAGGCCATATATAGTTTTTCATTTTTCATTGGATCACTGTATCTAACATGGAATAAACAGCAGGAACAACGGATCTAGCGAGTAGCCACGCAAGTCGAACTCCTCACCTCTCGAACGTGAGAAGCCGGAAAAGCGACGGTCAGGGACTCCGCGACGGCCGGAGAGTCGCCGCACACCGAAGCGAAAGCGGCCGCCGCCGCGGCGAAACCGAAGAGGCCTCTCCCGATCGACCCGAGCAAGCGGCGGTCGCCGGACTCGGGCTCCACGGGCGCGTGAGAGGCAGAGCAGGTCCTCCATTGCCGCCTCGCGCGGCGGTTCGAGCAACCCAAGCGAAGCGGAGAATGAGAATAAGAAGAGGAGGAGGAGGAGGAGGAGGACGGCGGCGACGGCGACGGCGAAGAGGAGTACCCGGTGAGGATGGCGTGAGACGGCGGCGAGAGATGCTGCGGCCTGAGGTCGAGCTTGCAGCAGAGTCGCTCCATTGTCAATGGAGAGAGAAGCGAAGGAGAGAAGCGCTGGCGTTCGGCGACTCCAGAGAGCCGTGTGTGCGCGCGCTTGGTGCGGCGTACGAGAGATAGAATCTGGGAAGAGAACCGGGGGTGGGTCCCGCATGAATCTTGCGGGAGTTGTGGTGGCGAGGTATCTTGCGTGGAGTGCACGTGTGTGTGTCGAGATCAAGCTGGTGTCGCACGATTCTTCAACGAATTCTGGAGGGAAAACAGCCAAAGGCATCGAATCGAGTCCACACGTACACTAACTCTTTGCTTGACTATGTGTGTGGCTCCGATCTTCGAAAAGCCCGGAGCTCGGATTCGATCCGACCCGACTCGATCACCAAAAGTGCTTTTGATGTTAGACTCGAACGTTAGATTCAATCGTGACCACATTCTCGGGCTTGTGAAATTGTTTGCATATCATATTTGTCCACGTCTACATGCGATTCAAATGGCTACAAAATTTCAAGGTCTATATGAAATGACTTTTCTATTTTAGTTTTCAATTAGTTTAAATCTTATGGCTCGAGCATTTTGACTTTTTCTTCTTTTAAATTCAAAATTCTTGAAACTTTAATGTCACTCGAACATCAACACATGCGATCGCATATAACTTTTTCATAATATTTTAAATTTAAGCGAGAAGCGTAACCATACAAGCACGCGATCGCTTAATTATGTCGAGATCCAGGAACTTTTTCGAGTCGACATTTCAAGCTCAACTCGAACTATCCAACGACATGAGCATCGCCCCTAAACTCGATGCACATCACATCGAGTTCCAATAATCTGTGCCGGTCGAGTTCGAATAATTTGTGAGTGGCTTTAACTTAATTAGAAGTATGGAACTCTAGGATTGATTAAAAGTCAAGGTTGCTACAAAAATTGAACATAAGCCAACAGTGTGGGTTTCTAATTAATAATAAGAGCCATTCGAAGTTGTTTATTATTAGGTTGACTAGTTGGATAAGCAATTGATTAATACACCACATCAACTCACAATTCCAACATCCAGAGGGAATATTCTCTTTCACATTGAAATTTCCCTTGTTGCATCTTCCAGCTTGCAAACTTTCTAAGCTACCTTAAAACAGGGGTTCCTCATATTCTAGCCCGGAGTTCAAGAATTCCCTTTTCTAATTGCAATTCAATTTCTTAAGATAAACATGATAATGAATTGAAATGATAAGGAAAAAAAAAAAAGAAATTTCCTTGACGCTTGAAATGCAAATCAAGAGGATTTGAAATGATCGAACAGCCCACGAGGTGCGTCACTGGGATGGCAATCGTTTAGATGGGCGCAAGCCGGCGATGCTCTATACGGGCCTTGCACTGCGCTCCAAAGCTAACCAGGTTTTCCAAAGGTAATTCAAATTCACCCGAGGCACAAGGATATATGACATTTCGGTGACATTGGTGTGAGGAATTTATATTTTGATCACTCGATACTCTTTCCGTTGATCAAGTCCATTTTTTTTTGCATAACCGTGACAAAAGATTGGATCCCGGCGCGTATTACCTGTGTCATATAAGAGAGTTAGGTTTAATTTCTTCCATCTAGATGAAAATTAAAGCAAGAAAGTATAGTGCTTGTACCAAAACTCAGTTGCGACTTGTGAGAATACCCCATACTCCCTTAGCACTTGAATCTGTGGATCGAAACTCTCCATAATGAATTAGCCCAATGGGTTAGGTACACCCAAGAAGATTTGGCCCAATTTGATATTTGTATGCAGCCCCAGTTCTGAGTTTCCTGTCAAATCTTTCATTAACGAACTGGGCTCATGAATGAGCCACATAGAAGACCAACCAAAGTTAAATCAATGGGTGCCATTGATCAGTGACTGTACATACATACATACATTCATATGCTTCGAAAGATTGAATTTATATCTGACAAGAAATTCGTTTTGATCCCAAAACATGATATAAACACACATCTATCTTATCATTATCACGAAGTAGCCTTTTTCAGAGCTCTTGAAATACTAAACTAGTTCGGCACTGGCGGTTCGGGTTCCATGGTCTGAATGAGAGTTAATGCTTAGAGATAATCTCCTCTACTGGTCTGCCTAATATACATGTTCAAGTAGTTTCCGGAAAATCTCGTGAACACCTAAAAAGTACCGATGTCCTTTTTTCTCAACCCCGCAATCATGTATGCTGCATCATTGACAAAATCGAAACGACTGGTCATGTTTTCCCACATTCCATGTGCCGAGTCTGTTCGAAGCTAACAAATGATACAAAAACACAAGGGGAATTCGATTCAACAATAAGGGAAAAAAAAGAACAGAAATTATTGCACGATTAAGAAAATTGCCGAATACCCCACTGACTGCCCTTAAAAGGCAAACACCTATCATTTTCGGAACCCAGCATTTATGGAGAGAGTGTCGCCCCATCGTAACTAAAGTTTTTTTCCCCAAGACAACAATCGGAATTTCAGTTATGTTAGATTATTAAGATCAGTTTGTGTTAATGAAATTTATTTTGTTTTTCTTTTTGGGGAGGAGAGGATGTGATCTGCATCTGCTAAAGAAAACATGAACCCAATCGAACTTGTCAGGTCTTATGTGAGACACAAACTTGTGAAAAGTAGGTTTTTTTTTTTATTGGGGCCAAAGCTTGTCTGCCGGATCATCTTTTCCCCTTCATTTTGCACAAAGAAAAGGGGAGGCTTTGATTGGGCTTCCCAAAGTTAAAAATTTGAGGGGGAAAAGGCATTGGAAAGAGGGGAGTGAAGAGGCCTACCCTTAAAGCAGAAAGGCAGGAGAAAAAGAAGAAAAGAAAATAAGGGTATTTAATTATTTGCCGGGATTGGGAAAAAAAGCATAGAAATTAAAAATAGCAAATTAGGTATTTGTGTACTAGGTGTACTTTAAATTGATGAGGGAGTCATTTCTACCCTTTCAAATCATTCAAATGAGCCCATTTGTAACCGTATATAGATAGGTTTTCATTGGGTGCAATTAAGGGAGCGAAGGGCTAGACATGTGTACTTGACCTAATCAATCAAAGGATGATTTCTATGTTGGCCAAACTAGGGATGATCGGTTCCCGATCCGGTTCCCAAAATTGGGAACCGGGAACCGGTCTCTTAGAAGTTAGTATTTTATTTTTTGGTCAAATACTTAGAATTTAGTTCACATTCTACTAATTTTTATCAATGAAGTTCACTTAGGGTTTAGTTTACATTTTACTAATTTTTTTGAAGAAGAAAAACTAAAATATATATTATATATAGTTGGTCTGGTCCAGTCGGTCCGGTCCGATTCTCCCTTGAAACTAGGAACTGGACCGCTCGGACACCGATTCTACTTTTAAGAATTGGAAACCGAACCGATATTCCCTGGAATCAGACTAAACCGGCCAGTCCAGTTTGGTCTTGGCGGTCCGTTTTGCACACCTTTAGACCAAACGGTTTGATGGAGAAATGTAGGAATCACCATGCTGAGACCATAGGCTCATTCAACCTCCAATTCCCACAAATAAGTTCTTGACATGTTAGTTAGATTTTACGTCTTGATTGTATCGAACGTAGTAATGTTATGCATTTTTTACATCGTGAACATTACAACACCTTCCATGTTGTATGTTGGTTTGCTCCTATGATTAGTATGGGCAACAAGGTTCTCCTATGGTCATTTTGGCGGAAAACTTGATTGCTGAACTCGGCATGTACGGGACCCAATTATTTGGAAAACAAAAGTTAGGTGCAATGACAACGATTTGACACATGCAATGTATCCTTATTTTTCCTAATAAACTTCTGGAAAAGTTCTATACAGATTGACGTTGAAGGGGTGGGAGATAAATTAACTGGTCATCAACCAATACGTATAAACATTATGAACAATTCAATTATTAAGCAACCAAACGTCTAACCAATCGTGCATCTCTGATCTCCACGTGATTGGAACCTCGAACCGAACTCAGATATCGAGACTTCCTCGATCAGGAGATAAAATTGGGCAGGGCTTAGCATTACAAATCATTAAATCCACCCTGGATTTGCTAGCTACCTAAGGGAACACACCATCCATCTTGGACCTCCAAGTCAAGCAAGTGTGGATCAATAATAGGGTTTGAGGGAGTCGGCAAAGAACACCGACGAAAGGACGAAAGTGACATATTCATAGGCAGATTTATAGGGTTCATTTATCTGACTTTGCCCATGATCTCTCTTTCTCTCTCTCAATTAATTCACCTCTCCGTGATGTTCATCTGAAGGGTCCACTTCTCACGCTCACTCCAGGACAATTTGAAGCGGAATTCCATCCATAAGGGCCAAAACTAGAAAGAAGCTTAAATGGATCTAATGCACTTTGGGATTGGAAGAAGAAAAATTCAAAAACCCTAAAGAAAAAGGGGAAAACATTAGAATCAACGACCAGTCAAAGGTGAAAATTAGTCTCTGAGCCATTTTAAAAGGACTTGTTAGGAGTAAAAGGTGAAGGTAGAAAGATTGAAATGAGTGGCTGATTCACGAGCCAAGGATATCAAGAAAGCTTGTAATCACTTTGATAGAATGATCTGCTAGGATAGATGGTGTGCATTTTTAGAGGTCCTTTCAAGAAATAAATTGGCAAAATTAGGTTTAATGCTTTAAATTTATCTTGGGAAGAGTCTAACACATAGTATCTACGTAAAAGAAGTCGGTCAATGTTTTATGTCCACGTGGTTTGTGGTGAAACACAGCTATTGCTTCTCTTCATTATGGTACCATGGTTTCTTATTTTTCCAGTTAAATCTCTCATATACCATATATCTTGGACTGGTGCACCTATAAGTTTCGCGTTCGGGGTGCCTATCTAATCTGATCAGTTTCAGTCCATATTCATGAAGACATACTATTCAGATTACATCGATTTATCATAAATCTCGTTTGGTTTCCATATTTCCTGGTGATCAATTCCTTTCCATAACAACATCATCTGAGTTCGATACATACTACTAAACCTAGAGCAAACTCTTTACAAGTGACATAATCTTTTGTCAGGAGCAAGCAAGAGGTCCAAGTAAATAATTGAGAGAGAGAGAGATGAACTCCACCTCTCATTCATATCCAAGAAAGCCAAGCAGTGCATGAGCACTGAGTCTTCTATAAGAGATAAAAACGACAATCTCTGTGACGAATGCAAAATAGGAAGGTGAGGAAATTATTTCGCAAGGGTCCACACGAGAGTTGCTGGGGACTCGCAATTGTACTCTCACTCTCTTGATGAAAAACTGACAAATCAACGATGTACAAAATAAGTGAACCCAGTTTCTCTTCCCTTTGTCTCTCTGTTCGACTCAACCTGCCCTGCACATCATGATTCATATTTATTGTCAAAGGTCCTATGAATCTTAGCTCTTGTCTAATATTTTCTGCATTTTCATAGGCATGGGTCACTCACCTTTTCCCTTGCGACAGTTTGGGCCTATGGGGTGTTTGTTCCTTTTGTGTGGAGATGGCTCCAAAGTAAAGTGCTCTCATCCCCTCATTTCAGGGGATGGATAAAGCACTCTGAAGCATCTAAAAGGAAGAAATTCAATAATTGATTTGGTTTTATCAGCATAATAATGTGCAATTAGTGCATGAGTAAAATCAACACTCTTGAAACCAGCAGATTATTCTGTTCCTCGAAAAGTACTAGTGATTTGGCGATGATTCTGGGTTTTTTATTAAGCCTTAAGAAAAAATTACTGGAGGTAAGTGCAGTAATGGAGAAGACTTGACTATTGTGGGTTGAAAGATAACATGGACTCCTTTACTTAGTTGGACAAGGACCGAATAATTACCATCTTTGCAGTGCAGTAATAATTCGTCCATAGAGCTAATCGAGCTGTAAAGATGACTACATTATGTATGCTTCTTTCTTTTTCATCCGCACCATGTAGGAAATGCACAAGGAGTTAAGAAGAATATTGCAAAACAAATTTGTTGAAGACAATTTACTTTAGAGTATCAAGATCGAGCGTTCTCGAAACTTACTAGACAAGTACAAATGATGTTCGTTTGGGTTTCGAAGAATTTTTCTCTAAGTACTTAGTCGTTATGTTAGATTTATCAAGACCATCATGGTTGTTGACCATTGAAAATTAATAAGGTAGAAACACATCTGAGACTCATTAAATTGTCTTTATCCATATAACGTTTCTTATAAGTTCGGAAGTGAAATTCTAATCTTTCGTTCCCAAATGTTTTTCATCTTTCAACTAAAGGACCTGTTTGATTTAGTTTAAGTAAAAGAAAATGTATGCCTACGTGCGAAATACTTTTTAAGCAAAAAAAATGTAAAAGAAAGTGTATAATATTATCCAATTTTTCAAAAAATTGCAAAAAAAAAGATCAGATGCATGTCTACGTGTTAACATTTAGAATTTGTGAAAGTTTCATGAACATCTGATAAAAGAAAAAAGTCAAATTATGATGAGCCTCAAAGTTTTGCAGTAACAAAAAGTAGATGGTCAATCTAGACGACCCTTATAATCCGACACTATGCAATTTTCTAAAAATCTTGGAAGCTACCCTATACGATCTTTGTGCTTTGAATTTCAGGGACTAATAATACTTGGCCAAACATTTATGGGAAACTGGTGAAAGTGCTCTTTTTTGAAAGCAAAAGTTCATTGTGTTTGTCGTTTGATTTAGGATTTCTTTTTGCGAAAGGTATAATGATCCTGGTCTATAATTATCATTTCTTGGAGCGTCCTATGTGATACATGTACTAATATATGTCCCAAGAAAGCATCAACTTAAGTCGTCCAACTAGCCAGTCAACACCCGATTTTAGTGATGCTGCGTGCAACCGAAACCCTAATTAGCATAACTAATCTGTGAATGATTATCGATTTCACGAGCATACTAATTCAAAAGAGTCAGTAAATTTTTACAAAATCACTATGAAAGGATGCATGACCAAAAGCATCATCTCTAGCTTATATTATGTTCTAAAAGCGACTGCATTTAGTCTATATGCGAAATACCTATGGACAATATATGTACGTATTTTCGCAACGTACTTAACAAGCCATGAGCTGAGTTTAATTGATGAGAATAATAGAATAATTGTGTCACCGGAATAAAGAATTTGAATGATCATCGCCGGAGAGTTCATGATATGTTTGTTTTCTAAATTTAAATGGAATCATCCGGTGTTCCAATTGAAGTACTTATAATGAAGGGTATTATTCCTGTTGGGTTATGATATATTCGTCCTAATCCGTGTCCTTGGATACTCACATCTTCCCCTTTATATAGATACATCGTTATCTAATAGGATCTTCTGCAAGTAGACTTGATTATGTGCTCAAATTGGGATCTTTAGAGATATTAACTAGATATACCTATGTCTTGATTGATAGGCATGAACGTCAAACCATAGCTTTTGTCCAACCTTTAGCAGAGAGAAAAGCCTGGATCTATATCATCTCTCTCTCTCTCTCTCTCTCTCTCTCTCTCTCTCTCTCTCTCTCTGTGGGTTGTGATTAAAGGGTGCTCCTTTTCTTCTCTATGAAGCTTTTCTTGATATTCCCCATAGAAAGATACCCCAACACACCCACAATTTGGAGAATCTCCAAGCATCAAAGCAAATTAGTAGTTAACTTTAGGTGAAGAAAATGAAAGGAGGGAGAGAGAGAGAGAGAGTCTCTACTACGGTATAAGTCCAAAAGAGGGATTTTTTTTAGTTTCGCCCTTGCAATTTTTTTCCTTTTCAAAGGTGATAATTATGGGTCAAGAGATTATTTGGTTTTCTTTGCCTTTCCCCTTTTTCTTTTTGCTCAAATGGGACCTCCCAAGAACAAAAGTTGTCTCATTCACCCATTGGGGGATCACCACCATACCTCAAATTCTCCTGCATTCTTCTCCATCACTCAATAACCTTCAAGAATAATTTTACCAGCTACCTGAATGTATGTGTCGTTCGTTGGTCCCCTACCTTGTCTTGCTAGTGCCTAGAGAGAATTGAGGGATCCTCGATTTAAAGTCGATACCAATTATTACTTCAATTATTCCCTTTGAGGATTAGAGCTGTATGTCAAAATAAATAAATCCATATGCTTAACTTTCTTTGTTCTCATATCTTCTTCATGAAGACCCTCGTGAAGCAATCTAAATTGCGCATAATAAGTGAAATTGAAAAGTTTAAAAGACAAGATATATATATGTGTGAGTGTGTTATATATTGATCTTTCAAATTTGGACATTTTTTTTCCGGCAAGTGTATATGTATTGAGCTTGAGGTTAATAACCTTTAATGGCAAGAGCAACGCGATTGACCCAGGTAATTGACATATCGGGGATGTTTCTATGTCAAACCCTAAGTTGAGATTGAATTCTATCACTTGCTGATCAAAGCTGAAAGGGATTCACATATTGGGGCTTCTATATCAAACCCTAAATGAATGGTTTTCAGATTGAAATGTCTTGTAAATTAGAAAATGAGTGGCCCTAAATTCAAAACGATGTCTGCAAGAACATGAAAGCCAAGTTGTGTGATTCGAGCCAGAGGAGACAAAGCTGTCCCATGTGCGTCGGAGTGTGGATTTAAAGGATGAGAAACACACACATTTATCCCTGGATGCTTGGTCGGTCTCCTCGGCAAATTGCAATAAACCATATAATATTTTGTGTACAGAATAAATATAAGTTAACAAATAATTTCTCGAACCCACACTATTCCATGCAATTCTATTATTTTTTTGAGAAAAATGGAACAGAAAAAAGCTCATTGGGATTTCAAGCTCTCTTGGGAAGCTGTGCCCTAGCTGAACATTTAGCTTGTTAGGAAAAAACATAAATTTGCTCTTCTTTCACTTAGGGTTAGTGTAGGGGATTGATAATTGTTAACTTACCAACCCTAACTATACTCAGTATAGAGAAAAAAAATTAAACATGCATAGGATATGATTTTAGTAAATATAACTCGTGTATTTAGACGTCTATTCGCGATTTATATCGCATCGTTTAATATATAATATTGGTAAATTAATCTCTAGCTGGCATCCTCTTGATTCACAGGGTACTTTTTTGCCCAACAGTAGACGCAGAAATCAGTAAAAAAAACTCTGCCATTGGGTCATCATCCCAATCCCACTGACACTTTTGTCAGTTAAACGTCCTGATGATGACGATGAAGACGGTGGCGATACGTTTGAAGAACAAAACAGACGTGACTCTGAAGAATTTCGAAAATTTTTATGAGGTTTTCTCGCTTTGCAACAGTAGCTTCGCAGCGTCCTGCCATCATTCAATACCATACCGGAAATGCTATTCTGCAATAAAAAACATGTTACAAACATGCAGAAACAGCAGCGGTTTCAGAGCGAGCAGAGACTCAGACGGTCAAAGATTTTTTGAAACGTCTCTTCAATCTACAGTTTACCCGTCAGAGTGAAGCTGGAGAGGGCGCTTTTTGTGCACTGTCGTGAAGCAAGAAACTAGCCCTACAAACCAGAACTTTGTTTTGCCTCCCACCAAAACTCTCTCTCTCTCTCTCGGCACACGCAAAAGCACAAGAAATAAAGCTGCGAACGAAGATTCATTCATGCCATTTCGAAGGGTGTCCATATTTGTGTGGCTCAACTGATGACCCGCATTTTTTGTCTAGTCTATGCCCTTAATAATTGATTGCGTTTTCACCCTTCTCCCTGTTTCGCTTTCCCTCTCTCTCTCAGTGGAAGTACATCACCCTCATCTTTCACAAAAACGAGTTACCTGCATCTGCTTATCAACAGTTGAATCGATCAGCATTTAGGAAGTGAACCATATAAATAAACCTTACACAGAAAACATATAGAGCAGTGGAGCTGTGGAGCTGTACTTAATAGTATCTTCTTCTTTTTCTTTCCTGCCGATGTCTAGATGAGCCTCCTCGACACACAAAATAATTCTTTTGCAGTGTACAATTGCTGGTGAAAAGTTTCATTTTTCACAAGTGGCCTCAAGATCATGGTCTGGAGATCACTTGTGACAAGAAACTTTTTCACGGGCGATGCTCCTTTATGAAGTTAGTATAAAAAGGAGCAGCAATCTCTTCTTTTCTTACATTGTGCTATATGTAGGTTAAAGCGCAAAAGAATTACGCTCGCGAAAGTCCATGGCTGATTAGTTCATTGGATGTCCATTCTCTGAGTATACTTGAGACATTGTTTTTTTTTTTTTTGAGTTGGATACTATTTCCGATAAGAATTTCCCAAAGCATGGCGGAAAAAATCGTGATAACTTAATACATTTTCGCGCATTACACTAGAAGCTCCAAACATGTCCAGTTGCGGATGTAATATCCCCATATCCGAGTTTCATTCCACGATAACCAATTTCCAAAATGCCAAAGCAATTGATTGTGTTGTTGTCACTTTTATCATTCCCTAAATATTTTTCCCCTCCCTCTAGCCAAAAAGCTTAATAATTTGGTTTGAATTTCCTCGAGCAATGGTGAATCTGAAAAGGGTATATGTTCCATCGATCTACTAACCATCCATGTCTCCACTAACCAAAGCGCAAGAGCATCATATGCACCCCCAAAAAGCTGTTGCATTTTTGCAGGACACGAAAAGCCTATGTATATATATGTATATTTTTCATATTCATCTCCTCCTTTGCTACTCAGAGAACCTCCATGATTTGGTGAAGACTCGCAGAAGAGGATCTTCAAAAGGACAGTTAGTGTTATTAAATCCAAGAACAGACCCCCTAAATATGTGGAATATTTATTAACATCCTAGACACTTCATGACATGGCTTTGATTAATTAGTGCCCTCATGTCATGATCGCCTCCTAAAGGAGCTTCTTTGTCGTTTGACTGGCCTCCGCAGTATGCCTTTATTCGTTTGGACGGATGATTGTTACCCATGTGTAGGTCACTCGAAAAGGTTTAATTCTTACGCCGAGAAGATACCAAATTCTATCAATACCAAATACTATTACAGTGTAAGAAATCTCAAATACTTTCCTTTAAAACATAGGATAAGGCATCAAGGTGTTAACTGAAAGGCAGTCAGCTAGCTTGAAATATGAGAGCTGGTCAAACGAAATAGTTTCTCTGAGCCGCAGTAGAGACGAATACTTACTTATTCCATAAAAGCAAAAGCTAGTTAAGCATGCATACGTGATATTGCCATGTTCGACAATACAGTGTTCTCACCGTATAAAATGTACCCACAAGTTACGACTCAAAAGCTTCAACTAAATTAGAGCACCACCGCGTGGTGCGACATACCATTCCAGTACATACCAAGATAATAATGTATGATTAACATGTCACAAATTACCTCCTCACATATAGAGGAATAAGCTTAACCTATCCTACCTTTTCTTAGAGAATACTTCTCATTAGTCAGCTTGTGGTTTATTTAAGTTTTTTCAGCCACATACTGAAAGCCCTAATAAGCATCAAGTAAAGCAACTATATATACATACCTCTCCTATAAATTAAGATCTTCACAACCATCAGATGTTTCAGAATCTACATTTCAAGGTAAAGTACTCCATGATACATATTTATAATGTTTAAGAAGGGTCACACGCTGATACATTTCATGAATTTCTTCTTAATCATTAGCCTTGGCTATACAATTGGAGGACAAGCTCCCAAACTCTCTAAAAGAAATTCTCAAAAGTCCACTACACTTGTCAAACTTGATCATCCTATTTTAATTACTTGCCATACCCTAATTCCCCTACTTTTTTTTCCTATCTCTCACTGCATGGACTCGTTGTCTTGCTCTACCTCAGACGCTGGCTCATCCTCTTCTTCGAACCCATCAATGCCATACGCGGCATGGCCGCTTCCAAAGGCCTTGATGTGGTCCTTGAGCGACCTCTTGTGCTTGAAGTCAGACCCGCAAATGCAGTACCAGAGCTTTCCACAGTTCTTCTCGTGGGTTCTCCAGTCGCCCCGGACAGCGAACGCCTTGCCACACTTGCGGCACATGAAGGGCTTGATCCCATGCTTGCGCTTATAGTGCGTCTGCAGCGTCCGGAAGTCCTTGAGAGGCTTCGCCCTCGGGTGGTCGATGTTGTTCCTGCAACCAGGTGCGCAGCAGTAGCAGGGAAGCCGGAGCATGCCAGTCGGTTGTGTGCCTCTCAGAGACTCGGGGCCTTTCCGGTACTGAGATCCATGCCCCCACATATGCATCTGCGAACCGAAAAGAAAACATTATCCTAGAGTTATATATGCTCAAATAGATCGGCAAGATTAGACAGCATAGATCATTTGCAAGAAGCATCAGTCTCTTCATTGCCATGCTTATGTCGAAGGACAAATTTTTACTTGGAAAAAGGTGAATACGGTTTTTGATTGGCGTGGAGGGTTCTGTATACTTCTTTATGTGTCTTATTTTAATCGAATTAGTAAGCTGAAAAGGACGGTCTCTCTCTCTCTCTCTCTCTCTCTCTCTCTCTCTCTCTCTCTCTCTCTCTCAGTAGTGTCGAGAGAGTTGCATAGTGTATATATTAGACCCTTTTCCTCAGACAATGCAACGCGAGATTGCGCCTTTACTAAAGCTCCTATCCACTTGACTGAGAATGAACATTGACAATAATTTTCTTTTATTCATATGGAGAAAGCATATATCTGTCAATGGAATCTCTCATGTTCTTTTGTGTGAACCTGATCCAAGAAGAATAGGCTCTCATCAGATGGCTTCTGGTTTCTAACCTATTAATTTGCTGTATGATAGAAGATCGAGTTACTATATATTATCCTGTATCTTAATGGTACAAATTGAAACTAAGGGCGAAACTAAGGGTGGTGGTTCTTGTTCTGCCCCAAGTTTTGCATTGTCTTACCAAGGTCCTTCAGC
Source organism: Syzygium syzygioides (assembly GCA_031216285.1). Lineage (NCBI taxonomy): Eukaryota > Viridiplantae > Streptophyta > Magnoliopsida > Myrtales > Myrtaceae > Syzygium > Syzygium syzygioides. The sequence continues at coordinate 24,810,915 of CM062242.1, read as the reverse complement.
ACAGAATCTAATGAAAGAAAACGAGGGAGAGAGATTTTGAATGAAAGAAGCTAATATTTCTTCACTCTTATATCACGGTTCAGTTACACGCAGACTGCTGAATCTTCATACATAGAAAATGCAAGTTACTGATTAAACCGAAGCCAATCGGTGTCTTCTGGTTAAAAATCTGCAAAGTTTTCAGTTGTACAAGCACTTGCCATAATAGAGCCCGAAGACGGCACAGACTTCAAGAAACTGATCAAGAAGGGAGGGGTGCATAAGGAACATTGGTCTGCGTTGTTCAATCACATAAAGGCAAAGCTATAGCTAATACCGACCTCTCTCTCTTTGTCTCTCTTAGTTTGGGTCTCACAAAAGATATTTAAACTCAAAAACCCCCCAAAAAAAGCATGCAAATCAGACACGGAACACATCCGTGAGTCCAATACCACAAAATTAAAATACTACCCCATCTTACCCGTGTTATTAAAAACTTGAAACTCCATGCTTGTTAGAGAGAGAGAGCTTTATGTATCTGAATCAAGGCAATATCCGAGATCGTCGCGAACAAAACCCATATTAAGCCCGTTTGTCTTTCTTTTTTACTTTCTTTCTTTTCCATTTCATTTTGTCACTTTCTAAAAAGAGCAACGGAGAGAGAGAGAGAGAGAGAGAGAGAGAGAGAGAGAGAGGCACAAACCATGGATCAGTTAGATCAAATTGTGAAATGAAAACCTAAGCTAGTAGCATAGTTTTGGTTTACCTGCATGTTGTTGTAACGGTTGAAGGTCTTGAAGCAAACAGGGCAAGAGAACTGGGTTGGGCCAATGAGGATCTGGGAAGGGGTTGGGATCCAGTACTGCCCCTTGTTTATCCTGCTCATCAAGTACCCGCAATCCTCCCCACCACCATGTTCTTGATCTGGCTTGCTGTGATGATCATGAGCCGTGACGATCTCTGACGAAGAACATGAAGAGGAAGAAGAAGCGAGCATCATCACCGATGCCAACTCAGCAGCGCTCGGGCTTGGTAACCCTATGTGGAGTGCCACAGTCACTCCAGTCTCATCATCATCATCATCATCATCTTGATCACCATCATCGTCCTCATCTTGAACTTCAGCCGACCGTTTGGGCTTGTCCACTTCCATGAGAAAGTTCTCTTCCTGATTTTGCCCTCGCCCTTGTTCTTGCTCTGGATCTTGCTCTTGCTGTCTTGTGGGGCTCAGCAGGCTGAGGAGAGGAAGAGCTTCTCTGGTGGGAGGAGGAGGAGAAGGTGGGGTTTGTTCATGGTGGTGGTTGATGAAGGCGAAGTTGTGATAAGCTGAAGACGAGTAGTAATAAGGCGGCTGAGGATTCGAAGGTGGAGAGAAGTAATGGTGGTGGTGGTGGTGGTGATGGAGAGGGTTGAATTTGAAGAAAGGGTCGGTCATGGCGAAGCCTCTGCTCAATCTTGATGAGAGAGAGATAGAGAGAAAGAGAGAGAGAGAGAGGGAGAGAGGAGAATAGTATGGCTTGGTGGTATTTGCTTTTATAGAGAGAGAGAGTGGAGAGAGCTATTTACACTCGGCATGTTGTTGACAGGAGTAAAAGGGAGAGGAAGATAAAATCACGCAGCGCAGAAGACCCTCCCTTTTCTTTCTCTGTGGTGGTTTTTGCTCTCTCTTTTTTCTTCTTCTTTTTTGGACGCATACCTCAGGAAAGTTAATGTTTGAATTATTGTTGTTGAAAATACTCACTTTAATAGGGACCTAGGCAAAAAGAAGGTCAAAAAATAGGGACCTAGGCAAAAGGATAACCCGTTAGATGGCGATCATGAAACTAAAAACGAGAAGAAATATTTATTGGATGGAGCGAAAAAATAGTAGAGCCCATGCCGGGGCTCCAAAATAAAGAAACATAAAAGTGTATTTTCGGCCTCTGAATTTGACCATTTTTCTGCGTTCAAGCTCTTGATTATTAGTTTGTCTAGTCTGACCTTTGAATTTGCGTATTTTTTTTCTATTCAATTCCCTCCAAAACCAAATCCTAATAATGAGAGAGTCTAAGATGAAAAATTCTATTGTAATATTCATGTTGAGAAATCTCATTATCGATGTCCATGCGGTGTTCGTCTTTGAAATGGTTTGTCTTAGTATTGCAGATTAGCACAGTCTATGGTTGCAGAAGGTTTTTCCATGTCAGAGACTTAATTGGCGGCTCCGGGACTTGAAGGATTTGATTAGAAAATTAATGCAAGTTCAGAGATATAACTAGACATGCTAAAGTTGAAAGAATTTGATAGGAAAAAAATGTGCTAGTTAAGAAACCAAAAGAATCGACTTTTGCCCCCAGAAAGGGGGCATGCATTTTCATATTTCTGCATTTTGATTGGTGTTATTCTACGTAGAATGTGTCTATCGGGAGTTAAGATGGAAACTAATGGAGATCTAACACGGGTTTTCTATCCCAACACGAAGACCCCTTCTTTTGGCCATTCAAACTGGACTACCTTTAGTCTCCAAGCACCATCGATTCCCGTCTTGCAGCGCTCAGATCTCAGAAACTTTTTGATTTACAGAAATTGCACAGGGTGGCAAGTGAGGATCGTACTTGCGAACCAACTCATCTTATCTAATCAATAATTTAAACCTACTCTTTTAAGCACTTCCATGCTGACCACACAAAAGTGTCGCCTTCGAACTACGTACAATTTGCACATACACGAAAGTTCTAGTTATTGTACCAAAAGAAGAAAAAAGTCTAGCTATTACTTGAGCCGTTAGTAATAAAAATTGCCCAAGCAGGTCAAATGACTAAAATGATGTATTCGAGAAGTGTGATTTTAATTTTATTCTAGCTCAACGTAACGTTTGAGGAATATGGTCACATTCAATTCAGCTGCACGATCATGGATGAACTTATTATTCATCTGAGGAGTTGAACTTAATCTAGCACTCTTGGTTATACATAGATAAAGGGTCTACTGATACCGACTGTGGAATTAATTTATTTTTTTATATGTCCAGTGTAAGAAATGTAAGTCCTAACCCTGGTTAAAATACTTTATTTATGCTTGTAACTGATCAAAAGCCTAGGGCACGGAAGAAGAGGACAAGAAATAATGCACATCGAACTTATGCACGTACACATAACAGGTCGGCTGCTAATTTGGAGAAGAACTTGAAACGGCTTCTAAATTTTTTTCAAATATTAAGATAATGTTGTCGGAGGTCCTCAAGATTTACTGAATACGGGTAGTTAGCAAGCCGCTTTATCTTCAGAGGTTTCTTGATAATCGTATGACAATCAACAAATGATTGAAAAATGGAAGATGTTTACTGTTTTGAGTAGAGGCTTGCTGTACTGTGTATAATTACTGTTTCGATGATGTCACTGAGAGAGTCTCCTCCTATCGAAATTGCAAACGACAGACATAGTAGATGTGCTTAGGTTAAATTTTCTGTTTCTTATCAAAGTATCAAAAAATGCAAGTGAATCTTCATGAGGGACTGTGTCAAATCACATGGTAATCGAGATAGTGATCATGAAATTGCTGCAACGAGTCCATGTTATTCTCAAGGAGGGCATACTCGCCTCATTATACTGTTGAAAGGATTCTTGAAATTTTTTAGTGAAATAGAACCAAGTAAGGGTAGTTGAGTTCAGCCTTTTTTTCCCCAAACCAAACTGAACCGCCAATTGCACTGAAATTTAAAGAGTTAATGTCCGCCTTGCTCTGCAATGCGTGAGAGAGAAAGCTGTGAGATGACAATCTACTCCAAGATGTGGTGCGGGCATTGATGATTCGGTGTGGAGATGAACATCAAGAGTCTGGCAATAGAGCAAGAAGCAATAAAATATCATGCCGCAAAAAGTTTGAGGGTCACGTGAAGTGCTTGGAGTGTTACATGGAAGAGCACATGAAGAAGAGCTTGTCCTAAATTAAGAGAGTAAGCAGGCACAATGCCATGGCAAATGTTTCCTAGGAGAGCACTAATGATGCGGAGACCATATTGTATGTGACAACTGGGATAGAGTGTTGGATGTAAATTGGTTTATTACTTACCGGTAGACAAAAATGATGGTAGAGTTCTTATGAGAAATAATGTAGCCTACAAGGTTGTGAAAATAGGGACAATTGAGATTCAGATGTGTGATGAGGTAGAGCACATATTGACAGATGTAAGACATGTCTCGAAACTCAAGAAGAGCCTTATTGCTCCGAGTACACTCGCTGACATAGTATAACACTGAAGGTGAAGTATCGAAAATTTCTTGTAGCGTCAAGACAACGATGAATGGAAAGAAGGTAGATTCCCTCCATTATTGACTGTGAGTGAATGATGCTCAAAGTTTCTCTACATTGGAAATGCAATTCTACCGGAGACAACCCAAGCATGAGATTAGCTGGCTTTCGATACTGCGTAAAATGAGAGTGTAAATAAAATTGGTGATAAGAGTAAATAGAAAAAATGTGGGGCTCTAAAAGGTAATTGCTTAGGTGACGATTGTCTCTGTCTTTCTTGTTAGAAGCTAAATTCCCGTAGTCATTGTGTTAGTCTTTTTATTTCCTAAAATCGTATTAGGAGGACAAATTTATGTGTCTTCAATTATTGCTCGACTTGTGGAACCACCAAACTCAATTGTCGATAATGACTAGTCCGCTGTTCAAAGAGTCTGAATACCTATAAATTTTTAGAAAAAGAAAAGGTGTAGCTCCATCGGGAGAAGAGAACTCCTGGGGCATGTATCAACTCCAACTCTTTGCAGATTCAACGGCCAAAAAGGTAAACCATTTGTGAACTCAATCCAACAAGGCCTGGGGAACACATAGTACGTGCCCGTTTCTTTTTTCTAAAGTTGCAAGTGTTAAATCTCACGTAGTTTTCAATGGTAAATTGATGGAGATGGTTATGATTATGTGTGGACTATCTTCTTTTTTTGTTCTTTTCCTTCTTTCTTTCTTTTTACTTCCATCACATATCACGATCCAATATCTGCAGAACTAAAGGCAATGGGATCTCATGGGTTTTCCCGTGTCTCTAGGTTTTGCAGAGTCCGCATATTGCTGGGAAAATGATTGGTCTAAGTTAAAAAAGATCGACAGCAAATCAACTACAAACCTTTACCTTTTGCTTAAAGGCCAAATAGAAAAAGCCAACTGTGGACAGCGCCCCTTCTTATCCTTCCACTCTCTTCTTCAGTTAAGATGTCCCATGGCCTGATGCAGAATATGGCAGGTTCATATGTGGAGAATTTTTCATTGTACGTCAAGTCTGTAAGAAGGGTACACTTATGGCATATATCATCTTGAAGGTCACATTTCAGAATGGAAATGTCATATGATAGAAAGCCGATTTCATTGCTTGACAATAGAATGATTCGTTCATAAACATGCCATATACAGGACCCATTTGCGCAATCTCTCTTTCTCTATCTCGCACGCACGCCGCTCGCGATATTTTCCAATTAATAAAAGAATATCTTTGGGATTTGGAAACGTAGCAGCAATTTCTTAGGAAGTCCGACATGTGAGATTATTTTTTTGGGTTCATCGGTAACATGAAGGGGGAAGCACTAGGAGGATGCATTTGGGGCCGTGATTCGTGTAACAAATGGCACATGAGACATTAAAATGAAGGTCTAGGAGGCTCGTACAACGTGAATATCTTTTCCAAGAATCAATAGCGTAAGCTTAGGGGGTCGGACACGGACAAAATCGAGCGTTTAGCACAAGGAGCATTTTGCTGACCTTGTTTATTCGATGAAACATGTCGAGTTCCCAAGACGGCACGAGTGTGTTGGACGTTTTGGCAAGATAAAACCCCGCTTTTGTGTCTCCCTGTCCGTGTCTTGTGTTGGCGCATACCCAAACATCTATTCCCTCACGCTGCAAATCCCCATGAACCCTAATCCAAAAACTGTTAAACGGTCGTCTAGGCTCAAGATTCAGAAATTGTGTCCTCTTTTTCCATTTATTTGAAGGCATGTCGCTTGCCCCCGCACCCCCCCCCCCCACCCCCCAACAAAACGAAATGAGAGAAGGAAAAGAAGGAAGCCTGTACAAAGCACAAGGCTAAGAGGAGGCAAGAGAGAGAGAGAGGAGCAATTAATGTGTTTGGACTATGAGCTAATCAAGATCCTCCATCTGGTTCGATGCTCCTTAGTTACTCATGTCATTAATTTTTTTACTATTTCAGATCATAACCAACGAGGTGTCGAGATGAAACAAATTAGGACATATTAACGGAAGAACCCCATCTTGAGCCATCTACACCAAATGCATGGAGAAAATATCAAGGCTAGGGCTCCGTTTATTTCGAGAAAACATTTTTCTTATTTTTCGGCGTTTAGATCACTTTGAAAAATGAGTTAACAAAAATATTTTCTTAATTGACGGAAAAGGTTTTCCTACCAAAATATAATTTAGGAAAATGATTTTTGATTTTTTAATCGGAAATCAATTTTCAAAATATGACTATGTATCGGTACTTGAATCAGAAATTTCATGCTTAGGCACGGGAACCCCAATACTTGCTCGCGAGCCCTTGGTAGTGAGGCCGGGTCCATCGAGGCCAAGCCCGAGACCCCAACACCCCAGCCTGGGTTCATCGAGGTCAGATCCAGTAATATCAAGGCCCCGAACCCCAACATCCATGCTCGGGTCCATTGAGGCTCGACTCAGGACTCTTGTGCCCATGCTTGTGCCTAAGTCCCCTACACTCGTGCCTAGGCCCATCAATGCCTGCCTCGGGCCTAGCCCAGGGTGCCGGGTTCAAGGCCTGGCCTCGATGGACCTGAGCGCAGGCACCTATACAGGAGTCCCTAGCACTAGGTCTCGATCCCAAGCGCTAGGGTCCAGGGCTTGATCTTGATGGACCCAGGTCCAGGCATTGGGGACCTAGGCCTAGCCTCTCTAGACACAAGCCAAGGAGCCGAGCACAGGCACCAAGTTCTTGAGCTCGGTTTCGATGGACCCAAGACTAGTGCCTAGGAGTCGTGGATCCGAGGTTGAGACCCTAGTGTCCATGGCGAGTTCCTTGACTACCCCTATGCAAGTCACTAGCACCTGAATAGTATATGTTTATTTGAAAAAAATTATCAAATAGCGAAAAATATTTTCTGCTTCATTTTCAGGTGTCAGCCAAACACCGAAAAATATTATTATTTTTTTGACAAATAACTTCTCGAAAAATAATTTTCAAAAATTTCATATTTCCCATGAAAAAAACTGAGGCGTAGTAAATTTGTCTGCTCTGCATTTGAAGCTAACAACATGATCAATAAAGTTTTATGCCGACAGGTAAAGAGAATGTAATCTGATTGGACTCGCCTCTGCCGTATGTCGGTAAGCTTTACTCAGGAAAAGTGCTTAATCAAAGGGAAGATGTGGATAAAAGAAGAAAAGGAAAAAACAAGGCCCTCAATTTGTAGATATTTGCCGAGCAAAAGAAGCCGAAGTCCTGAAGCCAATTAATGAAATAGAGGATTCTAGGCACCCAAGTACAGAATGGACACAATGAACCTCTCGTGCACAGTCTGGATGTAGCCACAGCTTGCACAGGGAGGGAGACAAGGACAGACATTGAAGAAAGAGAGCATGAATACAATGATTGAGTCACACTGGTCCTGGAAATACATGACATCACCAGAGAGTCGATACCTTCTTCAAGTCCCTTTCTCTCTTCTGTTCGCAAATTGATTAGCGATGAGGGCCTCGCTTTTGGCCCAGTATAATCATCCGCATGAGCTATATAATTCGGGCCCACGCGCTGTACTCTGCCATAAAAGACCATCTGCTTCTGGTACTGAACTCTTCCATTCCTCAGAGACCAGGACCCCTTCAATATGATGCATTCAAGATAGATGGGGGCTTCAAACAAAATTTGCGGCTTAAAACGCACTAGTTCGTTATTAAGTCCCTTCAAATTATCCATATTGAATCACCGACAGGAGCAGATGAGATGGGACAAAATCCTACGACAGTAGACAAAGGATTTAAGCAGAATAAAGAGTATGAAAGCTCTCGCATCACTGATGCTGAAAGCACAAGTTACCCATATTACATCATGGACTCAAAATTACCTTTGCATTTAAAGCATGGTAGTGACCCGGATGATATTCATCGTCACAAGAGAGCTGTGAGGTAAGAACGCGACTGCTGATATCATACTCAAAATCTAGGCTACATATTCCTCCATCTGCGGATTAATCACATGTTAGTGCGGGGCCACCGCCCTGGCAGCTTCGCGAATTTTGTGATAAGGGTCCAGCATATGTCTCGCATCAACTTCGACATGAAAATATACAATTGAGGTAAATGAAAGTTCCACAACTAGCATTGTTTCAGTGCACAGTTGCGTTGGATCACTGTTTTCACCCACGAATATATAGCAATCAAGAGAGGGAGAAGACACGAGGAATTGGAATTTCTTCTTCATTCAACAATGGAAAGTCCTACATTCATACGGTTATCAGAAATATTCACCATTTCAGTGCTCTTTCTCTCGTTAACTCATATATAGCCTTCAAGATTGGGTTAATCATTCGAATAGAGGCCTTGAGAGATCTATGCCGTTAGGTTGGAGGTGTTAAACCTCAAAAGAATGACTACTTACAGGTTTTCCAGTCATTGAGCCAACCCATGTAAAAGGCAGCTATCACTCTCATGATAAAAAAACAGGTGTACTGCCACATGATAGCTAACAGGCATAGATTTTGAACTAAACAGCTAGTCAGAACCTGGTCTGAACTATGACTGATAACACAGTAAGAGCAAGAAATGTGAGAACAAATCGTAGCTCCGGAGAATCCAATGTTAAGCACGCTAAGTAATAAGTGCCCTTGAGACAATCCAATAGTCTCCGAGGTACCCTTCTTTAAAAAATTCCCAGTCCTATTCCCTGAGGCAATAGTATCTCCAGAAAAGCATCTTGTCCAGCTTGAAGCAGCTCTACCATCCAGAGAGGTATTGCCAATCTCACAAGCGATGCTCCATTGGTGGAAACCACCACGGGGATAAAAAAATTTCCTGCCTCACAACAGAGTAGCCATGAAAAACTTTCAACAGTCCCCAATCCAACTAAGAACTAACTTATGTAGTGGTGGTTACCACGTTATGAACAAATTTCTAATGATGTAATGTAAGATGGAGATGTGACAACCTCTGCCGACATCCCCCACAATACATCAATGTCCTTGTCGCATGCGTTAAGAATGCGATGCCCATGAGCATGCATTGCATTTGAAGTCACAGACGTCACCATCAGCAATAGCATCAAAGTTATAATGATGGAAGCTAAATTAATGTTGTGCTGCAAAAAAAATTTAAAGCTCATAGAACGAATAAGAATTATTTTGATTGACAATTGTTACACCTTGTGCTGCACACTTTCTCTCTGTGGAAATTAGTCACGGTACTCGCAGAACATATATGTCAAATAACTGACCAATAAAAACCGGTTTCAAAAATAAATTCCATCCCTGGTTCAAGAACTGATTGCCCTATTGCTCTCTGTTTCTTGATGTGTGTTTTTCTGCTGGATCCTCTTTCTTGCACTTACTTCCATGCCATGTTCTACTTATCTAATCCAAGATGATAGAGACAGGCTAAGATTTTCTAACCTCCCTCTCAAACATTAGATTGATCAACCTTCAGCTCAACGCAAGTTGTGAAACAGAAAGTTGCATCATAAGGTCCATGAACAACTCCTACATTGCCAATTCTAGCTTCCTGACCAAAGGTTTAACACAGTGTGGAATATAGCGACAAAGGGATAAAGGACAAAGGAAGAGACTGAAACAATTCAAAGTAAAATTCAGAAAAAATCCTCCTTCAAAATGGCAACCTGGAAGCAACATCACCAGGCAAAAGTGCAACCAGTAAGCAACATGCAACAAGAAAAAAAACCTGAAAAGTAGATGAGCATCCTCATTTCCAACAGAATCCAAGGGACACATCCTTGCACATGGCCATCGTAACCAGAAGTAAGGAAGAACAAGAATGTTCGTTTTGTATATTGATTTGATCGAATTCCTACTTCCTACATAGTTAGTAGGTGACTCCTTGGTCACACTTGAGGCTTCTTATCTAACGCACGAGTAAGAATTCTCAGGCCTAACCTACTTTAGTTTTACACCAAGATCAATGATCCTCGGAAAGTCAGGACTGATGACTCAATGCCTAAGGGATTTTCGCCGCCTAATGATCCTTGGAAAGTCATGACTGATGACTCAATGCCTAAGGAATTTTCGCTGCCTAAGGAATTTGCAGTTCGAGATGACTACATCCACCTCCTGGAATTGCCTGATACCAAAATGACCCTTTATTCCCAATGCCATTCAACTTTCAGTCCCAGCAATACATCAAATGACTGGACTACTGCCCGTATCGTCAAAACTACTATTTTTCAAGCAACAAAGTCTCCAGTTCCAATGAGCGTAAAGAATGTCTCATCTACCACACCCCATAAAACGGAAGCAAAATTCAAAGATCAAGTGAAGGAAGGGTCGCATGATATCTAACCATGGGTAATATTTTCTATAAATCTACATCGTACCCTCTGTCCGGGAGAAAATTTTCTACTATGGTCCGGCGATGAACCTGAAGGGGGGTGGGGGGCGCCCGAGGGCCCCTAAATCACCCCTAGCCGGTTGGCGGTCGGCGCATTTTCAGCGGTCATACATATTAAGAGCCTGTGAAAATTCAACAACAATCCTGATATCGAGTTTACCTCAGAATCCCTTAATGCCAAGTTTCTGCAACCCCCGCTTGTCCAGTCCCTCGACTTCTACAACTAAATTTCACACAACGCTACTCCATCAGATACCACAAACTCCAAAGAGCAACAAACAGCGCTTCGCTGAGCTCAACCCAGAAAGACCGCTCCCTAAATCACATTCCCAAGGTGGCTAGAGTGCGCAGCACAGAACGGCGAGCGAAACATCTCGCCGGAAACGTCAACCAGTCGCGACCCCCCACAGAAGCAAAAGTGAGTAAGAAACGTGGAAAGAACGTGACCCGAACGAAGGGAACCGCCAGCTCCCTGCGGCGCGACGCCTCGAAGCGAATGATGCGACGGAGGTTGATGATCGCCGACGAGTCCGGAGGGCGGGCGGTGGCGGATGACGAGCAATGCGCGGCGTTTCTCGGCGTCCCCGGAGAGATCGTCGCCTCAGACTCGGAAGTCCAGAGAGGCACGTCTGCTTCGCTGTGTCTTTGCTCTTTAGTTCTTCTTGATTATTAGTTTTTCCCTTTTATAATTTGAGTTTGCATATTTTGAAATTTCAGAAATTTATATAACGACCTAATAAAATAATATAACTCGAAATGACTCTAAGCGAAGTTGAGAATTACCAATGCTAAATAGTACGAGGAGGCTATAGTACATACAAAGGATGGAATTCTAGAGTAAATTTGGAACTGGAAATAATCGGTGTGCCTCTGAAAAACAGTATCAACCAAACAGAAATGATGGAACTAAGCCAGTGTATATATATTTGTAGAAACTATAACAAAAATTTAAATTCTTCTTTAAAAGTATAAAATCCTCTTCGCATATAAATGTTCATTTTTGTGCTCTAGCTTTCTTTTGCATATCAAAATATTACCTTTGATCATTAGATTTTGGAGTAATTAGTATTGTTTGAAGTAATTTTTTAATTTTTTTTCCGAATATTGCGATTCTCATAATCTAACTCTTATTTTACGTGGAGCACTTGGAATCTTTTATGCCACGATATATTAGTTGATATGCATAATCAAATATGATCACTTATATTGTTAAATATGAAAATTTCTATTTATCCTTTAAATTTTTGGATTGGAAAGTAAAAAGAACAAGGTCTAATGCTCTTTGCTTAAAAACTAAAGAGATGAATATATTAAAATTTCTAAAACTTGTCACGAAATAAGTGTATTGGAAGTTTTAAAATTTGTTACTAATGTGCAATTTAATTCTAAAAATTTTAAAAATTACAATCAAATCCTAAAATTTATCACTAAAGTGTAATTAATTTCTACAACTTTCATAAAATGCAATTAAGTCATAAAATTTATCAAATTGATTTAATCAAGTCCTTCCGTTGATTGCACTTTTAAAAACTTCATGACTCGATTGTAATAAATTTTCGTACATGATTGCACTTTTTAAAAATTTTAAAACTTGATTATATTTTCGTGATAAATTTTAAGATTTAATTATACTTTTTGAGAGTTTTATTATTCAATTGCAATAGTGCACTTATCCGGTTATCCCCTTAAACAAAAAAACCCAAAACAAACTACATATTAATAAAAAAAAAAAAAAAGATACGAATCTGCAGAGACAAAGTACTCTTCGTTTCTCTACCTAACTAGGCTTAAAACCACTCAAAAGCCCTTACTTTTGATTCTCTCCTCGACGTGATCGGAGGAAGTCGGCTGTCGTTGATCACGGTCAGTCGTTCTGGCGATCGAAACGGCGATTTCAGCTGTTGAATTAGCCATGATCGATTTCATCTGATTCGGTTGCGCAAAAAGAGGGTCGAAGAATATGAGCCAACAGCCGTCGGTGATCCTGGCGACCGCCAGCTACGATCACACCATTCGATTCTGGGAGGCCAAGAGCGGACGATGCTACAGAACGATTCAATACCCAGATTCGGTCTGTCTGCCAATTCTTGATATTTACCGTCGATTTATTCATCTCGGCGATTTTTGGGCATACTACTTAGCTGGGTTTTAGCCAAGTTCTTCGTTTGAGTTCAGGGACACGTGTCTCTGTAAGTTTGTGGCTTAAAGAAGATATCTTTGTACGAGTGTGAGAACTTGGTTGAGGAGTTTTTATGCAGTTAACCTGTTTGACGAATAGAAGTCTAAGTCGGGTGTGATTTTATGAGTCCGTGTACGTGCCCGCAATGTCAACTTCATGCTTCCGTTTCGCGGGCGCAAAATGCAATTTTATTTCCCTGCTAAGTTCATCGAGTTTGTCGCTTCATGATGCTGAATTTTGTTCCGCGAAGCAAGTGAAAGCCGTGTGTCGATACCGAGATGAATTCTTGTTCTTGCCGTGTGTATAAATCCTTCGGATGGGAAATGAAGCTCTGAGTGAATTGATGTTTTGCACTGTGTGCAGCAAGTCAACCGGTTGGAGATAACTCCACATAAGCGGTTCCTGGCTGCGGCTGGAAATCCCAGCATTAGATTGTTTGATGTCAACTCAAACACCCCTCAACCAGTATATCTCTTAACACTTCTTAATACATGTTAGGTGATTTCAACTCGTACTGATTTAGAATATTCTATTCAATTGACAAGAACTTCATGAAATCCGTGGCAGGTGCTGAGTTTCGACTCCCATACCAATAATGTCATGGCCGTGGGGTTTCAGTGTGATGGGAATTGGATGTACTCAGGCTCCGAAGATGGAACTGTTAGAATATGGGACCTGAGGTAGAAAAAATGTGCTGAAAATGTCGATAGTACTCAAGTTTATTTGGTGTGATATGATATACATTATAGCGAGAACCTTGTTTCTTGTCCTTTCTTGATGCAAATGCAGGGCTCGGGGTTGCCAAAGAGAATATGAAAGCCGTGGAGCTGTAAATACAGTTGTTCTGCACCCAAATCAGGTCAGATGTTTATTGCACCAGGTTTCTGGACATCTATGAGAAAAATGCTGTACGGTTTCCTTCCCTTAGTGGGACTATCAGACCTTTTCTTTCTCAAAACACAAAAAGAAATGGCATATATAGATTCACTTTTGAGTTGGATCAATGTCAAAGTAATTTTTTCCAGAATTCTTTTCATGCCACTAATCCTTAGTATACAGTATCTTATACTTTAAGACTGGTTGAACTCTCCTGCAGTTCTTCCTTACATTTTGGTCAATTTGCTAAAGTTCAGTTTCCTACATCCCTCACCTAAATTGGTATCAATCTTCCTTCACTACTAGCTTAAGCCCTTTGGTCGGTTATTTTAACAAAGGTAAACAATTGGACTAAAATCACAATTTTATCTTGCTTTAATTCAGGGAAATCTCTCGTGCAAAACTAGTGACGAGCGTGGTATATATAGGGTTTCTTATTTGGCTCAAAGAGGATGAGTAACTGAGTCTTTCCATAATAGGGATAAGCACACCTGAAGTTCTAAAATTAGGTGTGAAAGTGTAATCAAATCCGAAAACTTTCAAGTGCAATCAAATCTTAAATCTTGTCAAATCGGTGCAATCAGGTCTCTCCGTCAATTCTGTCCAATTTGACTCACAGAAAATGCTAATGTGGCATTTTTTAATGTTTTTTTGAAGAGACGTGCATTGGGGAATAGCTAAAAATTATAAAAAAGAAAAAAAATAAAAAATTAAAAGGAAAATGTCTTAAAAAGAAAAAGGAAGAGAGTAGTCTTGGGCTGGTCTAGGGGTGATTTTACCTTTTTAGCTTTTGCTTTTACTTTTTAATCTAGTTTGGTAAGAATTGGAAAAAAAAAATAATAAATTGCAGAAAACAGCATGTTTTAGTCGTTGCACACTTTGGTTAACATTGATGGCCACATAGGAGAGAATATAATAGATTAGCATTTTGTATCAAGTAAACTATATGAAGTTAAAGAAGAGACTTGATTGCACCAATTTGGTAAGTTTTAGACTTGATTGCATTTTTTGAAAATTTTAACTCAATTGTGCTTCCCGCACAAGTTTAGGACTTTTAGTGCTCTTATCCTACTAATGTTCATTATCACCTTCTAGTTATATACTTCATTTTTCTATGATTAATTAAACTAGGTGATCATCAGTCTTTTTGATTACATAGGAGAATTGTGGGATGGATTTAAATTTCCGTGTCTGCAAATTCTAGCTTTGGTTATATATTGTGAATTGACTAGTGATCACGGTTTGATTATCCAGACTGAACTAATATCAGGAGACCAAAATGGAAATATCCGTGTATGGGATTTGACAGCGAATTCATGCAGCTGTGAGTTGGTATGTAAATGTATCAATGTGATGTTTGTAAAAGAGAAATATTTTCCATTGAAACACTGCTAAGATTGAGGAACTTTTCGAGTAGCTGCAGAATACTTGTTAACCACTCCAGAGTGAATTAGGTACCAGAGGTGGATACGGCGGTCAGATCCTTAACAGTTATGTGGGATGGGAGTTTGGTGGTTGCTGCAAATAATAATGGAACATGTTATGTTTGGCGCTTGTTGCGTGGTACTCAGGTGATTAAACTATGCCACGAAACACCATGGTTTCTGGCTTTTCCTGTTTACTCATTCCTCAAATGTAGCTTGTCTTTTTTATCTCTGCAGACAATGACCAACTTTGAGCCGCTTCATAAGCTACAAGCACATGATGGATATATCCTTAAATGTCTTCTTTCGCCAGAGTTCTGTGATCCCAAGAGGCTAGCTTCTTGTCCTATCTGGGAGCCCTTTTTCCAATTCTAGCCTATATATCATTATTAGTAGCATGATGGGACTTGAATTATGTTTCAGATATTTGGCTACCGCTTCCTCTGACCATACCGTCAAGATTTGGAATGTGGAAGGTTTCACTCTAGAAAAGACTTTGATAGGTACCTTTGGAACTCACTCTGCCTCTGTTGTGTTCCGTTTGCATTTAAAATCACAGTCGGACAGAACTAATGCAATGAACCAATTGCCTAGCTGATTCCTTGTTTCATTTGTTTTTCAGGACATCAACGCTGGGTGTGGGACTGCGTTTTTTCAGTAGATGGTGCTTATCTTATAACGGGTATGTGGCTACTGTCTTGAGCTGTTCTGACAGATATTTATGGAGGGCAAGTAAATCTTGCTTCTGAGTCCTGAATGCCTGGGAAGAGGTTAATTGTTGATCACTGTACAGTTGGTTGACTAGTGCTGTGCTTAAACATTAAAATTTGATTAGTGACATGGGACTAGTCTTGCATTATACTGTATCTATCGTTCTCCAAATTCTGGGTTCATGTGTCAGAAGAAGGGCTTCAAGTGATAATGGGATGGTGCGTTATCCAGTTTTATTAGTTATTTTAGCTGAGATGTTGCCACCTTTTCAGTCTATCTATTTTTCTATGCACAGCCTGGGATGGACATAGGGAGAGGTGAAGGGGAGGGAGCCAAATTGTGCAAAGAAGTAAAACTCCATCTAGAAAAAGGAAATAATGAACAATGCATATGTAAAATCGACAATCGCAATTAGTATCATCTTCTCATGGGTATCTTGACGTGCTTACCATATTGCAGTATCATTGGTTTGTGAATGTTAGATCAGCATGAGCATCTATGTCATTAAAGAGACTTATTCTGGCAAGTGATAATACTTGAATCATATCTCAAAAATGTTTAAATCCCTTTGCTAAAAATCCTTTCTTCATCTCATCCTATTTAAGATCCGGTTCCCAGTGACCAGTCTTTAAATATATAGGATAATGCAGTATCACCGCCTGGAGATGTGGTCCTGTAATTTGTTCTCTTTTTTTCCTTCCTAAGTTTATCTGAGCTTTTTCTTTTCTGCGTGTAGCTTCCTCAGATTCAACAGCAAGACTCTGGTCCATGTCTGCTGGTCAAGATATCAGGGTTTATCAAGGACATCATAAAGCAACTACTTGCTGTGCCCTCCATGACGGTGCAGAAGCGTCTCCGTGTTGATATGGGAAAAGACCCTAGGGCTTAAAGCTGCATTAGTTCGCAAATCCACTAACAGGGGGCCGACTGTTTTCCTTTGGGTAAAAAAGTTGGTTGGTTAATGTCGGAACAATCACATTCTTCGCAGATTGGAGTGCACATAAGTTGCCAGCGTTGGACTGTCCAAGTTGTCTTGTCTTTTGAATATCGAAATGATGAATTTCCTAGGGAACAGGGCAAAAGATGAAAGCTCAAAGCTTTTTAGCACGGGCAGCTCATGAATCGTGGATCTCACGTGTCCAAGTTTTCCGGTCTTTCTACTTGATTGCGGCTAGTAGGTTCCCTGAATTGCTTGTAAATATACTCAATATAGTTGTTCGCTGATAATCGCTCATGTTATGCCTACATAATTTGCAGAAACTATAGACTAAACTAAATGGCAGTGAGCAGGTTTCCATTTTTGGCCAGAGTACGCACGAGGCAGAGTAAACAATAAATCGGAATCCATACAGGCAAGCGTTTTACAAAATGGAAGGACTATAGAGATGGGGTTAAAGGTTGAATAACACAACTAACCCCAAAGAAACAAAATTACACGTATCAGCAATAAACAAAGGTTGTTAACAAAGCCTCCGACCTAATGAAGGTACGGGAGTATCTGTCCATCATTTCTCTTTCTTTTGTACTCCGTTTGAGGACTCTCCTTCGGTCTTTGGCTTCGAAGGTGCAACCTTTGCAGGTGTGGAACGCTCTGACTGCGAGAATTTGATTAATATGTGCATGAGAACGGTAACAATTGCCAGACTTATTGAGGAAAATGCGATTCCCTTCCATGATGATAAGAATGAGGTCCGGCGTACAAACTGCCAAGCCCCAAAAGCAACCAAACACGTCCAAGAGATGACCACCTATGCCAGAAACAGAAATTGAAGGCTTATTCAAAAAAGAATGGAACATCGAGTTTATAGTTTGGTCATGAAAAAGAATGTTGCATGCCGTTAAACAAAAAACTGACCACAAGTGACTTTATTGGCCGGCCTGTATCCTGTAATTCACGGTCACTAAATGTGTCCACGGCTCTATGTTTGTCCAATAATGCGTCCTACACTCGAAAAAGTAAAAGGTGATTAAGACAAGCAAACTGATGAAGCACAGTTGCCTTTTAGTCCAAGTCTACAAAGTCAGATTACATATCAGGTGAACACTATTCGACTGCTATACAAAGTTACTGTCACCTTAGCCACAAATCTATCTCTGCACCACTGTGCAACTGCATCATCTGTTTCAGGCAATTCCTTCATCAAATGCCTCTCGAGATGCACATGGACCTGCAGGAAGGTAGTGGTTGTTTGTATTAAGAAATATGTCTTCATCACTGAAAGTCATATCCCATAGACAAATATCCGACTAACTGCAGTGGTCGAAAAATTTACACCGTAAAGAAAGTTTTCACGGCCAGAGAATAATCAGAAAATTTCACAAAAGATCGGCTACTTGCACTCAGGTACCTTCAGCAAGATTCGGTTCACCAATAGATGTAGATGTACCATGTGCAAATTACAACTAACATTCATTGTTTACCAACTCTATAGCTGGACTACCATAAGCTGACAGCAGCAAGAAACGGTTGATCTACACAAGGCTGATATATGTGAAACCAAAATAGAAATAAGTGATTACAGCCACTTCCAAAAAGCCATTAGCATCACCATTACATACTTCTTAACCACATCCACCAATTCCAATTCCGATTCCAAACCTGATTCAAGTATTAAGACGGTACTAGATATGGCACTTAATGCAGACATCTATGGGCTGGTCTCAGACAAGATGACATTGATAGACCAAGCAAAAATGCAGTGCATAATTGTCAGAAATTAGAAAACTCAAGTCTAAATGATATGCACTACTGGCAAATGAACACCATGAATATACAACCGTAATAACTTTTAGAGCTTTTGAAGGAATGCCAATTCAGCATCCTTCATTTAAGCAGTGAGTACTGAAACTCAGCTTCAAATGATAGAGTTGACTTACCACCGATGGCTGCCCCTTGAAAAGTCTTAGAATTGTAGGTGCAGGCGAAGTTTTAGGAATGGCCACTGTGACATCATAAATGGCCGGAACAAATGAACGCATGTGACTCACTGCAGAAACAAAACCCTGAAAGAAAGAAATAGTTAAGAAGATATACCATTCGAGTATAACTGATTATATCACTGTGATCAAAAGATCCTACCACTCTAATAAAGCAGTGATACTAATGAAACTCAGAAGAAAAGACCAGCAGGAGTTTACCCACCACAAATTGACAAACTTCGATGAGGCACATTTGCTTATTGAACGTTTTTCATGGTTACAATGTAACTTGATGATTCAACAGATAAAGAGAACTTGGTAGATCAAACCCACTTATTATCCAGTAGTTAACATCAAGATTCCAACCTTAACTCAAGTGGAGAACTCACATAAAGCCTACGCAGAATCCTCTCTCTCTCTCTCTCTCTCTCTCTCTCTCTCTCTCTCTCTCTTTCTTTTTTCTCTTTTCTCCTTTTTTGGGTATTTCTACACCTATCATGTAATTTTGCTTGTGGTAGTTTATATCAAATGCTACAAATCTACTACTCTGCATACACAAATTCAGCAACGAGATTTCTGGCAACTATACTTAAAATGCATGAGACAATAATCAACAACCTTTAGCAGACCAGAATTGCAAATGAGAATGCTTAGAAGCCACTAACATATGCTGAACATCTTTAAAAAGTATGGGTCATATTGTCAGGAAGATCGACGGCAGTTTCGAAAGTACAAACACTATCTTTGGAGGTATTTCCTCCCTTTACCTAGCATAGTTTAAACAGGTGAAATAAGCAAGACACCCGATTGGCTTTCTTCAGCTGTCCAAAGATACAAAAACTAAAGAACAAAAGTTTTTCAGCCAAGGAAACACTACCCACCAAACTTAAATATACATGAAGACAATCTTGCTATCACAAATCCCATCAATACCCCAAAAAGTGTACAATGTAGGCTACCCATACTATGAATGGGGCACTTCCACAATTTTTTTCCTTGGCCATGTACTACACAATATAGATCTAAGAAAAAGGGCTTGCTCCAACAACAGAGAAAGAAGATGGATCTTTCAGGCTAATGCATAAACAGTAATGGAAGGTTGGATACGAAATCTAATGCTTCTTTAAGGTCATTGTCTTATTGTGATGTTTCCCGATGTCATTGGCTTTCTGGTTCGCAAAACGAATTTTTGGTGCATTTGTGATCACCGACCGTAACTAGTCATTAACATACAGAATAAAACAGCATGAAATACGATCGAGTTTTATTTACATTTCTATGCTTCAAGTGATAATTGTTGCATCACAGGTCACTCTAGGCACTAGGCTGAAACTGACCTTCCTGCCACTGCCTATTGAAGAGACTTCTGCTTTTACTCCATGGAAGATATTATCTAAGTAGCAAATAAATAAAAAAAAAGGCAACCCCAGCCAGTCCCATCCAAAAGCAGGAAAAGATTGAAGGATACGAGAGAGGCAAACAATTTCTTCGATTTTCTCTCTCAAAGGAGAGAGGAGGGGCTGAAAGTAACCTTGGTACGGGGAATCAAAGTGTTTCGAGGCACAGGAAGTCCTGTTGAATTTGCATACTCCTGAGCTGCCAAAAGCTTTGCCTGAGTAAAGCGAGTTCCTTCAACAAAAAGTGCCAACCAGAAGGGCAGAGGGTAGTCCTTTAACCTTAGCAGACCTGACTGCAGCAAAAAACCACAAGAACCAACAATTGATTAAAGCACTCCACAAGTACAAATGCATAGATGGTCATCAGCAAAGCATTTTTATTTAACCAGATAGGTAACAAATTATAGAGTGCAAATAACATAAGCTTCCTTTTAGTACCTTTAAGGTGCTTTCATCCTTTGCCCAGCTCCTTTCCAGGAAAAGATACTCGGAAAACCACATTGACCAACCTAGTACCTGCAAGCATTGATAATCCCATTCCCGCTTTTGAGAAAGTTTATCCATGCCCATCGCTCTTTCAAAAGAAAGTAAGTCTTTCCAACAAGAAAGTCAAAGTCACACCCCTACTCCTATGAGAAGAGCCCGATGCAGCGAAGCCAAATTCAATTCAAGACAAGAACGGCTTACATTTCCTGACACAGTCATGCTATTCAATTAGTTATGCTAATGGGACTGGACTGCCTTTACATAAACCTATAGACTGTGGTTAGTGAGTTGCATAAGGGCTTACTAACTCCTTATAAAGGAGAAATAAGAAGACTTGCTTCCCTACTTGATTTGATTCAGCCTCATTTGGGCAAGAGGGAGAATAAGGAGGAATCAAGCAACTGACATAAAATGTGTGTCTATGTTACAGTCAGGTGATGTGGATCTCTAAGAAAGATAAACGACAAGCTGGTAAATCTCATCCTTATTCAGTCCATTCCATCTTTCACTGCCATAGATCAAATTGTCCAATGATATGAAATACCTAAAATCAAATGATGAAGGAGTGGTCTGATGACAATAACTGCATGCATAAAGGCAGTCAAAGAAAAAATCGCATGCATAAAATTGTAACGACAACAGAAACAATCAGTTTGCAAGACACGTCCTAATTCTCAGAAAAGTAAAGTCAATTCATCTCTTTCCTTGAGATTACAAGCCAGTTTGCTCCAATAAAACACCAGATTTCATGAACTAAACTATATGTATGTGTGCAAGTTCCAGCCATGAACACGTTCGGTCTGCCACCAGAAGTGACGATTAAATTGTTAACCTTCTGCAGTAAGCAAAATATGCTGGCTCTGGGACAAGTAATACTGGAAACATACCGGAAGAAACTTTGATGATTTCTTCATCACAGCTAATGTGCTGCCAAGGCAACCTGATCGCTGTATTCAGATAAGTTTTTATAAATCAATATGTTAAAAAGGCAGATCATTATGTAAGCTGACTTAAATGGTAATAATAAAAAAAAAAGTCACAGAAGTAATAAACCAGAAAAAGGGAAAATAATGAAAAATATGTGTATGTCAGAGACCTAATTCACTACGGGCCAATGATATGTATCCAATTTTGATGATCTGACAAGTATGCACTGTGCAGATGCATGAATTCCTACATAAACAAATAGTAGATATATCTCCAATAATTTTCATGACCGATACTCACCTGAGCCAAGACCCATCCAACCAGCCAATCAATATCGCTTTTGTGATTTGATATGACAAGCGCATGTTCCTTGCCTGTAATATCCAAAGAAATAAAATTAGCTATTTAAAGCTTGCGAAGCAAGGAAACTATCCAGTCTCTTCCAGATAAAAATAAATATAGGATTTGCAATCCATTGATCCCAATCATACCCATTAAGTGAAAGGTTTCCCGATCAGTGAATACCTGGATCTACAAAGAAAAAAGATTCACGTAATCAGTATTATGGTACATATGAAACAAAACAGAGTAATGCATACTCCCACAAAATAGTATAATCAGTTTAACCATACAATCTATGTCAAAGTCCTCATTATACCATTCAATCTATGTCAAAGTCCTCATTTTAACCATACAATCTATGTCAAAGTCCTCAAATAGGCAGGGATGAACATGCAGAAGCATCTCGGAGAAAGAGAAAAATGACAAAAGAATAACGAGATAAAAAAAGAACTGCTATTGAATTGCCACGCAATTTGTCCAAAAACACATGTCAAGACAGCATTCAGAGTACACGTAAGAAGGCAATAAGTTTCAGCTAAAGATATAGAATATCTACTATACCATGCTTGGCACCTCCTGAAGAAACAATTACTTATCAAAGCCAAAAGAACAACTCACTGAAAAAATATGCTGGAGCATTTGGATTTCACAAACACATCACACAGAAAACCGTGGCTGCACCTAAAGATGAGGATGACAGGACAGAACTAACTCTTGAACAATTTCTTAGTAGGTAAAGAGTGAGAGAAGTTAAAAATATTTTCTCGATAAACTGCCAACCAAGACCAGCCAATCCGCACAAAGGCACAAACTCCAAGAAGCAAATATTACTTAAAACAGACACCAGGTGCGAATGACCAGATGCAACAGTAGAAATGAACAATTGATTCCAGGAGGAAAAGGAGAAGTATATCTGGAGTATTTAGGGTCGTGTTCGTAAAATAAGCCCATTTTATGGGATAATCTATCCTAAATATATGCCTTCTGTAGTCACATAGCAGGCCGAAAGGTGAGTACCATAATCCTCCTCAGTCATTGAACTCATTACAGATGATCCAATACTAGCAACTTGGTTAACAATAGTATAGGATACCACGGAAAAATTTCGAAAAGAAATGCAAGAAACTTTTCCGCAACCTCTCGTGTGTTCACTCTTGACTGAGGAAGAGATTCAATGATCTCCCAAATTGACCTCAAAGGGGGGAGAACAAGAAATTCTCACAGCTGCTTTCTACTTATTTGCATTACCGGTCTTAGCATTTTTTATGTATCTCCCACGCCATAATACTTACTGGTCAATAGAGGCAGATTCACCAAACGAGTTAACAGAGATTTTGATGAAAGTGCCAATACCTTAACTCCTGCCCACCAGTCCACTAGCCATATGAGCTCGAGCCACAACAGCTCGGCCACCACTCTGTTTATTCTCCTATAAGTGCTCTTGGACAGCGGCCTAACGAGGACAAAGCACACTGCCTGAAACAAGAACGAGACAGTGAGTTACATACATTGCGAATGACTTCAGAGGGAAAGGAAAGAGGGGGGGAAGGTGGGGGGGAAACGGGTCGAATGTTTTCCCGGCCAAACAAGCGGAACGACAAAATGCACAATAGCCAATCGTTCGGCCAGCTATTTCACGGCAATCACGCAGACTGGCGATCAAATAAAGAAAGCGGCAACACTGAAACAACACAAACGCAGCGAGCGCGACGGACGAAAGAGCGGAGCGAAAAGAGGTCGCGAAGACACTGAATCAATCTGCTTCGACGCATCGGGACGAACATCTCCCCACCGCGCAATCGCAGCGCGAACGAACAAGAGAGCGGGCGCGCGCGCGCGCCCCTCGGACCGAAGCACCGACGGATTCGAACACACTCCAAGAGGCCTGACGAGACGAGCTCCGGAGTGGCAGCTCGGCGAGGCGAGGCAATCGAGCAGCTCGGAATCTGGCGGCGACAACACCGAGGCGGGAGAGGCGGAGGCTCACCTGGACGAGGTTGACGACGAGGCCGGAGATGAAGAAGAGGATGCCCAGGGGGACGACGACAGCCGCCGCTGCAACCGCCATGGCACGAACGCCTCCCCGCACCGCCCCTCCGCAGACGGCGGATTCACAGAGAGAAGAGAGAGGGAGAAGGATAAGCAGAGAGAAGAAGGCGGATTTGAGAGGGGGATGGGGGAGGGGGGAGCGGGAGGGTGGGGGTGGGGGTGGGGTGAGGGATCTGGTACGGCGGAGGTACGATTAGTGAGGAGTGAGGAAGAAGAAGGTGGCGGTGCGATCGAACATCAGATCAACGACGACGGACGACGGAATCGAAGAGGCGACAAGGGACAGAGAAGAGGCCCGTCTTCAAACGCAACGGCGTCTCTACTCTGCTTCCGAGGCAAATGTGCGTAACGACAATCAATTTTCTCGATTTATTATCAAATTCAGGCATTTATAAATTAAAAAAAAAAACAAAAAGATCGTAATTTCCTTCTCTTTTTATTCTTTTCTTTTTAATCTATTTTGTCTATCAGCCAGGAGGAAAATTTCAAATTAATATCCGAAATGGGGTCATTTTTTTTAAAATAGGTCTAAAATAAACATAATATCAAATAAAGACATGAAGTATCCAATCAGTTTCAAATAGGGGCTCGAAGTGTCCAATTAATCTCAAGTAAGAGCCTGGATTCGTTGGCCAATCAAATGCCCATTAGCCGACGAGCACATCACTGTTCCGGCGATCGAAACGAGAGCAATTTCCTCTTTTATTCTTCTTTTTTTCTCTTTTCCTTTTGCTTTTCTTCTTCTTCTTTTTTTCCTCTTTTCCTTTCACTTGCCATAACCGAGGCTGGCAGAGGTTGTTGACCTCAGATGGAGGCTGTCCTCGCTTGGGCTGGGCGGCTGAGGGCGACCCTCGCCAGATCCAGCGAGGGTGAGGGTTGCCCTCATCGGATCTAGCGAGGGTCGCCCTCGCTCGCCCAGCCTAGGTGAGGGCAGCTCTCGCCTGACGTTGGCGAGGGCAGCCTCCTCCCGAGGCTGGCAACCTTTATAGGCCCCAACTATGGTCGGCGGAGGGAAAAGAGGAAAAAAAAAGAAAAGGAAAAGAGAAAAAACTAAGAAATAAAAGGCAAAATTGCCCTTGTTTCGATTGCCGAAACAGTAACGTGCTTACTGGCCGGTGAGCATTTGATCGGCCAACGAACCTAGGCCCTTACTTGAAACTAATTGGGTACTTCGGGCCCCTAGTTGAGACTGATTGAGTACTTTAAACCTTTATTTGATGTCCATTTCGAATCTCTTTTTAAAAAAATGACCCCATTTTGGATACTGATTAGAAATTTTCCCTTAGCCAGGTGAATCCATGTCCCATTTTTGCTGACCCACGGGAATGGGTCACACGGATTGACAGAGATGAAATTCAATTTCGATTTATCTTTTTTTTCATTATTATTTCTTTCTATGCATGGCCACGTCGAGGTCAGAAAAAAAATTACAAAAAGCAAGTTCTTTTTTTTTTTTGGTCGGTTACAAAACGCATGTTGACATCTACATGATCAGATCAAATTTGTATGAATGGCAGTGAGAAGAAAAAAAGTCAGATCCGCACGAACTTTAATCCATCGTTGGGTTTATTGTCATGAGAGGCGACGCGATAGATTAGTGCCTTATTTTTCCCAGTTGAAAATCGGTGAACCGTTACGATTATCTTTGCTAAAATTGAATATAAATCTTCTCGCGTCAAGATTGAAATGAGATCGTTTTTAAGTACTAGTCGACTGCCATTATTAAATGTGAGGAGTGCCATCCCCTAGCAGGCATCAGAGGGTCGCGTTCACGTGTCTCCGAAATAACAAATTAGCCACAAAAGTCCTCACATTTTCTTCTCTTTTCAGTTTAATTACCCGTCCTTGTTATTCATCAGAATAAATCCTCACCGTTCAAAATCAAATCAAATCTATACCAAAGCTAGGCTTTCTCCAAAAATTGTCTTTTGGCTACCTTTTTTTTGCCTTCTTTAGCTTTAACTATTTAATATTGATAGTTTTGCAATCAAGGCTACACGTTAACAGTGTCGAATCCTGAATTATGTAAAAGTTTCTTCTTCTTCTTCTTTTTTAATCTCGAGACTATCAAATTAACTTGCGATTAAATATCGTGTTCCTACGATCAAATTGGTCATCCCATCTGTTAAAAATAACAAGCCCTCTCATGCAAGGATTTGTATATGACTTTTTTATGTTTGAGCTCACCCCATGTCAGATGAACACAATACTCACACATACATCACACAAATAATAAACAAGACAGGTCTCTTAAGTTACGTGAACATATGATTAATGGGAGTTATATACTACAGAGAGCGGCATGAGCTGGGACAATGATCATACAACAATAGATATCCTAGACCGACATGATCCGAGTGCTTCGATAAGCACGTCGGCCCATGGACGGACTTGGATAACACGCGATGCTCGACTTTCAAACCCGGCCTTGAACCCCGTCTAATGACCACAATTTCTTATCTGCCTTTGTTCATCTATTTTCCAAACCATGGAAAGAAAAAGGAGCAAAACCATGCTTTTAGATGGATAAAGGAGGAGGAAATTCTTCACGGGCCAGGGACCACCGGGCATATGCGCGGGATGCCCCAATTTAATGACGGCCGATGGGGACCACGCCGGAGACGCGAGTCACTAGCCTCGTGTCACCATCCAAGCGACACCTCGCTGCAAGCAATTGAAGCTGGCGGACATGCCAGTGCAGGGGCGGGCTGTAAAACTCCGCACGCCAATCGTTGAAAGTTACGTTGCACCCAATCCCTTCAAGAAAAATGAAATTCGCAAATTCCATAATTGTAATGTCGCCACCCCCATTTATACTGCCAGCCCCACCGAATTTAATGGGCCGTTTCTAGGTTTTCGGTTGCCGAGATTTTACGGCCTCAAGAAAGCGTCTTAATTTCGGGCTCGCTTCCGACACGGCATAACTGCTCGGGTCCGATCACGGACGAACAGCTCCGCGCGAATCTTCCGGCTCGACTCGAGTGATCTGCCTTTGATCGGATCATGGGAGGGCGAGGCGAACTTAGTTCGATGCAAGAAGGGCTCGAGACTGCACACTCCCGTATTGACTGCAGATTGGGATCATTTGCGCCAAGCAAGTGTCTGTGGCATCCCGATTCGATAGAGGTCCTTATGGTCAAGATTTCGCAAAAAGGCAAGGGCCATCGCCGCTATGTCGCCCGTGAGCATACTTCTGCTTGAACTCGAGGAATCGTGAAAAAGACATTACACGTCTTCACCGCTACATTTTCATTGACATAAGACTTTCAACATAAACATTCGATCCATGTCGTGGGTTTGTCGGATATTCTATGATTAGGACGCTATGTCGACATTATGTCTCGTGTCGACCCAGGATTTGCTTATTCATTTCATAGCACCGTAATGACTTGAAACAACTTTTAGCTTTTCCTAATGACCTTCCATATCGCCTTTGTTACAGAGCTTGGGACAACCTCTTTTCCTTCGCCTGAAATTGTTTAGTCAACGCGGAGGGCGTTCTCATCGTTAAGCACGCACCTAAGGTGGTGTTGGGAATTGGTTAGGAGTTGCAACCATAACTTTGAAATGATCACATCTTCCTCTCTAAATCATGCCCTTTACGAGTTACTTCATCGTGCTCGGTTTGGCCAACAAATTCGTCCTCTCTTTTCCTAATCGACATTGAAAGGAGTTCAATCAGCGCCATCGATAGGACCAAGAACAACTCAACTACCCCAACGGCTGACATTGAATGGTTTACTATTGTGGTTTTGGTACAAAAATCAAAGCGGGGCGTTCCGCTTTGGCTCGATAGATTTAGATCGTGCAATGCGGCAATTGGTGTCGAACGGCTTCTCCGATCCAAATGGTGATGTGGATAGTGTGCAAAAATAAGGCGTTGACATCATTGCGCTGGCATGTTTTGAAAAAAAAAAAACTCATCGTGCATGCGCCATCTTA
Organism: Syzygium syzygioides; assembly: GCA_031216285.1. Classification (NCBI taxonomy): domain Eukaryota; kingdom Viridiplantae; phylum Streptophyta; class Magnoliopsida; order Myrtales; family Myrtaceae; genus Syzygium; species Syzygium syzygioides. The sequence goes on along the minus strand of CM062242.1, from coordinate 24,783,127 downwards.
ATTCTTGGACTACGATGCGCTAGTCACCAGGATAAAGAAATGAATAGAATAGAATATGATCAGATTAAAAAAACTTCGTGGCTTCTATTGTGTCTTTCATTAGAAAATATTGATGTCATTGATGAAGGAAAAATTGCCAAAAAAATTTTAAACATATTGCAATTATATTAATTTAGTTCCAAATATTTTTTTTTTGTCAATTGAGTCATCAAACTTTCGTATTTGTGCCGAAAATTATTGATATGGACACCGGCCGTCCTATGTAGCGCGGCTGACACTGACATAGATATTTTTTAATTATATTCATTTTTTCGAATTTTTTTTCTTTTCTTTCTCTTTTTTTTTATAATCTTAAACCACTTATATAAAAAGATGCGACTCGGCGGCCTCATTGTAATTGCTGATCGGGCACGATGAATGATATATTTGTTACGATAAAAAAAAATATAATTATAGTTAGGGAGAGAGCTTAGACGTGTTTATTTTGTAAATTTTACCTGAAGGTTCGGCCCAACCGGACTTGAACAAAAAGGCCTTGCTCGTTGGCTTGGGTCATGTCTCTGTTTTCCAAGGGAGATAAAATCGTTCATGTTTTGATCCAAGCTTGAACATTTGAGACAGACAAAACGCCAATTTGCCTAGGCCATGTCGAGCCCAATGTCCTATTGGATTTGTTGGGTCCGTTAGTTCCGAATCCAATCTCTCTAGTATGGATATGTTTAAAGGCCTGAAAACTTTCCGAACGATATAGAAACTTAGAAAATGGACACCCTTTGATTCCTAGCCTCAATGACTCGTCCCTTCGAATCCACTTCTCCATTGCACTGCGATTGAAGGAGAAGATCGATAGAGTACCACTCAAGTATCAAGATCGGGACTTACTATGTCCATGTAAATTGTGTCTATTATCCCTGGGACTAGATTATTAAAGTATATTTTTCACTGATAATAGTAAAATCGACAATATAAGGAGGGGTTGACAGGAGTTGGGAGGGGCTGAGAGGAGTTGTCGCCCCTATGGACTGCTTGGTGCTTGGTGCAATTTTCAAGAGAACACATTTTATTATCTATCGAATTTTATATACGACTTGTATACCTCGAATTTCCCAAGTGGCAATACCTAGCAAGATTCCCAAAAGCATCATTGTATTTTTCCTAATAATAGTATCAACGTTCAAACTTTTAAATACACATCGAAAGCAATGTTTCTTATGAAATGATAGATGAGAGGAAATCTAGACTATACCACCGATGTTTGTGCACAAATGGCAAGAAAAGTTTCATAGACCACTAAAGAAATACTTACATTGAAAAATGATGCTCATCTACTCCTAACGCACAATGAAGGAAAATGGGTATGGTAGATAGATCGTGCAACCTTTGGAAGATATTTCTTCAAAAGTTTTCCTTTCGACCTAATCGATAATTCGTGAAGAAATAGGCGCCTCGATCGAAATTTCCCAATTGACCATAAAATTCGCAAAAAAGGGACCCGCTTTTGATTAAAAGAAATCGTAGTTCCTTTGACTAATCCCCGCATCATTAAGCAATTTCCATGGTTATTAATAAGGTAGGACTATTGAACAATAACACGTGTTCTAGGTTAGGTCGATGTACCCAATCCTATGATTCCTATTGCAGCTGCGTCATTGTCATTCAAATGGACACGCGTTCGAGTCTGATGTCTCGAAGGATCGAGGAGCTCATATCTCGAAAAAAAAATAATATATTTGCACGACTTTCTCATCATATATATTTTTTTAATTTCTCAAATTGAATGTATAAAACGCATGCTGTGGCATTTTGCTTGTAACTAGAGAGAAAATTTAGGCCTAGTCAACTCTTTCTTTACCAAGGTTCTAGTTCTGCAACAAAAGCCCGAGTCCAAATCCGCTTAATCGACCAATTAGTAAAATGTAATCACGTCACTTAGGTTCTGTTTGTTTCGTAATAAATAAATAAATTGAAAAATATTTTCTTTAAAAATAATTACTCTTATCGCTTATAAATATGAATGGACGAAAAATATTCTCATCTTTCATAAAATGTTTAGACGTAAATTATTATCGGTAATTAAAATATTTTTTTATCGACTATTTATTTCAAACGAAAAATATTTTTATTGTGAATATTTCATAACTTTTGGAATCTTAAATAAGAACTTTTCATTTTCAAATTTTAGAGAGAAAGTAAAAAAGTATAAAATTAAAATAAGCTGACAAATACAAACGTTATATCCCCAAGCAACTTGTCTTTTCGTTATTCAGCTAGTCATTTAATGCAACGGTAGATATGGAATCTATGGATTTTATGCATTTACTCGCTAATCTACATTGAAAATCATCGGCAATAATAGACTCGTTTAGCAGAACTCTCAAGTACACAGTACACAAATTGAGAATGATGCACTCACACACTTTCAAGTTTTAACAAAGAATTTATGGAACAGAGATGAACAAATGACCTCTCGAGCCTATTGCCCCATTGCCGAGAATGTCCAATTCCTATTTGGCCTGATCTCTTCATGTCCGAATATCGTTGGCCGATTAATACGAATGATTTATCTCTGATCGGATGCAAACATTATGCTTTAAACAAATGCAAACGACTTTATTAAGAAAAGGGTTACCTAATGTATCATAATTAAACACGTCGCTAAATGCGAGAAACAAAGCTAATTTACCTAAATTCTCACTTAAATTTCAGCAAGCCTTTTTCATAAAAAAGCAAACTTATGTTCGTACTATATCAATTTGATGGTCAATCTCGCACGTAAATGGTAAACTGGGCCAAACCGAAAAAGCCGAAAAAGCCGTACTCTTTTAGTCTTTACACGCGCACGCTTCCCCTTCGCAGCCCGCGGCTCACGCACACGTCCGGATTGACGATTCTACCCTCGCCGGTTGCCGCCAAGCCCAACGGCTCCCTCCCCCACGTTCAGGCCAACGCGAGAGGGGCATGGGCGGTAATTTCGCCCACCTCCTCGTGTCCGTTCGGGGATAACAGCGAATTTCTCTGGTCTCTCTGTCTCTCTCTCTCTCTGCCTGTCCATCTGTGAAGCAGCTGACATCCATGGCGATCATTGGCCGCGACTACTTAATTTTTTTTTGGGAGCAATTTGGTGGAATCTGCAAATTGCGCGCCAGTATCCAAATGGCGAGCTCCTCTCTCTCTCTCTCTCTCTCTCTCTCTCTCTCTCTGACTTTCTTTCACTTGATTGCTTGACAGCCTCGTCACGTTGCTTCAGCATCTTCTTCCTCCTCTTCGTGTTCCGGATGTCGTGAGCTGAGTTTTGTTCCGTGCGCCAGTGTCCATTTTGGATCTGAGAGAATCGATCAGTTGGTTCTCTTTGATCGCTGGAAGTTTTGCTCAGCTTCATTCGTGTTGACCCGTCATCTGTTTGTTGGAATTCGTTTTTTTTTTTCCTTTTGCCTTGCTTCGTGATCGGTTGTACGCGGGGAATTCGATGCGGGGTTCGCGAGTAATTGTGGGTGTCACTTGGAAATTGTTTCGATATCCGGGGTTGGAAAAAGTTGTCGCCTTTTGCAATGCGAATGACATGCCGTGCTATTGGACATTTCGCGCGACATACGCAAACAAATTGCTTTATGATGAACTAGTTCGTCAATGAACTGTCTAGTCTCCATACATATGTGAAGTTATTAGCATTCTTTACTAGATTCATTGTTTGGTAACTATCTCATTGGTCTTATAGGTACCAATTTTCGGTCGGACAGGTGCATAGAGAAGCGCTGGCAATTTTGAGTTCAGAGATTGCACTGGTGATTCTGAGTTCAAATATCTGCTGGAAAGTTGTTCCCAAGTTGTTTTTTGAAGGATGTTTCATTTTGAGAAGCTGAAATTCTTATGGTCTTCGGCCGGAGCGATTGCTTCTGTTGTGGCATTGATTTCGTTGGTTCATCTATTCGTGTATCCTGTTGTACCTTCTTTGGATTATTTAAGTGCTCAAAGAGTTCAAAACTCTTGCCTGCCATTAAATGGATCGAGTGAAGGAGGCACGAGTAATGGTCAGGGAATAAAATCACGTGTTGATCTGGTTAACCAATTCCCAGCCGACTCTCACTACGCGGTGGTGTATCGTGGTGCACCTTGGAAGGCCAGGATAGGTAGGTGGCTATCTGGCTGTGATTCTGTGACGGAGGAAGTCAATGTTGTTGAGGTAATTAAGACAAAGATTTTGTCCTCTTCCTTGTCAACGATTGATTTTCTTGAAGCATTTTCAGCTTAGAGGAGTAGATTCTTGCGTATACTTAGAACTAATAAACAAAAGTTGCTTGGTCGGCATTAGCATCATTGGATACTTAAGTATCGAAAACTGCACACACATTCCTTTTCTATGTAAATGCTGGATAGAAGTTGATGTTGGCGCGCATTATTGTGCTCTTGTCTATAACTTATTCTTGTTTTGGCAGGTTATAGGTGGCCTGAGCTGCAAAGATGATTGTAGTGGTCAAGGCATTTGTAACCACGAGTTAGGGCAATGCCGTTGCTTTCATGGTTTCAGTGGTTAGTATCATCTCGAGGATTCTGTAATCTCATCAATAACACCAGTTTCAGTTAATCAATTAATGATTGGCGTTCCATCCTTTACTTTTAGTTCTCTCATTGTCTACATCTAACCAAGAGTCCAATAAGTGTACATCATCTGCACTGAAGTTACCGGTTATATGGAAGACTAATCTTCCCTGCTGGCCTATCTGCCTAGTTGATCAATTTAATCATCACCTGGGGACTGAGAAAGGGAATTCATCGCATGGGGAACGATATTCGACATGTGGAGCAATTAAGATATAAAGCATTTTAAGTTTTTTCTTTTAAGTCCTGTTTCTTCTTTCATGTTCCTGTCCTGTTATCGATTGAACTTAAATTGCTAAAAAGTAGTGCTGCCCATAGCCTTAGGCACAGGGATAACATCTGGATCTGGCATTAGCGAATTCCTGGGGTTGGTGCATTTAGAATATAGAGCAACCATGACATTTGCTAGTTTGAACTTTGGGTGAACAAAGTATGGCTTCATGGCTGGTGATCTACCTTACAGTGGAAATGGCAGAATTAATAGCTTGAATGTATAGCCTTTATGTGTATTACAAGCTGCTTTGGGACAATATGGAGAACTTCAATGTATCACACTACCAAATTTTCAAAGATTTATTTATTGGGAATGTCTGACAAGATCTGCTTACCTCATCCAAACTTATGGAATGTCCATGACTTCACAGATTTGGGATGTTGGGGTTAACTATGCTTTCCATTTTGTTATAATGTTCTTATTCATGCCTTAAAATATGTTGTTGTTGCTAAATTCACTATAGTCTTTGCTTACATATGCTCTATCTAGTTGGGGGTTATTTCCGCTGCAAAGTTATATCATGGATAATTTTCTCATCTTTCCGATTATTTATTCTCAAATTATTTTGTGTAAGCAAATCTAAGAGGGTAATCATAGAAAATGCCCTCCTTTCTGTGACTCTTTTAGTTGCCTCGTTGTCCAATAAAGTAATCACTATCTGGGACAGGGGAAGGATGCTCCGAGAAATTGCATCTGGATTGCAATTACCCAGCATCATCGGGGCTACCATATGGGCGATGGGTTGTCTCAATTTGCTCTGCTCACTGTGATACAACTAGAGCCATGTGCTTTTGTGGAGAAGGAACCAAGTATCCAAACCGTCCAGTGGCTGAGGCATGTGGGTTTCAAGTGAAGTAAGTATATGAAATGACTATGTGGGCATTGCTTCACATGTTCCATCGGACAAAATTAGTGGCAACTGATGGAAATATTTTCTAGGCTGCCTTCTGAAGATGGAGGTCCCAAAGTAACTGATTGGGCAAAAGCTGACTTGGAGAATATATTCACAACGAATGGTAGCATGCCAGGATGGTGTAATGTGGATCCAGCTGATGCTTATTCTTCCAAGGTACATTTCAAGGTGGAGTGTGACTGTAAATATGATGGCCTATGGGGTAGGCTTTGTGAAGTGCCAGTGCTGTGCACTTGTATCAATCAGTGCTCTGGACATGGATACTGTCGTGGTGGATTCTGTCAGGTATAAGTTTTACACTCATGTGCAGGATGATTCAACTTAATTTCGAATCCAAATAGGACAACTTGATTGACGATCCTTTTCAATTTTGAAGTGACAAAGTACATAAGCTAGTGCAAATGTTTTTTTATCAGAGATGTTTTTGCCACTCCACAAGCGATTGATATTTCATCAACTCCTCTGCATCTTGTGCTAATAGCTCCACTAAATCTTCTAGGGTGGTTGATTGGCGGATCTTGTTTATTGTTCTTGATGATGGAAAAGTTATTTGACTGGGGAAGGAAATGCATGGACAATAAGTCAGCATGCACTTATTCTGCCTTTTGGATTTCAGACATTCTGTACGAAACATGTTATGTTTCAGAACGAGAGCTACAGCTAATGGATCTGGCAACTGCATTTTTAGTTTGCATCCGGCTTTTCTGTAATAAGATGAGAGTACTTTAAACAATTGAGTTGTTTTTTTAATTTCTTTCCTAGTTGACTGCTCCATTCATTGTGGTCTAAGGACACTTATTGATGTAAAAGTGCCCTACCTCTTGGAAAAAACATTTTTCTTGTCGGTTGTGTCGTTGTTGTTGTGTACACGTCAGTGAATTTTGGGTCTACATGCATTTTCTATTAGTTGATGTTAATGACACTACTAAGGTCAAATTAGTCTTACCACATCTTGTTGCATTTTATTCTTGTTATGTTGATGGTCTGCAATTATAACTGAGCATGTTCTAATTGTCAGTGTGAGAATGGTTGGTATGGAGCTGATTGCAGTATTCCGTCGGTGGTGTCATCTGTGGGAGACTGGCCTCGATGGCTGCGCCCAGCTCAAATTGAAGTTCCTACTAATAAGAACCTCACGGGGACTCTTGTCCGTCTCAACACTTCTCTAAGAAGGAAGAGGCCACTTATATACGTGTATGATCTGCCCCCAGAATTTAACAGTCTACTTCTCGAGGTCAGAGAGAGAGAGTTGCCTTTTCTTTTCTTGAGATATTTGGATGATGTAGATATGATTCTTACAATTCGATGGAATCTACAGGGACGACACTTCAAGTTTGAATGTGTCAACAGAATCTATGATGACAGGAATGCAACTCTGTGGACAGACCAGCTGTATGGCTCTCAGGTAGAACATTATAAAGCATATCCGTAGAAAAAGTTGAGATTTCTTTCTTTTTAGTAGTTATATTACCAATTAGTCGAAGCTAAATTCTTCCACAGTAGTAACAGTCAATTATCTCTATTCTGGTGATTGCAGATGGCACTCTATGAAAGTATCCTAGCTAGTCCACACAGGACACTGAATGGTGAAGAAGCAGATTTTTTCTTTGTGCCTGTTCTTGATTCATGCATAATTACTCGTGCTGATGATGCGCCTCATTTGAGTATGCAGGTACAATTTCTTAGCAGTTGCTTTAACCTATCTGGTACAGGATATAATCATGTTTCTTATGTGCATATACATGCATAATGCATCGTTTTATTTTCCTTCATTTGTTCAGGTTAGCCCGTGACTGTTACGGGAACTTATCACCCGATGTTTGTTCTTTTATCACGATTTTTTCTGTGCTTTAAGAGCTTCTGTGTTTAAATTCTCGAGTATTGATTGTCTTCTTTTTTCTGAATATGTGGTGATGCAATTGTTTGTGTAACTTTGTATCTACTTATCAGGACCATATGGGTTTGAGGAGCTCTCTCACCTTGGATTTTTACAAGAAGGCATACTATCACATAGTTTCCCAATATCCCTTTTGGAACCATTCATCTGGAAAGGACCACATATGGGTATATAATGAGGAACTCTTCCCTTTTCCTACACAAAGACACAGTGGAAGGGACTGAATATTATAACACAGCCACTCTTGGTGCATATACTTATCACGTGACTCTCGTATCTCCTTGCAGTCTTTTTCCTGGGATGAAGGTGCTTGCTATGCCCCCAAGGAGATATGGAACAGCATGATGTTGGTTCACTGGGGTAATACAAATTCAAAGCACAACCACTCAACCACAGCCTACTGGGCTGATAACTGGGATCGAATTTCTTTGGATCGAAAGGGGGATCATCCATGTTTTGACCCTGATAAAGATCTAGTTCTTCCTGCATGGAAGATCCCCGATGCAAATGCTGTAAACTTGAATCTTTGGGCTAGGTTCGGGTTCTGTTTCATCTGATTTCTCATTCATTGTAGTTTTGTCCGAGTGAAGAATTTAGGAGCATTTAACTATATCTAAGCGATGCGAATCTTTCGTAGGCCCTATGAGAAAAGGAAAAAACTGTTCTATTTCAATGGAAATTTGGGACCAGCTTATGCAAATGGAAGGCCGGAAGACACGTAAGTAATCCCAGGACCTTTTTAGATGCTTCCATTATTTTATTATGGCGTTTTCATTTTGGAAGATAGTGCTCGGGAAGTGCCTTAGATGAGCCAACCTTACCGAGCTTACAATTTCCTACACCTATAAGGTCTCGATAGCATCATCGATGCCAACAACCTCCTCCAACAAAAGGGGGTAAAAAATCCCCTGGCTTGCCAGAGAGAGAGCAGAGATGAAGATACCTTAGTGAATCTTGCTGAGTTCTGTCCCAAAGTGAATTCCATGGCATAGTTTCTTATCTCACGTTTCCTACATTTTTCCCCTTATCTGCAGCTATAGCATGGGTATCAGACAGAAGTTGGCAGAAGAATTTGGATCAAGCCCTAACAAAGAAGGGAAGCTTGGGAGACAGCATGCTGAAGATGTGATAGTGACCCCACTGCGTTCTGACAACTATCACGAGGATTTAGCTAGTTCTATTTTTTGTGGGGTGCTGCCTGGAGATGGTTGGAGCGGTCGAATGGAAGATAGTATATTGCAGGGATGCATTCCTGTGGTCATTCAGGTATATATTTTTGTTCTGTTCTCCTGATGATGCTATCTCGCGGACATTAAAGAATGCTTCACATGGGATCAATTAAAGTATGTATTTTCGGCATGCAAAAGGTGGGGTAGCATGGGCTGTTGGGTCTATTCCTTCTTTGGATATGGACATGGTTGGTTGGCAAGATCAGAAATGCTTATTATGCATCTTCTGATCTTGAATTTGGTGTGAAACACTACTAATGTGGGTCTTATGATTTGGCACATGGCAGAGAAAATATTGCTGGCCAGGAAAAAAGAGAATTAGTAGAGTACAATATCTTGTGAAAGCAACTTGTATATTTTGAATGGCAAGGAATACTATTCTGTCAAAGAGCTTTAATCTTTTGGAGAGCTTTTACTTTTAACTGGCACATTTTCCTAGTGCATTTGCCACAGACAGTGGATTTAGAGACTAATTTTCTTGAACTTAATTAGTGTTTTTCTCATGAAACTGAACTAGTTCTGCATGAAGATCCTGAGTGACTGTAGTAGGGTGAACGGAACATGTCCTGTTACTGTCATATTTTACTTCTTCTTAAAGATTTGATATCCTTCATCTGATGTTAGTGTTACTACACGAACATGAAGTGATTGTCTGGTCAGATTCAATTGTTTGCAAGATGGTGTTCCCTTAAGAGCACATTTTGCTAAACCATAACCTTTCCATCACTTGACAATGAATAAGAGAAGATGATACAGTTCAAAATGGGATTATTATCTCAGAGCAAGTTGAATTTTGTCCTATATTTTTAGCCTAGCCTGCTTATTTCATTCGTTCTGCTTTTAACAATTCATGTACTATTTTGAGAGTCCCCATTCCTAATTCTTGTGTGGAAAAGTCGAAATTTATTCTATTCTTATTTTTGTTTGAAATTTTTCATGTTCAGGATGGGATATACTTGCCATATGAGAATGTACTCAACTATGAAAGCTTTGCAGTTCGTTTAGGTGAAGATGGAATTCCTGACATGATAAAGATTCTGCGGGTAATAGTTTTAATTCATGCTAACAAATTTAAGTGGGACACATGTAGGACAAATGACACTAATACTACGTCATTTTCCTAAGACATACTTCTCTTACTGTTGATGACTTTTGGCACTCCATTTACATTACAAGGGATTCAATGAGACAGAAGTGAGGTTCAAGCTGGCAAATGTTCAGAAAATCTGGCAGAGGTTCACGTACCGAGATTCGATTCTGCTAGAGGCTGAGAGGCAGAGAAATGCTTTCAGTAGAGTGGACGACTGGGCAAGTGCATTTCTGAAGTTCAGAGAAGATGATGTCTTTGCCACATTTCTGCAGGTACTTCTTAATACTAACCACAAAACAATTGCGTGTTAGATTCTGTTGCCCTATGGACTAAAGGCTTATCATGGATGAGCAACAGCAGTTGCAACATGGACAGCAACGGGGCAAAGAACATAATGTATCTTCAGTAGCCACATGGCAGGAAATAAATGTGGATAAGATTAATTTGCTTAGTTCTTGATGTAATTATTTTCTTCTTTAAACGTTCTTTCAACTTTAGTGAGCTTAGCTAGTCTTACCGTTAGCAAAACACTCCTGTTCTTATAAAGCTTAAAAATCAACATAAGATCGTGGAAAGCTTATCTCTGAAACAAAATCATTGATATGATCCTATTCCTCACGTAAAAACCAAGAGGTTTGGATGTAAAACAGTGTAAATAAGCAAGAAAAACCAAATTATAAATCCTTGCGCCCATTTTGACTACAAAAGTGGGTCGACCTTCTATTTCTCTGTGTAACTCTGTCCGCACATTGCTGACAACTTGCCCGCTCCTTCTATTACCACCACGAAACTCAGAAGAGAAAATTTTCAGGTTTTCTCCTTCTCTGGATCAGGTAATTTGTTTTGTCACAGCCCATTCATCGTAGAAATTCACAAATTTGAGAACCGTGCATTAGCAGTTGTGCCGATATTAGTGGAAGCAAAGTGGGTCAATGTATGTTGACACTCCCAAATGATTGTGGTAGCTGCTCTCATGCTGCTTGCTAGTAGACTGCAATGATCTTCATTCTTGAACATTCTCCAGTTCCATATCATGAGGAGTATGGAAATGTTAATTGTACAGTCTATACTGGATATTATTGCCATGCAAGTTTTTGTGCGTGTGTATGAGGATGAATAATGACTCATCTGTTTTTGTCCTTGCAAGGTCTTGCACTATAAGTTACACAATGATCCGTGGAGGCAACAAGTTGATCATCAGAATAAGGAGTTTGGGCTGCCACAAGATTGCCTTATGAAAACCACCTGAATTACCATATCAATCCCTGAAGGAGTTCTCGGGTATTGCAGGAGCTGAGTGTATATCAATAGAAGAGAAACTGCAGATAGTAGCGACAACTCTTCTTCGAATGAGCTACAGATGCTGATGATTTTCTGGATTAAAGAAAGTGCATTCAGTGCCACACCATCCCGAGAACCACAGTTTTGTGAAGATGGTGCCAAACTCCAGCATATTTTCTAACCAAAGGCGAACGTGAGTACAGGTGTTTTTTCCCTTCTCACACATAAAATCTATCATGATCAGTAATTAGAGGAAAGTATCTCGATTTTTCTAAGAAATGTCTATATTTATTGGTTCTTTCACAGTCAGTAGTCATCATAAACAGAAAGCTAGATCCCTTCCTTGCTCGATATCATTATACGGGAGCCCAAGCCTGAGGGTAGTCCCAATAATTTCAGACATATTTGATTACAGAAGTTCAGAATCCCATACACTTTTTATCTATGCAATTGTTTCATGAGCAAATGAATGAAAGGTTTTCTTTTGTGGGAATGAATGAATGGTTCGGTTGAGCTTAAGCACTACAGCTTTTCTTTCCTGATAATGAAGATCCACTCATCCAGTGCCCTTTAGCAGCCAGGGTAAGTCTTGGTAGACTCTCATGAGGACTCCCTCCAAGCAGGTGATAAAATTTTGATAGGCCCAAAATCTTGTTTTTGAAAAGTGTCCATGATGCGACAACTTGAAAAGATAAAAGAAATAATCTCGCATCCGATATTCATCTGTTGGCAAATCTTTCGAAACAGGAACTTATGTCGGCCAAAATATGCACTAATCTCGGCGATTGCAAATTTCGAGTATGCTCAACCACCTTGACATGAAAATGAAATCCAAATTAGAAAAAAAAAATAAAGTGCAGAAGAAAATTTGTATTTTTTCTTGAAATTATCGAAATTGCTTATCTGATTCCGGTGATGGACGTGTACCAAGAAATGGTCCCACTTAGATATCCCTTTTAGCTGTAAGATTATCCCAACTCTTCGTAGCCCTTTTCAAGTTTTGGCCAGGCCTAGCCGAAGCGCGCAGGCCCTACAAAACGAATCATAGAATCGGCGTGCCCCCAACGCCAAACGCCCTAGCTCATCCTGGAATTTCTTGGAAAATCCAAGTTGGTGTACCAAATGCAATCGCAGCTGCAGATCATAACGCTTCTCGTGTGTAGTTTAAAACTCCGGTTTTAGGGATTTAGCCGGTTCATAATGGGTTGGACCATTAGGACCGACTAATGTATAAGATGATTGATTTTGTGTCAATCAAAAAGATACACGGGTTGGCGTATCACAATTGAACTCATATTCTTACGCAATCAACCCGTGCAACTTTCGTGATTCAAATGCATCCAATTTGATGGCGTTGTTTATTATTCGTGCAAATCAATTTCAAATTGTGCTATATACATTTAATAGGCGCCGGTAGTAAAAGGTACAACCATTTTTGGGTTTTGTTGATTTGGAGTTTATCTTGTCCAACGATTGTGTTGATATCTATTCAACGTGTTCGATTAGAGCTGACAAAATCATGCTAAGAAGAATATTTACGCTACAAATCCTCTTATTGCCCATACCCGAAGAAAATGCCTTATGAATTAGTTACGACGTTCGACATGGCATCGCGAGTTCATCAAAACTATGATATATACACCTTATCAATGTTGTGTCCGTTTTGAATAATCCTGCCTTTGTGACAACGAGAAGTTATTACAAGGGGAAACTACAAAAATCATCTCCAACCTTACTTACCATAGATAAAAGTGAATTCGAACCGTTAAATTTGATGAGATTTACGTGAAATTTATACAAATCTATCAAATTTGTCTAAATTTTAAGTGATTCTGATGGAAGTCGATAATTAGCTAGTTATGGCTTCTTCGTATTCAAAATTAATTTTTATCATAAAAAAATCTATGGGCATGATTCATATTAATAACTTTCTTCCTGGTTGAATAACAAGAAAAACAAAAGTTTAGTCATGATCTTCTCCTTTTCTTTTCTCTTTTTCATCTCTTTTCAAATCTTCATAGTTTTAGGGGCCTAATATATTAAAAAACTCTCAACTTTTGCTCTAGTCCTAATTTTACCATAATTTTTTTTTTCTCATAATAAATCCTCAACTTTTGGTCATATCCTAATTTTACCATAAACTTTTTTTTGTTTTGTAAAAAGTCACCAACTTTATGTCCGGTTCAAATTCTACCCTAAACTCTTTTTAGTTTCATACAAAACCAGTAACGTTTGCTTGAGTCCTATATATGCCCAGTAAACATTTCATCCAAAATCCCACTTACTGATGTGGTCTTTCCACGCCATTTGTCAAGTGTTTCCTAAATTTCAGATCCAAGAAGACGTCGTAACAATTATGGTGAGCCTTCTTCAATTGCTCTTACTTTTAAGAGAGTCTTTCTTCTATCTGGCTCGGCGGTTTTTGAGTTTACGCTCAGTAGTCAATCCCTCATACTCATGAGTCTTCCATCACTCATGGGCGGAGAGCTCGCGCTCGGGAGTTTTCCAACTCTCGGTTGTCAAAAGAAATTTTGGACAGAGGATTAACGGGGGCAAAAAAAAAATTAGGGTAAATTGAGATTAGACCTCATGTTAAGGTTTTTTTATGGGACAAAAAAAGTTTACAACATAATTGGGATTAGACCTAAAGTTGGAGGTTTTATTACGAGATAAAAAAAATTTAGTATAGAATTGGAATTGGACTTTAAATATGAGGTTTTTGAGGATATCATGCATGATTTTAGGAAGGAAAAGTTTTGCTTTTGTTATTTTAGAGGGAAAAATAAGCTGTCCTCTGCCATTAGATGCAAGAAAGAATGAAATAATTTTTTTTTTGAACTAAAACGACTTAGAAAATCAGAAACCATCAAATCTTTCTGAAAAATGTGTTGTTAAATATCAATTTATGCTTAACAAAATTAAACTCAATAGGACCGGTTAACATAAATAGATGTGTCTTAGCCGCCCTTCCTCTTTTGACAAAAGTAAAAAAAAAAACCATACCTTCCTTTCTTTGACCAACCGAAAAAAAAAAAGAACACACTCCTTCGTCTTCTCGTGCTTCCACGGGTGACACTATCACTGTCCAACTGCAAAGAATAAAAATCGCTTTTTTACTCTCTCTCTCTCAGTCGACGTTCCGACCATGAACCTCTCCGCTCTCCGGCTCGACTCCAACCCCGCCTCCACACCTCTCCACGGCGCCTTCGCCCCCCTCAAGCCGCCCCCTCCTTCTCCTCTCCTCGCCCGCCGCCCCTGCCCCGCCGTCGTCTGCTCGGCGAGGCCGCCGCGGGCCGCCGCCGCCCCCGTCAGCGCCGCCCCCGAGTCGCCGGCGAGCCGGATCGGGGGGCTGAGCCAGGTGTCCGGCGTGCTGGGTGTCCAGTGGGGGGACGAGGGCAAGGGCAAGCTGGTCGACATCTTGGCCCGCCATTTCGACATCGTCGCTCGTTGCCAGGTGAGTCTCGGCATCCGTTTGTGCTCGTTTGTATCGCACGTGTGCATGACGCTTGGCCTTTTTGTCCTCTGAGTGAGGTCACGGAGTCCATGTGCGAATATTTTGGTTGAAAGGAACGTGAGTGTCTTCGTTTTTTTTTCGTTTGAACTGTATAGTGATCGGGCCGTTGGATTTGACATGTTGAGCATGCTGTGTCTGAAATGACTTGAATGATTATAAGGAGAATGGGAACCTCTGAGAAATCAGCAACTGAATGCTTAAAGAATGTAATTCAAAAGTAAATTTCAAGATAGTGGGGAATGAACTTGGAAGGGAAGGGAGTCGGATGGCATAGATTAGATTTGTGGTGTAAGAACATCAGAGCATTTAGCTGTATATTCATTGATTTGACATGTTGAGTATGCAATGTCTGAAATGATTTGAATGATTGTAATTAGCACGGGAACCTCTGGAAATGAAATCAGCAAATGAATGCGAATGTAATTCAGGAGTAAATTTCGTGATAGTCGGGGATGAACTTGGAAGGGAGTCGGATGGCATACATTAGATTCGTGGTGTAAGAACATCAGAGCATTTAGGTGTATATTCATTGATATGGGGGGAAAGGAGGCAACTTGAGGTCTAGATGACCTCGTTCGTGGTCTATAGCTCTGTCTTGGGATTTGGAACAGAGAGTTGAAAATTCTTTTAATAAGCATCGTTGGGTTGGGACATTTGCTTGCATTGAGAAAATTCAGATTTATGAAAATTATTTCAGATTTAACTTGAAAGAATCTCCAGTGTTGTGAGATTGGTAGCTTAATCAATGTGGTGGCAGCTGCGATATGCAAGAAATTAGCTGTACAGTGAAACCAATTGGCTGGTTTCATCGGCAGCATCATGTTGCTCCGCTGATAAGGTTTCTGGAGATGCCTAGATGGTGCTGTTGTTTTGATTGGTTGTTGTCGTGGCAATGATGGAATGCTTGAGCCGGTTGGCATTAAGAGCCTAGGGGAGTACATAATATCTACTGAATGCACTTGATTGGTTGACTGATTTGACTCAATCAGACCTTGGAAAGAGCGCTGTTGTTGAGGAGTTAATGACACTAAGGTTGTATCTGAAGACTGATGCCAATGGCTTTCATGCTTTTTTATGCAACTTCAAGGGTTAACTTTTTTATTTTTACAGTGATGGTCTTTCTACTTTCTCCTAACCTCTGAATATGGATATTTTGACCTTTGATGTGTTTTAGGCAAGGTTGTCAATATCTTTACCTACAATGGATAACTGAAAGGTTTTCATGGTCCATTTTTTTCTAGTGATGGTCTTCTTCTTTCTCCTGACCCCTGAATATGGATATCTTTTCCTTTTTTAGGAAAGTGTGTACGTATCTTTACATACAATAGATAACTGGAAGGTTGTCACGTTCCACACTCTATTTTGGGATAATTAAGGTAGCTTATCTGTTTTTTAGCACAAGTGACCATCCATCTCGTCCAATCATAATATCTACTTTTTCTTATTGTGGATGCTATATCTCCATCTACTGATAGGATGATAATTTATCGAAATGAGGCCATACAGAGGATGCCGGTACACTATGCATTTGTTATCTCTAATGTTGCTTGCTTAGAATTTGAAGATTAGAATGTTGATGTGTTAATCTATTTCCCCTTCAATCATTTAAAGAAGATGAGGAGCAACAACAGGTCTTCCATTTTCCATTTTATATTTTGTATCAGTAAACAACAGAAGTATATGTTAACTAACAGATAATTACGTGTTAGATTAACTTATTCAGAATGGTGAGGTACTGCTACTAATTGATGTTGACCAAAAGAAAAGGTCAGTTTGAACAGTAGGTCGAGCCTAAATGCTGTGCAGAACTTTGTCAGGTGTCTTTGTAATAACGCATAATTGATGTAATGAGAAATATAGCTGATCATTGGATTCCGGAGGAATAAATTTACTTCTCTTCTACATGTTGAATTTAGATATCATCTATTTTGTAAAGAGCTATCTTATTCTTAAGTTGCTTGCTTTTCCTTAATTTGTTGAGTGTAAGTACCTTCTATTTTGAACCTTGAAGATATTTTGACACCAGGGTGGAGCTAATGCTGGGCATACAATTTATAATTCAGAGGGGAAGAAATTTGCTCTTCACCTTGTTCCATCTGGTATTCTTAATGATGACACTCTATGCGTCATTGGAAATGGAGTTGTAGTGCACCTGCCTGGATTATTTAAAGAAATTGATGGATTAGAGGCCAATGGAGTCTCCTGCAAGGGAAGGATTTTAGTGTCTGATCGTGCTCATCTGCTATTTGATTTCCATCAAGTAGTGGATGGTCTTAGAGAAGCAGAGCTTGCTAAATCTTTTATTGGAACGACCAAAAGAGGAATTGGACCTTGTTACTCCAGCAAAATGATTCGAAATGGAATCAGAGTGAGCGATCTCAGGCACATGGATACTTTTCCTCAAAAGCTTGATATTTTATTATCAGATGCAGCTGCAAGATTTCAAGGCTTTAATTATGGTCCTGACATGCTCCGGGAAGAGGTAGAACGATACAAGAGATATGCAGAAAGGTTGGAGCCTTTCATAGCAGATACCGTGCATTTCATGAATGATTCCATATTACAAAAGAAAAAGATATTAGTTGAAGGTGGTCAAGCTACCATGTTAGATATTGACTTTGGAACGTATCCCTTTGTAACCTCCTCAAGCCCCTCGGCTGGTGGAATCTGTACTGGTCTTGGCATTGCACCCAAAGTCCTTGGTGATCTAATTGGAGTTGTGAGTATCTGTTCTTGTTATTGAATGTTTCTCTGCAAATTTGCTGCAATAGTGTTTTCTCTTCGTCCTGTTTCTTTAAATGGAAGTGGTGCTCAAGTCGGTAATTTGCAAGGGAAGTTTGATTTAGTCACTTCAAATTTTCTTTGCAGGTTAAAGCATACACATCAAGGGTTGGTTCCGGTCCTTTCCCAACAGAAATATTGGGTAAAGGGGGCGACCTGCTCAGATTTGCTGGGCAGGAGTTTGGCACCACTACTGGTCGTCCTCGTCGTTGCGGATGGCTTGACATTGTTGCACTGAAGTACTGCTGTCAGATTAATGGCTTTTCATCTCTAAATTTAACCAAACTGGATGTTCTATCCGATCTTCCTGAAATCCAGTTGGGGGTTGCTTATAAACAAATTGATGGCACACCAATTGAATCATTTCCTGCAGATCTGCGTCTCCTCGAGCAATTGAAGGCAAGCCTTCTCATCATCCACCTGACTTCTTGATGTGTCCTGTTTGTAGCCTATAAGTAAAGTAATTTAACTTTTACAGCACATATACAAGTCTGTGGAGTCGAGAGAATAATTCAAATGTCTGTTTGGTATGTTCCTTTCGTGTGTTCAGGTGGAGTATGAGGATTTACCTGGTTGGAAGTGTGACATTTCTTCTGTCAGAAGCTACCCTGACCTTCCAAAGGCTGCACGGCGGTACGTGGAAAGGATCGAAGAGCTCGTGGGAATACCGATCCATTACATCGGCGTTGGACCTGGACGGGACGCCCTTATTTACAAATGATGAAGAATCTGTTCCTCCCCATCACGCTGGATTCGTGTATCGTTGAAGACAGGAAAATGTATCTTCACTTGAATGGAAAATTTTGCGCTATTCTCCCGTAATTTTCTTGGCTAAAAGATTATCTGGGGGGGTTCATGATATGGGAATCATGTATACTCATATTGTTGCTGGTGGCTGCTTTCTCTTGGTTATGTCCAGCTTAGTTTCCGAAATCAGCTATTCCTTTTGGCACGGCAATGAGCAAAGGACATAGCCACAATAATTTGAGCTTTCCTACTCGCGTTCGAGAAGCGTGACTTCCCTCGATTTTCCGACCGAGAAGCGAACTCCAATTGTGAGGTGCCACTTGCTCCAATAATTAGCCACTTCAGTGTAGCTCAGTAGCCACTTAAGTGGCTAATTATTGGAGTGATAGGACAATGAGTAGCCAACATGATCAAACGTATCTTAGTGGTAGTACCACACCTGACGTAAATAATGCAACGTCAGATACCAACAATAATATATCTCGACCATTGTGCGCAAAATGTGACAACGTAAATAATATATTAATCAGGGATAAAGTACATTAAAAAACTTAAAATTTACAAAAAAGAGCAATTTAGTCTTAAAAATTATCGAATTAGTATAATTAAATCATTTCGTTAGTTTTGTCGAACTTATCTGACAAAGAAATTGCTAATATCAAGCGCTACAATTGACTAAATTTCTAAAAAAGATTCTTCTCATGTAAATGCTGGCATACATAATAAGATCTCTCGAGTATTGGTGCAATTTTTTCTCTTCTCTTTTACGGATCAATATGTAAGATTTCGAGTCACGAAAACCGACGCCGGCTCGTTCGGTACACTCATTCGGACCGGACTCTCGGAGGGGGTTCGTGCGTCATGTTTTTGGGAGAGGGTTTTCTTTCGTGCGCTTTTAGCGAGAAGAGAACCAGAAAGCAGCAGCGGCAGCAGCACAAGCAGTGAGTTTCGCTGCAACCGCAGGTGGTCGTGTTGTTGCAGAGAGAGGTCGGGGAGAGAGAGATGGGGACGAGAGAGGTGTACGAGCAGAAGCTGAGGAACGGGAACCTGTACCACGACCCCACCATCAATCCCGGCCTCGGGTCCCCTCGCTGCCCTCGCTGCCTCTCCCTCTTGAACCCCCAAGCTGTAACCATGACATCGCATCCTCTGTTTCTGTTGTGTTCCTGTGTTTGTGCGTGTGTGCTTGTGTTGTCCGCGTACCGAATCGCGCGTTTCGTTCGTGTTCTTTTTCAGGGGAATGGCGAGTGGACCATCACTCCTGTCCTGCACGACACCACCGCCGTGGTCAGTTCTCTCTTCTTTCTTCTTCGATTGTACTCTGCCAGTTTGGTGCTGTTTGTGCGTGCCAGTTTCCGATTCCTGGTGAGAAATCGCTAGCGTCTTTTGAAAAATCGGAAGAGACTTTAGTCCTGCTCCTGCTCGATGTTGGCATCGAATAGTTTCGGATTCCTCTGTATGTTTGCAAAAACGCTACCGTTCTGTGTTGTGATTCTTTTGGGGGAATGTGGGGGTTGCCTCTGTTTTCTGCCGGTTGTATTCGGTTGTCCCCGGCCGTTTGGAGTTGGCGGGGTGGTTTCCGACCGGTTAATAGTGGAAGTCCCCAAATAAAGCTTTGAGTTTTGGAAAGTATTATCAGGTTTGGTGAATTTTTGGATCCCCTGTTTGAGCGTTCCTTGATCTGTAAAGCCAGGCGCGATGATGCTTTTACTCCGTTTGCTTGGAAGGCCAAATTAAGATGTTGACTATGGACCGCGTGGCTGTTTAAGCTAAGTAAAGTAGGCCTCATTCCTCAATAATTAGTCAAAAATAGGCTTTTAACGTTACGTTTCTCAATGTTTTCATCACAAAGTTCTTACTTAGGCACTTCTTTTTAATTAAAGAACTATGCTCTCAAGTGGCTAGGCACACTTGAGCAGTATCATGCTGTCTTTTAAGGAGTCTGGTGCTTTAGATGGTCATCTCTAGCTACTTTTGGTTCTCACTAATCTCTTCTGTTTCGACAGGCTGGTTCTGGTCTAGGTGCACTGCTTAGTGCTGTTCATAGTTTTAATACAGGTAATGTGAGATTCTCTACCTCTTTTTTTACATCTCAGCTCTGAATTTTATCCTCCATTTAATGTCCTTCTGAAACAGGAATCCCGTTCATACAGAATCGTGTTAGAGGACCCAAATGGCTTCCTTTTGTTGCCGGGGTACTTCCTAGACTTCGATGTCTACTTTTGTACTTTCTAAATTCGAATTGTTCAGGCTCCCTGCCATTGCTGCATAAGTGTTTGTAAATAACGAGTGCATTGCCTTCTTTGATTGCAGCTTCCCCCGCTGTTGCTCTATTCAGGGGCCAGTGCTGCATTTGGAGGTATGAACAGATTCTTGCGGGTTTTCTCTAATGGGCTGGTATTGGTTTGTATTGATTTTGCTGACCCACTCTTGTTTTCCACCATATAGCAATTAGGAAGGTTCCTTTACTCAATACATACATATTAAAAACACTGGCATTACCCGGATGATGCTATTGCCTATAAATTCATATCACCATAAGGAAATGCATACACAGATCATTCTTCCTTGTTAGCATTTTTCAGGTGTAGAAGTTACTTAATGCATACATATTAAAGACACTGGCATTACCCAGAATATTGCCAATAAAACTAATTTCTCCATGTGGAAATGCATGCACAGATTATTCTTCCTTGTTAGCAATTTTTGTGTGAGAGAAATTTGGTTTTTAGAACACTGTTCATGGTAACAGATATAGTAACCCAGATTTGCAAATGCTTGGTTTCTTTCATTTTAATAACCTTACTCTCCTTATAGAGTTGTAGGAGCCCAGATTTATTTCCCCAGACATAAGTTAACAACGTCCATGATGTCCTGTTGATCTGATTCTCTTGGTCTGTCAGAAAAATATCGTCTTCAGTGTTTTGAAGGCGTCTTTGAAGAGTCTTACTTATTAGGGGCACCCTCACAAAGACCACTCGCACACTCGTTATTGCATATTTGTCTGAGTGCTCATGGCAAAGTGATTCTGTACATTTTTTAACGAAATGTTGTTGAAAGGGTTGATCAGAAAGGTTTTGGCTTTCCAGATAACTGTTTTCATCCAACGGCTATTCTTGCATCTCCTGTCAGAAAGACTACAGAATGTTTAAAATCATTGGCATTTTTCTAGCTGTTGATTCTCCTTATTACACCCTGTGATTTGGTTGCCACATATGGAGCTGAAGTTATTAGGTTGACATGTACCACATATTCCTTTCTCTGCAGGTTGTGTGGGCCGCATTATCATTTATTTATCTACTTTTGGATATAGTTAGTGTTGCTAATTAGCATCTGAGGGATTGCTATGCATGGGGATGTTCTGGAGTTTGAAATAAAAAATTTGAGCTTACCTTGTAATCAACAGAAAAAAGTCCTTTCACCTTTTAGTACTGATATTATAAGCAGCAAAGTTCACCAGCCTTAGTTTGGTCCAGACTGTCCTTTCGAGGCTGTTGACAATGGTTACTGATTAGGTCTGACAGAGTCCCAGAGCTATCTGCGCTCTTCGTTTGGTTTTGTAATGCAGAGTTTTATTGGTATTTAACTCTTGCTTGTGAGGTGAGAGGGATGTAGATCTTCTGCTGTGAAAAGCATAGAATAATCTAGGAAAATCCTGGCTTTTATTATTTTTTCCTAAGGGATTTTATGCTGTTATAAGTAAGGAGTAAAAGCTGCAAATTACACAACCATTTTCTATCGAGAGTGTAAGAGGGTTATGATTATAGATGGAGCAAGTGGTTGGTTTCTTCTTGGCATTGCAATTATTCCCAATAACTGCATTGAACTGTCCTTTCAGAATTGTACTTTTCATGCTTACTAGACATGTAAATAATGTTGCTCTTTCGATCTTGTAGCTTACGCCCTCCCCAAGTTTGCTCAACTCACTGTGACCTCGTACTACGCTGCCTCAAGTGCATCTCACTATTGGGTTTCACTTCTCACTCGGAAAATTGAGGAAGGTCACATTTCTCAAACTCAGAAAGGAAAGGTCAAATGATTTTGTGCAGGTGCATACATATAGATTTTTGTTTTATCGTTCTCCAATATTGTAATTATGGAGTTTTAATTCTATAGATGTGTAGAGTTGCTTCATCTCTTTGTTATTTATTTGAATAGAAAGGGTTGTGTTTGACAGCAACCTGTTTTATATATGGAATAGCTCAAAGCTGATGATTCTACGCAAGGTTTTTTAACATTTTGATGTCCTAGTGTTGCTCATTGCATGTTCTGCTGATTGTGGTTTGCCTTAGAATTTTGTTTGATCACACGGTGTTTTGTGTACTCATTTTATCCATCTATCATCCAATCATGCAATCTTCCTGTGAGATCCACAAGTGTGTTGGGATGTAGTTTGCTCAGAACGGTGTAACTAGCTTATAATTTGCTTTGTTGTTAGTGAGAGAGAAGAAATTGTGTAGACAGCATCTATAGTCGGAGCATGTGACCTTGACTTGCAAAGTTTCTTCCAGACAATTGCAAAAACAACATTTGTGATAACTTATTTGAAAAAAACGATGCTTTTGCTTTTGGCATGTTTGTGAATGCTTTCACCGAGATTTCAGACAAGAACTTGGTTTGAACAAACAGCCTATGTGAGTCATTTTGGGAAAAGTTACTGGTTTGACTTATTCAAAGAATGACGACGTGGTGGATAGAGCTGATGATAGTGCTATAACTGTTCAGGACTGTTCTTTTGGTGGGAAGGGCGAAGCTAACTAATTCTTGACATGTGATCGATGTGGCCTCGCCTATAATTTCCTATTTGAAGTCTATCGGAGGCCACTTTTTAGAATTCTTTTGTACACTTTTCTTTTTTTTTCCAATTTTCCTTCTTGAAATTCCCATTGTCTGCTTCCTATCTAGTTTGCATACTTATCGAACCAAATCGCATGGCTTGGTCTAAAGTAGACCTGTTAAACAGGTGGGTTGGGTCGGGTTTGGATCGGGTCATAAATGGTCCGACCCAAATTGACCCATTAATCCGTTTATGACCTATGTATTTGTAGTGTAAATATCTCGACTCATACCCGATCCAACCCATATCCAATCCATACTCGACTCGACCCATATTGCTAAAACACTTTTATATTTAATCTAATCTAGGAATACTTGTTTCTTATGATTTTTTTAAAAATTTTATTTTTTTTTTAAAATTGAGGTTCTGTTTGTTTTATGAAATATGCAACATTTCTAGAAAATATTTTCCATAAAGTCATTATCCAAGAAAATAAAAAAATTTCTGACGTTTGATTGAAACTTGAAAATAAACTAGAAAATATTTTTCGATATTTGGTATATAAAATTTGATTTGATTTTACTTTGTGCATTCATTTTAATAATATTGATATATTTTTATTTTTTTAAATCGAATTTTTAATTATTTTTTATTTTTATTTTTATTTTTCCTTTATTTTTGGCCGATCGCCGGCTGCTGTGGCCGGCGACCGACCACAAGCGAGGACGAGCTCGCTGGAGGCCGGCGAAGCTCGTTCTCACTGATCTGGCGAGATCAAGGCCTCGCCGGCCTTAGGTGAGGCTCTAGCTTGCCCGATTCCGACAAGCCGAGCCTTGCCAACATCTGGCGAGGTTGAGCTCGCTCGAGGTCGACGAGCTCGAGTCTCGCCAGCCTCGGCGAGGCTCCACCTTGCCAGATCTGGCGAGGTCGAGCTCTCCCGAGGTTGGTGACCTCGAGGCTCGCTCGATCCCGGCGAGGCTGAGGCCTCAGCGACCTGTGGCGAGGCTCCAGCCTCGCCGATCTGGCGAGACTCGAGCTTGCCGACCTCAGGCGAGCTAGACCTCGCCGGGATAGAGCGAGCCTCAAGGTCGCTAGAATCGGGCGAGCCTCAAGGTTGCTGGAATCGGGCAAGCTCGAGGCTCGCCATATCGACGAGGCTAGAGCCTCACCCGAGGCCAGCGAGCTTGAGCTTCGCTGGCCTCCGGCGAGGTCGTCCTGCCCCGGTGGCCGGTTGCCGTGGCCAACCACAGGCCGAAATAAAAAAAAAAAAGAAAAAGAAAGAAGAGAAAAGGAAAAATAAAAAATAAAAGAAAAGAGAAAAAATAATTAAATTTCGATTTTTTTAAACATTTTTATAAATAGGGAGAGAGTGTGTGTGGATGGGTCCAGTAGGTGGATTGGACATAGGTTCCAAACTCAACGCATTTAGACCCATTTATCTTTAAACTTTAAAATTTAAAACTCATTTAAGGTTGACTCTTTAAAATTAAAGTGATCCATATATAATCCATTTATTTTGAAATGGGTCATATATGGGTTTAAAACCCATTTTGACACCTTTAGTCTAGAGATTATATCAAGGTACGACCAAATGCAATGTCTCAAGCTCAGGTGAACTTCGAAGTCGAGATATTCTGGGCAAAATGGGTGGACTATATGTAAAATAGAAAGGAAGAACATAAAATGGAATGACGAAACAGCTTTCTATGACTGGGAGGCCAAGATTAGGTTCTGTTTTTTCTTATTTAATCAGTGGTAATGAATTTGCCTCGACTTACTTCTACATAAACATGAAAGCTTAACCGTGAAATGCTCACAGGACATGCAGAGGGGCATAATACCAATCCTCTGATGGTATTGTCATCTTAGCTTTCACGTGATCTGCAGTTTGAATATTTCCCTTTGAATTGTTTTCTGTAAGTCGGACGACCCCGTCAATGTTCCAGTCCCAGAAGACAAAATTGTCAGAGAGGAAAAAGGACATACGAATCTGACTCTGTTTGTTCATTACGGTGCTGAATAAGGCAGGAAAACTAATGTGTGCGTTTGGCAATTCAGCAAAACTCTGCGTCCCAACAACTCCTCAATGACCTAGAAAGATGCTGAATGATGACAAATAAGCTTCTCCCCTCATGGTTGATGCACCTTTTTAATGTTTTGTGATTTCTATCACTAATCGATGGGATATTGGGTGGAAGGAAAGAGGCACAAGGAACCTCATAAACATTCTTACCCCACTGGCGAGGCTGCTGGTGCGACCTCCACCGGCTGGCGACTAGCGGAGGGTAATAACGAAAAAAGAAAAAAGAGAAAGGAAAGAAAAAAAAAATAATAGAAAGAAAAGAAAAGAAAAAAAAATTAATAAAAAATTCATTAGGTTAGCATCAGCCGTGTCACGTAAGACAACGGGCGTCCACGTCAGTGATTTCCGCTCTAAATGATGGATTGAATTAGTACCAAGGTAAAAAGATTTTGGACTAAATTGGCTCAATCGAAAGAATTATGACTAAATTGATATTAATACAATAAATTTAAGACTTTTTTGGTATTTTCCCTCCAGAATTCTATTGTAAAGTGTTACCCTCATTTTGCATCACTCTAAATAAGTTGGTCGCTAATCCTATCATATCTTTTTTCACTCTCATTACCCATTCGATTCTTTAGTAAAAGAATAAAGGAAAAAAGAAAGCTTCTCGACTATGTCGTGAGCTTAAGATGCATTCATGAAGTTTCACTTTGCTTCTCGTGTCAGGACGGAGGTATGCGAGTTGTCTTGATGGTAATGTCGCAGAAAATTGGCCACTCATTTATCATGTGGGCATTTTATTGTGAAATTGACTGAATTTTGGCTAGAATTTTTGTAGCGCGTTGAACATTGAAATCAAAGCATGAAACAACAGCATAGTGACAATCAATAATAACCAAAATGGAAACTACCTTTTTCTAATTATAAGAAATGATGAAAGGAAAAGGGAAAGAAATAAAAAGAAAGAGACAAAATCGACAAATTAGGAAAAACAAAGGCTTTATCATGGAACATTATTACACGTAACACGAGAAAAATAATGCACTTATTTTCTGTTTGGCTACAGAGCACGAACGTTGCACTCGAGTTTTCACGTCGAATAGGTTTCAAGGAAATTCAGCCTCAACATATCAAATTAGGACAATAGGGACTTGATCAGAAAAGTTGGATAAGTTGAAGACTTTAGACAGATAAATTTGGGATAAGTGTATTGAAAGTTCTAAAATTTATCACGAAAGTTCAATTGAGTCTTAAAATTTTTAAAAAGTAAAATCAATGGAAGTATTTAATTGGACCAATTTGACAATCAATTTGAGAAATTTTAGGGCTCGATTATACTTTTTTAAAAGTTTTAGGACTCAATTACACTTTCATAATAAGTTTAAGACTTCTAATGCGCTTATCCCGATAAATCAAAAGTCCAAGGACTTAAGTGGAAAAAAGTGTTAGTTCGGGGTACTAAAAGTGGGATTTTGCAAAGGGATAATGACACAAACAGTCCCTGAACTTTGATTCAATATTTAATTTAGTCCTTGAACTTTTAATTTGTTCAATGTAGTCCCTGAACTTTAACTTAATTTTCAATGTGATCCCTGAATTTTTGCTACGTGTTTAATTTAGTCTCTGAACTTTGTAAAAATATTTAATGTAGTCATTTCATCAATTCAAGTTCATGAACTATATTGTATATTTTCATATAGTTCAGAGACTATATTGAATATGTACCAAAAAGTTCATTGACTACATAGAACAAATTGAAAATTTACGGATTATATTGAATATTAGGTTAAAGTTTAGAAATTATATTAAATAAATTAAAAATTTAAGAATTAAATTTTATATTGAGTCAAAATTCGGAGACGGTTTGTGTCATTCTCCTTTTAACAAAACATAAAAAGAGACAGGGTCATCGGACGGGCGAGCGAGCACAAGACGAAGAACAACCCTGCAAAAACCGAACACAGAACGAGGAAGTTCTCCCGCTCGAAGCGGCGGTCAGAGCAAAGAGGAAGAAGCAAATGGAGGGAGGGAAGACGAGGACGAAAGCAGCAACTTCTGCTTCGGTTTCTCTCGAGCAGTTCGTCTCCACCATGTCCCCTTTGATCGATTTGGAGAAGGTCCTACCCGCTTTCTCGTTATACCCAGTTCGTCGTTTTTCTAAAAATGAAATATTTACTCGCTCGCGTTCGTTCCGAGCTCGATGAGAGATCGCTCGGGCTCACGGTTGCTGTGATCCCAATTGCAGGAAGCTGAGATATCGGCCTCGATTAGCTCCGGAGCTGCCAGAAGCTTGGACGCTGCTCAAAGGAAAGGCTCCGTGATGCTCAACTTGAAGTGCGTCGATGCTCAGGTCCTTTTGCTTCTTTTCTTTGTGTTGTTTTGTGTGATTTTAATCGGAATTGACGGAAATTATCCGCATTGAATTTGCCTTTAGTATCTTAGAGTCTGTTCGGTATGGCTGTCGCTATTGCCAGTAACTGAGCTGTAGCTGCATTGTCGTGTGTTGTTTGTGGCAATATGTGTTTAAAAGCTGTGGGGAGGCGTGGGCGTGGTGAAGTGTTTAGCCGAGCGCCTCATTGGTGGTTTTCTATAGTTTCTGGAACTTTTCTAGTATGGTGCATCCTCAGCATAGAGTGTGGCAATTGCAATTTTTCTGGATAGAGGGCGCTGCGTGATTCGATTCATTTCTTCAATAGACAGGTTTAATGGGGAAAACGCTCCTTGAATTCCAATCCACGAAAGGGGATGTCCTTCCTGCTCACAAGGTGAGCCTTCTATAGATGGAACTGATTTTTTTGTGTATCTTCATCTACTTGTGCATTCATATGCATTTTTTTTGGGTATCCCATATTGAAGAGCATGATCCTCTCCGATCTGAGCTAATTCTAATTGAATAGTCGATGTTCGTGCAGAACAACATTACCCCTATTGGGTTTCTTTTCATCTTTGTGGATAAGAGATTCCTTTTCGTTGTACTTTCCATTTTCTAGATTACTCCATGAACTCATCATTGACAGCAATACAGATGCTTTTGGATGGAAATTTCGGATGTTGGGACAATTTTTATTTATTCACAGATAAATTTCTGTTGGACATGAATCCACAGTACGGGAAAATTTGTACTGGTTACATTAGAAAGGAACCTAAAGGATTTATCTTGTGTATCTGTATTAGCATTTAATTAGCTTTCCATGCATAATTTATATCTTAAAAAATATGCTTCTCACCTCATTCAAACCACAGGGTACTGATGCATACCCATGCCAAGCTTCCCTTGTATCAGCTTGTCTTCAATGGCCTAGTTTTCAAATTTTTTTTCTTTAACTTGTTATTTAACTTTTCACTGGTTGCAGTTTGGCACTCATGATGTGGTCATTCTAAAACCTAACAAGGCCGATTTAGGATCCCCTTCTCTTGGGCAAGGTGTAGTTTACCGCCTGAAGGTAATTTTAGCCCGAAACAGATTGCTGTGTCGATAAATGTTTAAGTCTTAGAAGGTCCACTCAAATCTGACCTTTTTTTAGTTCTGTGAACTGCCGGGAATATATTTCAGGATTCATCAATTACTGTGGCCTTTGATGATAT
Organism: Syzygium syzygioides; assembly: GCA_031216285.1. Taxonomy (NCBI): domain Eukaryota; kingdom Viridiplantae; phylum Streptophyta; class Magnoliopsida; order Myrtales; family Myrtaceae; genus Syzygium; species Syzygium syzygioides. The sequence continues at coordinate 24,754,417 of CM062242.1, read as the reverse complement.
ACCTGAAGAGGGTTTGAATAGCCCCCTGCGACTGGAGAAGGTTGCAAATGAGGTAAGGTGAAAGTGCTGAATTTTTTATTAGAGATCATTTCTAGTAGTCTTACTTTTAATTGTTGCATTCCAGATTTTATGTACTAACTTATTTATCTCCCAGATGTATAAATTCCCCTAGGATGATTAGTTCCTTAACTTGTAGTCTTCAAGGACAATTCATGATTGATTTGCTGCTAAGTTAATCTGTAGGAGAGCAAACACAGTAGACTGGGAAGTTGATCCTGTCATTAGCATTCTCATTCAACATATCCTTTCTCTAGTATCAGATCAATATCCACTATCAACTGATGCTATTTATGACTTCCACGCAGGTGACATACCGAAGGTTGAAGGATGCTCTAATACAATTAAGTAAAGGTGTACATAAGGGGCCAGCTGCCGATTTAGTTCCTGTTCTCTTTGGAGAAAGACCCCCTGCATTTTCAAAGAAAGATACTGCAGTCCGCCCCTTTAACACCAACCTCGATCATTCTCAGGTATGTTCCATTAGCACCTGAGAAAAAATTAATTTTATTTGTTTCAGCATCAATTTTTGTTGGATTGGTTGATTAGCTGTATATAAAGTCATATGTATTTGACTTATTGCCAGGAAGACACTTAAAAATAAAGTCGTGTCCACTTTTGAGCTGTATCCATTGAGGTTGTTGTAGTTTGGTGCATGAGAGATTGCATTTTCTAAAGAGCTACAATTTACTTCTGAAAAGGAACAACATATGAGGGCTGATATAAATCTCTCATCGCATAATTTTGACTTGAAATTATCTTAGATTTCACTTGTCTGATCTGACTAAAGAAGTTCCAATGGGTACGCAAATTCTTTTTCAGGCATTTTTCTTTTGTGTGGGAAGATATTTTATTGATGTTATGCATTCATTGTTGATCTTCATTATGCTTCATGTTTCTAGACTAAAAATTGTCACCATTTTTTCTCCCAAGAAAGATGCCGTATCCAAGGCTTTGTCGTCGAAGAATGTATTCTTGCTGCATGGTCCTCCTGGAACTGGGAAAACCACAACAGTGGTAGAAATTATCTTACAGGAAGTAAAGCGTGGATCAAAAATCCTTGCATGTGCGGCTTCAAATATTGCTGTCGATAACATTGTTGAGCGACTTGCTTCTCACAGGTATTCAAATTCTTGATCTTAAGTTTCTTAACTAGCTCTCGCTCTCTCTCTCTCTCTCACACACACACATGTAAAGTTTGAGATATGGTTTTAAACATTCATTAAGCAAACATTTTCTGTTTTATCTAGATGTTCGATTTTATTCTTTGGCTTCTCTTACTTTTGGGCATCTCAAAGGAATTCTAGTCATCACAGATCAGCCCTGATGGCTACTGTTAGTGATAAGTGTTGATGCTTTCTGTATATTCTAGAAGTGAGAAAATTTTCGGTCGATTCATGGAAAATCATCCAGTGTGGTTGTCTTAACTTTTTATAATTTAGATCCTATGAGTGACATGAATTTGAGTTCTTCACTTCTGAGACCTCTATTACCTAGCTAAAGCTCTTCATTCCATTTCTTTCTGAAACTTTTCCTTTTGTAATACCAGAGTGAAGCTGGTGAGGTTGGGACATCCTGCACGGTTGCTGCCTCAAGTATTGGATAGTGCACTTGATGCACAGGTGTGTAAGTTGTTTTGAAGTACTGCCTTAACTGGACATGACAGGGAGTTTGTTTGTATGCCAATAGAGAAGCTTAGATAATTTGGAGCTTCAACTACTGTCTTAATTTTACTTTATTCATACATCTGTCCTTGGTTGTAGATCCTTTATCCTTCATTTGCCTCCATTTAGTTTGTCTTTAGTGGACTACAGCTGGTGCAGCGGAATATAGCCATTAGACCAGCTCAGTCTCATTTTGTTATGGCTACTTGCTTGCTGTTAGGTCCTCCGAGCAGATAATAGCTCGCTTGCAAACGACATTCGGAAGGAAATGAAGGTATGAACAAATTCAGATGGAAGTTTTACGTGTGATGGTGCTTGAAGATTATATACTTACTATTAGCTTCATGTAAATGGTGTTACGAGAGACATTGAGCATTTGGGAATCTGAAATGCTAATCGGCCACTGGAGGGTTAATGGGAGGAAAATATTTTACGATTCATTTTAGCTTTTGAGTTTTTTAAGGTGTGAGGGCTCAATCACTTGAAAATTGGACCGGACTGAATTGATGCTAAAATTTTTTTGTTCTGGTTCAGTTTGGATTTCTTGTTCTTCTTACTTTCCTACCTTCCAGTCAAACTCTTGTATTTATGTACTTTTTTGGGGGCTTCATTTAGGCATTGAATGGGAAGCTGCTGAAAACCAGAGAAAAGAACACCAGGAGGGACATTCAGAGGGAGCTTAGGGCTCTTTCAAAAGAAGAGCGCAAGAGGCAGCAGCTTGCTGTGACAGACGTTATTAAGAATGCAGATGTGGTATTGTCGACATTGACTGGTGCATTTTCTCGAAAGTTGGAAAAAACATCATTTGATTTAGTCATCATTGATGAAGCAGCTCAGGCGCTTGAGATAGCATGCTGGTTAGCTATACTGAAGGTAAGTGATTGAAATGACGCCTATTAATATTAACTTGAGTAGAAATACCTGTGTTGTTATTGGACAGAGCACATTTTTTTTCTTTTCTTTTTGCAGTCAAACACTATATTCTTGCCCTTGTCCTGAGGGAGAAATAACAGCCATCTTTTTGCTTAATTGTTTAGTAGCTTGTGTGCATATCAATAGAAAAATCATATTTTGAACACTGGTTCACGAAGGAAATTTTCAACAAGAATGCAAAATATGAAATGTGTTTGGTTGTGTTATTTTTTTTCTGCTGAAAGAGTGAAAATAAAAAAATCTGTTTTCTCTTGGTGAGCCGAAAATTCAGAAACACTTCTCTGTATTTTCAAGCGAAAACAATTTCTCAAATGTCACCTAGAGCAGTTTCACCACTATTTTTCATTTTCAAGTGGAAATAGAAGCAAAAATCATGACCATGCTCTCAAACTAGGATCTTATAGTCTCATGTGAGCGGAAGGTTTTCCCTTTCCAAATTAACAGCAATCTCAGGCAGCAAGGATGGGAGACAATGTTAAAACAGGACAGCTGAATCCGAAGAGCTAGTATTGCTGGCACTCATGCAGCATTATAAGATCTATGTTGTTGTCTCAGGGTGCTAGATGTATACTTGTTGGAGACCATCTTCAGCTTCCACCGACCATCCAAAGTGTTGAGGCTGAGAAGAAAGGTTTAGGAAGAACACTCTTTGAACGCTTGGCAACTTTATATGGAGATGAGGTCACATCCATGCTTACTGTTCAGTACCGCATGCATGAGCTCATCATGAATTGGTCTTCGAAGGAGCTCTACAACAGTAAGGTGCTTATTCGATTAATGATAAGAATAGATTTCTGAAAGAGGACTTCATTTATTGAATGAACAATATTATTTATGTTGTTGATTTTGATTAGTTGAATATCTGTGACAGATTGAAGCTCATTGCAGCGTTGCTGCCCATAGGCTTTTTGATCTTGAGGATGTGAAGTCATCAAGTTCAACTGAACCAATCCTTCTTCTCATTGACATAGCTGGGTATGTGGGTCGTTATATGCTTACTTATGTGTTTTTCTCCAGAGGTCAGACCATGTTTGGCATTTCCCTACTGCAAATTCAAAATCACAATATTGAATATACTGCCTGTGGTATCAGGCAATCTTGTTATGTACGATCTCACCATTTGTAGATTAACAGAGATATATAAAAAGAAATAATGCAAATGACAGCTAGTCAAGTATTATAGTATCATCAAAATGTGAACAAGTAATTGCGACGATACAAACCTTACCACAACTGAAGCTGTTTCAGTATACTAACAAATTATTCATTTCATTGCGTCACTTAAACAGAGTAAGATTGTTCATTCTGAAAACTTAAGTCTGCTTTTGTGGATTTCTAGGTGTGACATGGAAGAAAAGAAAGATGACGAGGAAAGCACATTGAACGAGGGCGAAGCTGAGGTTGCGATTGCTCATGCAAAAAGACTTGTTTCCTCTGGAGTCCGTGCTTCTGATATTGGAGTCATAACACCTTATGCTGCACAGGTACCTGATCTTTGCCAAAGATACCTTTACGTTTGATGTGGATTGAAGTTGAAAATTGCAAACTATTTAGGATGTTTCTTCTTTCCAAACCAGAACTACTGAATAATGTGATTGCATGCGAGTCATGTTTGATTAATACAGAGTAGTCTCACTATGCCTCTCATTGGTCCTGAAGGTGGTTTTATTGAAGATGCTGAAAGGCAATGAAAATAAACTTAAGGATATGGAAATCTCCACGGTGGATGGTTTTCAAGGTCGGGAAAAGGAAGCAATCATTATTTCAATGGTTCGCTCAAATTCAAAGAAAGAGGTAGTTCTTGTTTATAATCCATTAGTCTGTTTCTCTGTTCCCGAGTCATTTTACTTCAGCATAGGACCGATATGATGAAATATTTTTTGCATCTCCATTTCTGTTTTCATTGCAGGTGGGTTTCCTCAGTGACCGCAGGCGAATGAATGTGGCTGTTACACGGGCAAGAAGACAGTGTTGTCTCATCTGTGATACCGAAACGGTGAGTAGTGATGGATTCTTAAAGCGACTAATTGAGTACTTTGAGGAGCATGGCGAGTATCAAAGTGCCTCAGAGTATTGCAACGAATAAGCAAACTGTCTGGTTAGGTGTAGCCTTTGTCATTGCTGTCCTTTGGGGTACTTTTTCTTTTTGGTTGGAGTCCTTTGGTGTACTTGTCATACAGGTTTTGGACAAATTTTTAGGGCCTTGAATCACAGCACCTGAAAAAAGAATGTTATTGTGAATTGAGTCTACGGAGTAACCAGGAAGGTTGCTTCGCCAAGCCTGAGTAGTCTATCTTGATTTAATGATGCTTATGTCTAACGCTGCATATCAAGATATTGATGGCAATTGTTTTCAAATATAATTAAATTATGATGGTTACTGAGCTCTCTTTTGGCAGTCTTAGCATTTTGATTCTTTTAGGCTCTGGACTACCAAACGCAGCTAGTATTTCTCACCCAAGAGAGCGGAATATTATAGAACCACGATGACTGTATTCTAACTTTCGTCAAGTTTTCTGTTCAAGTTTTCTGTGGCTTCATGAGGTCTAAACACTGAAGTATATACTATATAGTGCAAGGTGAAAATAAATGCTGAAAATTGCGGGATCAACATTCTACACTGTTAGTATTCCGATCGATCATAAGACTCTAGGAGTCTCTCTCTCTCTCTCTCTCTCTCTCATATTGAACTCTGTAAACTGGTTTTGATCCGTATGAAGACTATTTCCTAGTGTCACTGTCAGATGCTCCTTTCAGAAATTCCAGATGGTGGAAGGCAGAGTGAGCTCCTCAGCAATATCATAAACCTGGCAAGTGCTGCCTTCTGCATAAACCTGTTGATCAGCATAACCATGCATCTCCATCAAACTATCCCAATTGAATCCCTTCTCATCAAAAGCCACTATTTGTTCATAATCCTTGAACAAACCTTCCTCAGTTCCATTCACATCAACAACTTCTTCCGACTGGCTATCTTCTTTCAGGACTCCCAACTGCTGAAGGAATTCATTTAGGTCAATCTGAGGCTTCTCTTGCTGATACCCTGCCACCACTGCATTATCCGACAAAATTTCTACCTCCTTCTCCTTCAACTTACCAACTTCCATGTCGATTCTCCTCCTAGCGTCGATTCTTGAGTTCGAGGAAGATGAGGAAGGAGAAGCTGCGCCACCAAAGCCTCCGTTCTTCTTGAGCTCTTCCAGCCTCTGGTGGATGACATGGACACTGGGCTGAGCACTCAGGTTGAGCAGTCCACATGAAGGGAACATGGAGATGAACTTCTTGGATGGGAACCATTTGAACTTGTGATGCAGAGACCTGTTCGATGAGAAAATGGAGGAGTTGGGTGGTGGCTGATGGTGGAGGTGGGGTAGGTTGAGATAAGCATCGGGCCCGTACAATTTCCGAGCGGCTTCATCGTAAGCCATGGCCGCTTCTTCGGCAGTGGCGAAGGAGCCCAACCAGAGTCGGGTCCTCTTCTTGGGTTCTCTTATTTCTGCAACCCACTTACCCCACGTCCTCTGACGCACGCCCCTGTACGAGCACGAGGCGTTCAGAGGGCCGCCTTTGCCCCTCGCCGGGCCTTTTTTCCATGGTTTCATTGGAGATTTTCTTGAATTTTCCATCTTTCTTTGTTTCTATAAGCAGAGTGTGAGCTCTGAGTGAAGTGAAGTGAACTGAAGTGAGCGAGTGGGAGTGCAAGGATTCTGTGGTGAAAGGGCGCGGGATATGTAGAGATTGGGGGGGTTGGCGTTTTGGGTTTAAATGAAGTCACGTTTCGGGAGAAAAGTTTCGTCAAGCCATGAGGCTGTGACCGTTAGTGAGAGAGCATATTTGCTCCTATTATTTTCAAACTTCCCCTTTTTTCTTGCCTTTATGTGCTTGGATTAAATTTTCTTATCTCCATTAATTGCTTTTATAGATGAAATTTTCATTTTGGGAACGAGTGTTTGCGCATGATCTTGTTAATCGAACAATTAATTCGCAGATTCATGCACAAATTAAGATCACGCGCGGACGCTTACGCGCGTTGTCAAACATGTCATGCCGAAAGCCAGGATCCCATTTGGTCTCTTAATATTTGCTTAGCCGAGGCATAGTAAAATGTGCATAAGCAATATCGCTAGCTTGTTATGTTAGTATAGGAAGGAAAGACTGCAACATTTACCTATGTGTGTAGACGTCAACTTTGATAGTTTGGACCTCTCTACGTATGTAGGACTGTGGATTAGGCTTAGGGTGTTCTGCATGGAAAACATTATTGTCCAGGATTCATCTCTCCATTTAAATGTAATCTTACTAGTGATTTTCTCATCCTTTGTCTCTGGAGTTTATGGTTTCTGGAGGAGGATGAACATATACATCCAAAAACATAAGTACCTAACTAGTGGAATGATTATCTTTCTTGAAGGATACAATTCTCATGAAGATTCGCCACTCATATTCTATGAGTCTGTATTAACAATAGCAGACAAAGTTATCATCTTCTTATCTTCTCGGGGAAGATAATGTCTGCACATTTAAGGCTAGTAAAACCAGCTCACTTCATCATCTGAACATGTTCGATCTCACTGCCCTCTCTTCCAACTGCTGTAGCTCCAAGAGGTGATCTGTAATGGTCATCGTCGTGCTCAAGAAGAAGATGAATTTCCAAGCTTTGGTCGGCCGGTCAGGAGTCACAGGTCAACCCGGAAGCACGAGCGAAGTCACAGATATGAATGGTAATCAGGTTACACCTTCGAGGAAGGGACAAAAGAAGGCTCAAGTGGAGTCATCATCGCGTGTAGCTGCTTTCTCTTACATTGTTCTGTGACCCTTCATGAATATCATCCTCTGATCTTTAATGTGAACGGCTAGCTGGCGAAAGTCAAATTAGCCTTCCTCTCTCTTTAATGGCATCTCGCAATCGAGAGAGAGAGAGCGCATATATAGGCTCGTCCTAATAGGTCAAGTCAATTACAGCCCCCCAAAAAAAAAAACAAATTCGACTCTTAAGCTTGGCTCAAAAGACCATCATCCGATAATGTTTCTGAATAGAAAAACCGATTCCCATTACTACCACGTAGATGTCAGGCGAATCCTACTGACCGCAACAATTTGCTGATAGCACTCGCGCATGTGACGGGGCTGTTCGAGTTTATCATAATACACGATACATTGTTAATGGCGGTAATCACGCATATAGCCATCACGACAGCTCACACTCCGGTGCGCACAACAGTTTTGGCCAGACTCTATCTACGTGCACGGGACGACAGATTCTTGAGTTGAGATAGGGGGGGACGACGGTTCGAGTGAAGCATGAGACACTGCTTCGCTTTGGATTCCATAGACATTAATGGATGGAAGGGCAGGGAGTCAATTATGTCATATGTGAAAGAGAAGAGAGGACGCATGCATGAATTTTCAAGAATGAGGAAGGAGCTGCTCCCCACCTCACCACATTTTCCACTTTCACGAGCTCGAGCTCGAGCTCTCACATGCAGATGCGTCCCTCCTGATACCCGGGGCTTCACCTTTATCCCATGCACCTCTCTCTCTCTCTCTCTCTGGTGGAAGGAAGCTGTGAGGAGCCACTCTCGGTCACTCATTGGTGGAGCTTATTGCCGTTGTTCAGAGAATGAAAGTCACGGAGTTACTTGAGCAAAAAGGTGAGACGAAAAAGATATGCTCCCACGAGGTTTTGATCCACTGAGATCCGCAGCAAATCGGGAACAAATTTTAGACACACCTTGAAATGCGGTAGGAACCATCCCTTCTGAATTTTATGCTTTAAAAATTAATAATTGGGATTAACGATTGCCACGGGCGGTGCCCGGGCCGGCCCGTGCGTGGCCCCGGTACATTCATGCCGTGACAATGACGGGCCGTGCCGGCTCGCGCTCTAGCTAGGCCGGGGCACGTAATGCCCGGGCCCGGTATTTTTTTTTTGTATTCTTTAAATTGATTATAGTGACAAAATCGATTAATATAAACAATTGATGCATTATGTTTAGGTATGACCATTCAATCGCTATTGAAAAAAAAAAAAGAATTGGGCTCATGGCGGTCCAAGCCCACCCAGCAAACCACGAGCACTAGCTTGGCACGGCCCAGCAACCATTGCTTGTTGTGATTAGAAAAGGTCAATGGGTGAGCACTCTACCAGGCCCGAGAGTCCCGAGAGGTAAACAGGTCGCTTAGGCAATGCTTAGAGAATCTAGACGCACTCTACCTCCGGCCAGAAATTTTTACGTAAGTTTTATATGACGAGTAAACTCGGGCAACACATTAGGCCCGGCCCGAGCATGCTCAACGATCACCTCTAATCGTGACTGTTCAGAATTCCGATAAATTTACCTCAAAAGTACCTAAAATTTGCTCAATCAATGAAAAAGGCCACAAATGTGCCTGGTTCACTTAAGTCTCCGTCTATCCCTACTAAAAACTTGCTGGCATTTTCCGAAATGATCAATGGCAATCCCCCCCCCCCCCGTACTTTACTTTGCGATAAGTTTCCATAATTCTCCGACCACAGTTTTAAGTCCATAAGTTCCATTCTAAATCTTACGGAAACAGCTTAGTAATTTCAGACAACTGACACGTGGAGCATACGTGATCTCCATACTTATAAAATCACTTATATTTCAGTCCATGCGTTCTTTCGTTTTTTCATGAGGACACAATTCTACATACTTTGCTCATATTATCATCCCAAACGTACGTATGTACTCGATCAATGGGCCACCGAATGGGACATCGGGCTTTATAAACTCTGCCCAGGCTTAGCCATCCTTTTAACAATATAAAAATAGGAAGACCGGTTTGCGAGCTCGGGCCCGAGAGGTCCGAGCCTGTCCACGCCGCGCTTCGAGCAATGTTGGCTCAGGCGGCCTTAGCGCGCCGCCGTGACCATGATCAAGTCTTAAACATAGGATTAGCATCAGCTATGTAAGGCCTCGAATTGCACTCGAGTCCGAAGGCCGTGCAGCTCGTTGTTCTGGCCCGGATGTAGTCGCACTGGACGGACGTGGGGCGCTTCGACAAATGTCATCAAATTGAAAATTACACATGGCGGTACTAGGGGATTGTGTTCAAATGCTTAGAGTTACGTATGGGACTTGGTATACGAAAGCGAAAGATTCGCGAAGGTGTCAGAGCCCATTGTTTTGGGGGCCAATGAAACGTTGCTCTTCAACCTGTGGATCGTGCGGTGACACGACGTACTCCGCAAGCCATGCTAAAGGTCATCACAAAAACGTGACTAACTCGTGTCCTCACATGCTCCAGGAACTCGAATCACGAGGTCCGCCGACCATGCAATCTATGCATTCGACAAAATCGTTCGAAAAGTCTTCGACCGCACGACCGTTAATGTAGTTTTACATTTTCAAATTGTGCTAATTAAATACTAAATTTTTAAATGATTTGTCAATTTAATCATTCCGACCAAAAAATTATAATAAAAAATCATTAACGTGGACGCCAATCAATCTACGAAACATGACCGGCACATACACATACTTTAATAAGGACCCAATTGGATACTTAAACCGTGCAAGCACTTAGATCTCAACCAATCAACACTAACAAACGGCGGGGTCGGAGCAATAAAGAAAATATTTTCGTATCTCCATTGCCTGGTTGATACCATGTAATCAACCAATCACAAGACTCGCACGATATGCACCTCGATCGCCTCGCGTTAATATATTGTATTCATCTTGCGTCTTATCGACCCATTTCTTCACGTGCCGCCTATGCATTATCATTACACCCGCTGCCCAACACGGGCACTCGAGTCTAGAACCGTAGGGGATACACCAGGAGCCCACCGTGGAGCGATTGGCCCAAGCGAGACCCAACCGACCAACCATCAGTCCAGGTGGTCGGGAGATTCCTTGGCTCGCGGCGGTGGGCGGCGAACGTCCGCTGGCCCCCACCAGACCAGTGGTGGCGGTGCCGACCATCATGCCACGAATTAACAACTTCCCGAAAGCAAGAAACACAGGAAATCTTTCTATGCATCCGCAGCCAATCAAATCATAGCCCAAGTCCTTGAAGCCGAAAGGCGCACGAAATGGGCGAAGACTACAATCATTAGAGGACAAATTCTAGAACAGCATCTGTTTTAGCTGCTCGGATTGATAAAACGAACAGATGGGTCGCGTTCAATACCATCTCAAAGCGTGCTAAGCAAACCAAAGAAACAAAAATCAAGCGCTTCTCTCGAGTCTCAAGCACATCAGTCATATGTCGAAGGCTGCAAGCCACGAGCTTCCCCCTCGTCACTCTCTTCCAATAAAGAGAATTTCACGGCAAAAACGGGGGATCGAGAATTCGCGCCAGTGTACTGCCGCTCACGACCAAGAAACTACTGTAAGCAAAGATGCATACATCGTACCTCATCTGCCTGTACCAGAAAAACGATTGCTCGGTTGTGCCTGGTAGGACAAACAACGATCTCGAATTCACGGCGTGACACTATTACACTCACCCACATGGGTTTCTCATCAAATTCTTGCGTCGGGTCCATCCCAATGACATCCTTTGCATAGGAAAAGAAAAACTAGGTTAGGTCTAGGTGCATGAATGCCCCCACCAAACCCATCCTCCTCCTACCCGCTTCTGTTTTGCGCTGCAATGCGTAATGAGTTGATGACCACATGAACATCAAAGTCAATCCACCCGTCTCCATTAATTATTCATAGAAAGTACGATGAATGAGGGGGGCGGGGACGAAGAAATGGACACTGCCCTGGAAATTCAAAGCTCAGCCTCATGATCTTATCAAGAATCTCATCTCGCTTTCCCAGAAAAGACGGGATCAATCAAACCCCCACCCACAGCAATGAGAAGAGAAGACGAAAGACCCACATGGGAATGGATTCGTTTGCTTAACATACAAAAAGAATGGCGAGCTGTGATATTTCCAACCTCAGATCCCTTCCTCCATCAAGCCGACGCAGAGCTTCAATGGAAGAAGCGATCGAACGAAAGAAACGAATCGAGATCCGGAGGAGGAAGCTATATATCGTGCGTAATCCCTAACTGAGATATTACAACTGAAATCGATTCCGACTGTGTGACGGCTAGCGATCGGCCGAATTTACAAGAACAAGAAAAACAAGAAACAAGAGCAACAAGAAACAAGAAACAAGAAAATCAAGAACTGCCTACCTATCTACCTGGAGAGGCGGATGAGGGAGTTGTAGAGGCGGGTGAAGGCGAGGCGGATGCGAGGGTACGCCCTGAGCGTGTACAGGGTGGTCTGCCGGAGCAGCTCCTCGACGGTCTCGACGAAGAGGTTCAGGCTCCTGATGGGCGGCACGTAGAGCGTCAGCGGCACCGCCGAGAACGCCACCGCGAGGAGCAGCTGCAGCATAATAACCGGGCCCGACACCACCGTCGCTAGTCGCTGATCCGGGCGAGGCGGTCCGCAGCTCCGGCGAAGCTTATGGAGTCGTCGGCCGATGTCGGCGGCGTCGCCGTCGTTGGAGAGAGAGATAGGGAGGTTGATTGGGTGATGGTGGGCGTCGAAGCGTACGATGATTGGATTTTTAGAGAGAGAGAGAGAGAACGGATGGCTTCGTACTTTATAATTCTAGCTTCTGTATTTTATACTTAGAAATTAAAAAAGGTTAAATCGGCGATTATTAAAGGGCCGAAATTCGAAGGTAATTTCTTTTTGTTTTTCTTTCTAAATTTGTTTTTGGGGTAAGAGCTTTGACGTGAAAAAGGGAGGGGTCTGAAGTTTGACCGAAATTTTGGAGATTATGAAGAGATTCCGGCCCAAATGGATGCCAACTTTTGAAAACCAGGGCACAGAGGAAGTCAACCCAACAAGGTTGACCAGCTTGGGGAATTGATTTTCTAGACTTCCGGCGCGTTCGGTTCGATGAAAAACAATCGGTCAACGAAAAATTAGAACCATCGATGATGATGAAAAAAAAAATAGAAAAAATGCACACTCGCAAATAAAATTAGAAGGATGATTTTTCGAAAAGTAATTTTACCCGCGAAATTGTTTTGGAGCGGTAATAAGAGAGAGAGAAAAGAAATGCGAGGATAATAATAGTTTATAAATCAGATGCTTCCCAAGGGTGATCAACCACCGGTGGGGCCCAAAGTTGGGGGCAATGGGGGGGCAAAAACGTGGAATCTCCTCCCTTCGAATGGATGGTCATTAGTGGCTAAGAAGATGATTGCGTGGGACTCTTGTTTTGGCGTACCTAGCCGACGTGGCCGGCCGGCGGAGATCATACCGGCGGCGCGTTTAGTGGCTTTCTCCCTCGTGGCCCCCCCCCCGGAGAACAGGGTAGATGACCGATCCATTCGAGAGACCGCCGCCACTTACGATAATCACCGAAAGTTCAATTCGATCGCACCTTTCGGTTGTAGCTCGGCGATCGACGGACTGCTCGAGTTAGGAGCTCACGGAGCCCCGAGTTGAGTCCCGAGAACGGGGCTCGGATTCCCGCTCATCTCGTGAGAATGAATCGAGAACTGTTGATGTGAATTGTCGAGTCCGATAGGCCCGGTCAGGCCTTACGGTGCCAGTTATTTCGCCGTCACCGACTACCGAACCGGAGCTGGGTTCTTTATGCCGGAAGCTACCTCGACAAGGACCGAGATCACCCCAAATGATATGAGTGTTTCGCTAAGGTCGATCTTTCCATCGCCCCGGGATCATCATTACTTCCATTTGCAAAACTAATCACGTCGTACTATCAACCTTCGTAGGATGGAACACCTCCCTCGGGGGCAACTGAGTTAGTTGAGACGTTGGAGGATTTTTAGTTGACGAATCAGAGGTTAACATTCGAATCTCACCAATTACATGTAAACTGCTTCGAATCGCACGTATACGCACAAGCCGAGATTACCCGGATGATAAGTGATCTGGCAATCTCTCATGTCATTGGTCTCATGAACCACGTCTATTTGCTAAATCAATCATGTCGTAGGATTAACATTTGTAACGTCAGATCTCATGTACCTAAAGGCGACTATGCCATGGGGATAGATCTGGATTAGTGGGACCAATACGGATAAACTAAAACTTGAAATTGGACCTCCTTGCAACCCAACCAAACAAACAAACAAACCGGGAAAAGCCTGTAATTGTTTGATTGCACGAGTGGGCCGGGCTGGTTAGCGATTGCCTGTGGCTATGGAGCCCAACCATCTTATTACTTTGCTTTTGTCGCTCTCGTGATGTTCGTACTTCGAACGGCGGGCGCCCCTCATTTTGGATCGGAGCTTTTGCTTGATACCTAGGCAAATTTTTAGTAGGCGATCCACCACTTGTAACAATGCCCGAGTTAGAAGTTTTGTACTTGCAAGATGTTCGTTATTGCGTGGGAAATGCACGTGGATGATGACCTTCCTCACGGTAGCTGCAAGAAGCGTCTCCAACGGGCACGACTTTTGTGGTTTTTGGCCATTACCGGTAGTGTTTAACCATTGGCTTAGATGGTTGGAATTTACTAGCGGCATTAGTGATGGGTAATCTGGCGAAACATAAACTCACCAGAGATAAACTCAGCTCATGGGGTACATGCATGGCGTACAAACTGAAGAAAGACGACATGGACAACAAACACTACGTGGTCAACGGCATGGTTGGCCACACGTGTCCGGTGTTGGCGCTGATGCAAGGTTCATCAACGAAAAACAACGCAGCAGAATATAGAACCCTAAACAGGATTCATGTGTATATTGAAATCGAAGGAAAATTTCGAAATGTACCTTTTGCAGATCAAAGATAAATCGGCAACTGATTGTGTCTGGATTAGCGCCTCAAGTGTTGCACCTCTACCGGTATCCACACACACGAACAGAATTCTCCAACGATCCACGTGCTAGCGAAAGATCTTGAAGTTCCTTTTTCTTGAACGCCTTTTGATTTTCGATACTCTGTCGAAAAAAAAACCCTAGACAGAGAACGATTCTCTATCTATTTATATAACCTCATTATCCAGCGGAATTAAAAGAAGTGGGCCGGGCAATTTGGGCCCGCTAAATCATCCACCTTTAATCGTACGTTTAATCGTTATCTCATAACGCGGACGACCGCATAGATAATTTAAATGAGAGAATAAATTAAAATCTACTTCTTAAGTAGATCAAGGCGCATAGAAAATATTAAGTCCGTTCACTATTGTGTTCGACCCTGTAAGTTCACTAAACATTAGCAGTGTGCTCAAAACCCTTTTGGTCCACAAGTCATAAGCGGTTTCTAGCAAGACATTATGACTACCTAAGTATAGTGAAGATCGATTTTTCCAACACAACCTAATCCACAACTAATATTAGAGTATCAACATTGATTGATTTCTAGGGCAAACCACTAATAGCTGACTCGTTGCCCTACGTGTGTCCTGCAGAGTCGGAGACTCGTGGAGGTGGTGGCCATGAGAAGAAGAAGAAGAAGCAGCAGCAGCAGCTCCGCTCATTCACAATTCATATAGAAAGATTGACCTAACACATCCCTAGCAAACTGAAGAAGAGGGGGGGAGAAAAGAATCAGTCAAAGGGTAAAGTTATGCTGCAACATATATTTTTTGCTTAACATAGTTTAACAAAAGAGGAAGAAGCAAGCAAGCTTGTAAAAACTTAATTACAAGCAAGGCCTAGTTTATCGACTTTTTCACGTTAAATCGCACTTCTACACATCAACTTTGCATGGAGGAGAGGCCAGCAGAGGCACTTGACCCTCGAAGCCCTTCTTCAAACCCACCAGCACATCGCACCTCACGTAAAACCCGTAATGCCCCGTCCTTATCGCACCCGCCTTGTATCTCAACCTCCCCAACACCATGACCCTCAGCCCCACCACCCCGTACGCCTCGTCCACCTCCAGCCCGTTCCCCACCTCCGGCGCCACGGGCACCGCCGCCCCGCCCAGCACGGGGGACAGCTCCACCGTGCTCCGCGTCTCGTGGAAGAGCGACGGCAGCGATGCCGGTGGGGTTATCGCCTGGTTCCGGTACGAGACGAAGGCCGAGAGGCGGTCGTAGTAGATGGAGACCCGCCGGTTGGGGTTCCTGATGAGGAGCGTGAACTGCATGGTGGTGGAGATGACGGGCGGGGACGTGGCATTGAGGTCGTACACGGCGGCGCCGACAACGGAGAACTGGGGCCGCTCGGGCCGGTAGATGAGGTAGACGATGAGGGCCGTGACGCCGGCAAGGAGGAGGAGGACAGTGATGGCCGCGAGCATGGATCGACATGCGTTTTCGGAAGGGACTTTCCCGACACCGGCCATCTTGGGATGGGGAGTGGATGGTTTGTGTGAGGTTCTTGTGGGTGGTGGTGCTCTTCTTCTGTTGCGGAAACGGGTTGTGAGGTTGTGGGAAAGACTTACTGTGTCGAGAGAAAGCGTGGGTGGGTGTGTGTGATCGTGGCAAGTGAAGAAGAGAAGAGTGTTGAGGAAGGAGAGGAATATGCATGACAAGTGGGCAACAACGACCCAAAGAGTGTTGAATTTTGATCCAATATATAATATAAGTTTTTATATTTTTAATTTATTTGATTTAACCTTTAAATTTTAGCACAATAGAAAGCTTCAATTTATTTAATGTGATCTTTAAAGTTTTGTCACATATTCAAGTTAGTCCATTGATTATATGAAAATTTTCAATATTATCTTTTCATTAATTCAAATTCAATGATAGTATTAAATTTTTCCATATAGTCCAGAGAATAAATTGAACAGACTGAAAGTTCAAAGACGATATTGCACGTTGAGCTAAAGTTCAAGGACCATCTTAAACAAATCAAAAATTCAAGGACCACATTGCATATTGAATCAAAATTTGTAGATCATTTGTATCATTTTCTCCTCAAGTGGAACAAAAAATATTAAGTTAAAAGAAGAGCCGGGTCGGGGTCACTTGGAACTGAAGTTTTTGCCTTCCTAACCCGCCTTATATTTTTGCTTATGTATTTACGATTTAAAGGCGTTTCTCCTTTTCCCGGTTCCACTTCTCCGTCACTGTTTTCGGGTTCTCGGTCCTTGTCATTGGATTGTTTCGGTATTCCCTCACCTTACACTTATCTATCTCAATCTCAGGCCAAGTTCGAAAGGAAACAATATTTGTCCAACGTTTCAAAAGAGAGAATAAAGTTGTCAGGCATAAATGCTTCAACCACCTATTTTGGCCTGCTTTTTCCACATAGCATACTTTACAGATTCCAGGAACTACAGTGGATTGCGGATCGACATCCTTTTATTTATGCTAGTGTGTGCACAAGCGCAGCAATGACTGGTAAGCGGTATAAGTTCTACGGGAAACAATGGCATCGTAATCAGCCATGATTGGCTCATGAAAAGCTATAAGGAGAAGCTTCAACGACAAACAAGGTTCGCGACGATCTGATAGGATTTGGCCCATCTTTCATCTAACAGAAAGGAAAAATCGATTATGAGTTGAGATGGCTGTACGCATGACATTGGATATATCACGGGTTATAATAGATACCATTCTCTTCTTCAAGATAGCAATTGCTAAGCACCAAGTACTTGTGCATTCCAATAGCTTCCGAATTTCGCGAAATTGGGAAACCAGAGCAGCTTCATTACGCCGGACGCAAATCAGTATGAGAGCGAGAGACGGGAAGGCGCGGAAGCAGGAACCAAGAAGAACAAACGAAAAGATAAATGGGACCGTGCAGGGAGCAACGTTAACCATCAACTGTCACAATTTGATGAGAGAATCGGTATACTATATCTGTCGCAACATCACAAACCTTAGGACTACTACAGAATTAACAAATCACAACATTACAAAACACAAGAAAAGAGACCATAAAGATACATGCACATCTCAGTCATGAGTGAGGCATCGGTATTCGTTACCATGTCACTTGACGTATAAAAGTACATTTGGTCACAGCAAAAGACATTCTGCAATGCCGACTTACTCATGGCGAAACAGCGCAGTGCACTAAAATAAACTTAACTTAAAAAAAAAAAAAGCGACTTCAACCAAAGACTAGCTTGGCCCATCATTAACTTTTCTTTAACTTACAACTATCTGAAGGTATGATGATACGACCAAAACATCATATTTCATCATCACCTACGAAGATGGGCATTCCTATTTAACTTCACAGGAGCCTCTCAACAGCTCTTTCTATACTTCTCAATATAAGAGAAGAAGATAACTTTAAGTGCAGTGCAGCTGCGAGGCGAATTTCATCAAGCAGTCTGACAAAGCACTTTTCGCCCAGGAAAATGAGTGCAGGGACCAAATTCAAGAGGACGATATGCACATTACCAGTTTTTTGCATGTTTCTCGTACGTCTTTTGAAGGATCAGTTCTTGATAGAGTTGAAAGTACAGATCTTGCTTCCACTAGTCCACCTGATATGCTAACCAAAATCGCATCTTCACTAGCCATAAGAGATGCCACTAGTTTTGCAGCAGCCATTCTTTCCTGAGAGAAATTACAGCCTTTCAACATGACGGGTGTCGACACCTAAATTTTCCCCCTCGCGACAAAGGGAGCTTAACTAGAAACCGCTAATCAATTATGAGCATGTACTCGTCCATCTACCAACTACACTAGCCATTCCTATTCCAATAGAAGTGAGAGCTTTTGTCATGAGGGAACAAGAATTTGAACAATGAATTCAGCATATTAATCCGTGGAAAATGCCTTCTCCAACATTTTCACCACACCAAGGAGAGCAAGTTAAGTTAAACTACTCTATCAGAGCAAATTATGAACTACTTTGTAAATAGCCTTAAAGCACTGGGTTTAGCTCCGGTGGGACTTGCATACACACAGTTCGTATGTAGAAACTGGCTTCATCACAATAAGAAACATCTGTATAACATAAAGACTTCAACAGATTGTCTATCAGACCGATATCATGTTTTCCTAGGCCTATATTCTTTAGGCTTCTTTCATATTAAAAATTTCAGAGGACAGTGAGGTAAGGATTCATGTGGAATCAACACATATCATGCCTTATATGCAAATTTGGCCATTTTCTACAAACATTTTGCAGCAGTAATGCCTCCCCATGTCAACGTTTGAATCATAACATGCAATATTTCATGTCACCAACTTCACTGAGAAAGAGATGGGGGAAACACAAACACAGCAAGAGGACGGAAGAAACTCATGGAGAAAAAAAGTGATCATACGTTGCAGTTGCAGATTACAAAAAATAGATGACAGATTCAAATAAATATATGCAAAATAAATCTTAGTACCTTTTCTGTCCTTTCTTCAAGATATTTTAAAGATAGCTTGAGAAGATCAGATGAAAAAGGAAGCACAGCAGATTTTAAATGGTAGACTGCTGAAAATAAAACCTGAATACAGGCAGCTCTAATCTCAGCGTCCTGTATCACCTGCATTATTATAATTGGTATCCTTTTATCCCATTTATAGGAAAACATCAAAGAGCTCAGCTCATACGAAAACTTCAATACCGTATATAATAAAGTGTACCTCAATAGTATCAAGGAGAACTGGAATTACTTTTTGAGAAAAGGATTTCTTGCCACCTTCTGCTATCTTCTGGCACACACTGATAAGAACATTAGCCATGCATAATCGGAAAGGTAGGGCCAAGGGCTCATTGCTCAAACCGGAAGTGGATTCAACTTCATTGGCTATCAATTGACAGATTACATGACTGAGAACAGAGCAAGAGTCAGTTTTCCCTGCACATCAAGCCATAGGTCAAATCCTAAAATCATCAACACAAAATCACACAGTTGACAAGAAGTCTGGGTTACCTTTCCCCCTAGAAAAGGTGATTTTCCTCAAGTCAAAATCACTGAACAATTCTGGGGATTGTAGCTCACCACAAATCATAAGCGCTAGACAATCAATGCATCCATGCTGTACCTTCGAAACTAAAATGAAAGGAAATATCAAGTCTCTAACTTAAATGACAAAAGATATGATGGTTGAAAAGCAAAATATGTTTGTACCATCATCAACATCAAGCGAAGGCCAACGCAGAACCACTTCAAGAAATTTTATGATCTCGAGCATCAGACGATCAAATGTAGGATCTCTGCCCCTAACCTACTAGTGTAAATACGAGCAAGTAAGGTTCCAAACTCAACCTCAAAAAGAGAAAACAAAAAAGTGGTGTCTTCAAATGCATCACATAGGCTATGAATTAAACTAAAGCACATGGCTAGATTCTAAAGGGAGAAAAAAAGGCGAGTTGCACATAAACGAAGAAAATGACATGGTCATCCAAACACACTAAAAGCACATTACCACAAGAGAGGTGCAGACTGAAAACAAACAAGCCTTTATCTTTAGTATGTCCTGATGACACACAGCATCTTCCAGATGGAAGCGTATAATTGGAAAAAGTACCTGGAAAATCAAAAAAAAAAATTTAGAGTTTTTACGAAAACAACCACCAGTATGTCAACACCTTGATTTCTTCCTGTTACATTCTCCAGAGAAACTCAAGAAGCAACAATTATATGTAAAGCAAAAGTAGGTACTCCAATTCTGAAACCCTCTAAACTACCTATCTTCCAAAACTAGCCCATTTAATTATAGCCCATTTAATTAGGCTGTTAACTAGCATACATAAAGGCATCTTGGCTTAGAGGACAAACTGATCCTCAAAAGATTTGATAGGTCGAGAAAATATAGATAGCTTGAGTGTACTCATGGACAGCTATGCTGATATCCTATTTTAGTGACTCAATGTCAGAGTAATCACTGAAAATGGATCCTGTAACCTGTACTTCGTGTGAATGGTTACATAATCACGAATATATGCTTGTAAGCTGATATTTACCAGAGGATACAGACGACCACAGAGTTCAGCTGCAAGTTTCCGAACATCTTCAAATTCAATCTTGGAAAATGCCCTGAAATTTTATGCACCATGTACAGACAAGATTAGAAACATTAAATTCTCATTCTGGCAGTTGAAACCTTATAATGATCATATCAGGGATCTACCTCTTCAGAAGGAGAGCAGCAACACAGCCATCATCAATGATGCCAGTGCCTGCGTTTGCTGGAACAGCCTCAGACATTAAGAATACAACGAATCAAAGGAGAAGGAGAACAAATTTTGCAAAGATCAATCATACGGTATATGGCTCATATTCACCGGTAGTGGAATGCTCATAATGAGACAATGACTATGGGAATACATTGGATTGAACTAGTCTTTCTGATGGGTAATAAGAGTCACAATCAGGATTCCCCTAACTCAAGGCGCTCGCTATATTGACTATCAATCCAAAGGAAAGCATCAATTTGATGTAAACAAGAACCAACATTTGCACAGGACAAACCAAACTAGATTGAGTAGAAGATGACACAGTTTTACTCAGAGCAAGTTATTACTGACAGATTCCATGGTCTAGTCAGATTATGTTCCAATTAAGCATCATAATTCATAAAAACCAAATTAAATACTTGTACCAGCAAATAATAGACGTTAAATTTTGCGGAGAAATGAAATTAGTACTTAATAAAATACATCAAACAAATAGAAGAATAAAAAATAAAATATAAAATCACAAGAAAAGGCTGACAAATTTCATAATCATAGCCACAGAAGAGTGTGACAAAAAGAAGAATATTATTTTCAAAAAAGTAAATGACAATGTCCATCTACTCGTGGACTACTGAATATATCAACAGTGAGACAAATTTAAATGTAATAGATGCATTTGGATACACTAAGACAAAAGAACTTGGGCTTGCCCTCTGCCAAATAACAGAGGGCTGCAAACAAACTTTCGCTTCAACATATAAAAAAGTTGTACCCAGACCAGCTTATGATTCTTGCTTTTTTTTTGCTGCTTTTTCGTAAATCTTTTGCTAATTTTAATATCAGCATCAACATCTACTGATAATAAATACATTAGCGCTCCACTTTCTCTTTCTCTTTCCTTTTTATAACACAAGTGTGCGAACTTTGGAGTGACTGACTAATCTCCACAAATGCACACAACTTCTCCCTGGGATCCACATGCACCGAGCAGGGCTACACCCATAGGATGATGGGTCTAGCTCCTAAATTAGTCTGAGTGGAGACGATGTGATTCCAACTTGCTATCTGCTGCCTCCAAATAATGCTCTTACCCACTAGCTACGCCTTCATAGTGAAAAAGCATTAAGTGGGAAGTTGGAATCACAAGAATAGTGCATATATATCAACAAGTTCTTGACGATTTGCGCAGGAAAAGAAAAACTTACGAGTTTTTAGAAGAGATATGAATTCATCCAAGAAGCCTAAGCAACTCCCACTACCCATGCACTTAAAAAACTTACATACTAATATGAGGGGATTAACAAAACAATATTAACTGAGAATTTAGGACATGTCTAAGAAAGCGAGATACTGTACCATGCATACTGTCTTGGTTGAGAAGTTGACCATACAAAATAGATGAATTGAGGTCGTTGAATACTCTCAAAGGAAGAATTTTAAGAATGAGTAGGGGGCTAAGGCGCTCAAACAGTGATTTCTGCATTCTCTCCGCATCATAACTTGCAGAATTGATGGTATCCCTCCGAGCAAGCAGGCTTTCATCAACCCTGCCAAATATAACAAGGAGAGTAATTAACACACTGCAAGAAAAGCATATAGCAAGCTACAAGGAAATACACAACATCGGAAACAAAATAATCTCACCAGAATCTCCTTAAATAAACAAAAAGACAACAAGACAGAGTAAAAGTGCACTTAGCACAAAAGGAGAAATATTAGTGCATAGGTTCAGGGATGAGAAAGAAGAGAGAAGGTTCTCCTCAAATTTATGATGTCTGTTAACAAACTACCTCTTCATGTCTTAACACTTAAACTTAGGGAAAACACAGAAATAGCCACCAAGAAAGTTGGTGTAAGGGAGACCACTTTGAAAACAGGCTGCATCATAGGGACAAAGCAGAAGAAATGAGAATCAAGCAGTTAAAAGACGTACTCTTTCTGTCCTTGCATGCATAACAGGATGCGATCTAGCACTATATCTTTGGCATCAGCCAGATGTTCGCTTATATAACTTAAAAACCGCACAAGAACTGCATTTGATGGCTCACTGAACATCTTCTCGATCAGGGATCCAACCAAAGTTTTCCAGTCTTCAACCTGTGAAATTCAAAAAATAAAAGTTAAACTTAAAAAAAGCGAAACGGGAAAAAGGAAAGCTGGAAATATAGACATAATATCACATTTAAGCTATTAGAACAAAATATTGTCTGATTTGCATGAAAAAGTGGCTAAGAAAATGTTAGGAAAGGACAAAAAATGGCTCTCTTCCAGCAAAAAACCTGCACATGGCATGGTTGTCCTGGGAGCCTAAAAAGGCATGATCAATACCAGAAGTCATTTTTAAACCATTGTAGCAAGAAAACGAGATGCCCCCTCATTTATCGTTCATTCAGTTGCATAATACCCTCAGTTCAAGGCATACCAACTCCCCATTTATAGAATTAGATGCATTGAAGAATAACGTGTAGAAAAAACTAGAGAAATCTAGCTGATGAAGTCAATGCAAATGTTTCGACCAAAAAAAAGGTCAGTGCAAATGTCATCAATATATACAGTTCATGCCAATACAGAAATCTGGCTAATTGTAAAAAGCGGAGAGAATTTAGTACTCCCATGAGGCAAGGAAAGTGAAATGATAAACCTAAGTATATGTAATGTGCATAAGCCAAAGAAGTACAAAAGAAAAGATTACTTTTGAATTGGAACCTCAATTTAATATTTATTAACATAAGCAAGGATATGAGAATAGCACCATAATATTCTTACACTGTCAGACCACTCTGGAGTCAGCCTGAGTACTTGATCAGCTTCCAACTTTGATTCTGCAAGTGCCACAAAGAGATGAACTTGAATGCTTACAATTCTCTAGCAAGAGAATAATACAAACTTCCACTCAGCAGAATTTTTGAGAATTAAAGGTTCAACGTAGTGAGAATTCATTTATAACTGCTCTCAGTAAGCATGTGAAAAGTGGAAACTGCTAACAGATTGTTCATGTGTACCATCAAAATAATTGTCACAGATAGTGTTTCCACCACAAAGAAACAGAAAGAGCAAAGACACATAAACAATGAACATTTATAAATACCCATTAAATTTCACTTATTAAATGGAAAAATCTGAAAATCGTCAGTGCTTCTATTTGCTAAAAGGGAATTATCTGACATAGTGAGATCACAGCATTTTAGTGGCTAATGTGAACCATCAACAAGAACTTTTAGAGCGTAGTATAAAATGAAAAATGTCTACAATCAAGGCCGTTAAAAGAAGAATTTCGGCATCCTTATAGAAACACACCTCCAAGTTTCTCTCCGGTAGCTTTGGTAATTCCCAAGCTACCATTGAGGTTGCTGCAACAGAAACAGAAGACATACTACAGTCAAAAAGAGGACATCCAAAAGATAATGTTGAAACAATGAGGATAATGTGTTAGCTACAGTGAAAAGGAGAATTGCATGTGTGCGCACAGTGTGCATGTGTGGGTGCAGGTAGAGAGAGAGAGAGAGAGACCTAAGGCAGTCAAGCAGCATAAATATCACTTCAGATTTCTGTTTATGAGATCTAAGCATCCCAATTAATGCTTTCCTTGCAGATGACTGCGATGTTCTGTCTGAAGTATAAAGGATTCGAACCAATCTAGGCAACACTATTGAAGGCTCTGCAAGAAGTCAAACCAATCAATATGGAATATCATCAAGACGACTGTCGTTATCAGAAAGTGTATAACTGACATAGTTTGCATATATCATGGAGAACAATAGTAAGCATCAACTTGGAGGAAAACATTAGATTCACATGTTCATTACGCCACTTAGCTGTACAACAAGGAGGGAGAGATATCTTAATGTCCAGAGCAATGCAAGGGACATAACACATTTCTAAGTTCAAAGCATGTCCTTAAACAGGACTCTCAAATAGAGTGACCCAACAGGGTATATAGGCCAAGAGCAGACCTGGTCATTGAACTTACCCATGTTAGAAAGTGAATCAGATGCCAGTTCACGAATTGTACAATCTCCATCACTAAGGCATCTCAGCAAGCCATTTGCTATACCTTCCCTGTTATTTTTCCAAACACAAGATTAATAAGAATAACATATTGAAGTATGCTGAGAGAGAGAGAGAGAGAGAGAGAGAGAGAATAATCATGAATCGGTCAAATAGCAGAATCTTACCACTTCAAATAAGGGAGTCCACTCACTGTCTTTGATGATATACTTATCAGTTCGCATATGACATCAATGGCATTTCTTCTCTGCATAGTGTTTCCACAAGCAAGTCGATCTATAACTTCTTTAACACAGTGATTCTCCGAGTTCCTGACAATTCATTATCAACATCCCCTATAATTACATGAACCCTAAAACCTTATATCTCCCGAACTGATTAGTGAACAGAAAGAAAAGGTACATGGAACAGTATTCTGCAATGAGCGTGACAGCAGCTCTAGCTGTTCCATCCCTCTCATCCAGAAGCTGAAGCAGCAAAGGGAGCACCGCATTGAACTGTTCTTTTTCGACAAGACTGCTTTCATCAGAACAGTTCAACTTGAAAATGGTCTCCTTGAATATGCAGATAATCCCATCTATCACATCTCCATCTGCACAGTTTAGCTTGAGGAGAAAGGGCAGTATGTCAGTCTAGCTACAAATGATAAAGTGAACCCAACACGATATAAACCAGCAGAGTATCGTTGAACAAGAAGTGTGATTTCACTATATCTTAAACACCTTGATCACATTGAATCATGAATATCTCAGCTAATAGTTCACCATGGCTTTGCCACACAATTTTGATTGAGTAGGATTTCATTTTGATGCATATTTGATAGCAAATCAGAAACTCTTTCCAATCATAATCTTGGCCACAAAAGAAATATTTTACCATATCGAATGTTAAAACAATATAACAAGTTTTTCAAGTTGATGCCATTCAGACAACTGAAAACTATTTTTACATGCCGCATCAACAATGCCAAATCAACTATCCAAAACAGCAGTATTATTATTTGCAAAGAAAAACCGGCAAGACAACTCATTGTCGCCGTCTCCGAACTTACATAGTTACACCTCAAAATCAATTGAGAAAATTACATAATCCACAAGCCTAGCTCAAGATAATATCTTGCCAGGGCACCCACACCCATAATGAGCTTTTATCAATTCAAAAAGTATCTGAAAGCAATACTGCAGAGTGCATATTAGTCTTAAAATAGACTCCAACACTATCATAAGTTATTGCTTAATAATTTCCAAAGGAATTTAAGCAATTGATCACTTGGAATCCAGCCTACAAATACAAAAGTAGCGCAATCTCCTGAAACCCTCCAACATAAGTACCTGAGGTAAAAGAACCTGGGATATCTGTGATCCATATTCCAACACAGTAGTTTCAAACCTCTTGCCAACAAGACGACCCAATAGAAGACATAAGCAATTCAGGAAGAACTTTCTGGTCTCTGCCCCACCCTCATCATACTCCTCATGCCTGTATGAACATCTCTCTGCATAGGACTGCATGTTTGAGTAGCAGCAACTGAGCAAGCCGGATATGACGCCAAAAGGAATCTAAGAAATGATTAACTTTCTAATAAAAGCGAAATCATTTCTGAATAATAAGTTCATGTTCGGTGTGTTGTGAAAACTTGTGAATTACAAATAGAAAATGTAGAAAACAAGAACATCTGAGGCGTGCAAATATTATCCTCAAAGATAAATTCTGTACTTTACTAAGTGCAAAAGGTGTGATATAGCTATGCTCCAAATTACAACAGACCTTCCAAATAGCGTGCACCTCACTATTTAGATTGCAGGAATATCACAATTCTTATGATACCACAAGTCTCTATGTCTTCAATTATTCTCTAAACACTTCAACTTATAAAACAGCTAAACTCTTTCTCTAATGACTTGGACTTCCCTTCTAAAAGATTATGCATGAGCCCATGTATTTATAGAGCTTTGTGACCGTTCCTTGAAAGAATTTCTGGTAACCAATGAAGAGTGCTGTCGACTTGCATGGATATCACCAGCTAGAGATTTGAGATTTTCGAACAAGGAAAATGCTCCACTGACCACCGCCTAAAATGGCTTCATAAAGAAGCAAATGTCCACCACCAAATATTTGCTTTGCAATGACACAAAATGACTTTAACTTAATTCGTGGTCCATCTACATGACTTCCACCACCAATAAAATTCAATTCAAAGAAATTAATAAGCCTTTTGAAATGCCTATTATATACAAAAGGTCATCCCGATAAATCCGTATTGACATTGTAAAGCACATACAGAGTATGTCCCACCAATCATCAGAGTAAAGAAATAAGATACCCACACCAATGACGATGCATTGGGATGACCAAGAAACCCAAATCATCCAACTTTGTTGAAATGAAATACGTTTCAGTGGGACCTTCTACCCAGGACTATCTTATCAGTTTGCCCTATAACTAATAGCTTAACCACTGAATTTAATTCCTTAAGCTTCAGTGCCTCACAGACATGGGCTCTAAATAACCTCTACTTTCTAGGACAAACTTGTTGGCTTGCTTGGGAAAAAGAGTTCCTTAACCAACTAACAGCATTACTGACGCGTTAATAGATGTTTCTAAAGGTATCTATCAAGTGACAGAGAGAGGATGATGGAAAAATATAAAGCTGCATAAACTGAACTCGTTCCATTAACCTGAATGCCAGATAAGTATTGTTCCAACCATGCTTTAGAATGCTGAGAGAACCTGTGATCTTCCAAATGCAATAACTTGCTGTAATGCTTCCAACATGAAGAGAGTAGTAGCTCTTGAGTCTTCATTACATTTAAGTCTGTCTTCCAAGTTATAGGAAACAAAATAATCAGTTACAGAAAATTTTGAAAAAAAAACAAATAACAGTAAAAACCTCAAAAGAAGTGAAGATGTAAAGGACCTGCCTCATTTTGGGAGCAACCAGAGTGCTTCTTAATATCCAGTAACCATTTGAGAACTCCTTCCAGTCCTCTAGCGTGTAAAGTTCGGCTCTTTCTGCTCCACTGCATCATTGTGTGGGTACTCTATGTAAATAAGGACAAATCCAGAATATTGACTAATGAAACCAGCCCAAGCCAAAAGCCTTCAGTAACTAAACATGCCAATGCACATATGATTTTCAGTAAATTTTTATTATCGTTTCTCTTATTCCTTCAGCCACCGTCAAGGAAAAAGAAATCTAACTACGACATTGCCAACAACCAACTAGCTCTGACATTCTCTCACAATATAAACTACATATAGGAGATGAAAGAGACATACAGCAAAGAGCAGCCGCACCAGATTCACGAGTTCATCTAGGTGATTGGAAAGCAAGTTCTTCGGTTCTAGTTCCATTTTTGGGATTCCAACAGTTCCCTCATCAGCAGCAGCAGCAAGCAAAACCCTGCTTGTGTTTATAGATGCATCCGAATCTACATAACTTTCATGGTTGCTCACAATCTCGTCTTTTCTTGTCAATGCTTCAGTTAGAGCTAGAAAACAATCGGCAGCGGAAATTGAAAGACGAGAAGGTAACTCATATCCATCTTGCAAGGAGCTGCAAAAAAGCATTTCAAAGGATAACATTAACGCTCTGCAAGGCTGTAAAGAAATTTCTTGAGAGCATAAAGTGACATTCATGAGATAGCTTCCACAACATTCAACAAATAATGAATCTAAGACATGGAGATAATTCAAAACACAACCAAAGTTTGCAGAAAATGACGTTGGTTTCTTTCAATTTAAAACATAATACTAGACGTATATGCGTTATGTGACTTGTTCGGGGTATATTTAATGCTATTAGTCAATCGTAAGTAGGTGACAGAAAAGGTAATTAGCCATCTTATGCACACTTTCTATTAAGTTAATGACAAGATGTAGTCTTTTAGTATTTTTCTCTCCGTCTCTCTTCAGATCCTACAATATTTGCACAACTTACCAAACTAATCTCCAAGGTGCAAAAGCATATTATTTGAAGCAAATTTCATACTAGGATCTAAGGAACGCCTTTGTCACTGGATGGTCCTCCCATATACTTGTGACATTGTTACCTTGTAATGTAATGAGCAAGTCCACTAGGCAAGACCAGTGCTACCAACTTAAGAAAAAGTTCCTAATTTTATTGTCTTGCATCTCATAATTCTATGCAACACAAATGCTATACATGCCTACCTGTCCTCAAGCACATATATTCGTCATTCTTTTGCATGAGCAAACAAAAAACTTTCAAGAAGGAGACGGTAAAAAGCCAATTTCAGAGGAACAACAAGCACAGATAACAAGAGCGAAAGTTTTCTTTTGGCAGGTTTTTTAACCAGAGGTGTAAAAAGAGAGTTGTCCCTTAACTATCAGTATAATCAATCCACAATTTTTAAAGACTCAATTTGTTCATTAGCATGGATAAGAGGGTTCCAAAGCGAAAGGACTTTAACAATTGCAATCTGATAGCAGATAAAAGATTTTGGCTTGGGTACTTTTTATTGGAATTTCCTTTTCCATTCTTGCTTTCTCAAAAATTTCTGGTGGGATATCACCGGTCGACAAACATTAATTTTTCCCTAATCCAGCATTACATATCATGAAAGAATTTTAGTGAGTTGGCTCAGAAA
Source organism: Syzygium syzygioides (assembly GCA_031216285.1). Classification (NCBI taxonomy): domain Eukaryota; kingdom Viridiplantae; phylum Streptophyta; class Magnoliopsida; order Myrtales; family Myrtaceae; genus Syzygium; species Syzygium syzygioides. Next base: position 24,725,160 of record CM062242.1, on the reverse strand, counting down.
GAAACTTCTACTTAAGCAAGTTTTGACACCAAAAACTCAAAAAATTAGAAGTAACACCGAAGGAATTAATGGAAATAATTGTTTCTAACTGTGAAAGGGGGACATATTCTAAATTTCTTACACTTTTTCTACCAAGAAGTAGTGTGGTAAATCTGAAACCATTTCTTTCCCCCGTGCAAAATTTTGCGAGTTTTGGATTTTGAATTTAGAACTCTTGTTCCTTCCCCCTGCACTCCCCCACAACCTTCTGCCTATGTAAAGCTAATCGACAAGCAAACCAATATCCATATTTAGATGGGACAATTCCTTGGTATCCATTTGAGGAATTCCTGCATGTCCCACTTAACTTGGACTGCACTTTAGGAGCAGCGACAAAAGTTTGGCAACAAATATGAACAGGAAACAATAGACATGTATATTCATCAGCACATTCACAAAGGATTCTCACAAATTCCACAGAATAGACCTTTGATTTTTGTGATAGAATGAAGAAAAGAAAGAACGTATTCAATGAAGAAAGCACTGATTCTTGGATTTTTCAAGGCACTAGAAAAAACAAACGCGCACCCATTTCCCACTACAAGAGATCTGGAGGGAAAAGCAACCTAAAAATGGCCCTTCCAATACATCAACTTGGTACTGGAAAACCAAAATAGTTGAAAGAAGCGAACAAATCAATACTTCACAGGCAAAGTAGGTTTTACATGCCTAAGATTTACAGAGCGAGCATTGAGTCGTTGGTGCAGGTCACGGAATTCAAAGTGAAGAGACACATACCTTCCTTTGCGTATTATAGTAGAAAGATGCGAAATACATGGACAAAGCATCTCCAGAATCACATAATACTTCCTCCTTAATCCTGCCATCGGAAGTTGAAAAGGGAGTTCCACCATCAACAATAACGTTAACAGTAACATCTCAACAAAAGAAATTTTCCTTGATTAAGCATGGATCAATGTGAAATGCCAAAGGAAACCTTTTTTCATGAAATGGATCCTTAAAGCAACTTACCGAATTCAAAAGAAATAAATTTGCCAAAGATTCAGATTATTAGACTTTTACATCCTCGTCTAAGTGTGTCAAAAACTACACGAAATGGAATAAGAGTGCAATTCCAATCACAATAATGCATTTTGATGGATGAAAAAATCAGGCAGAAGCACACAAACAAAACAAGGATATCGAAAATGATTTGGTATGTGCAAGTGCTTCGTCTTAACATGAATGGGCATGTTGTACCCTTACCATCCAGTAAATATTGGCTGATTGCACTCTCAAATTCCAAAAGACCTCGTACTAGGGTACACCAGCCCAGTGATATATAACGATCTTCTTTTCTAGAGATAATGTCAGCGAGATTCTCCATGAAATATTGGAAAAGGAACTCATCTTGAACGAGCCAATCAAGAAGTATCAAGATTTGGCCAGAGTGTCTTGATTCTTTGCTCCTCAGTGACTGCAAAAACAAGTGCTTCGCATGTAACAGTGAAAGATATGACAGCACTTAAGTAGAAAAGTACCCGATTTTACTGACAACAAAGCTCACAGAATGTAAGAAGCAAGAACAAAGAATAAATAAGTTAAAACTAAAAAATGAAGTAAAATGCTTCCCTCATTAAAAAAAGAGCCAATGATAGAAAAAGAAGAAATTATTAAAAGACGAACCAAAAAATCACCAAGATGACACATGACCTATATCCGTGCAAACATATTGAACATTAGCCGATTCACTCGTAACACATCTAATACACAAGAAGAAATAAAATGACATCTTGTTCCTATATAGAGAAAGGTTTAACAAGCTCCTTCAGTCCACTTGTAACAATCTACGTAGTTCTCTAGGTAAATAGATCCAGCTTTCTATTAACTCGTGGCATCCAGGTGGACCACCACAGCTCCTTTCTTCTCAAGAACCCATGCATCCTTTGTCAAACACAGTATTTTAAGGGCACTTTCCTGATACAGCTTGAATTAGTAAGTAATTCTCTCCTGTGCATCTCAAATACAGGAAGGGGTGAAATCACATCAAGTTTATGAAAAAAGTTGCTTGCATCATCCAATCCAATAAGCAGGAACTCCTTAAATATCCAATAATATCTACACACTGATTAGTACTGTCCAGGTGTGCAGATAATAGAATCGAATGAAACAGTTTGCTAGGCAACAGAATTAGCTGAAGACAGAAACCCATTTGCCCGAAACCAACATCCTTCTTGAATAGAGATCTCAAGCAACGAAAAGCCCCGAAAGTGAGAAGTGCTTCACAGCATGCAAACACACTAGACTCGGTTCGATCAGGAAGGAAATTAGGTTTTTCCCCGAACAGCACGAGCAAGTATTCTCCAACACAAAAAAAAACCGCACCGCAGAGAATAAATTCGAACCAAAACAGCATAACGGGAATTGATTCGCTCGAGCAAACCAACAGTCCAGGCAAGAACACGTACGTGTTCGAACATCGGAACGAGAACCTGGTCCAACCGCTCCTTCCTCTCGGCCGCGTCCTCAACGTACTGGTGCAGAAACAACAGCGACTCGTCCAGAGAACCTGTTCGCATCGAAACAGAGATGAGCACGGAACAAAACAGCGGCACCAAAACACTCGCAAGCGGCGCCGCCACCGGCGCAACCGGCGGACAGAGAGACCCCGCGACGCACCGGCCGGGGGCGATCGGAGCTCGGGAGAGAAGCGGGAGGCGGCGTCCCGGAGCTTCCTGGGGCGGGCGGAGAGCAGGGAGGCCAGAACTCTGCCGAGGGCGAGGGAGGCCATGGATTCGGAGCTCGATCGCCATAGCAGCCGTCGCTCTTCTCCTTCCTCCGCCGCTGCCTTCTCCATCGCGACCGGTCGAGAGGCGAGGCGAGGCGAGGCGAGATCGTTCGGCGCGCGAAGAGAAGCTACGAACGAGCCGGGAAGAGGGAGTTGAGCGGGTCCCGCTCCGCGAGAAATCGGGTTTCTTCTCGCCGGCCGGCGGACGGAAAACGAGCAAATGGTTTTGGAGGCAAAAGCTGAGATTTTGTCGAGAATTGATTACGTGCTCGCGGGTTCTTCCATCGAACGTTTTTCTTAGATACGTGATGGACGGTGCATCGGGGGTGATAGGTTTCCGGGCCGGTTCGCACCCTAGGATCAATTTCACGGAACGAAAATTAGGAACCGCCTATTAATTACCGGACTCAGCCGTGAACTCAATCGCTGGTTCGATCCGATTTCTGAATGGATCCGTGGAACTGGCGGGATAGAGGTGGAGAAGAGTAAGAAAGGGCGAAGGAGTAGGGGAATGGTAGGCACGGCCGGTCGCTCACTGTTGTTACCATTAGGCTTGCGTAGGTTCGCGGTCTATGATATCGGGAAACTCAATGTGTAAGGAAAATGCTTTCGCGATAGAAATCATATGAAATTGTGAAAAAAAAAAATTGGCTTGGGAAATTTGAAAAATATTTTTGGCGAGTCAAATTCGGTTTCATAACGTGTCTGAATTAGGTTACATCTCGAATGGAATTGAGAGCCTTTGCTTACAGCAGAAGGAAAGAAATCCTCGTTCAAGGATAGTTTCATTATCGCCTTCGTTTCGTAAAATCGATCTGGTGCACAATATTTCACACGTCGTCACCTTGGTCAATCGGGATGTATCATCGAAGAAAATGTCCCGCTCTCATCAAGGCTAAGAAATTTGAGAAGAACTGTTGGATAATAGAAGTAGTTCCTTCCTTTGCCTTCTGGGCCGAGTGCGTGGAGCCACGAGCTGGACAAACTAGGAATTCGCCCGAGGAAGATTTGGTTGTGGCCCAATTCAAATCAGACCATTATCCAGGTCGTATCGTCGTGTATTAAGAATTTTATAACGTTCTGTTGTGTTCAAGACCGAACCCGTAGAATTCCATTTTATTATATCATGCTTGCTATAAAAAAGCTATACACGGTTTTATTTTTTATTTTTTGATAAACCCTGGGGCAACACGTGCTAGCCACCACACACATACTACCAGTTAAGTCACCCTGCAGCACCCGGATTCGAACACTCAACCTTTTGCGAGAGGAAGAGTGCGCGTTCCAGCAGCGCCACCCAGGATAAATCGAAAATTTTCATAGCAAACACAAAACAATATGTTGTTTTGAATAACGATATAATTATATTTGAATCTCTCTATCTAGCTTCGGTTACTTCGATCAACTGATCGGCCCCTCAATTTCTTTGGAATTTACTTTGTCTTGATGCCGCGGACATGGGCATTGCAGATTAAGCTTTTTCAATTCACTAAAGTTAATATCACGTAACAAATGACAAGCCGTTGCGCCAAAAGCGAGAGACGCGGGTGATGCACGGTACTTTGGCAGCCGGGCATGGCCGCACGGTTTCGTTTCGGATTTTTCCCGCGGCAAATCTTTTTCGACGCTTCTTCTTTCTCGGCCTCCGCGACCACGAGACGAAGATTTGACTATCGTCGCACGCTTGGTCATTATTTGCTGTAATCGTCAAACAGACGCCGGTGTAATGTCGCTCTCTCGCGGGCCTTTCTGGGGCGCCGTCATCTGGGGGAGGCTCGCTCTCGCTTCGTTTCCGCGGTCAACTTGGCTAGTTCCGCCCTCCTTGTCAATTCGCTTCCTTCTCGCGTTGAACCTTTTCTTGAACTTTGCATGTCGCCTGGCTCATCGTCCCTCTTTGGTTCCGCAAGGCTCCCAAGTGGCAAGGGCTCGACCCCCTGTTAATTCCGCGGAGGGTTCCTCTGTTTCTCTGGTTTCGTTGCGCTCTTCTCTGGTTTGAAGTCGGGTCTCGGTTTTTTCGCCCTTCCTCGTTCTTGTTTGCTGAAAAATGGGCGACTTTCGGTGATTCTTGAAGTGGGGAGAGACCGCATTTTCTCGAGACTCCGATCTTGGTGGAGGGTGTTTCCCGTCTTAAGAAGAACGTTAGGGAGATGACTGTGTCTATGTTCTTCAAGGACGCGAGGTAGTCATTTTCGGTACCCACGCATCTTTTATTGATGTTCTTGAGTGAAATCCCGGTTTCCAATCTAATTCCTCCGTTGTTTGTGCTGAGGTTACTACTTTCGTTTCACGAATTGTAATCCGGGCTGGCAGCCAGCTGTTGCCACAACTGTAAATATGGCAAGTTTTTGTGCATGAAATATGACCACTTCCATATATTCTGTCGGGGCAATTTAGGGTTAAGTGGTGCGAGAAGCGTTTGCTTCCCCTGCCAAAGATCACTGGTCTTTTTGCTTTTACTATTCATTTCTTGTCATTGGAGAAGTTTTATATCCAACGAATCATTCAGTCCAGTATACGATATGTCATGCCTAATTGTCATTTGGAATGCGGTGGTCAGAAACGTGTTCAAGAAAGATCAGCTCGGTGTTGAGATAGCGCAGATTGCGCTCCCTGCAGCTTTGGCTTTAGCAGCAGATCCCGTTGCTTCTCTCATTGATACGGCCTTCATTGGCCATATAGGTCGGTCATCAGCTCCTCTTTTTAGTTATTCAGGATACTCTGTTGAGTGATACGTATTTTTGCTTCATATCTATTGTAACATCTCATGGCCTAGCTTTCATCTTTTCACTGCCAATTGACTTCCCAAGAGTGAAAGAGCTCTTCAATTAGTGATGCCATGGAGCTAAGGAACATACAATCTTATTGACTGAATCTGGATAATTCATGCAGATCATGCCTTTACTGACGGTGCTTTGTGTATCATGCTAATATTTTTGTAATTGGTGTTGATTCTGTTTGAGAGTAAATACCCACACTGTTGGTATATAAGAGTGTGCAAGGATGAAATGCGAAGATGTGTTTTGTCTGTTATTGGTATTCATTTTCTGTAGGTTCTCAAAGTCACTGGAACGGCCTTAGGAGTATCGAAAATTGATGGAAACTTCATGAATTTGTTCTCAATTTGCACTTGTATGTTTCACCACTCAAGAATTTCGAAAGCATTTAATATACTTGTGCTCATTTCTTCAATCTTCAAGTATGTTAAGTTGAACAGTGTGGAGAATGTGCATTCTTGTTGTGTTTACGTGCCTTCTCTCTATTGTGCTGCAAAACCCGATGTTTTTCTCTATATTTCTTTCATTTGACTGTCAGTAACTAAATACATGTCTTTGCCATTTCACATTGTGACTTCCTCTCTTCGAAATCTTGGGTGGGATATATGCAGGTCCGACCGAGCTTGCAGCTGTAGGAGTCGCCATTGCCGTTTTTAATCAAGTGTCGAAGATTACGATTTTTCCTCTCGTCAGTATTACAACTTCGTTTGTTGCGGAAGAAGATACCATAGAGCAATTGCATATTGAAGGACAGAAAAACAAAAATGGAGACAAATGGTTTCCAGTTGACAAGGAAAGCGATGTTGAAATGGAAGAGCTGTTACCTCAGAGCGGTACGCTCTATTTAGATCGCCTTTCTCCTGAGCCTACTCAATTCCTCGAGAGCACATTGATAACTAAGGCTCCTCCTGCTTGGTCATTTTGATTTTCTGTTATCAGTGCCACTTTTTGACATGTTTGAAAACCGAATTTCTCTTTTGGCAGATTCTACCAGCAAGTCATCATCCACTAGTACTAGTTACGATAAAATGGCTAATCTTGACAATAAGAGAAGACATATTCCATCAGCTTCATCGGCATTGGTCATCGGGAGCATACTTGGGATAGTGCAAACTTTGTTCCTCATATTTTCTGCCAAGCCAATCTTAAACTACATGGGCGTGAAGCCTGTGAGTTCTGTGTTTTTCGGTTATGCTCTTATTATGAGGAAACACATTGTGCCTTGTGTTGAGGAGATTCGGTCATTCTACTTTCAAAACTGATCTGCTTTTGCAGTCCATGTGGTTTGGATTATAACTTTTAGTCCAGCAAATTGTTTTCCTTCAACTTGGCACATGTGGCTAATCATACTGAGACTAGGGATATCTCTTGGTGCAGGACTCGCCCATGCTAATGCCTGCTCAAAAGTACCTAACGTTGAGATCACTTGGTGCTCCGGCTGTTCTTCTCTCTTTGGCCATGCAAGGAATCTTTCGAGGATTTAAGGATACAAAAACTCCTTTGTATGCGACAGGTGAGCTGAAGGCTCCTTCTGCCAAACTTTCTTTTATCTACGTGGACTTTTTGGTGCTAGCACAAACTAGAATTGAGTATTGCTATGGATATGTGCGGGCATCCAAAGAAAGGAAGCCAGTGCATTAGTCTTCTGTGGAATGCAGATTTTGCTTTCTGCCTCTTACAGAGCAGCTTGAATGTCTGCTATATCATGTCAATTTGTGTGTTTAGTTATCCGTGTTGGCAAAAAAGCCATTTGAATAGATACATTTAACAGGGTCTGATTGCTTCAATGCTTGCATTCAGACCTCTGAGGTTTTGACTTTCACCAAGTACCCTAAAGAAGCAAGAGCTTGGTTATAAGCAGCATTTACAACGTTTTGAAGCATGACGAAATTCATTGCTCATGGCATTCCCTCCATGATGAAAACTTGCATATTTATACATAGAGTCCAATAGAGACAATGATGCAAAGCTCACTTTATTTGAAGGAATAAATTCTTGGCTTTGCTGTACTTTATTTTTTACTTTCGGTGAATAAATCTTCTTTCATAAAACCTTTCAGCTCCAGCCTTTGTGCAAAGATGTTGATTGATAAAATGGTTCAGAGAGGGCACATCAAGACCATGAGATAAATTCCTGTCTCTTAGATATTTAGGAAGACACATCTAGTGTGGTATGCCTACTAGATATTACCTTTTGGAATTGCTATCACGGTGGAGGGCCAGCAAATGGGCCATGGATATTGAGTTCCTTAACTTAGATACTCACAAAAATGTATTGTCCACATCATATAGCATTTGCATCAGCAGAAGTTTAATGTATACAATTTTTGTTATTATCGCAATTCAAAGGTATGTTTTTAATTGGTTTTAAAGATTAATTCAGGGTTTTTGATTTCCATTTAGTGGTGGGTGACGCTTCAAACATCATCTTGGATCCTCTATTTATTTTTGTTCTCCGGATGGGCATCAGCGGTGCAGCGATTGCCCATGTTATATCTCAGTAAGTTCTGCATGTATATAGACGTTTTCCCCTTCTGTGATTTCACTTTTGCCCGATAATGATGCAACTTTCTAGGTGGTTTTACTCTCTGACACGGTAACTTGCTATGTTTAGGTATTTGATTTCACTTATACTGCTGTGGAAATTAATGTCACAAGTTGATCTGTTACCTCCAAGCATTAAAGATCTCAAATTTGAGCGATTCCTGAGGAACGGTAAATTTCACATGCTTGTCAGCTCCTGTATTTTTTTGGTTTTTACTATTCTTTTTAAGTCCATCCTCATCTTCGTCAAAACCCAGCATTGTTTCTTTTTAATCTTATGAATGATGCAGCTGCATATAAAAAATTTTAATTTGATAATCTACGGATAAATGAATATGTAAGATTTCTTGTTAGATGGCAACGCCATTTTCTCTATGCGGTATTGCGAGTTTCTTCACTAGATTGGACACAATTGGTTTTCTTTCTTTTAACGATAACCAAGGACATGATTAGTTGATTTGCTGAAGTTACGCAAATAAAAAGGATATAACAACTGCTTGTGAAGCATATTAGATGAGAAACATAACATCAAATGCCGTGGCACATTTTCTCTCTGTGTATTTTGTTTGAGTTAGTTGTACAACAGCTAATATTCATTGAAGTACTAAAAAGTCGGATTATTTTCTCATTGGCATTTCTAATTTCTCCAATTCTGATTATGACAAATTTATATCAGACTTGTCCTGATTTGCTCTTTCTCACATCATTTCTTCTCAAACATGTCTCGTGTTCATATCTTGTGGAAAGTAGACGGGTCTGGTATATGGATGAACACAAATGTTTGTAATAAATGATAAAATTTTGGTTTAGCGGTTAAGCTGACCTATCTCTGTGCATTTTATTCCAGGATTTCTCTTGCTGGTGAGAGTGATTGCTGTAACATTTTGTGTTACCCTGGCAGCATCGTTGGCTGCCAGGCATGGAGCAACATCAATGGCTGCCTTCCAAGTTTGTCTGCAGATTTGGCTTGCAACCTCTTTGCTTGCTGACGGATTGGCTGTTGCTGGACAAGTAAGAAATGAGTGGCTTAAGTTTTTATGTTTTGGTAAAACGGAAAATGAATGGTTGAAACAAGTAAAAGAGATGTCACAAGTGATGTCTCATCGAAATCAAAGAAATGCCTTGGTGAACATGCATAGTTTTCCTGAAGATCTTTCTGTTTTTTTTTTTGAGGATGTAAAGTGATGCGTAAGCATTGAATGGTAGATGCTGGAAACAGCAGAAAGTCTTCCCTAGTATTCTCAATGTCGTTGCTCCATCTTATGAATGATGCATTATTGAATGTCAACAGACGTAGGTATGCATTTTTGGCAAGTATGAGAACTTGAAAGTTGCTAATTGGAATATGTTTGAGTGGAAGAAGTTATCTTAGATGGCTTTCTCAATTCAATTCCTTGAACAAGAGTTACTTGACTCAGTGTTTCATCATGTCTCTGCTGTTTTCTTCCATCTGCTTGCTCTACTGCATCAGCTTAAGAGTTGGGGTATTTGTTGGCTTAGTAATATACCCATCTCCTTTGTCACCGTTCTACTATTAGTCTAGAATAAGTGCTCGCAAGAGAGCTCTGTAGGTTTCCCTGGGAGATTTACAATCTAATTGAAGGATCACATGAGCGTTTGAGGATAATTACCTGGAGATTTTGAGGTGATAATGCTGGTGCCTGAATCTCATAACTTCTAGCTCGGTTCAGACCTATACATCTTATCTGATTGAGTGCACTGTAAACCGTGATATATATGGACTAATTTTATGTTTTCCCCAATAAAGCCTTAAGTTTCTTTTTAGCGAAACTATTTCCAATTTTTCTCAAGTAGTTTGAGATGAGTTTTATTTTTCTCAGGCAATCCTTGCAAGTGCATTCGCTAGGGGAGATTACGATAAGGCCACGTCAACAGCTTCTCGTGTATTGCAGGTATATTCAAATATTTATCCTGACGGAGTAGCTTTTGTCAGCTCTCTATATTCTGAAACGCCTTTGATTTTGATATGCAGTTGGGTTTGGCCATGGGGCTAGTTCTCTCTGTTGTCCTTGTCGCAGTGTTACAGTTTGCTTCCGGATTATTTACGGAAGACGCTGGTGTTTTACATCTTATTAGTGTGGGGATTCCGGTATCTCCCTTTCCTGGCCTTGAATTTCAAGATAATTCTTCCAAATCATCCGAGACTTAGTTATACCGGAACTGAATTTTTAACTTTTGCTTATCAGTTTGTTGCAGTGACTCAACCCATCAACGCTTTAGCCTTTGTTTTCGATGGAATCAACTATGGCGCATCTGATTTTGCATATGCAGCCTACTCAATGGTATGCGACTGAAGATCTTGTTGTTTTAGAGATTATACTATGCACTGCTTCACGGATAATGAAATTGCATATGTACGAAAGCATAGTTTTTAAGAGAGGGCCTTGTTTCTGACCAAAAAAAAAAAAAAAGAAAGGAACTTGTTACCTTCACCTTTGAGAAAATTAAACGGCGCGTCTCTCTCTATCTCTCTCAACTTCTTTTTGTTTTATTTACTTGCAGGTGCTGGTGTCTGTAGTGAGCATTGTATGTTTGTGTTCACTGTCCTCAGCTCACGGTTTTATAGGGATTTGGATTGCTTTGACCATCTATATGACTTTGAGGACATTTGCTGGTTTCTTAAGGTAATGCTCTGTTTCTATAAAGGCTCTTTGCGCCTTCTATCTCTTTCTAGATGCCACAAGATACACATCTCAGCTCTCTAATTTTTTTTGTCTCTTTAGTCGCTTTGCTGATGATTTTAGTTACAAATGAGAATTCTCATCTTACCAAACACCGATTTTCGGAAATATGCAGGATCGGTGCTGGGATGGGACCTTGGGGATTTCTAAAGAACTAATTGCGGCCCCGACCTTCATTCGTCATTTGGTTTTCTGCATTCCAACATAGTTTCCTTACACTTTGGATTGCAGAGAAATCGCACACCATCACGTGATACTATCTTTGCATCATTTTCTTGACGTGGTACCTCCACACTTGTATTTAGATCGTTCCCTGCAATTTTAAGTGCAAGAAAGTGTTCTGCAATTGTCTTTCACTTGAAAAAGACGGTAGCTTGTAAAAGAAGGGACGGGGGAGACCTTTTTTTACCATGTATAGTCAGTCGTTCTATCTCGCATATCCACTGGTCTCATCATTGGCAAAGGACCAATTGTTTGGACTTCCTATCTCGATGCCGTTCGAGTTTTACCCTAGACAAAACTTATATAGAACCAGAGTTATAATTTTGATGGTTCCAGGTTATGAAGCATTCGCGCAATTTTCCTCTGATAATTAGAGAATAAGCCGGTCAGGTTGGATCATCCGATGCGCGCTCTTTTGAGGCAAATCATAAACTAAAATTGTGCGAGGAATGGACATTCAAAACCAGCCTGTTTGGCATACTATCTTCCCATTCAAACGTCTGAACAACCAAATCACGGTCACTTGCTGTATCGTAGATTTGATAATCGTAGAGCAGAAACAGTTTTTGCGAGTAAGCTTAAATGAAAACGCTTGTGAACCGTGCACATACACGCCCCTTGATTAGAAAGAATGTTTCCACCGCTGTGCCATGTTGAACGAAGTAAAACCCCCCAAAAGCCAAAATGTGAAATTAAGAAGACTTGTTTCCACCCCTACGCCATGTTGCTGTGGGCGTCCAAATCGATGCTTTTTAGCTACCAAACAGGATGCATGGGGACAAACCTAACCTAGAAATCCAACATCAAGACCTAGGACTAGGAACTTTGTCCTATGAATATGATGCCATGAAAATATTCACATTCGCCATCCACGGAAGAAAAAATAAAAGGACAGATGAGATCGCAATCCCATCCATTCTCTTTTGAGTTGCGGTGGTCGTTTTCTCTCCCTCTCTGATATTTCCATTGATCATTCTCTCTCATTCTGTCCTCTTTGTCAGAAGATTGGAGAACCCAAAGGCACCGAAAGGTGTCACCCCCCAATAAAATGAGTGACTCGAATTTCCTCTCAACGCACACTCCTGCTCCTCTCAACCTTTTATCCTTGTCTGTCTATTCTGTCTTTGTTTAATTCTCCCCAGACTTGCGAAAGGAAAAGAAAAAAAGAAAAAAGAGTGCAAAAGCCATGACTTTTCGAGGGAAAACTGCTTTCTCAGCCGATCTTGGCATCGACCCAGAAAAAAGTGAAAATGGTAATCATGAACGACCCTTACATCTAATCAGGAATGATGGGCGATGTGTTGGCCCATATCCCAACAGGATAAGCAATCTCAAAATGCAGATGGCGTGCCCTCTTTTTCCCTTAGATACCAGAAAGAGTGCCAACTCCACTCCCCACCAGAGCAAATTTTTCCTGAGGACCACTTACAATTTAACATTCCTCGTAACTTGTCACATCCAATTTGATACCCACGTGGAGAGGGGAGCGAATCAAGGACGATAATGTTTGCCTCCAACCTCATCTTCCACTGAGGCAAGATCCACCAATCTCTTTGAAAGTGTTCTTGATAAGTGCGAACCGCTGGTGTTCTCATTAAAGAATTCATTAATGGTTGGTTTCTCCATGAAAAGATAGTGCTTCACCCATCCACATACCAGTCCCCAAGTGTGACCCTTTAGGGTAAAATGGGAATCCACGACAGCACAGCCTTCCATGACCCTTTTGAATAATTAACTGATCGACAAGCAAGACACTTCTAAGAAACTTTCAAGGTTTAAAGAACAGAGAGAGAGAGAGAGAGAGGGCAATCACAAAAGAGATTACATGAGGAAACAAAAAATAAAGGTATTAAAATGTTTGATGGATTGTTACATCAACGATAATAGCGTCTCCACTTTGTCTACTACCAGCCGTGACCGGTGAACTTAGTTATTGGTTTCATACTACAACACCAGAGACATATCATATCCCCTCTAAGTTTCATCCTCACAAAGATTGAAAAAAAAAATCCTCAAAAGAAAAATGTTCATAAACTCTCTTTTGATCTTCGTCAAGGGCGCAAATGAATCAAAAGAGCAAAAGAATGGAACAAACATTAGTCCCCCAGTTCCATTTTGATAAAATATGATAAGGCAAAAAGGAAATGACAGTAATATGGACCTAAATTTGGAAATATTAGAAAGGAGAACACCAAACCTGGGTTTACTTTCTCTTCATAACCCAGAGGGTCTTCCTATTTTTTCCCTAATTTCTGTTGTAATAGAATGATAAAATGGTTAAAAATGAATTCCCTTTCTCCAGTGACTTCACTCATCCCTTCCCTGCCTTGTTATCTTCTTCCAGGCCCACCACCACCATCAAAAATTTCCAGAAAAAACGTAGTATTTACCAAAAAACCTTTCTGCTGTCTAGTTCCTCAAGGCCATGTAGGAAAAAAAACAACCTAGTTTTGCTGCGCCACGAGCGGATCAAGCTGCATTTGTTGGAGCCATACTCCCAACACTTCGTGATCAACTGATTCCATCTGCGAGCTGATGCTCGGAACCTCACTAGATGAAGCGGGGGCTGGACCACCAGAGAGAGTCGATGAAAGCTTTTCTTTCATATCGGTCGGAGATTCTTTAACGAGTGATTGAACCCATGAAAGATCAGGCTCCTCGCCATTGTTCCCCAGCTCGAATGAATTGGACCTGCGAAGCTTACCTAGTTCATCTGCACTAACAGCCCAGTCAGGTTTCCCATTTGTAGTCCCCCATTTCGACCAAGAACCCACAGGGGAACCCACAATGGCAGCTGAGTTGGAACCAAGCTCGCGAGAGCTTAGGCTGCGTAATTGCTGCTGCTGTTTCTCTCGTTGAGCTAACATTGACACACGAGAACTCATAGGAGAGATTGGATCCATGTTCCGAGGGGACATTCGCCCAGATTGAACACCGAAAGACGCTTGCAACAAAGGATGGTCAACACTTTTAGGAGAAAAGGTTGTGTTGATGGGTGATAACATGCTCTGCTGCTGCTGCTGCTGAAACTGATTGATGACTGCAGATTTGTGCGTTGGCGAAAAAACTGCAGAAGCCAGTGCTTGATCCGCGTAGCGAGGGGATGAGCTCTCGGCAGAGAAGAGATCATCAAGGTTTGAGGGGGTCAAAGTCTTCAGCCGCCCAGAACGGTTCAATGAATTAGCACCCATCGATTGTTGTGAAAGGACGGATAACTCATTTAGGAGCTGCTGCTGTTGCACATCATAATCTGACAGCAAGTCAAAATCCTCCTGAGGAATATCTCTCGCATTAAGAGAAGATCTCAAGCGGCTGGACTGAAGATTGCTTCCGGGAAGATGCAAAGTTGGGACATTTTGCTGGGGCCAGGGAACAGATGGGTGTGAAATACCATTAGCAGATGGAGACATGGGAGGAGTGAAGGGTGAAGGGGACATGATGGATACTGACGATGGAGAACCAGGTAAGAGGCTCATGGCTGCAGCAAAATCCATGGCAGCAGCCCCAGAGGTGCTTGAGCGAGGAGATGGAACAGCAGAACCAGTGGAGACATACAATGGTCGCATCTCTTGCTCCGTGTGGGCAAAGAAGCACACTCTCCGAGCACAACTAGTACCATCCTTGCATAACCGAGTCCGATACTGAGCAGGATGGAGCCAGCACTCAAAAACACCATGAGCATACTCACACATATCTCCACGTCTACAAGCACCCTTCCGGAAATCGGGGCAAGGGACACAGCTGTAATGGAACTTCCTTGGATCCCTTCTACGGGCATTCTCCCCCGGATGAACAAAGGGACACTCCGTCCAATCATGGGAGTAAGCTCGTGAACAAGGGCGCACTTTAAAAGAATACATTCGGAATTCATCCGTTGAGTAAATGCTATTCTTGATATCCGGAAGAGATGGATCCACAGGGTATTCCTTCTTTTCTGATGCATAAGCAACAGGAATATCACTTAACTTTGGGTTCTTGGGTGAAGAACAATTAGCAGATGCTGGGGAACCATTTTCTGGGGAAGATGAAAGTGGGGGAGAGGTTGAATTGGAAGAGGCTACAGACACTCTCAGATTGCGTTCGCTTACAGATCCGTCGGTGGACAAGAGATCTTCAAGAGTAAACTTAATTGAAAGGAGCTTTGGAGGAACGACAATAACATCCACAGGCCGGTGACCGTTAGCATCTGCTAAACTTGGGTCAGCACCAGCTGCCAGGAGCAGCTTCACAGCATCCACAGCATTCACAGCGCCACCCGAGGCAGCACAGTGAAGGGCTGTGCTTTTGTCTGTGCCACAGGTTCGATTCACATCAGCATCAGATAGGGAAAGAATGAGTTTCATTACATCGACACTACCATATGTAGCAGCCACCATAAGAGGAGTTCTTTGCATATTGACCATCTGCTTCAAACCCTTTTGACGACCATACCAGTACCCAATCTCATCTATGCTCGAAGGTTCGCGTTCCACGCATTGTCTGAAAAATTCTGCGTCATTGTTGGCCGCAAGCTCAAGCAAGCTGGCAAAAGTGTCCTCAGTCTGAATGGTCAGTTGACTCATGGCTCAAAACAGGATCTTCTTCCTCACGAAAAAGGGGACACTTCAGTGCAGATCGAATGCAGAATATTACCCACACCACCAATCACTTGCGCATGCTTCCTTCATCTGAAAGTAAAGAGGAAATTATAAGCTTTTCCCGTCAGCATGAATAGTGAATAAGAATACCAAGACCAAAGCTCGAGGCAATAACAACATCAGCATAGAAGGCGAATGACTCGAGCAAGAAAAAATATTGACAAAAAGGTTCACTGATTTGATGACAAAAGAAGATTTCAGACCTAAGAGGCTGAACTGTTGAAGAGAAACGAAAAAAAAAATTGGCACTTTCAGCAACACCAATCTAATAAAGAAGCCCTAGATTACAGACTTACTCCATATTACATGAGGCAATATGGTTAGCCGCCTAAGAAACTTAATCAAGTGACATCAGAAACCATCTATGAAAAGTAAACACTAAAAAAGAACCTCCCAATAAGAATGTTCATCGGTAGGCGCTTCAATCGCCAGGGGCATCAAAAGGGGCCAAAGTCAACAACCGAACTAAGCATTTGCCGAATTTTTCTTCATTTTCTCATCAATAAGACAGAACTAGAAGCCTAAATCGGTATTCCGGTTGCAACAACCGTCACCTTCTCCAATGTTTCCAGAGTACGGGTATCACTTCACTTCCACAGATTCGTGAACTAAACAGATAATCTCGTTTCAAAAAAAAGAGAACCAATCTTTGTTTGAAACAAGAACTCGACCCGCAGTTGAACATCAGGCTAAATCTATTTTCAATATTGGCCCCCCCAAAAAAGAGATAAAGTAGCCATCTTCATTGTGTACCAGTAAGCACAACAACAAAATTAACACTCATCACACATGACAAGAGAAGGTAAAACCAGAGGGAAGCGAAACAACAATGAGGATCTCACGCAAATCCACAGCAAAATCCCTATTTGCAGAGGAAAAAAGAACAGTCGAAGCGGAAAAACAAGAACCCGCAAAGAACAGGCAAAGGACGGAGACAGACACAGCGTTGCTCGGAACCAACGCGGCACAGATCAGAGTTCGATTCGCACCAGAACAAGAAAACCCTCCACCCAATACCCACCAGGACCCATCTCGAAGAACCAAAAGATGGAGCCAAAAAACCAGATACCCTTTGCATGCGACCCAGCAACGACAGCACCCAAAAAAAGCAAAGAGATCTTGCAGAGGGGAAAACCACGGAGCGATCGAAGCGAATCTTACCGATTGAACTAAGCCCAGCTCACTGAGCAAGAAGAGACCTTGCAGATCTAAAGCTACTACTGGCCCCCTCAGTCCAAAGCAAGCAAGCACAGGGAGAGAGAGAGAGAGAGAGAGAGAGGGGGGGGAGATTGCCCAGATGAAAAAGAAAAGAAAGGCGAGCTTCACAGTGATACCCAGAAGGGCAAAACGAAGAAAAAACGAAAAAAGAATTAAACTTTCTCAGAAGCTCGCAATGAAGAGAGAGAAAGACACCGCCCTGTCTCTCAAGGAAGAGACTTTGCTAGAACCAGCAGACAGAGAGAGAGAGAGAGAGAGAGAAGGAGAACGAGAAGGAGAGAGAGAGAGAGAGGAGAGAGGAGAGAGAGTAGGAGCGGAGACACAGACCCTGTTTTGTTGTTCGTTCTTCGCCTTCAATCTCTATTTCCCAAGTCCTCTCCTTCTTCAAGGGCAGCATCATGCACAGGGCACCCAAAAAAAAAAAAACTTAGGCCCCACAAAAAAAATAAGGGGATTGCGAAAGGTGGGGGAAAAAAAAAAGGAAGAACAGAGAAAGAAAATTATTGACCTACTTTTTGTCATTTATTTTTAAAATTTTTTAAAGGAAAAAAAAATTTTCACGGGGTTGGATAAAATCGCCTATCCAATAGAATCTGAAGGGGAAAAAAAAAATTTTAAAGAAAGGAGAAGCAGGCGCACTCACTGACAATCAATCCCCCGCGATTTAATTAATTCCGATCCTCGGCGCGAGGGCAGATGCGTCATCGCGTGCGGATCCGGGGGGCGAAACCGTAAATGCGCGCCGCGGGGATCTATGCCATCGGTGAGGTGGCGAGATACGATTGGACCGAGGGTGAATCGGGACGGTGTCGTTTGGGTAAAGTTTGGGGGAGATTCTGGCGGGGAGGATTTTAACCCTCCCGGCCCCACACCACCTCCCCACCCCCCGGTCCGTCTTTAGGTCAAATTGCGTGGAAATTCAACCCAAATTCACCCCACATGAAGGTTAAATTCCGGGGTTGGGGGGAGGGGCGCGATCCCCTGCGGTCGAGCTCACAGGACTCGGCCGCGGCCACGTGGAGCCCCGCGGTTCCACGCCGGGGCGGGAGTCGCCTCGCTTTTTACGAGATTGTCCTCGCGGGGTGCTCCGGCGAGGAGGCCCCGCCTTATCCACTCAGTCAGCGACGCGTCAGCAGGGAGGCCTGGCCCCTCGACGCATTTAATCAGAAAGTACCGGCGACTAAAGGTGAGCGATTTCCGATCTAATCTAATCCCACCGAAGAACTAATCTAATCCCACTGAAGAACTGAGAACCGAATCGGGAGGATTGCTTCCCATTTTCTATGATCGAGGATCGGACCGGGCCGATAGTTCGGTCCGGTTTCAATGGAACCGATCACGTACTTTTAAATTAGGCTTTCTATTTTAAATAAATAAATATATTTTTATTTTATTTTCAAGTGGAACCAATCACGTTCCAACGGAACTAATTTCATTTTCCAGTGAAACCAATCCTTAAAAAAATTGGTAAAGGCACGAGGGAATATATTAAGTTTTCTTTTTTTCTTTAAATAATTTAAAAAGTCAATATATATATTTATCGATCCGGTCCGGTCCGGTTTCCACCCTAGAACCGAGAACCGAATCGCTCTGAAACCGATTTCACTTTTAAGAACCGGGAACCGAATCAATACGCTCGAGAACCGAACCGAACCAGCCGGTCCGATCCGGTCCCGGTTCGAGCAGTCCATTATGCTCCCCCCTACAGACGACTCGGGCAGGTTGACGATCCTGGAGCAATGGCTACGACACAAAAGTACGACTCGAATTTGACGATGAAAACAACAAGATCGAATTTTGAGCTAACAAAATGAGGCTCGATCTCATCTAAATTACCTCGTCGTGTATTGAGTACAAATATCGAGAGACCGTCTAAATTCCCAGAACTAGCTCTTGATCGGCCGAAATCCGCATAGCATATTTAATTTGAAATAGAACATGCTTGACACATTTCTGTTCATTTTGAGTGAAAGTTAATTTATAATCATATTCATTTATTATAATAGCATTATATAATAATATCATGTCGAAGGTTAATTTATAATAATGCCACCCGCTTGGGCGGCGCTGCTGGAGCGCGCACTCTTCCTCTCGCAAAAGATTGAGTGTTCGAATCCCGGGCGCCGCAAGGTGACTTAATCAGTGGGACGTGTGTGGTGGCTAGCACGTGTCGCTCCCAGGATTTACTCCCCGGCTGTCGGCCGTGCAAGGGTTTCCTGGGTTATCAAAAAAATAATAATAATATCACGTCGATTCAGTACCTTCGTATGGTATTTCGTAGATCTCAAACAGGCAAGCCTCTATAATCATAAATCCGAGCTATCGACAATAATATTACATCGTACAATCTAACATCTGAACTCAAGTGAATTTTTTCGGGGGCTAATAGCACGAAAAAAATCTCAAATCGATACATTTGTGACAAATCATAAACTGATACATTCATGACAAATTCACCATCCATTGAAAATTTTACAATCGAATTGTTGAGTTGGATGAGATGTGGTAGTTAACGGATGCACTAACTAAGGGCTTTATCAATTTATGATTTTTCGTTATATTAATATAATTTAACAAAAATTGGAAAAGGGTAAAATTTATCGCACTAGTTTTGGGCAATTTCGTGCCATTAGCCCCCTTTTTTTTAATTATTTTGGTCGAAACTCGAGTGGGATTCACGTAAAATCGGGAGCACGTGATTGGTTTTCCCCGCGCTTGGGGGGACCGGCGGGGGGAGGTGGGAAAGTACCGGGATGGGAGGGGGGAGACCGGTTAGGTGGGTTGGGGGGGGCCAGCGCGGGGCCGAGGTGACCGGCTGGGCCGGTGCGCCGGTTGGCGGGGAAGCGGGCGCGAAGCGGGGCAGGATTAAACTGGAATGGAATTGGGGGTGGCCTGGCGTCCGCCAATCAGGAGCGCGCTACGGGGGCCGCGGACACGAGGGGAGTGGTCAATTCCGGTTAATTGCGAGGTCAAATCACAGGGGCCGGAGAAAAAAAAAAAGGGGCGCACGGAGCAACCAACGAGGATTAAAGACGTAAAAAAAGGGACAAAAAAAAAGAGGGGATAACTGTTTTCGATAATAATTAATCGATTGATTATTGGGGAAAATATTAGCGAGCCGGGAGTTCGTGACGTGGCGCGTTGAGGAAAAGGAGGGCAAGACGGGGAGAGAGAGAAATCCCGTCGCGCGAATAAGGAAAGAGCAGAAATAAATAAATAAGTAAAGGGATTTTTCTAAGAGAGAAATTGGAAACCTTTGTCTTTGGTCAGCCGCCACGGTTGACCCCCCCCACGCCCCCCACGCCCCCCGGAAAAAGAAAAAACGAGAAACGAAAGGGAAATAAACTTATTCTTTATTTTCCCCGTATTTAGCGGGAGTTGTTTTCTGATGACCCCCGTTATTCACCGCATGGAAATGTTCAAACAAAATGATTCCTAATGGGTTGAAAAGGAACGCAAAGTCGGAAAGAGGGAAAATGACACGAACGACGTGAAATGTCGCCCATAAATTTTAAATTTATCTGACATGCTCCCTGAATTTCTAGTGCGTAATCGACTTGATCCGTGGAACTGCGTGAAAATGTCCAGTATTATCCTTTCATTAATACGAGTTAACGTACTTTGTTAATTTGGCTTCTAGTCCAGTGAAGGATGCGCATAAAAAAAAAGCCATTACACATGGATTCTTTAGATAGAGGTGGCAATATGGGTCAGAAACCCTTTTTATTAACTCATTTTTAGTGAGCCCAGATTGAATATGGGTCACTTGAAATTTTGAAAACAGATCAAAATCGATTCGCAACATTAAAACCCAAGTTTATATGGGTCAAATATGGATTGAATATGAGTTTGACCAATTTAAGTTATTAACTCGTAACCTTGTAGGCTAAATAGCTTAAGTGTCATTTAAAAAAATTATTTTTTTATTTAAAAAATCAAAAATTTTAAATCATTTTTTAATTTTATTTTTTTCCTTTTTTTTCTCTGTTTCCTTCTTCTCCCGACGACCAGCCATAGGCGAGCTTCAGGCTCGCTCAAGCTCGCCAGAATTTGGTGAGCTGGAGGCTTGTCTGACGAGCTCAAGCTCGCCAATTTGGACAAGCTTGCCTACGGCAGGACGCCAGCGGTCGGCCGATGAAGAAGAAAAAGGAAAAAGAAAAGAAAGACATATAAAAATATTTAAAAATTATTTTTTAAAATTATAAAAATTGTTTACTTATTTTATATTGCATTGAAGCATTTTAGCAATATAAATATTATAAGAAACAAGTTTTTTTTTCTGAATTGGATTCTAAAGTCTTTTAGAATACGGGTTATATTAGCTATGGGTTGGCTATGGGTCATTAGATTTATACTATATGAATATGGATCAAAACGGGTTAAATGGATCAATATAGGTAGGACCATTTTTTACCCGATCCACTCGTTTGACACCCCTATTTTGAGGTAAGATATCCAACTCAAATTATAGTATAATAATCATTTTAGTTTGTTTAAATTGTTCGATTTGAAAAAATGATTCTTCACGTTATTCAATGATGTGTATTATTATATATTAATTTGAGTTTAATATCTTATATGGAAAATCAATGTGTAACGCTATTTTTTTTGTCCACAGTTCAAACTTAGCTAATTGGAAGTCAAACCAACAAATTTTGTTAGCTTAAATTAGTATAAGAATGATATTAAACATTTTTATATAATTTAGGGATTAGACTGAATATTTATTGAAAGTTCACGGATTACATTTGATAAATTAAAAGTTTAAAAACGACAATACGCGTTAGGCCAAAGTTGAAAGACCAATATTACCATTTGTGTAATTAATTTTGTATTGGGAAATAGGTCGCAATCTTTGAACTATCAATAAATGACTGCCTCGTGATAGAATCGCATTGTATATGTATCTATCATCAACCGGAGACTAATCGTGGTCTGTATATTGACATCCTGCAAATAACACGAATGTGAGAGAGATGCAAGTCAAATTTCTCCCGTCCAAATTTCAATTTTGCAAATTAATATAGAGGCAGATGAATAAAAAAAGGAAATGCTAAATTCTTGAATATAGTCAAGTGGCGCATCGATTTAACATTTTGTGACTCACTAAAATGACTGCTTATCGAATGGTTTAGAAATTTAATGAGAGTCTATTTCAGACATTTTCATTCACGAAATCTACACGTTAAAGGACCATCGAAACATTCCTAAGGGGAAAAATACAAAATTCGAAGGGAAAAGCACTCTCTAAAATCTTAAAAGGGAATGCATTAAAACTCTTAATCGCATTTTCGCCGGCACAATCGAGTTGAAACGGCAATTGCATTTCTCATTAAAGGTTTGGGATTTGGTTGTAAACAATGTTTGGTCGTACAGACTCCAAGGTTTACAATCCAATAGCATTTCGCAATCACATTAAAAAAAATTTCAACAGGGCTTTTTTTTCCCAAATTCCCAAAAATTACAAGGCAGCAACCCCAGTCGAATAAAGAAAAATTGCTTGAAAAGGAGGCTCCCGACAATTTACCAAAACGTCAAGTCACGGCTAAGCCCCCGAAATTCAAGTTGAAAAAAAAAGGTTGAGATCACGCTAAAGATAGAAAACGTCGAGTCGCACGGGACGTGGGACAGTCCCAAACGAGAGAACGACACGCGAGGTTGAAATCATGGGACGTTGGTGGTGACGATGAACATCTCTTGTTGCTACTATTGCTGTTGCCGGTCGTCTTCTCGTTGTCTCTCCCTTTCGCCGAAACGGGGACGTTTAACTGCTTCCTGGCTTGCTCTCCTAGGCAAGCAAATGCTGCCCCCCCCCCCTAATTACAACCTAAGAAACGATGGACATCAGAACGGAGGGGCATTGGATCTGTCGCCGGCATCGCAACAGAAAATAACTGCCACCCCACGAGGTTGGCCAAACGTATCTGGCGATCTAAATAATCAAATTGGGCATCCAAGTCCATGGGAAACATAGGTGAAATCGACCGGAGATGTGGTCCAAAACAAGGTGGGGATGATGCAACTTGTCGCTGGACCCAATTTCATCAATGCCTCTGCCCCTCTCTTTTCAAAAGTCGGTCTGAGGTGTGATTGGCCTCCGGATTATACAATTTGGGTTCCGTTTGGTTGAATGAAAGCTGTTTTTGAAAAAAAAAATTTGGAAAATTGTTTTCCTGACTTTTCTGGAATTTGGATGATCGAAAAACTAATCGATTTAGGAAAACTCTATACATGGACTAAAAACAACGAGCTTAGATCGGAGAAAAACGAGTTTTCCTTTTGACAATAAGGGAATCGTTTTCCCTAAACCGCCAAACAAATGAAAATTTCCCTTTAAAATGATTTTCATCAAAAGTATTTTCATTTATTGTGAAGATTTCGGCGTAACAAACGCATCCTTGGATATCGTTGAACTGGAGAATGGTTGCATTTGGGTTTTCGAGTGGTAGGTTTAGCACAAAACTCGATTTGAAAAAGAAAAATCCGATACGACTTTGGAACAAGGCGAGTTTCATGCAGTGGGCCTCAATGCATTGTATTCCATATAATCTTAGCACTGAATGACTCGTCGTTTCTCTTTCACACTAGATTGTAATTAATTTGACCATTGTGGGTGCGTCGGTGAAACTAGAAATATCGCATTGGCAATTGACAAAGGACTGAGTAATCACTGGTAAGCTCATTAGCTCGAGTTTATGTATGATAATTTTAGCTTGAGCACCCTAATGACAATCTCCCTTCGAGATAAGGCGTCGAGCCCTCCAGTGCACTTTGTCATAATCGGTGTTGGAGACATGATTTGATATCGACAAACATCTTAAGAAATGAAAAGTCAAATCCATCGGGATTATCTCGTACTGGTTGTGCAAAATGGTTAGCGGTCAGTTTATTAATGTGACCGAGAGTCTTATCATTTTAGCTAACTTTTGGGGTAAGAGAGGTTTAAGACCAGCTAACACTGATATCAGAGTCCAGGTTATCAAAAAGTCTAGACTTAATAGTCACACGGGAAAGACGGGTTGTTTTTGCTTTGGCCCAAAACTCGATATGTGAGAGGGAGATTGTTGGGTTATCCAAAATCAATTATTAAAAGGGTTGGTGATCAATTTGTAAATGTGAAGGAAAATGTCACCCTTCGAGTTAACTCTTGGAATGAGAGAGATCCAATACCACTCAACAAAATTTCTATCTTTGCATGTATACGCAACCGTGAGTCTAGGATGAATGGAGTAGAGATGAATCTTGTCAATTCAAAAGGAGCATGAGCTTAACAGTGAGAACTAAGGTGGAGCTTGACAATGGAACTTAAAGGGTCTGTTTAGTAACGTTTCTGTTTCTCTATTTTTTTATTTTTTTTCTCGAAACAAAAAAAGAATAGAAATCCATTTAATAATATCAGTTAGTTTTTGTATTATCCAGAACATAAAAGGTGGTATGGAAATAGATTTGGAACAGAAATATTTAGAACAAAAAAAGAAACAATAGAGAAATAAGATCGGCTCTCCCTCTTTCACAATATATTTTCATACTAAACCCTAAATCCTAAATCCTAAACCCTAAACCTTAACCCTCAAACTCTAAATCCCAAAACCTCAAATCTCAATATACAAATCCCAAAACCCTAAGTGGAGCGGATCCATATTATATAGAAAATTCATTAGATTAGTTGACAACAGGCCTAGTTGGCTCGTGATTTAATAATTTTTTGCATCAAGATTGGGTTCAATTGAATAATTTAGGGAGTGCACGATTTCTTTCGATGATCTCCATGTGTTATGAATTCAAGACACGTTCGTGGTGGATGGAGTATGTGTTGGATTAAGTCAATTTATCATTTATTTCCTGTCTTAGAGATTCCCCCATTAATTAAAAGTTTTTCGATGAGAGAAAAGGAGGCACGAAGTGGGTTTGGAATTTGGAACTAAACCTTGAGTCAGGTACTCTCTTTTGGAGTTTTTTATTAGGTTCAAGATATGTTCGAAAGTTTGCCAGGTCTATCCTGTCGTCGCCCCTCTTAATCATCTCGAGATTGCGTGTTTACGTGACACGACATTCGCATCCACTTAAATCAATTATTCTATTCAAAGTGTTCGAGTTTTTCTTCATAAAGGAAAGAAGAGAAAAGAAGAATAAATAGTCACACCACTCGATGCATAATGATTAACTTGGATAAATGAGAATAAGATTTTCTAGATCACGTTAAAATTTATTCCCAGTGGAGTCGAACAATGCGTAGATGGAAACGAGAGTCGACCCAACTTCTTGCCCGTGCTTTTTTCGGGGGAAGGGGGAAGAAAGGTTCTTTTAAACGCAATCTACCGTCCCTCGAGCTTATCAACTAGCCTCGTTGATTCTCTAGGACTTGTTTCTAACTCATCAAACAAACAAAAAAGCTCAAGATTGGCAAGAGATACTTCTCACGCAAAGATGGTAGTGTCTCCGTTATCTTCATTCCAATGAATAAAAAAAGTACTCTCAAGTTCGATCGATTACTATTCAAAACGTGCTTTTAAAAATGATCATTAGGAGAGGGTAGATGACCTAAAAATGAATTATAAAAGCACATGTCTCCGGACCAGTAATCCCAGATTCTTTCTTACTTAATTTTTCGATATACCGATTAAATATTATTGCTCGAAACAATAAATGATAAGATTTTTTTTTTTTAGGTTCAAGGATAACATATTCCATGATTTAGCATCGTCATCCCCTATCTCTATCGACGTCGACACGAAGGAGCACTAATTCTCCATGCACTTGCATGTTAAGATAAGATAATGGACCCAGCTTTATTTTTTTCTTCCTGCACAGTTAGGAAAACAGTGTAGCCAAAGAATGTGACAATACCCCTTTTCTTTTCACAGGACTATAAACAAATATGTGCCTTTGGAAAATTCGCAAAAATCCAACCGAGAACCCAAATCCGATGCGCCCACTAAAACCCTAAAAGTCGATACTTTTGAAAGTGACTTTCTTGTGGTGGAGGTGGGGGTCCTTGTGCTCAAAAGCAAAGCTCTCGCTACGTGTCTACATCCTCATTTTGTGATCGCTTGTGGATTTGTACATTTCCCCCCGTAATTTCATAGCGTGACAAGCTGAAGTGAATTCATTCGTCTAATTAAGTTTAGATTAACACTAAATGTGTAAGCGTTGTTATTAAAACATTATTTACCAAATGATGCGATTTATCTGCCTAGCGACATCACTGACGTGACTGAATTTTAATGGTGTTTGAATATGTTGCGGTGCAAAATTCGTTTAGGATTTGATGCGGTGGAGGTGAATCTGACTTTTGATCTTGTCACTGCACCTGCTCAATATTTTGGGATAACGACAGCAATGTGATTCTTAAAATTTTAATTTGTTCAGTGTAATCCTTAAACTACAGCCCAGTGTGCGATGTATTTGATGAACTTTCAATCTGTTCAATGTAGTCCTTAGACTTTTGATGCATTTTTCAATTTAGTTCTTAAACTATATGAAAATATTCAATATCATCCATGAACTTGAATTACTGGAAATATACCATTGAACATTTTCATATAGTTCGGTGAATTAAGTTGAATATATAACAAAAGTCCAGGGACCACATTGTACATCAAGCCAAAGTTCAAAGACCACATTGAACAAATTAAAAGTCTAAGGACCAAACTACATATTAGACCAAAGCTCGCGCATCATTTGTGTTGTTATCCCTTTTTTATTTCCATGTAAAAAAACCGTAATAAGGAGAACACTCGACTTGTGCACGGGGCAAAAATGCGTCACTCGGCCAGTACGAGGTTGCATCGAGGCACAGCTGCCTTTTTGTCGTGTATTAACAAGAGCTACACAACATTAACTACTCGGGTCAGCATGATCGGCCCAATCAATTCCTCTCACTGCCCGCCCGCGAAATCGATCTCGAGCCGGTACCACTTACACGGACGGAAGACACGACGATGTTAACAAGCTTCATTTGCTCCGCGGAAAATACACGATTATAGTAGTTTGTTCTACTTAAGATAACCGGCCAACAAAAATGCTTTCGCTGCCGATGATAATTTATGTTTAAAAATTTTCGAGTCACGATGAAAATGCTTTTTGTTCATTTATTTTTGCGGGCGATGCGAGCAACTATTTTTTCATGGCTTTTCGCAGAAGGGGGCGCCTAACCACTTCATGGGTACTTCACGGGGCTCGTAGGTTAACCGATGGCTCCATCAGTGGTCGGATCTCTGCGCTCCGTGTCCTGCGATTATAAAGAAGAAGAGTTTTTTACCTTATATAGATATATATATTATATTATCTTTTTGGCTTTTTTCTGTTCGTGGGGGACGGCTCCCTCTGGCGGGAACCAAAAGTGGGGCCCCGATGCGGAGCATCGCGCGGAACACCTGTCGCGTTCCCATTGCGTCGACGGTTCTAATCTAATCGCCCGTGAGGGAGGGGGGAGGGGGTTTCCTATCGTGCGGGCGAGCTCAGAGTATCAGGCCCGTAAGCATCAGGACCCGGAAAACCCTTCCCACCCCCTCCGCACACACTACACTCTTTGCGGGTGAATTCCGTAAAAAAAAAAAATCCCAAATTTTAAGCGAATTTTTTTTATCTCGAAAAATATCCTAAATTTTAGGATCGGACTCAAATCTGCCTTGAATCTTTTTTTTTTTGTCTTAGAAAAAAAGCCTCAAACTTTAGATTCGGTCCCAAATATGCCGCGGATTTTGTCCCGTGTAGAAAAAAGTCAGCAAGTTTCGATTTATTTTCAAAGAATGGACCCCCGTGATCCAGTCCCAACTTGACGTGGCACTTCCACGTCGATAACAAATCCACGTCGGCAAAATAATGAGGCGATGGGTACATATCGACGTCATATTTTTACTTCGATAACAAATCCAACTACTCATGGTCACGGTTCGGAACCGATCGGTTCCGGTTTATGGCCAAGTATGGACCGGAACCGGCCGATTTCGGGCCGGTTCCGGTTCCGGTTTAGGTTTTCTTTTCTTTTTCTTTTTTTTCCTCCGCCGGCCATAGCTGGGGCTCGCGAAGGTCACCGACCTTAGGCCAGGCCGCCCTCGTCGATGTCGGGCGAGGGCCGGCCTCGCCAGATCGAGCAAGGGCTCAACCTCATCGGCGTCGAGCGAGGCGGACCTCGCCTGCAACTGGCGAGGCCGGCACGGTCGAACCCTCGCCCGATCTTGCGAGGCTCGACCTCGCCGGTGTCGGGCGAGGCTGACCTCACTTGCAACTGGCGAGGCCAGCCTCGCCCGACGCCGGCGAGGTCGAACCCTCGCCAAATCTGGCGAGGCTTGACCTCGTCGGCGTCAAATTACTTTGTTGATGTAGATTTATTATCGACGTGAAAGTGCCACATCAAATTAGAACTAGACGACGGGATACATTTTTTAAAAATAAATTGAATTCTGGTGATTTTTTTTACACAAAATAAAATTCGGGGCAAATTTCAGACCCGACTTAAAATTCGAGGTTTCTTTTTAGATAACAAAAAGTTTGGAGCAGATTTGGCACTCGACCTAAAATCGAGGGTTGTTGAGGGAATTAGGCTCACTGTCGGCCAATGGTCAATATCTCCCTAGATGGGACGATCTGGCCGTCGAACGGGTCGCCATGGGACGATTTATTCGATCACCGGGATCAATATTTTTCCCCCCTCTAAATTTCTCCCCTTTTCTTAGATAATTTTTTTGTTTTCATTTCCCTCTTTGGATTAATTGGTTCGCCTGAATGAGGTCCCGCGGAGTTATGGCGAACGATTTTTTTCTAAGATTGGAGACATGCTCGTTTGACGTTGGACTTGGATTGGACCTCACTCCTCTCCCCTGTCGCTTTTCAATTGAGGTCCCTATCTTTCAGACCCACCCAAAAAAAAGAGAGGCAGAATTTTTTTTTTTTGGGTATTCACACATACCGGACCTCTTGAAGTACGAGCGGGAAAAAAAGGAGGGGAAATTATTGATCTCTCGATTGGTTGATCAACGGGTATCGAAAAAAGAGCATCTGGATTGGGTATCCGCACGTGCCGAGCCTCTCGACGTAAGCGTGAGAAGAGGAGGGGGGGAGGGGGAGGAATTATTGATCTCTCGATTGGTCGATCGACGCTTGTCAGAAAAGAGAGCATTTGGATTGAGCGTCGACAGTCTGGACGGGGGGGCGCTTGCGAGGGAAATTCATGCGGGGTTTCAAACACCACGAATCGCGGCGAGCAGTGTCATGATGACTCGAGGAAAATCCCTCGAATCTCGAGATCGCGGCTAAAGCGAAAAAAGGCGAGCGGCGCCACGCTTTATTTTTTTCGGTCCGCGGTGTCGTGCTCTAGAAATCGAACAGGCATCATGTGTCCATTCACAATGTCCTCGAGCCTCTATTCTCATGTTCCTAGATTATCCAAAAGCACATAGTATCTCTCCATTAATGTCTCGTCCATCTTTACAACCCAAGCACTCTCTCTCTCTCTCGCTTTCGAAATTCGTTTCTCTTCTTTGATTACCTCTTTGGAAAATCGTAACAAAAGCTCGTCATTTCTGCATCGTGCCATGATTAGTTTTCCTTAATCGCCCCGAGAAAACCAAAAACGGAACGGAAGGGCCGTTTGTTCCGGTGTTCGTTGTTCCAGCGGTTTTGCTTTTGTAAGTACTCTGGGGGGATCGACCTACAGACAAAATCCCCTCCCTCCTTCCTTCCTTTTCCTTTCCTTCGACGGTCGCGATGTTAAAGAGGGAGCCCACCATCACACGAATGAATGACTCAGCCCCCCTCCAATCACACAGGAGAGGCCTCTTCCGTGCCTACTTGCTCCGCTCCATAAAGTCCAAACTTCACTTTGCATAATAGAGAGCTTCGCCCTTTATGGACACCGGCTGGCCGATTGGGGTCGGCCGCCGCGATTTGAGAGTCCCGGCGTGCCCCCCCCCCGAGGGAAAAGCGGGAGGTCTAGGGTTCGATTCCGCTGCCGTCGATTCCTTCACGAGCAGTTTTGGATTTGGGAATCGATGGGACTTCGTAATTACCGGAGAACGGCAAGGCCGGGACTCGCGATAAGGGGATCAACTCATCGGTCACCGACCAGCGCCGAGCGACCCGGTTTTATAAAAACAAAGAATATATAAATTGGATTTACCTAATCCCTGGGTTCTTTAATCTCGAGAGCGTATAAAGTATAAAATAAGAAAAAGCGTATTCTTGGGGGTATTTACCTAACCTCGCGATTCTCTAGGAATTTCTTCGTGTTTTTTTTTTTTCAAAACATGTGTTCTCTAGTGAAGCTTGAGAATCTTGATTTAGAGTACGGTTAGCTCGAATTTGCAATCGGAGAATTGATTTTTTAACCCCATTAGGTGAAGAGTTGCTTTCGCGTTCCATCTGCGTCCCGTGAAGTCCATCGCCTCGCTTACGCTTACGCACCCTTTGATCAATCAGAAACTAGGAAGAGAAGAAAGGTTATCTTACATCATGGAACGGACCAATGATGGTACATTAGACTCCGATTTACGGAGGGGGGAAGAAAAAAAGTGACCTTTCGACTCGAACGACCTCTCGAGGTCGCCTCTCTTCGAGACTGTAGGTGCCCGAATCCTCGCGGCATTCACAGTGAAGATTCGAGATCGAGGAAAAAGCTCGGCCTTTGGTTCTCCCGAGCAAGATCCTTTCACGAGGTCGCGGGGTGGAATTTTTAAGGCGAGATTTCGCACGTACCGAACTGATCCGAAGCGAAAGGAGGCCTGCGAATACCGGGTGATCGGCTCGACGGCAGCGACCGGACCGAGGGCGAGAGCCGGTGAAGCGGAGGGAGGCCAAGCCCCCCCTCCCCCATCCTCCGGTAGCGAGCCGCGAGAGCAGGAAGGAAAGCCCATTGATACTTCATGGGCTTTATGGCCTACTGGGCCACGCAATGGGCCTCACGTCAAGGCCATACTACACCAAAGTGAAGATGGTTCTTGTAAGCTTTTGATGGTGTTGGTTCTTTTTGCCATCCGAAAGATGGTTGGTTTCTCCGGAAATTAGATCAATTTTTGAAAGATCACGGGCGTCTGATCCGAATTACTGCAAGAACGAGCGTTTCAGAACCGACCTTCAACGAGCCCAAAAACATGGTTGTGTCAGATAATTTTAGCTATTTAGGCTGTGAATAATAATCATTCCGTTTATCTATTTTTCGATTTTTCTATTTTAGAGAACAGATTTGGAATAGAAATTCGTTTGGTGACGCAATTTCATTTTTCTATTTCTAGATAAATTTTGATTTCAGAAATAGGTTTGGAAAAGAAATTGAAAGTAAAAATTTTTTACTTTTCTATTTTCTAAAATAAAAATAAGAAATAAAAATTCTTCTTATCACTTGCCCTTACTATTAGCTGGTCGCCCACTCATGGCCTACCACCACCCACTTGCCGTCCGCCGCCTCTCGCGCGCCCTCCTCTTGCCGCAGGCCATTGCCCGCGTCTTGCCGTAGCCCGACGCCAGCCGCCTCCTATCACCGTCCTCCGCACTGGTCACGTCGCCGTCCATCGCCGCCCACTGCCCACCCACCGTCCACTCGCCGATTTGGAAGGAAAAAATTTCGTGCTGTTATCGAACAAATTTTTGTTTTGGAAACATACATTTTTTGTCGTTATCAAATGCGCATTTTTTTGCTCAGAAAATCATCCACGGAATAAAAATAGAAAAATCCATTTCTGGCCGGAAATTAATTTCGCATGCGGCAATAAGGAAATATCACGGGGACCAGCCTACGTGGATCCTAGTAGGGAAGGACGTGCTAGAGGCTACAAAAAAAAGGGGCCTACTTCACCACCTATCCTGTTGGACCCTTACTGCTCAACCCAAGACTGCTCCACGAAAGATAAATGCATTTGGACCTAAAAAGTGTTGGACAATTCCACTTTAATATTTGCAAACTACATTCTCCCGTTGGACGCTTACGGCTCAACCAAAGAGCGGACAACTAAATGCGTTCGGGCCTAAAAGCGTTAGGCATTTCCACTTTTATATTTGCAAACTACATTTTCGTCCCAAACCATACCCGCCTCGAGCCACGTATTTGCTTGATAGGTTTTGAACTATGGACATCACTTACGTGCGGACTTAATTGAAAAATATATGCGACACCAATATTCGCAACGCCCTAATTGGAAGACCAATTGAACGATTAACAATAACAAGAGGTTTTGTAGCTCTAAGAAGTAACGGAAGGGAAAATACCTCTTCGTCTTTTTTGCGAACCATGTCCTTCTTTTTGGGGGAGGGGTATAATCTTTTTTTTTTTTTATCTATTTCATCTCTAATTCTCGTTATTTTTGCTCTATCTCTTTAGAGAGGCAAATAAATACCAGGAAAGATTCGAACTCATGACTTCCTGTTCTGATATCATGTGATATTTTGTGATATTACAGTTAACTATTAAATGAATGTGCAATTTAATATTTAATAATTTTACGATGGCCAAAAGTCATTCAAGATACCACCCGCCTGGGTGGCGCTGCTGAAGCGCGCACTCTTCCTCTCGTAAAAGGTTGAGTGTTCGAATCCCGAGCGCCGCAGGGTGACTTAACCGGTGGCACGTGTGTGGTGGCTAGCACGTGTCGCCCCCAGAGTTTACTCTCCAGCTGTTGGCCGTGCGGGGTTCCCTGGATTATAAAAAAAAAAAAAAAGTCATTCAAGATGATACGCGAAGAAAGAAGAGAGAGAGAGCCTCCCAAAGTCATGGAGGTAAATTGAGGGCACGTCTACGGATCTTTGAAAATTGCGAGGGGGGCGACTGTTGGATCACAAAAGGAGATGCGCTTCGATAAGGACGAGGCAGCGACTGATGTTTTTGTCCGCTGTTCTCCACGATCTATTCCTTTTTTAACAGCAATGATTCATGATTTCGATGGGGGAAAACGGCATCATGAAGATCGTCGTCGAGTGTTGAGAGGAAACCAACGTTCCTTCTCTCTCTCTCTCTCTCTCTTTTCATCTCGATTCCCTATTTACAGCTAATAACAACAACGCAGAAAAAACATACAGAAGTTGGTGACAGCAGCCTTTTGTCCTTCTGGCATGCTTGGCCATCGTTTATTTGTCGTCTTTCCAAACCCTCGAGCTTACAGTAGGGATTAATTTCTCGAGGTATCTTATTAATTAACGAGGGTGCTTAGAGCCCATTTGGTTCATCTTTTCAAATGCTTCTTAAAAGAATGTAAATACCTTTAAGTAAAACCTACTTGAAAAAATACAAGTGATGTTTGGTAAAAAATGCTAGCTTTGGGTTTTTGGCATTCCAAATGTTATCTTTCAGCTTTCCGGACTCAAAAAGCTGAACCAATGGGGCCTTAGAGCATCGGTTAATTGTATTGGATAAGAAACCGCTAGAAAGATGGTACATTGAAAATGACAAACGGTTTTTATTAGGGTGTTTATAGCGCTCATTAACAAAAGAAAATATGGATTTTGTTGGAAAATTGTCCAAAAAGTCGTAAATCTATTGTATAGCGAATAATTCGGTCTTAAACCTTTTAATTGTGCCAAAATTTTTTTGGTCGAAAGAAAAATGTTATTCATTAAAAGGATAAATGAGATATATATAGATTTTTATGATAAAGCAAATCAAAGCAAAGCAAAATCCAAAATACTACAAAACAAAGTTAAATCTAGAAAAAAGAAGAAGGACGATCAACAATGCATTGGCATGATCATGCACACACTCGTTTCATAAGAACGGGTTTGTCAATCAAAATAATTGGCAACTGATTACTGGATCTTGTATCATTATCAACGATGAGCACATAATGGAAATTCCTTCTCCAACAATTACGGTATTGCCATTTGGCAGTGCACGCCTTGGTTTGACTTCCTCTACACTATCTCCGTACAGAGACAATTAAG
This sequence comes from Syzygium syzygioides, assembly GCA_031216285.1. Taxonomy (NCBI): domain Eukaryota; kingdom Viridiplantae; phylum Streptophyta; class Magnoliopsida; order Myrtales; family Myrtaceae; genus Syzygium; species Syzygium syzygioides. Next base: position 24,691,431 of record CM062242.1, on the reverse strand, counting down.
ACAGGTTGAATAAACCCATATCTAACTTTAAGAAGAGCAAACCTTCATATTTCAGCGAAACGCTTCCTGCGATCATTATTGAAATTGGAGATAGATAACTTGCAAATGGATAGAACACGGGGTATCGAATTCCCGAAAACATTAGTAAACTTCCCGTATGTAAATAGGGAGAGAATAGATTTTAGATCCATAGCTAGATCGGAGAGTTCAGACTCTTGAATCTAGAACTAGATCGGGAGAAAAAAACTCCATGATCTAGCTCCCAATCTAGTTTGGAAGAAATGAAAAAATAAGAAAAGAACAAGAAACAATACAAAATTGTAATTATGCCAATTAAATTCTAAACCTTTTTTGACGATTTGTAATGTGATTATTCCGGTCAATTTGGCTAGAAATCGCTAATATAGGCATAAGATGATTGATGTTGGCATGGACAATTTTTGCAATTTTTAAAAGAAAGTTTCCTAAATTTCCTTTTTTGTCTTGTTCTTTTTTTCCTATTTGCCTTCAAGGATCCTCGGCGATGACCACCCTTACCGAACTTGGTGAAAGCTCAACCCTCGCCGTTTAGGTGAGGGCCACCCTCACGATCTCTAGTCTCATTGAATCCAGCAAGGGTTGCGATGCCTTGGCTCAAGCAAGCCTTTACCAGATCTAGCGAGCGCGGCCCTCACTAGCCACTATGAGAAAAAAAGAAGAAAGATAAAAAAAAATTTGCAAAAATTACCAACTTTAGCGTTGGCCTTGTCACAATAATGCTAGCGATTTCCAATCAAAATTTGCTAAAAGAATTACATTAACTAAATTGGTCAAATTAAAAGGTTTTGAATTGAATCGACATTCGTACAATAGGTTTATAACTTTTTTGATGATTTGTTTTTGATCTATTAGGATTTCTTCTAGCGCGGCAATCTTTAACTGCTTACATCGTACACACCGAAATCAAATTTCTCTGCCGTCTTCACTGCTGAAATCGGCATGATGTCCTCTACATTCCATGTCATTTGATTTTTATGTGAATCTCAGAAATTACAACTTTGTTGCAACGTTTTGAGATACTTCGTGACTTAATTAAATTGATTTAACCGAAAGGGCGCCTGATATTTCCAAATCATGTAAGATATTAGAAATTTACTTTCGTTGAGTCGAGTGATTTTATATTGAAATTTCCTAAATTAGATTTAAAATTTATTGTCTCGAGAAAATTATCACTTCCGGATTACTGGGCATGCTAAATTATTTCCGGCCTTTTATATTTTAATAATTAAGCAATCCCAAGGACAGAACGTTGGGTTTTCGGGGACAATTTCGTAATTCCGCCGATGCGGGCGGCTTTATGGGGGGAGAGGAAGATCCAGGGATTTTGCGTCAATATTAATCTTTGATTAGCATTTTTAATTGAATTTTAGGAACCAAGGGAAATTCGCGGCTATGATTAAATTTGCGTCGTGACACGATGGATGACAGAGATAAAGCGACTTTTTATCACTTGTATGGTTTCTAAAGAACGCACGATGTATATTTCATAAAAGCTGGTTACCTCCCAGTAAAAAACCAGGAGCCTGCCTTGAATTCTCGGTGAGGTTTACCAGATTACCTCACCAAAAAGCAGGGGAAGCTTAAGGTTCAAAGTGGGGCCGCTTCCCCTGTCCAAGTGTATATATTTGGTGGGCTGATAAAATTGCATTTCTTATTTTGACATGCCGGTAAAAAACTAGGGGCATGCCTTGAATCATTGACGGGTTTACCGGGTTACCTCATCAAAGCAGGGGAAGGCTAAGCTTCCAACTGAGCCATCCCGTATGTTCGGGTATATATACCCAGCGGGCTGACATGCTTACATTTTTTATTTTGACGTGCTGATACCTAGATGCTTAACCCCTTAATTTTCTCATGTATCTTTGCCTTTTCCAGGAGGAGGAAATACCCCTAGTTGTTTTATGTTCAAGAGATGCCAAGGTCCGCATCTACAGCATGACATGTATTTAACTAAAAGTATAAATATCATATACTTCACAACATGCTATTTCAAAAAATGGGCAAAGCAACGGTTATGTTCCAATGCGCGTGGATTTTCGGATCGATGAATTGAATCACGGATTATACATCATTTAGAATTATATTTGACGTCAACTTACGCGATAATTACACACTATCCAAGTGAAAACGAAATTCATAATTGTGTAAGACCAGTACTGCTTGGGGACCCAATCACAACCGATAAGATTTTCGGGGTTTGGTCGCGATCATCATGATTTTTTCGAGCTTAACTAGCGGATAGGGTTTACGGGCCTTGTCCGTAGACGAACTATGATGGTAAGATTTACTTGACACGGTCAGTTGGATTTCGGATAAATTCGTATCATAAATGCATGCATGTGGAGTTATATTGTTGGTTGTTCTGTGCATTGAATGACATTGTTGCACATTTGATAGATTGCATTATTAATTGCTTGGTCGAGCCGTGGTTTTGCTTGCCCCTCCTTTTAGCTTTCCTGGTTCCGAGGCCATTTGCGAATTCGTTAAGAACGAGAGCATGCGGGGAATTGTTTGCGAATTTGAGGTTGGAGATTTGTGTTCTCTAATTGGGTTGGAGATTGTTGATTATTCAGGGCTTTCACACGTTCAAATTTAAAAATTTCATAAAGAAAAAGAGAAATAGTTAAGTACACGTACACATACTTACACAAGATAAACTATACAAGGTATGATGTACCCTTTTGACAGGGTATTTTCCGCAGGGTGCATGGTAGAAGATAGCATGACCTAAAACCTTTGAACCTTACTTTGGAACTAGTGAGTTTTAATACTCACCCAGGAACCAGTTTGACCATGCCGATGCTGGTTGACTGGAAGATCATCTAGCTGATGAATCTCAGCTGTTGGACGATAATAATAAAATAGGAGATTGTTATACCCCAGAAGTTGCCTATATAGCAAAGGTTATGGTCCACCCCCCCGGAATATATAATCTTCAAATGAAGCACAATCTCACTTAGGAGCGAAAATACTCTCCGCACGAGCTACTTATTGTTTTGTCCCTCGCCTACCTGGTCTTTTGTCTAATACTAGGATGTTGGTGTATTCACCTAATTTCCATTAAATTTAGCATGATTAGTTGGAAGTGGAGACCCGCTTGAGGGTCGTGTTCGGCTTAGGCTTCGTCGTAAGAAAAGCTAATCGCATATGTTAATCCTATGCTGTGGGAGATTGACCAATTGAAAGTACTCATTCAAGGTAGAAACCCCGACACCCATGCTCTGCAAGAGGCGGGGCGTAAGTCTGACTGTGTATCGTGAGTGGGAGATAGAGTAGGACCAATATAAAAAAAAAAAAAGGTAGAAACCCTCCCACAACATCCGTTCTTCATTTTGCTTTCTCTCGCTTTGAAACGAAGGGCGGAAAGGAAAGCAACAAAGGGGAGGGGATTGCGAGTTCCAACACGAACTCCTTTTTCAGCCGAACGTCTGCAAGAACCAAAAGGTCGAGGGACAGGGCGTGTCCAAAAGCTCGACTTCCTCATCCCACTCGCCCCAAGTGGCCGAAACGCAAACGAGCACGCCCCCATTGGATTCCTCACGAGCCGCATCTGTGTGTGTGCGGGGGAACCCTCCACCTAATCCTCCCCCACTCCCCAGGATATCAGACGGTCCCACCCTTTACGAACCCCCATATCGTTAGTGTAATAAAGAGCAGGGGACGACCATCCCCCATCCTGTTCTTTGACTCGGGTTCCGCACATTTTTTCGCACGGCGACCCTCTTTGGTTTTTTGGCTCTGGGAGTACTTTCTTGGCCTCTGCTGCTCCCTGCCCCCCTCTCTCACTCTCTCTCGCGCGCGGCCGGCCACCCTCCGGCCACTTTCCGGCCACATTGCCGTCCGTTTTCTGAAAAAGATCCCGTTTTTTGAAGCCCCCTTTAGCTTATCTTTTCCACCCACATTTCTGTCCCCAGAATCTTTTTTTCCTCTTTTCGTGTTTCGGTAGAGAGAGAGGGAGCGCTTTGTTTCCTGGGTTCCTTTTCTTGACCCAGTTGTTGGCCGGGGCTCCGGTGCCCTATACTCAGGTCAGGCCCTTGCGCTCTTGACTCGCCTTTTGCATTTGCGCTTTTGAGTTGGGTGAATATCTGGTCAGCTTTCGTCTTGCAGCCGCCGATTGTTGTGGCTTGGTTGTTGTTGTTGTTCATGTTTCTTCCTCCTCACAGTCTCTGTCGGGTGTCTTGAAGATGAGCTGTCGAAACGTTTCAGTGGTCTCGACCTCGTGATCTTCGTGCGCAGGAGTAAGATCCCATTGTCGACAGGGTGGCTTCGATTCTTGACTTTTGATCCTGTGCATGTTGCTGGGTTATCACGTTTTCTACTTATCCCTCTAGAAATCTCGGTTGTCAACAGTCTCCCCGTCAACAGTCTATCTTCTGTAGCATGAAAGTGACGGCATTGCGCAAGGGAGTAGCTGGTTTTGCACTGATTGGGACCCCTTGTTGTGCTTGATTTTCAACTCGAATCCCTTATTTTTTTGTCTAGGTTTCTATTAAAAAAATTTCCCCTTTTCAACCTCCACATGTCACCAATGCTGTAAGCCTTTTGTGTTTTGTGAGCTCGTCTCCCTCATTGTTCCAATGGATTCAACTCTTTGATGATTAAGTGGAGCCCTATGCCTGTTTACTTACATAGGGCCAGGCTATGTAGTCCAAGATGGCTTCTTGATTCTGGGTGCTGATTTTGACTGTCTTTTCAGGTACCGAACGCCGACGACTGGATTTTCCCGTTGAACTGTGTTCGCTTCACCTTGAAACCGCCATGGGATTCTTCAAATTTGGTTGATTTCACCTAATTATCTTTGAAATGTGCTCCTACATCGGGGAAATTCCTTGTTGATTTGCTGTTGTCGGAAGATGCCGTTTTCTTGGAATTATTGTTGGCTACCATCTGCATTACGGTTGCTTTGACAATTTTGAGATTTGCCATCATCTTGCCTAATCCTACATGATTACTCTCTGACTGGTGCTTGTCACTTCGGCTTGTCCTGAAGCTTTAGTCGTGGGGCCGTTTGGTACATGCATGTACCTTCTTCCCAAATCTTAGCATCTAAGTATGGTTAAACAGGTTGGGTTTTGGTATTTGTGGATTTACCTCTCCATTGGGTTCCTGCTACCTTCGACTGTGGCTTCAGAGGTTCCCTTAGGTTCAAAACTTTCTGTTGATGATAATAGCTCCTGGGTCTCCTCCAATGGGGATTTTGCACTTGGGTTTTATAACAGTTCACCTCAGTCTTTTCAGTATAGCGTCGGCATCCGTTTCAATTCGAAATCTATTGCCGCTTATGAGCAAAAGGTGGTTTGGGCTGCTGGAGCTGACATCATGGTTGGAAACAAGTCTTATTTTCAGCTCACCCAAGATGGAGAACTCATCCTGTTTGATTCCTCGGTAAGCACCATCGCTTGGAGCAGTAAAACAAGTCAATTGGCGGTAGTTTCGGCTGTTCTACATGATAACGGCAATTTTGTCCTTCTCAATGACAAGGGGGACAGAGTTTGGCAGAGTTTTGACAGTCCATCTAACACACTTCTCCCGGGGCAGACATTATCGGTCTTTGAAACACTCAGAGCACAGAAGGTGAATTCAATGTCTAGTTACTACAGCCTCTATATGAATGAGTCTGGTCAGTTACAACTGAGATGGGAGACTGATGTCAAATATTGGACTTTTGGAAGCGTTTTGAATTCAAATGTTAGTGCTGTCCTCATGGCTAATGGAGCTCTGCTGCTTTTAAATGAGTATTCAAGGCCTATTTCTTCTCTTTTCGGGGAAGATCACAGTGAGACCGTGAAATTTCGATTTCTTAGGCTAGATACTGATGGTAATCTACGTATGTACTCATGGAGAGAAGCTTCAGCCTCTTGGATATCAGTCTGGCAAGCGGTTGATAATCAATGCAATGTATTTGCAACTTGTGGGGATTATGGAATATGCTTTTTCAACAGTTCAGGCTTACCTGATTGTTTCTGCCCATTTAAGTCTGGTTCCGCGACTTACCCGGAATGTCTGCTACCGTATCAGCAGGGATGCAAATCTGGTTCTATCATGCTTTCTTATGAGCATACTTTTCTTCATGGGATCTATCCAGTGAATGATTCAGTTGTCCTAAGTAGTCTACAGCAATGCAAAGATTTGTGCCTGAAGGACCCACTCTGTACAGCTGCAACATTTACTAACGATGGATCGGCAGAATGCCTATTCAAGACCTCTCGTTACGTCACTGGTTATACGGACCCATCTTTAAGTTCGATATCTTTTGTTAAGAAGTGTTCGGACCCAATTGCCGTTGACCCAATTCGTCTGAGACCGTCTCCGGCGCCTATCCCTGTCAACAAATCTTATAGGCTTTGCATTCCTTGTCTTGCCGGAGCTGCATCTGGAACATTCGTTACAGTTCTTGCAATTCAGTTGGCTGTCGGGTTCTATATTTATAAAAGGCGTAACTGGATTTGGAAGAAACCCGCATTGGCCTATAAAGATCCTTACTCAAAGAGCTTGTTTGTGTTTTCATTCATGGAGATTGAAGAACTCACTGGACACTTTAAGCAGCAGATTGGGCCGAAGATGTACAAAGGCATGCTCCCAAACAGGCAGCCTGTTGCAATTAAAGATGTGGAAGCAACTGTGGCCGAGAGGAAGTTTAGAGCTGCAGTCTTGAGAGTGGGAAGCATTCATCACAAAAATCTCATAAAGTTGGAGGGCTATTGTTGCGAGTCTATTCACAGGTACTTGGTCTACGAATATGCTAAAAATGGCTCTTTGGAGAAGTACATCGAAGACCCTGAGCTGAGTAAGAGATTAACTTGGAAGAAGAGAATGGAAGTGTCTTTGAGCGTGGCAAAGGCACTGTCTTATTTGCACTCAGAATGTAGAGACTTTATAAGTCACGGGAACTTGAAATGTGAAAACATTGTGCTGGACGAGAATCTAGATGCCAAGGTCTCTGAGTTTGGGCTCTCAACAATTCGCAGTGAAGCACTAAGCCCTGACATATCGGCTGAGAGGGATGCGGAGGATTTTGGGAAGCTGGTGGTTGCTTTGGTCAGCGGATGTCGAGATCACAAGAGCGTAAGTGAGTGGGCTTACAATGAAATGATGGTTGGGCAGGTAGAGAAGGTGGTAGATAAAAGAATAAAGAGCGAGGTTAGCTTAGAAGAGTTGAACCGGGTCATGAGGATTGCATTTTGGTGTTTACAAAGCGATGAACGGTTGAGACCATCTATGGGGGAGGTTGTTAAGGTGTTGGAGGGTACTTTGCCGGTTGACTCCCCACCACCTCCTTTTTCTCACGAGAGGCCATTGCAGGAAGAAGAATCTTCCAGGTCTGGCTCAGAGTCATAGAAATTTGTTGCCTCTGAAGTTTTTTCCTTTGTTGCTTCTCTTTTTTGTGGTAGGATTGACTATCAGCTTTTCAGCTGGAATTAGGCCTCTGATTGACTTGCCCTTGTTGGGTGTATAAAATCTTTGTATAAAGCAAATGTACTGATATCTCTTCTCAAGTTCAGCAATTGTAAAGTCTCTCTCTCTCTCTCTCTCTCTCTCTCTCTCTCTCCACGTGCACAAGCGTGCATTTGTGGATGTGTTTTATATGAACTGTCACTCTTGTGTCACTGCTTCCTTTTTTCTTGGTATTGATAGTGCTGCTGCTCCATCTGTTCCATGGATAAGATGGATGAAGCAATGGTTTGAAAAATATAGTACTGGAACCTGGTAGTGTGCAGAACCTGAGAATGTTCGATCGATTACGTACGAATCAATATTCGATTTCTTGATGCATCATCAGGTGGAGTCTTTGAGAAACTTAGTCCTGATTATCATAATTTTCTTTTTGTGTATGTTTTAAACAGGGACTGCTTTACATTTAGCTGTGACTAAACCGGACGATGATGTCTCAGTATGAAGATGCACTCTTTCATCTGGTTTCATGTCCCCTCGTTACCAGCTGACGTTTCCTGACTTTGCTCTGCATGACAGGAACCGGATCAAAAGTAAGAACTAATCATAAAAGAACAGCTTTTTGCCAGGCACTTCAGCTGCAGATACTAACTTATGTATGATCACTATCTGATCATCAGCGATAATATTAAAACCCGCAAAAGAAAAGCTGTGACAATGCGTGAAACGAATTTTCGCGGAAAGAGTCAATTTTTCATACTAGTATTATGTCATAAATGATGGGATTATTCTGAAAAGTTGCTTCTCTCTTGTCTAGATTTGGTGGAGTTTTGAACGAGTCTTTAATCAGCTAGTTAGTGGAAGCAGTTAGCTGCTGCTGTGGGGTTTACTTTGAGAGAACGAAGAAACTTTCCCAAATATTCAAACAGATAAAAACAGAGATTCTTTGGATTGTTTTTTTTTTTTTTTTTTTTTTTTTTGGTAACCCAGGAACCCCCGCACGGCCGACAGCCGGAGGAGTAAACCTGGGGTGACGCTAGCGCAGGACCCACCACCACGGCGCCACACTTAAGAATCCCTAACGACTACGCTGAGATTCTTTGGATTGTTGTTGTCGCCAGGTTCTAACACTTTCAAGCAGGCATGGTTGAAAACGCTAAAATGGCGCTTCTTTCTTAGGTCACACTCTTTATTTGGCCCAAAAGTTAAACTAGAATCCATGAATGATCCAACTGTTCCACGAGACGAGCGACTCTATATTAGCCGTTTGCGTTCCTTTCGTGTTGAATTCTTAAATTGCGGTCCTTAGACTGATTCATCATTTCACATTTATTGCTAATAGCAGAGCAACCCTCGAGAGCTTCTCACTGATGGCACCTCCTGGCAAAACCACAGGTGTTCCGCTAATGGATTGTTGTACGCCGAGGGCTGAAAAGTTCAGAACACCGGAGATCTTGTCTTGTCCGCCAGCTCCAATGAAGAAGAGGAGGTCATTGTCGGCTCCGAATGGCTTGTCAAGAAAATCTCCTCCAACCTTCTTCACGCACCCCGATATAGACATGTTCTTCCTCTTTGCATTCCGTAATGTATAGACATAATCTGCCCTTTTCTGGATATTTTGATTCCTTAGGTTTGTTGGGAGGCGGCTGAAACTTCAAGTCTGCAATTAGGTACTCAACACGAAGAATGGGCCATAAACAGCATCGACAATGCACACTGCGAGATTAGGCCAGATGAGAGTAGTTCTTGGTAGTTTCGTGGGGTTGATTGATATGGTTCTGCTTCTGCTAGCGTGGGTTGCTGAGAGTTATGGGTTACAGCGTTTGCTTCAGCGCTGCAAGTCTGATTCTTCTTAACTGGCTGGTGAATCTCCGCAAACTTTTCTTTCTGCTTAAATTTTTAGCGGAACATGCACGAGCGAGTGGAAGCAAGAGGTTTGAAGAATGTATGCATGCACCGAGTAAACTTCCAGGTCTATTTGATCTTCTCTGTCTCGTTTCTTGGCTTTGTCAACTCTATCAGGCAGTTCATGATGGGTTGAATGACTCTTCAGTAAATAAGCTAAGTAGCAGATGATTTTCGTTCTTGTAGATCTTTGCTTAGTTTCTTAATAGCTTTGGGTGGGGATGTGGAGATGCTTAGAGTTTGCAAATCACAAACTCCTGATTTGCTTTCATGGGAGGCCTATGTCTATGCGTTCATGGAAGGAAGTTTGACACGGATGATCACAGAAAGCGAGACATCGATCTCTAGAAATGTCTATGGTCGAAAATAAAGTTGATACCTTTTCAATTAAATTTGGCATTTCAGGTGTAAAATACGATCGGGGTAGAATTACTTCGTTCTTTGGACGATTAGGACTTTGTGTTTATTGGAAAAGTAGTAGATAATTTGAGGGAAAAAAATCTACCGAGATTTTCCTGCGAATTGTTCAAAGCTTTGCAATTCGTTATCTGCGAAAATCACATGCCGTGCAGGGGTCGAACGATCGGCCACAATCAGACCAAATCAACGGATTGGCTGGACAGGCCTTGATCATCTTCCTTGGGGGGCGTCCCGTCGAGCACGGATGGGGCAAGCCCATGAACAGAAAACCTGACCCGTGCCCGTCTACATGCACTTGGTGCCTGAACACTGGGCAATCTCTCAGAAGGTTTGGGTGGGGGGGGGGGGGGGACCTTACATGGTCCGTGGAGAGGACCAATTCCGCTTAGTTTTAACGGGTCAGAATTACGTTCACGTGCCTCTTACACGACTCCTACGCAGCATGTGGTGTCCCACGAAACTTTGAAGAAACGTATAGATCAAATGGGGTTCCTCTCATTCGATCCGGCCATCGCAGGTTGCTCGGGGAGAACCAATTTGCAAAAGGATTCGTGGGAACCCTCGCCGCTCTGGTGGGACACGTAACTGTCCACGAGGTTCGGAAGCAGTGGGAGTGGGCAGGATTAGTACCGCAACTCAAAGTTGCCACCTCTCGTGGTCCAAACCCGCAGCTGCAGCTGTGCGGTGCGAGAGCCCGAAGCACCGGACGATGCTCGAAACTGTAGAATTCCTCGAATGGGTTTCCCCCGTTCATCAACGGCCGTCGCTGGTGGCTCGAGGGGGGGGGCGCGGGGGCGTGGTCAGCCGCCGGACCCGCCACCTTTTTCCCAAAGCTTCGACGAATAATCCACGTAGAGCGATCGCCGCCGCCGCTCCCGGCTCGGGGGGACACGTGGGTGGGCTGCGCGGTCGCCGCCGCGAGATCCGCGCGTGGCCTGTCCCCCCGCCCCCTCCCCCCCGGTACAAAAGGACAAGCCCTGTCACCTAACGCCACGACAGACTAACGGCGCCGTCGCCGTTAACTCGCGGGGATCGGGCACCACGTGTCCCGGCCTCGAGCCGTGTAGGGGTACGGGGCCCACATGTCCTTGTAGTTGAACGTTCCACGCGGGGGACACGTGGGGGGGGGGGGCGGACATGATGCGTGAACAGTACACGGTTGCTTTCGAAGTGGGCCGATTTATTAAGAAAAAACGGATTTTTCTTGATTGATCGAGGTTGGGTTAACGCTAATCAGCGTGATTAACAGTTTAATTATGATGTATCGGGACAGGTTTAACCCCCACCTTCCCCTCCTGCTGGGTGCCATTGACCTCATTTGTTTCTCTTTCTTGGCCACCTGTTTTGAGACACGATGCTCTGTGAGGAATCAATCATTCACAAAATTAAAAAAATAATAATAAAGGTCTTTCAATATAATAATTAATTTTTTTTAATTAGACATAAGATCATGGACTTTACGGCTCGCTGAGCTCACATAAAATTGAATCCCAATAGAGTGCAGAATGGGCAACAATGAGCAAGCTTTTCTCTTCTTACGTGATGGTTTTGGATTAATTCACTCGAGGTATTGTCAATTTTGGCCCGTTTCATACTGAAGTGAGCACATTCCTAAAAGTACTTTCATCCAAATAAGCTTAGTTTTTGAGTTCCAAAACTCAGTATTGCCGTTATATCAAAGGACGCAATTGTAAATTAATTTTAATTTTCACATATAAATTGCTCTTCCTTTTTGCGTTGCATAGTTTGATTTGTTCCTGCATTCTTTGCGCATCTTTGAAGCCTGCTAGTAGCTAATGCTTGTCCATTCCCTCTGGCCCCGACGACCACTCTCCACCCTTATTAGATCAGGTTGTTACATCTTGAGCTCAAGCTGCACAACTTGCCAATCCATATTTGATTCGACTTTCTATTATAGAAAAGATAGTGACCGACACTCATTCATTGATAGGATTGATTCAATACCATACACCTAATCATGATCTTGTTTGTGATGCACGTTCAAAATGCTCAATTGATCTTTCAACGCGACATCTAATATGAGTGCAGAACGAAAGCTTACGAAGCCTTATCTCGAGATCAAAAGAAAAAGAAAAAGAAAAAAAAAGTCTTCTCTATGATAATCAGGCATCTACGACCCAATTAACAATTAGTGTTAGGCTGAGGAGCCCTTGTAAGAAGCATAAAAATGAAAAATCTAAAGAGCTAAGCAGTGGTAATTCGAAGGATTTCCAAAACGGAAAAACTCCAATTTCATCTGTCTTGTCATTTCCATGAATAGCAAATGAGCGGCAGAGATTCAAATGGGCATGCACAACATCATCATCATCATCATCACTAAAGAGCTGCTTCAAGGCAATTAATGGATTGATGCACTGCCCAAATGAACATGGTAGCTCGTGAACATTGTTTCCGCATAGCTATGATCTAAGAAAGGCAGGTAGTCTTACTTCACAAACCACTCATATCTAATCAAAACCCCCTCCACAAGTAACCGACTTGATTACAACACTAATCATTTTTTTTTTTACCAAAGGAGCCCATTTTCTCTAACTTGCCATCGTTGAATCCAAGAACACAAATTGCATGGATTTCTGCCTATAAAATCACATGCAATTGACTTATACCACCCTCGACAAAGGTCTGCTAGCGTTAGGGTGGGTTAGATTATATGCATGGGAAATTGACTTATAACCATTTTAATTAGGGTTAAAATCACGAAAAATCTCAAATTGATATATCTGCGATAAATTTACCCTCATAAAAAATCATAAACTGATAAATCCGTGACAAATTTAATTCAAACCTATATGGGTTTCCATGTGAACTTTTTATGAGTTATCTAGCCTAGCAATTTCAAGGTAAAATTTGACGGAAGTCATCGGAAAGTAAATATATCTTGAACGTACCGGTTTAGGGTTTTTAATAAATCTATCACGGATGTATCGGTTTAAGGTTTTTCGCGGTATTAACCCTTTTAATTATTCAGGACCCCAATAAAATCTCAACGATTTTCTTTTCTTTTTCTCGTTTCTTTGTAAAAAATTCAGCCGATTTTGTTCGGTCGTCAAGAAACGATCCGACAGACACGCTTCACCATCATCGTCCCGTGAACGCCACGGAAGAGAGATGGATAGGCGCGCGCGATTCCTTGCATTATTTATTAATGACGTCACCGGAGAGAGAAGGTCACGTCAGATGCACCCGCCGATGACGGAGGAGGGGCTTGGCCCCTCCGGGGAAGCAAAAGGACACTGACGTCATTACGCCCACCCCCCGAAAAATAAATTTAAATAAAAAATCGCGAAATTCACTTTTCAACGTAACCCCCCCTCCGTTTGCTTGTTCTTTTCCTTCTCTCTTTCTTTTTTTAATTTAAAATTTCCCTTTTTGTTTATTTGCTCGCGGAAATTGATGGAATATTTCTCCCATTTTGCTTCTTTCGGGTCGCTGCTGGCGTTTGTCAGTGATGTGATGCTGTGCTGCTAGGCTGCACTTGTCTCTCTCGACTCCCCATATACGTCTGCCGGAATCATCGGCGATTTTGCTGTGCTGGGATCGAGTCGTCGTCGTCGTCGTCCACCGTGAGAAGCTACTCTGGGTTTTGGCTGGTCGTGGTGCCGAGTCGGAGCAGTAAGACTCTCCTGAGTTTCCCTCTGCTTGGTCCTTCTCTCTTTCTTCTTCTTCTTCTTCCTCCTGCGGAGTCGATATGTATGTATGTATGTTTCGTGCATGGAGACGAAACTCGGGTCGATGGAGTTCTTGTTGATGGACGAGGTTCGGAGTCGCAAGAACTTCGCTAGGCGATTTGGTGTATTATGGCTTTAATTTTTCCGAATGATCGTCTCTCTTGCTGGTTTTGCGTGGTGTTCTTTGTGTGCCATCCATGTTTTGATTGAAGCGTAATTGAAGTTACGAGGCGTACGGTTATGTACGTGCGCTTGTTGCATGCATGGCATGTGGTTTTTAGTACTTGGATCAGCGGAGAGTTATTGTGTGTATGTGGGTGTGCATATGTCTACGAGGATCAAGGAGCTATTGCTTTTTTAAGTGCGTACAATGGATTTTTCGCGAGTAGGTTTCCTTTATTCTCCATGCCATGAGTTGAACGGAAATCAGTCGAGGCGATGATTAATTGATCCCTCCCTATTCAATTTCTCCGCTATCTTTCAGATGAATTGCTTGCTTTTGTGGTTTGGTGTTTATTTAGATCGAACCGAGTGTCAACATATATCACGGTTTGGTTACTAATTTAAACTTTAGTTGTATGGCGGTCAATCGAATCGAAACAGATTCAGAATTGCGAACATTGAATTGGTGTGGTCTGGTGCTTGAATGACTTGAGGGGAGAATCGAATGTGAAGTGCTCTTAGCTATTCAATGCAACGTGTTTATGTATTTAGCAGAAAATCATCTTCATCTTTTTTAAGAACTACATTCTTTCGAGGTCCTGAGTTCTGTGCTTTCAAGTTAAATGGATGTTAGGTCATACAACAGCTGCTTTTTCTTTCATCCATACAATAGCTGTTTAAGAAGGTCACACTTGCAAGTAACAAGGTTGTCTCTTAACAGTGCGATAAAATTAAAGTTCCGTTCTGATCCATGCATTTGCTTTGCTTCCAATTAGACAACGCGTGTGACATTCTTATTCTTTTTGATATCTTAAATGGGAGTAAAATGGCATGGTTCGTATTTGGTGTTTTAGCAACGGCATTTGATTTACGTTTTCGTTTAGGAATACCATCGGTTTCTTCGCTTTCGGCTTTAGGAGTCATTAGTATTGATAATTGAGTGTATCATCGACTCCACATTGTTAATTCTTTTCGCCAGTAGGATTGGAGATGATGTACTTTATAAAGTTTTCGAGTGCTTGATTTGAGAAATGTCATTAGCATTTCATATCTTTTTTTTGCTTCGTAATTTTTATGTCTTGGACATGCGAGTTTTAGGATAGGAATATGTGGATTATTCTTCAACTATTTAAAAACTTAAAACTTGTAGATGGAAGTGTAGTTAGTACTTAATTTTTGCTGTTCATCATTCTAAATACATAAATACTCTAATACATCCTCTCACCATTGGTTGGCTTAGCACCTTGAGGCAAAGCATACAAAACTGAATTTATCTGGGGATCCAAGTGAGGAGATTCAGAGATTTGAATTATTGAAACCTTCCTCTCTGGTGTTAGTTGCGGAATATACAGGGAACTCTCACCAGGGACACCGACCCACCTAGACCTACAAATCGATCCAAACACTGAGCTGGTTGATGAATTCAAATTGTTTAACCATCTTAAAGGACGTTGCACGAGCTTCTTATGGATCGCCAATTTTATTCTTGCATTGGAATCAGTAATTCCGTAAAGCTAAACTTTTCCCACATCTCTGCAGGAACTATTGCCGTGAATACTCTTCCGCTGGTTGCTGGTGCTAGAGTTCAGACAAGAAAGCAAGATGGAAAGAAACATGAGTAACAAACTAGAAGTAGCTCCTAATTCAAATGGAGGCAGCTTGCATCCATACTATACCCACACAAGGCATCACGCTCCCTTCGTGGATATGTTGAAAAGCTTGGATGATACGTCGTCATGGAAAAATTCAGACATCGGTTTAGGGACTAAAGTTATCGAATTACGGTCAACAGTTGTTCCAGAGGTTCGCAATGATGACAAACATAGGCATCCTGCAGAGGTATCCCAATCAGGTAATGTCACTGCCTTTGAAGAAATAAAAAATATGGCCATTGAATTTTTACACACGGTAATTCGCTGGACACAAGTCATAAAATCAAGCACATCATTTATTTGTGGCTTTAACTGTTAATGTTATTTCTCATATGCCAAGTTATTGAAGGAAAACGTTTATTGTTGCATGGCATGCTATGTCATGTTTAAAATTCAACTTCAAGTATGCACAAGCATTAGTTAAACCGCCGAATGCTATACATGTGCAATGTCTAGATGCTGAGACCTTTGAACTCTTTCCCTGTACCTGACTTCCTGTTTTTATACAGGCCTGGAAAGGTGGCCTTTAATATCTTTGCTGTAGACTATTAAAAATCTTGTCTCTTACTATTTAGAGTGAGGAATATGGCATGAAAGTATGTTTGCACGGATCTTGTAATGAATGTATTTGTATATTGTGTCGGTTTTTGTGCGCCGACATCATAGGATTGGTTAGTTGCATATTAGTGGAAACTACAATCTCCTACAGTTATTTGCAAGTTTACGTGATAGCTAGTACACACCGACGTAAAGCTCGTGAAATTAGTTCGCTTGGGTTGGAATGTGTTGCTTAAGAAGTCGACTTGACTTTCCTCAAATGCTTCTAGTTACTTGAGTATGTGAGTGTCTCATGGCCTTAAGGTTCTGCAACGATATATTAGCTTTTCAAGTAAGAGTAAAAGGACTGTTACTGTCTTCATGATCGTACGAGCTTTTATAATTTACATGGCCAGCGATGGCAGAAGTCTATAGACAAGAGCAGATACATTCAATGGATGGTGTCTCGATTCTGCTACCAACATCGACAGACTATGCTACACCTCCGTCCCAGCAAGTTTGCCTCCCGATTGTAATCTCTCTCTCTCTCTCTCTCTCTCTCTCTCACACACACACACACACACGCACGCACGCACGCACGCGCACGCACGCACATCCATCTTGTTTGTCTGTGTGAGTAGTAATGTGGCAATAACGTGCCTCCCATGTGTAGCACAGTGCCAGATTCATGAACTGTTAATCACACGCACCGCAATCTTAATTCCTATCAATTGAGCACTTCAATAGGCTTTTTCTAGCGGGAAGAAGTCTCCAAACATGAAATGAGGGATATTCTGGAAATAGTTATGAAAGGTTACCCCTCGTTTCTAATAAGAAACTTCCATGCAGGCATGTGGATCATATGAATATTCTGAGCAATACCATGATGGAGTTACGCCGGCATATGGACCTCAGATATCGGTAGG
Source organism: Syzygium syzygioides (assembly GCA_031216285.1). NCBI lineage: Eukaryota > Viridiplantae > Streptophyta > Magnoliopsida > Myrtales > Myrtaceae > Syzygium > Syzygium syzygioides. The sequence goes on along the minus strand of CM062242.1, from coordinate 24,674,709 downwards.
TGCTCCTCTTGCCAGCTGTTGAGAACATTTAGCTTAGTACTATCTTTGCCTACTATTGGGACCTTCAAAACGAGCACGAATGGCATGATAACATGATGAACAACCTTATTTTAGCTGGTTTAGTGCTACTCAACTGGTAGATATGAACTCAGATTTTAAGCCTTGAGCTGATTGTGTGAGGGCATAGAGGCTGTACGCAGATAGAGGATTACTGATGAGATTGACGATTGCACTATGTGCAGGCACGTTCTCAGTATCTCGGGGTCAACTCCTTGAGATTGGTTTTGCCTATGGCGGAGGAACCTGTTTATGTGAATGCCAAGCAGTACCATGGTATTTTGAGGCGAAGGCAGTCGCGAGCCAAGGCTGAGCTGGAGAGGAAGTTGATTAGAGCGAGAAAGGTAATTCTCCATTGTATCCCTTTATTTAATCGAATAGAATCTTCGTCACCCTAAACAACATTATATATCCAAAACCTACCAGTATTGGCATACTTCCATGCAAGAACCCTTTTCCTTCTTTGGCCCCAAATATTATGCCATATTTGAATAGGCTCGACCTGAGTGTATAATGCAGTGAGCTTACGAATTGGAAGATTCTGTATCGCAGTTGTTCATGATCTTAGTCAACTTTGCCTTGGTCTTACATGAATAAATTATAGTCAGAGAGTTGCAGCTTCACTAAGGAATGTGAAAGGACTTCTAGCTTAATATAGTTGTTGCAAAATTCATTTAAGTAAAGGAGAATAAAGGCATTGGAGTAATATAGCAACTAGAGAAGTTGAACCGATGTCAGCTGCCATTACCATGTAACTTGTAAAACAAGTACGGTAAACTTACTCTTTTTCTGCGACATTTGGGGTTCTTTTTACTGATCACAAACTTCTTCCGCATGGTGATGCCTTGTATTGGCTTGCCCCCCAGCCCTATCTTCACGAGTCCCGACATCTGCATGCTATGAGAAGAGCAAGAGGCTGTGGAGGCCGCTTTTTAAATACCAAGAAGCTAGACAATGCTGCAACTAATGCAACTTCTGAAGGTAGCATCGGCAGCGATTCTAGGAGAACTGGTTCAGCCAATGAGTCCAATCTGTCGAGCTCCAAACCGGCACCTGCCTTGCTATCTTCGAACAAGGACCCGTCGACCAGTCTCATTAGCAAAGAAAATCTGCCTCATGCTCAAAATGCGCTTCATACGTGGGCAAACCACAGTGGTAACTGCATCACCCGTTTCCCGAATCATACATGATTTCTCTTGTCTTTGTACCGGTATCCACCGGATGATGTGCTGGAGGAGATTGCGACGGGAAACAGCTCTGAACAGCCTCTTGCAGCATCACCATGGAAATGGGACATGATGGCACAACCCTGGGCAATCAGGTACACTACTCCAAGACAATGGGAAAAACATTCTAGTTTCAAACTTTTTTCTTTCAAGCTTTGTAGCAATCGATAGTGGCATAATGGAGGACAGCAGCATCCTGCATGCAGAGCCACAGGACTTGTTCCCAATTGGCGTGCTTCTAATGTAAAGGGTAAATGACCGACCTGTCTTTTAGTCTCGTGAGAAAAGAAGCCAAAATGTTTATCGTCACTCGCGTGATCATGTTAATATCTTTGTTCGCACCAAAAGTTGACCAAGTCGTCAACCTGGATAGGCTGACAGGCACGTGATTAGAGCGCAGGTCATCATTGAACACGGGAGCCATTATGGATGACTATAAGAATCGTTGCCGATATTAATGTACATCAATGACCATTAATCAATTGTCAATATACGATGACGTATGATGAGAGATAGACGGTAAGGACATCGATTAAAAAGGGTGACCCATTGCCGATTGAGGCATTGAAAGAAGGTCAAACACCTAGAGGGCATAAGGAAGCAGTAACGAATTTTCAAATTTGAAACCACCGGTGAATGAAGAAACAGAGTCGGAAGTCATGGAGTAACAAAACACGATTTTAAGGGAGCAGCCGCTTGAGGACAAGATCATGGCATCATGAGAGTGTGAATACAAAATTTTTAGAGATAAGAAGGCTATAACCGCAGAGAGTTGCTCAGGGACGATTATGACACAAGCACTATAAGCACGGCGGTTTTGTCTACTGCAGACTTGCGCTCGCGCACAAACAAACAAACAAACATGTTATTTTTCAATTATCTTTACTATTATGTACAACAGTTTTAGTTTATAGACTCGCATCGTCAATTAAATTCCGGCGTCATATCTATGCGTTCTCGAGCTTTGTCGTCGATTAAATTCCGATGCAATTTATATACATACAGTTCCATATGAAGTAAGATTATTAATTTTCTTGTCTACCTGCGATATATATTTCTTCTTCGGAATCACTGCAGAACCTATGTCCTCTAATAAAATCAAAGAACGATTTTCATCGAAAGATATTTCGTTGCCGAATCCAATTAAAGCGAAACAATCTCGTTGTCACCTTCTAGTTCCCATGTCTGTACAAATGGTTGTACTGGACTCATGTCGTAACTTGCGCCCTCCTTTTGTCTTCGGACAGCTCCTGAGTTTAGGGATTCGACCTGATCAATTATCCGTTGCCCGTAAGATTGATGGTCTGATCAAATGGTTCTTTCGGTGGTAATGAAGGCAATTTTATTCACCAGGATATCCAGATTCAGGAACACTCTACTTTCTTGGCGCTGGATGCCGAGGACATGTCTCGTGTATGAGTTGAAAGTTCAAGACCCAACGGATTAACGCGCAAAATGTTGCCATTCTTATCTGACACGCTACACGATACTTCACAGAAGGGAGCCCCCGAAATTGGTTTCAGCACCTTAAAAAGACCGACGACAAGCCTACAAATCATTCTCGATTTGCCACTAATCAAAGAGTCCGTGGTTTCCATTCTCGGCATTTCGGAAATACTCTCGCGTGCCATTCTTGCCTAGTCCTGCATGCTTCGAGCTCGCTCAAATAAAATCCTGTTATTCCTTTGCTGCTATGGTGTTCCAGATACTGTGCGATGCTTCACAATCCATCTTTAGTAAATTTTTTACCACAAAACTCTATGCTGTCATCGGTATCTGGACACTTTATTTATTTACCCGGTTACTTCTCAATCAATGCCATCCTGAATTGCCTCTCGCGCGCGTAACGTGTGCCTCGTCTGGTACGCTCTGGAAGAAGTGGTCGCTTCACGAGACATGAGAAGCTGGCAGATTCACAGTCACATCCGGGGGGCCTAGTAAAGAGGGAAAACATTGGGGGCAATCAAAAGACCCACTTGCCCACTGGGGCCTGTCTGTGTCCCACTTGCACGATAACTTTTCTGGGTGGCGGATTCCAGTTCGAGTTGTCCTGTCGATTTCTAGGAAGCTTCGCAGTTCCATCACCGAAAGCTGCTGGCCGAATCCGATCAATGTGTTGCATTCTGAGCCTCACTCATGGCTTTGGTAAGTTGCACCCTTTTGCAAAGATCCAACGGGGATCGCCCACCCAATTGAAAGCTGCATTAACGGGCCCCGTTCTTCACTAAGTATCCTCATGACATGTTGGGTTGCTGCGAATAAAGCTGCCATAAATTGTTCTAATTAGCGATCGATGGCTCGGAAGAGGAATTGGTATCGAAACGTGGAGCGATAATGGGCTCTATGGTCGTGTTCCTATCAACTTGTGCGAGTTGGGAATGAGGACAAATGGATGGATATGTTAGTATTAGGCGCATAAACACAACCAAATAGAAAGTAAAATCGAGAAAGAGAAATCGAAATACAAGATCATATCCTTATTTACTCTTAAATTAGGGTTACGTCAAGTAGATGATTCTATTATATTTAGTATTTCCTACCTCCCTGCTACATCCATCAATTACAAAAGAAAGAGATTATATATACTCAGTAGCTATTTATGGACCAAAGTACAAATTATCAATAAAATACAAACCCAAATTATAAAAATCCTCTAGCGTCGAGGGTCCCATTCGAACCCCGTGCCTTTCTATCAATGGGGAATATGAACCACACCTAAACAGGATAAACTCTTATAAGCACGACGATTTCAATTTTTGGTGACTCTTTAAGATTGGGAAATTTGATCCGATAAGTGCGTTGACCATAACGGGTTTATTGATTTGCATACCGTACTCGTTCTTTGGTGGTATCAAGCACAACCATTCCCAGATTTAATTACGATTAGAAAATCCGATATGGCAAATTATGCTTCGTCATGATTATGACAATTTGCTCACCTTGCACAGTCTAAGGTGATATCAAATATAACAACTCGTGAGGATTAGTTCTTATACCCAGATCCATATCAGTCATTCGTACCACTTCGAGTTCATCGGTAAAAACTAAACTGAGGGAACATGGACTAGGCGACGGCGAGTCGTTGTCCAGAACTCCATGCATTGGTGGTGTTATGCGATTTCCACGAGGCCCTTCAAAAGCGTACAAAGCGTGGTTCACAAACCATGTGGAATTTGATTTGCAAGTCCTTCCAAACAGGACGTGCTGCACGCTACACAGCGTGAAGCTGGCGGCTGCGTATTGACCCCGACATCAAGTTGGACTTTTCTTGGTTCACATAAGCCAAGTCGGCAAATCCATCTGGTCAGTCCTGCAATTTGACCAGCAGCCACAAGATCTGACCCACTGTACTGCCTTTGAGTCAATGTTAGAAAGTATGAACTTATAAATGAAGGATGACCGTGTTTGTGTGTATATATAAATTCTGTAGTCAAAAGCAATGTACGATGTTTTAATATCCCCTCTCACGTGTAGGTCAAATTATGAATAATATGTGAAATTTGACGAGCGCGATGGACACATTGGTAAAATAAATTAGGCAGAACCTGACTCCAATACTATGTTGAGATTTATGATGAAAGAAAGAGAAATGTAATATTATGTACATTAACAAATGAAGAGTAGAAGTCCTCTATATATAGGGTGAGAAGACAATTAGATTTAGGTTTCGTTCGTTTCACGGAAAATGTGACGTTTCTGAAAAATATTTTTCAGGAAAATGACAATATTTTTCAGCATTCAGCTAAAATGTAAAAATGAATTGGAAAATATTTTTCGTCATTTGGTAAGAAAAATTCGATTTGATTTTCTTCATTGCACTCATTTTAATAATTATTTTCATTTTTATTTTTTTTAAAAAATCAAGTTTTTAATTATTTTTATATTTCTTTTCTTTTTCTCTTCTTTTTTTTTTTCTTCCTCTGATGGTTGACAGCCATGGCAATGGCTGGCAACCGACCTTTGGTGAGGCTCGGCCTCGCTTAGCGAGGTTCGAGGCTTTGCGAGCAGCGAGCTCGCTAGAAAGGACTCGCAAGGCGGTGGTGAGGCTCGAGGCCCGAGTATCACAGATCAGGCGAGCTCGAGCCTCACCGGCTTGTGGTGAGAAGACAATTAGATTTAGGGTTTGTTTGAAGGAATATTGTTTTCAAGAAATTATTTATCAATTTTCTTGTGTTTGGATGCCAGAAAAACATTTTTCATGGATTAAAAACAAGCTTAGATTAGAGGAACAAGACTTCCCTTTCTAGCAAGAAGAAAATCACTTCCCTAAATCAATCACCAAACAATTGAAAACTATTTTATTTGAAAATGATTTTCATGGAAAATATTTTCCTTTATCATGAAGTTTTCAATGAAATAAATACACCATTAATTATAAGGGATAATGACACAAGCAGTCTCTAAACTTTAACTTGATGTGCAATGTGGTCCATAAACTTTTAATTTATTTAATGTAGTCCCTAAACTTTAATCCAATATACAATATGGTCCATGAACTTTTAATTTGTTCAATATGATTCATAGACTTTTGGGATATGTTCAATTTAGTCCCTAAATTATATGAAAATGTTCAACAAGTCATGGACCACATTGAACATTGAACTATATGAAAGTGTTGAACATTTTTATATAGTTCAGGGACTAAATTGAACATGTACCAAAAATCTGTGAACCATATTGAATAAATCAAAAGTTTATGGATCACATTGCATATTGGGTTAAAGTTCAGAAATTACATTAAATAATTAAAATTTTAGGGACCATAATGCACATTGAGCCTATATTCTGGAAATGTTTGTGTCATTTTCTCTAAGTACAATTAACCCGATCTTGAATATAGTAATTCTATACAGTAATCCATTACATACATGCCTGCATGCATGCACGCGCGCGCGTGCACATATATATATATATAAGAAACTGGATTTATATATATATATATATATATATAAGAAACTGGATTTACTCATCCTTTCAACAAAATGTGTCAATTATGTCAAGTATTCTCTAGCCTAAAGTAGGCTCTTCATGCATGTTATTCCAAGTTCAAATCAATCATGGAATCTCTAGGCTTCAAATCCAGTCCCTATGACCATGCCATTTTTGTTTGGCGCATAATTCTTGGATATATTATACTGCTATTATATATGGACAAAATAGTTATTATTAGTGATAATCATATTGGCATTTCAACGGTTAAGCAATATCTCAATCACCAGTTTGAAACAAAAGTCTTAAGCAACTCAGTTATTTTTTAGACCTGGAGGTTAATTTAAATTTCTTTTGTTATTATCTTTTTCAAGCAAATTATGTCATAGATCTTCTTTTTCGAGTTAGACTCACTAGCAACAAGGTTGCTCCAATTCCATTTGAGACAAGTACCCAATTTGATGCCAAAGATGGAGGTCCTCTATTAAATCTTACACTCTATTCAGAATTGGTCTATAATCTTATATATTTCATTGTTGCTCGACCTAACATTATTGTTGGGAGCGCGCAGCAAAAATTGAGAATCTTGTTGATAACCTGGCCTCTAATACTAGGTGGTTTTGGCTATTTCTTATCCTAAAAGCTAATTTAAAAGATGAGACTTTCCCTCATACTTATAAACTTTCCACTAGCCCCTTCTACAACCAATGTGGGATAACCTAAACAATTATCTATACTCTTCATATCATTGGTCAATACATGACTGCACCTCGACGACTCATTTTGCCACAATCCTTCGAATTCTTTTATACGTCAAGGGTACATTATTGTATGGCCTTCACTTCTACTCATTCTACAATGAAGTTGACCGCTTATTCTTATGATGACCAGGCTAGCAACATTCAAGATCGTCGCTCCACTATAGCCTATTGTTTCTTTTTGGATAACTCACTTATCTCATGGTGTAACTAAAAAATGGCCGCTATTGCTCACTCTGGTATAGAAGCGAAATATTGAGCTCTTACTAATACGACATCAGAGTTATTATAGTTGCGATAAAAACTATAAGACATGAGAGTGCATCATAATAACGTAACAGTCATTCATTGCAACAACTGAAGTGCTGTCCAAATAGCACACGATGATGTTTTTTTTAATAAATGCACCAAAACACATTGAAATAGACTTTTATGTCATCTCTTCGTGACACTATTCAACTTGATCGGCTGAACAAAATATCTTTTCCAAGACACATCTACCTAGGCATTTTCCGGATCTTTTCTCCAAACTCAAGGTTGAGGGTATTTTAGATATATATTTAATTACTGCATAGCATTACAATTTTTGTAAGAAATTTAATTGTCTTCTTACCTACATGTAGAGGGCTTGCACTTTCTACTTTTCATTTGGTGATGCACAACATATTACATTTTTCTCTCTTTCATCACCAATCTAAACTGACAATACCTCTCGTTTCCTCTAAGTCTTCTTAAATCTATTCATTATACTGTCAATCTAAAGTCAACAGTACGTAGAAGTCAAGAATCAAGACTATGTATCACAACTACTGGTCGTTCTCAGCTGACTACTATTTTAGAGAAAGAATGCCCTGCTTTCCAATATTATCACAAGATCTTTCCTCCCAAAACAAACAACTTTCTCACTGGCAATACATCGGACCACTCATAGATAACCCAGATGCCTCGCAACTTAAAAATCATCAATGCCCATTTAGAAAAATAAATAATTTTCAGACACTCGCAAGAAACGAAGTATGCTTCTAAAAATCCCAAAGAACCTAGAAAAACCGGTCTCAGCAATTGTCCATGAACGTAAAGCTCTTATCTTCGTCAACCTCGGGCTATGATGTTAAAGAGTTAAGCTAAGAGGATCTCCCAAAATTGACGTAGTTAGTGGCAAGGGCTGACGAGAATGGCAGGCACTTTGTTATCTGATCTCTTTCAACCCATCTGAAAATGAATCAATTGCACACAAGTCTAACCCCCTTGTACGGCCAGGTGCCCCGCCATTGAGACAGGAGACGTCCAACACAATCCTGCCAGACCGCATCAAGTTAGATTTCATGTCTTACGAGGATAGACTCAAAAGCACACGAGAGAGAGAGAGAGAGAGAGAGAGAGAGAGAGAGAGAGAGAGAGAGAGAGGCAGAGATTTTACAGATTCTTGGATGCCTTCTCCAGCTCCGGGGTTCCACAATCTATAATGATCTTATTATCCAATTTTGATACTGAATGGTCCACAGGCAGATCAATCCCTCTAGACACTGTATTAGGATTTGAACACATTAAATTCCAATTACAAAAGCAAGATATCAAAAAAAGATGTTAATTGCGAAATATAAGCTGTATGAAGATGTTTTCACCTGGTTTGGGGGCCGCTCCTACACTTCCATCTAGTCCCAGGAGTTTCTACACAATAAAAAAAATTACCACAGAGGAATGCTATACCGTTATAAGGTTGTTTGTCAATTTTCCTGAGCCAACAAAAACCTGAACGGCACAACAGAAAAAGGATGATGAAACACAAAACAGCAGAATCACCTTAAGTTTCTGATAACATTCTTCAAGTTCGTCATTATACAAAATGTGGTCAAAAAGGCCTGATGATATTCCTTGTTCAAGCTCTGCCCTAGCATTTCGAAGACGCTTTAAAATCTGTCCCTCAGTTTCGGTTCCCCTGTTCAACGAATGGATTTAAACCAATATCTTGAATGCACAAGGACATGAGTGTCTTGATGTTGGTATACTAACCTGGCACGAAGTCGTTTTTCCAGCTCCACCATTGAGGGTGGACAAATAAAGACAAAAATAGCTTCCACAGGACTTCCCCGGATGGATCTTGCCCCTTGAACATCAATGTCAAGGATGCATCTCTAAAAAGTCAAATGAAAGTTTCTGATTAAAAGACAGCAAAAAATCTCAATATAACAATCTTTGACTGGAAAATTGTGCGGATAGATTGATCACAACAAACATAAACAATCAAGGTACCCTAAATCAACAGACAGCAAGTTCGGCAAATACATAACAGCAGATGTTGCATATACCATAAAAACAAAAATTAAGAGTGGGAAAATCTCCTCTTCAACAAGGGGAGGCTGCACTGGTCAAAAAGTGACGAAAGCTGTTAGATTGACTCGGTACAAGCAATTTTCGAGCATGGATTTGCAGAAACCTATACCTTTCCCTCATCAGCTACAACTTCAACCGCTTCGATACTGGTCCCATAAAGATTCTCATGGACCGATGCATACTCAAGGAACTTTCCATCTTTTATCTCTTTCTCCATGACACTTCTCTCTGTGAAATGGTAATGTTTCCCATCTTTCTCCATACCTCTTGGAGCTCTGGTCGTATGGCTTACAGAAAACCCAAACAACGATGGATATTCGTCCATAAGTTTAGATATCAGGGTACCCTTGCCCACACCAGAAGGACCACTAATCACAACTGGCTTCTCAGCTTTGCCTCTTACACCCTTACTCCAAGCGACAACCTCAGCGTTCCCACCACGCCTTGTCTTCTGATCTCGGACATATTGGGTATCCAACTGTAAGAGTTCAGTCACATTAATATCTTAAGACAGAAAGAGAATCCAACAACCATAAAAGGTGCAAACAAGGAACTAGAGTTTAGGCTAAAACAGCTAAAGAACACAAAAGCAGCAAGAGACAGACCTCAAGGAACCATGTGCAATCATCTGAGCTCGCTCCCTTCTTAATAATCAATATGCGGTCCTCATTCAGAAGTACCGCTGAATGGCCTTTGCAAGCACTCGGTTTAGTCCCCAGTACAACAGGATGAACCCTATAAACTTAACCATCAATTACAGATCTCGACTCTTACTAAAGTCAGGATTACCCAACTCCCTGGATAAAGTTAGAAGCTCACCATTGTGCTGTTGATTCATCAAATATTCGGACACCTAGAGGTGTTGATTCCACATCAGATCCCTCGACAACGTACTGAAAAAGGCCAGAAATTTTTTATTTGGTGAAAAGATCCTCACATTGGAAGCCAACCGATCATATGAACAAATGTCAGGTACAAGGGGAAAATTTTAGGGAAATATAAACCCAGAGCATCATTGCACCATACTGTTTTATCCCCGACGATGGTGGCAGTCTCGCCCCTCTTGGATTTTAAAGAATTTCCATTCACAAATTCCTTCCGCAGATTCCCGTTGCAAAAAGCTGGAGCTTCGCCCTGACAACCATCAAGCAGAACACATCACATCACCGAACCGAGAAACATCACCAGATTGCATTGCCCCCCCGAAAATTCCTCCTCTTCTTCTCACCAACTGCTAAGCAAACTTAAAAACTTAGAGGGCTCACCATCGAGAATCTTGAGCCTTCACTTGAAAGAACCCCTGCTCAACAAAGCATCGAGAGAGAAAATATCAGCTGCATCCGTATTTCCCCGGATCTAACATCGATGCAAGCACCGGCACACGAGGCTTCAGGGAAGACGGAAAAATTTTTGGCAACAGCCAAGCCACGAAAAGCCACCGACGAGAAACATCGATCGAGAAGGGACCGAAACACAAAGCCCCCCCGCTAGCATTAACCTCGAAGATCACGGACCCCCGCACCGAAGCAAAATATAAGACTCCGCGCGATTCACAAAATCGCGACGCGGAAGACACGCATTGAAGAGATAAAAAAGGGACGTAAAAACGAAGAGCCAGAGAAGCCACATTCACGGGCCCATTCCCTTCCCAACGCGGACCCCCAAGCAACGCGAGCTCAAGAACCTCCCGCAAAAAAGAACCCAACGGACGGACGCAAAAAGAGCAGAGCGCCGAAACAAAAATCCCACCTCCAATCAAGCGAGACAAAAACCCCGCAGATCACGAAACCGAATCATGTCCCCCAAAGAAATACCAGCGAGGACAAAAAACGCTCCCGCGGAACGCAAACGGGAAGCCTCCCATATAAGAATACCTTCGCGCGGCGGCGGCGGCTGCTGCTGCTCCGACGGGAAAGCGAAGCTCGAGCCCGTCCCCAGTGGAGCCGGCGGGCGACACCGCCACGGGGACACGCCCGAAGAGGGAGGGGGGAAGGAAAGGGAAGGGAAGGGAAGGGAAGAGAGAGAGAAACCGAAAACCAGAGAATGCTTCCACACGAACTCGCTCGGAGAAAAATATAGTAAAAGGAATCGCGAGAAGCGGTTCGCAGGGGGAAGCTCTGGGAGCAATTCTAGTATTTGTAGGAGAGAGAGAGGGAGAGAAGGAGAGAGAAGCCTGCGTGTGGAGGAAGGGAAGGGGGGGCGGGGGGCGGGGGGCGGGGGGCGGTGGTGCCTCCTTGGTCGCATTCAATTCACGGAACAAACAAGACCGGCTTTTTCTATTTTTAATTAATTCAATTTAATTCCGTTTGTTTTTGTTTTTTTTGGTTTTGCTTTTGTTTTTTTTAAGGTTCGTGTGAGTTTCTTGTGAAGCTTCTCCATAAATTTCTTTTGCCCCCCCTCCCCTTCCCCCTCCCCTTTTTTTTATTAATATTTAGCCGCTCTTTTTTTTAAAATTTTTTTTTGATTTAAATTGGTGTGGAGAGAGGAAGAAATTGCTACTAGGCGTGGGACGACCCGCTGTTGATATTTATTGATATTGAAAGCCACCTTTGGGAAGAATTCAACGACGGGGGTGGTGGTTTCTTGATAGACAAATCCGCTATGATTGATGTATGGAAAGAAAGAAGAAGACCTCGGGCGCGTTATTTTTTTTTTCAATTTGACTCGGAAAAATTGGCAAGGGGGGCAACGGGAATCATATGCCTCCGTGCCGGTTGGGTCGTGATCCACGTCGCGTCGAATTTTCAGTGACTCGGATCTTGAGGAAAGGAAGGTGTGCTTTACGATATAGATTGAGGGTTTTGTTTTCCCGATGTATATCTTTTCGCGCGTATTCTAAGTTGACATGTACCGTTTTATCTTATTTTTACCTTGTTGGGCGAATAGATGGGATCTTCGAATCTAAGAGAACGCCTAAGTCGATCCGGAAGGTTGAGACGTATTTTACCGAGTTTGAGATGAGCTCGAGTCTCGACTAGCAAAGGGAGAAAAGGGTGTGCTTATGTTGCGTGCGTGTAAATGATTGAAAAATCTCAAACTATGCCTACTGTGATCCGTTTACCTTGGTACCTATCCAACATATTTACCTTCTGTTGAGGATTCCTTAGATGGTGATTTTTCAGCCGAAACAACATCATTTTTATTCCACTTAAACCACGCGCGCGTCATGCCAACACCGTTTACTTTCCGGAGTCCATGCAGGTTGATTTTTAATAGTTTTAATCGATACACCGGTACAAATTTGGGATTTTTTGTATCGCGGAAAAAAGCTCCAGTAAATATGTCATCATAGATATACCTTAAAATTTTTGGTGGCTTGATTTACGATGAAGATTAACCGTTAGGATAAGGTATTCGAGAAATTAAAGTGTTTACAAGGTTACTCGTGTTCGAGATCAAAGAACAGTCAACACAATGCTAGGCAATGTTGTATTGGTGGGTTCTAGCCTAAACCCACTTGGCAACTAGATATACCTACTTGGTCCATTCAAAAGGTTGTCAAAGTTCTTTTTTTTTTTTTTTCATTATTGACCCATCAAACTTTCAAAGTGCTGAACGGGTCAATTTCTTCCCCTTCACATTAAATTCGACCCTTTTTTTAAAAAAAAAATCTAATCGTACGACGTGGGTCAAGTCGATTTGAAAGAGATTGCCAAAAAAGAAAAAGGGAGAACAAAGCAAATTAATGACAAAAAGTGTGCGAACTTTAGCTTGCAAAATCCAAAGGCCTCCAGCTTTGCTTCTGTCACGTTTTGACTGCCTTTCCCGGAAAGTTCGCCAGCCAATTGGAGTCGGGCACCCGCACTTCGGCCGTCCGAATCTTAAGCTTGAATTTCATTGCCCCCGCCCCCACCACCCACCGCCCACCCGGCGGTGCATCAATTCCGAGAGCAATTTTGAATCGTCGCTTTTGGAGAAGCCACGCTTATGGAAAAAGCCACAAGGCGCTGTTGTGGGGTCGGGGATCCAGCCCCGACGGATCGCTTGCCGCTCGCCGTGATCTTGCTTTAACTTGGCGATTCTCCGGAACCCGCGAAAGCGATTGGCCCGCCGACAAGGGAGTCGCTTCTCTTTTTGTTGCGGACGGACCCCTGAAGCGGGTCGTGCTGCTGCGTCGCCCCTGGTGCGGTGCGTGTTGTGCGGGGGGAAAACGTCCCGTTTGCCGGCGTGCCGATGAGGCATGCTTCGTGTTAGAGATGTATTTAGGATATTATGTGGTTCCGTATATTTTCTTCAATTGATCCCGATTTATTACTTTAGATAGTTGTTCTGCAAAGCCTATAATTGGGCTCGTGTATTGTTCACTAGTTAATCAACATAATATTATTCTTCTCTTCGTTCGCAATTCTCAACTTGGTATCAGAATTACTAGGTGCCTAGTGCACCCACGAACCCCGCCCAAGCTGCTCGTGGGTGTTCATTGGGTGCCTCATGCCCCTTGACGTGCTACGACGTACGCATCGCCGAGTCTAACTTTTCCCTTAGTCGTGTTACGACATCGGTGATGCGTCGCCAAGTCTAATTATGTATTTTTCGATGCCACAAAGATGCGTCTTTGCATAGTAAATTTCGCTCATCATAGTCTCTTATTTTGCTTGTTGTAGCCACGCCGGCCATATTAGTTGCGTTTGTTAAGTTACTGTCCCGACAACAAAGTCGGCCGCAAAGGACGCATGTTGTTCGGCTAATGCCTCCTATTATTTACTTTTCCCTTTTCATTTTGAGAACTTGACACCACCACCGCACTTACCACCCATCGTCCATACATGCCCTACGTGTAACCGCACCACACATTCTTCATGCTCGATTGTGCGTTGCTTGTTCCACTATCTGATTTCATGTCGATTGAAGATTCTGGGATACTGTTCAAATTATTTTTCAAGCTCAAGTTGATTTGTTCCAACTCACCTTGTGTTTGACGGGATATTAGTGCTATTAGGATCTATACTTGATTCTGCATATATCTCGAGATTATGCATATATCTCTTTTTTTTTGGTCGAATCAAATATCTCATTTGATAATGTATATCATTGATTGGTTATATTTAATATTATCTTATTACCTTAGATAGTCAAATACTAAAGCATTTAAATAGGCTCTCTATTTACAATTTTCTATATAACGATATATACACAAATTCCTTATTTTCTCTATTCCGCATTTTGACATTTAAGTTGGCATCAAGGCTCTTGCTAATAGGGCATCGAAATTATTATGGTTACAGTGTCTACTAGAAGACACGAAGACATGGGAGTGCATCATGGTAGTAGAATAGTCAATCATTGTGACAACAAAGTACTAGCATGATGTTTTTCATGAACGTATCAAGCACGTTGAAATAAACTTATCATTTTATTTGATATCATGTTTTTCGTTACAGACTGCAGATATTAGGCATTTGTCAAGGGTAGACTCTTTGAATCTAGTTTGAATTGGTCTCGGCGTAAGGGTAGACTCGATTCGAGGCATTTGCCAACGGGACTCGTAGGTTAGTCACGATGCTCGACCCAACTTCAAGATCCCGGTCCAGGCAGTCCGATCATTTAAAAAATGCACATATATTTTAATTACGCATGTCCTAACGACAAGACAAGACAAGACATTTCAATGTAGCCCACTTTCTCGAGTCATGCCCAATTTTGGATTTGGGATTGGGCCGGAAAATAAGATGCAATCTTGCCTTTGGAATCGGATATGAAAACTAAGCGCAAATTAGCATATTGCTTCTTCGCCCAACGGAATAAATGAAACCTGCTAATTTTGGATTTTGTTCGAATACCCTTTCACTTTTTGACCGATGAATAATGACTTTGCGATGTCTTTTTTCTTAGCTAGACGTTTGATTCACTCTCTTAATGACGACTTCAAAAAAAAATTAAAATTTATCCTGCAACATCACGAAAACACTTACGAGGAATCCGTTCATATCAGTCGTGTTCTCTTTTCCTTTCGTCGTTCACAAATCAATATCGATATACCATTCCTTATAACCCTTCAAATCGCCACCATCCCCCTGGGTTTTTCTTCTCGATTCGGTGATTTTGCAAGTCCCCTTGTACGAGGGAATAGCATCAAATCCCCATATGCCAACACCAGTCGCAAATAGCCATGTAGCCAACTCATGAAACTAGGGCTTTGTGAAGAACACGCCGCTAAATTAAGAATACAATTCCTAACGCAATGGTTATTCTTGTGATATGCGTAATCGATACCTTAAAAAAAATTAATGTTGATCGAATATGCCTATACGCTAGTTAAAAGATACCTTGTGAATGCTGCTCCCTCCATAGTTAATGATAGGACAACCTTATTGGGCTTTTGGCCTAACCAATATAGGATTCACATTCTAAAACCTCTCTATCTTGGGCTCTGTCTTCAACATGAATTTCATGGCCGCCCCCAGGAAAAGCCACGCTATGGAAAGCAAGGCGTCGTGGGGGTCGGAATCCTACCCCGGCAGATCGCTCCGCTGCTCACTGTGTTTTTTCGCCTCTCGCTTTAACCAGTAATTCCGAAACTGGCGAAAGTGATTGGCCCGCCGACAAAGGAGTCGCTTCTCTTTCGTCGTGAGAGCGCGAGCTCGATTCGTGTCGCGAACGACCCTCCAAAATGGCTCGTGCTGTGTTGCTTAGTCGTGGCACATGTTGTGCGGGGAAAGCGTCCTGTTAGCTACCGTGTCGATAATATTGCAGTGACGACCTCGCCGAGCATACTTCGAATCTAGTTTGAATTGGTCTGGGCCTAAGGGTAGACTCGATCGTAGGCATTCACCAAAAGGACTCGTAGGTCTATCACAATGCCCGACCCAACTCCAAGATCCCGGTCCGATCATTTAAAAAAGGGATAAGTACACCGGAAATCCTAGAACTTGTTATGAAAGTACAATTGAGTTTTACAACTTTCAAAAAGTGTAATTAAGTTCTAAAACTTGTCAAATCAGTGTAATTAAGTCTTTTCATTAACTTCGTTTAACTTGGCTAATGAAAATGATGACATGATTGTTTTTTTATTTTCTCTCTTACGTGGTGATAGACGTAATTAAAACATGAAATATAAATATAAGGCTAAAACGACATTATTTTGGTCATAATCTGATTTGTCAATAAAAGTTTATTTAAATTATATTAAAAAATAAGATTTTTATTTTAAAAAATGCAAAAAAAGAGAAAAAAAGGAAAAAGCTAGCCGCCGCCCCCCACCGTTGCCGGTAAGGGGTGGCGATGGTGGGGGAAGGGTTGGTGGGGTCGTCGACCTTCGGCCAGGGGTTGATGACCCTTTTCTAGATCTGAGCAAATGCCTGCAGGCCCTCACTTGTGATCGGCGAATGTCACCAGGCCCTAGATGAGGGACCCCTAGTGACCCTGACTCTTGCCCAGATTTGGGCGAAGGCCTGCAGGCCCTCCATCGCTGTCCCTTCCCAGCAATGGTGGGGCGGTAACAAGGGTTGGCAGCCCTCACCCGCCTGCTTCTTCTTTTGTTATTTAAATTTTTACTTATTTTGAAAATATGATTTAAATAAAATTCGTGTTAAAAATCATATTTTGACTAAAACATAACATTTTAGCCACATCAACGCCACGTAGGTAAATGAAATTAATAAAAAAAAAGCACATCTGTATTTTCTGTTAGTCAAATTGAACGGAGTTAACGAAAGGACTTGATTACACTAATTTGACAAGTTGTGAGACTTAATTGCACTTTTTAAAAGTTTTAGGACTCAATTATACTTTCGTGACAATTTTTAAGATTTCCAATACACTTATTCTTTTTAAAATGTACATATAATTAGATTTTGCATGTTCTGATGACAAGACAATATTTTTCAATGTAGCCCACTTTCTCAGGTCCAACCCTTTTTTGATTTGGGATTGGGCGGGGAAACAAGCTGTAATCTTGCCATCGAAATTAAATATGAAAAGTAAGCGCAGATTAGCATATTTCTTCTTCGTCTAAGGGAATAAATGAAACCTGCTAATTATGGATTTTGATCCAATAGCCTTTTTACTTTTTGACCGACGAATGATGGTTTTATGATCTCCTCCTTTTATTTTAGCAAAACCCCATGGATCTTTAAAAACTTACACATAAGGATGTATGATGTAGGAATTGGCCTGGATCTGTGGCTGTCGAATTTGGCCAGGCACATGATTCGTACAAAGTAGAGCTGTTGGGCTGTGAGGGAATTTGGTCCTCCCTTTCTCTTTGGTAGCAATAGAGTTCATTGAATTACCAAAGAAAAACACAGTACTGCTCGTGGAGTTCTCTCTCCCACATCAGAAATACTCTCTGCCTTAATTGGAACAAAGAAAGCCAAACTTTCTCAATTATTCCGCTTGCTCTTATATAAGCGCATACAATATGTAATAACCAATTCAAGATTGAGTATTCATTTGATTTTGCGCTTGCTTGTCATGTATAATATGAAATATGATGTTTCTATTCAATAGTAAATAAGAGGCTTAGTAATTACGTTAGGTTAGCTTTTATTTTTTTTTTTCTGACTTGTTGATTTATCTAGAAAGGTATATTGCATGCTAGTTATCGAAAAAGCTGATATATATATATATATATATATATATATATATATAACTAAATTGACAAAATTGGAGAGTAGAGAACTAAATTGACATCCGTATAATAAATTTAGGACTGATCGGACAATTTTCCTGAAGATTGACACAAGTTGGAGTTATCTGTAACTGTAGATAGTGCCAAGAGTTCCCTATATCAGATTGATGTAAGAAACAAATCGAATTTTCTACTTGTATAGTATTACGGTTGTTTACCTGCTGACCGAGACAATTACTTAGCTGACTACACATCATTTGTTTCACATATAAGCGTCTAACGTTGCTGGAATTCAGTGTTGGGGCGGAGATTAGCTGGACTAAGAGGGCAGTTGCAAGTAGACAAAACCTTTATCTTCAAGAGAGATGTTTACATCAACGTGTAAATTGTCATATGTTGTTGTGTCCTCACGTTCACGAATTGTGTTTGACCAGAAGTTTCCCTTGTACTTAGTCCGTAAATAGGCTTTGTGTAGTCTGTTATAATGGTTTACGAACCACTTATTAATCTTTTTATCAGGCAATTACAGGTTACATAAGGAAACAAAAACACACATTGGACCTTACCAAAAAAAAAAAAAAAACACTCATTGGAAAGAAACCAAGTTCAAGGTTCCGGCAAGGTTATTGCGGCAGCCACCAATTTACAGGCGCAAGGGCTCCTTAATATTTTTCAATTGAGGAATACATGGAGAGCTTTTTGGTGGCAAATGACCCAAAAAATGAGCGGAGAAAAGATTGGGTCTCGTAACGTCTTAATGTACAAGAATTGAAAGAGAGTAAAGGTGGCGCTACTTTTCAATCATTACAAGGGCAAGAACATTATGGATACACACCTATAAGTAGAAAAGACGATGATTGAACAAAGTGGACGAGAGCACAGACATTCGCTTCTCCGAAAGGCCCTAAAATGTTGGACTTGGAGCGTCAGGCAGCATCCCGCATTTGAAAACACCCAAACGGTAGTTTTTCCTCGTTCACTATTGTAGGGTATAGTCCGAGTGGCAATTTGATATACGCAACTTTGTCAGATCCTGTAAATCTGGCAGCTCTTTTAATAACGGGCAACATATAATAATTAGATGCTCCAATGATTCTAATCATTCGATACCTTGAATCTCAACTAGCCGAGGGCAATCACGAACAGCCAAATACGATAGCTTTCTTAAGCATGTTACATGGTATAGTTTCTCGAGGGCTTGACACTCTGCCACAATCAATTCGCAAAGGTTCTGCAACTGTCCGAGCGCATCCAGTGGAATTTCTGTTAAGCCGGACCTGTTTACATGTACTCTAGACAAATATTTGAAGGTGCGAAGGCATGACCATCCATCTGTGGACTGAAGATCAAAGAAAGTGACCCTCCAAATATTGGGTGGAAAGTGCTCGAGAGATTGAAAGGTGGGGCCTCGTAACTGGAGACATTGGAGATCGACAAGGGCACTAATGTCCGCTGGCAACACGGTCATATCTGAAAGGTCCAAATTCAACCACGTCAACTTCGTTAACCTCCCAATCCACGGCAAATATGGAGCTTGGCATGCGTCTTGTGGTGCATGAGGCATTTTAACATATTTAGGACGCTCATGATCGCATAAAACCAGACGTTCTAAGTTTGTCAGGTTTGACAAATCCGGAATCTGCTGTAATCCCGAAGACGAAATTATCAAATCCTCAAGTAGAGAAAGCGAACTAATACTCGATGGCACTACAGAAATACGGGTTCCCGCTAATCTAAGGAATTTCAAAGATGATAGTGCCCCAATTTCCATCGGAACTTCTCCCTCCAAAGATTCGCAACTTGTAGCTCCTAAAAATTCAAGCTTCTCCAACATCCCTATTGCCTTAGGAAGCTTTTTTAATTTACATCTATCCATGAGAAGTACCTTTAAACTCTTAAGTTCTCCAATTGACTTGGGCAGCTCTATAATGTCTGTGCCGGATAGTTTCAACTTGACTAGAGATTTCAACTTTCCAATTGACTCTGGAATTATATTCACAGATGAATCACCTAAAGACAATTCTTGAAGACCAGCTATCTCTCCAATTGAATTCGGAAGTTCAAGGAATTCCACATTCTCCATCCTTAGCGTTGATAGACGCTTTAGATTAGCCAATGAGTCTGGCCATGCTTGACGTAAAATGCCTAGATCGAGCGTGGTTGGTCCTCCTTTAAGCATCCTTAAACCAATACAGCCATTAATTTCCAAGTGCGTCAAATGCTGCAGCATACTAAGGGATGGTTCAATTTCAACCAGCCTTCCACAATCCTTCACAATGAGTCTCTCCAAAGTCAAGCATTTAGAGAAGTTAGGTGTCTTGATCAACCTTCTACAACTCACGAGATGCAGAACCTTTAACTTACTTTTCCCCTGTAGAATTAATTATACAAGGATAGACAAAAATCGTCAAATTCCACAAAGGAAAAGAGTAAATGTAAATTGCTTATATTACATATAACCGTACCATGATTTGGTCCCATCCACTCCAATCATTTGTGATGTCAGATTCTGTAATTTTGAGGACAACTAGATTGCTTGGGGAGAAGTTAATAGCTTGAAACTCTGATGGACAATTAAGAGAGCCATCTTAGCTCCAAGAGGAGATTTTGGAAGTCCCCAACAAAGTTTCCTCCATCAAAGTCAAGGAACCTTAATTTTACCATCCTCATAATGTCTTCACGTGTAATATTGCACACTTGAGATTGTCCCCCTAGTTTGAGAGCCATTATTTTTTTTGTTCCCTTGCAAAGGAAATTATAGCTCAATTAGCCTAAGCTTTGGTGAACATAAGAAAAAGGTTCATGGATTTAACAAAATATCTTTTCTTTTTATTGGTTAAAGGCTAGGGAGGAGTGATCAACTCTATGGGCTACCACAAGGGTCTCGCCCCTTTGTGGAATGATCGATTTAAATCATAGTTACACAGTCCACTTATAGGTATATGAGCCTGCCAAAAGCCAAAAGTTCTTTCAACACGAGATAGCAAATGACCAAAGCACAAATTGATAAGAAGATCGCTCACGATCTAGCTCGAATTTGTGATCTCATGAAAGATAGTATGACTTTTTTACCAATGAGCATCGGTGAGCTACCATGGTTAGTGGTAATTTAACACAGTAACGACCTACTTTATTTTCTTCACAAAGTGAAAGGTAGAACTTTAGCCATACATACCTCTTTTCTTTGTATGACATCAATAGCTACAGTGGAACACCATATTCTAGTACGCTCTCCGGGATGTTCGATGCTTTCCTTGCGAACAAGATATCTCCCTAAATCTTTGAGTTGGTCATGCATCCAAATGCATTCATCCATGATCTTTATCAGAGACATGCTAACCAGAACTGTGATGGCCTCATTGGGAAAAAATTCACAAGCTCTCCACATAATAATTGCATCGCTTCTTTGTTCACCAGCCATGTGACATGCAATGTCAAGGAAAATTTGTTTCGGCTCATATTCCAACATGTCATAACTTACCTCCAATATGTCCTGAACTTCTTTGGGAGGCATTTTCTTCAGCTTGGCCAGTACATCGTCCCATACTTCTTTGCTCTCGTAGTAAAGTGAGGATCCGATGACTACAAGAGCCAATGGAAGTCCACCAGTGATTTCCACAATTTCTCTTGTTATTCTATGATATTCACGTGGAGGAGCATCGCTCTCAAATGCATATCTACTGAAAAGTTGAATAGCATCAGAATGATGCATCTCCTCCATTTTGTAGAAGTGACATACTTTAGGATGCAATGAGGCATTATTCGTGCTAATTTTCAAAAAACTGATGTCCCTAGTTGTCACCATAATTCTACTTCCTTGACCGAACCAATTGCACTTTTCTGCTAGCTTTACAAGCTGGTCCCTTTTATTCAAATTATCAAGAACAATAAGAACTTTTTTGTGGCCACATCTTGCTCTAATCATATTTATCCCGGAGTCAGTATCATGAACCTTTATGGATTTACACTTGAGGATGTCAGACAATAGCCGATTTTGCAATTTCACAATTTTACCCTGCTGTGAAAATTCTGCAACGTCTGAGAGGAAACTGCAACCTTCAAACAGCGAAGCAATTTGGTTGAAAACAACTTTGGCAAGAGTTGTCTTACCGATTCCACCCATGCCGTGTATTACGACAAAACGTATATCAAGAGAGTCTTTGCCTAACAAATTCATCACGGCTCGCACATGAACATCGATTCCAACCAAATGATCAGGCACTATTTGAATTCCTCTCGGCAGTTTCCTGAAAACCTCATCGGTGATGAGTTTTATAAGTTCCCCTTGGCTGACACACAATAAATTGAGATTGAGTAATAACATAAAGGACATCAAGTTTCAGGATATTCTGAATGTGAAGTGGGAGTTCACAACAGTGGCGGAAATAGAAAATTTTGGTAAGCGGCAGAAGCAAATTAAGGCCAACATATCTATTTCAACACACATGTATCCTATCCTTTTACAGTGAGAAAGGAACGAAATTACGCACACGGAAAGAGAGTACAAGATTGCTAGCAAAATAACCACACTGAAATACACTGTCAGCCTTGACTAATACAAGCATCATGTTTATGCTGTGAACAAAACGAATTCCTGGAAATTTAAACCACCTAAAAATGAATAGCGAACTAGTCATGACTCTCGTCTTTCGTTGCATACTCGGAATAGGATATAACTTTGTCTCGTAAGATGTATTTGTTTCGTGAAAAATTAATGATTTCTGAAATATTTCTTCCTAAAAGTAGTAGTTAGTAGTTAGTACGAATCACTTAGAAAAAGATTAGCCGATGGATAATATTTTCATTATCAACAATGACCCATGTCTAAACATTTGTGTTGATGATAAAAGTATTTTCGTTGATTCTTTTTTTCTAAGCTATATTAATAAATATTTTTATGAAAATATTTTCTAAAGCATCATCGAATTTCTTGAAGAAAACGCGTCTGTCTCAATGAATTTTCTCACCAAAATTAATTGAAAGCCTCCACGAACAGCTAAGCCAAATCAATTTTCTCTTCATTTAGTCTTGGCAAGCATAAAAAACATTCGGGCATCTCTTAGTTTTTTGGAAAAAACCGTGCTAATCATATCCACTGTCGCATTTATTGATCAATTTGTAGCTAATAAGCTCTACATAAGGTATCGACTCCAGGAAATCAGAAATCCATTTTTTTCCCTTTTCCTACTAAAAGTTCCATAAATTACACTCTAACCACTTAACATCACTTGGAGTGTCATTATCGTCAAGATCTGCTTAATAGTCTTTATCTGTTGCCCTGGGGTTATTGTATTCCTATTTGAAGACATGAAAAAGGAGTGCAGTGTATAGTCTTTAGGGGAAACCTTTCGAAACTGTCTTACCATCTATCTTTGCAGTGCCATCCTTTGATCGCAGCGACCTCTGTTAGAGCCCCTTTCCACTGTTGCACTTCATCGGAGCCGAACCTGTCCTCATGCCTTTTCAAGGCATCAACGTATAGTCCAGTTCTGAGCTTGACATCTTGGGGTTCAACATCGAAGAAAATGGGAAGAATCACTTTGTCTGTTGATCTTCTCGAGCATTCCACCATGTGGGCAAGCTCGCGAAGACACCATGCACTAGATGCATAGTCTCTGGAGAATATGGGCACGTAAATTCTGGAACCATTGATTGCACGTAGCAGCTCACCTGCAATCTTTTCGCCTTTTCGGATCTCTTCGTCATCTATGAAGACACGAATCCCAGCTCCATCCAAGAAGTGATAGAGGAAATCGGTGAAATTGAGGCGAGTGTCCGGTCCTCTGAAATTCAAGAACACCTCATATTCAGCTCTCAGAGACTCCCTACCTTCACCCATCGACGACGATGTTCCTGTGTCCAAGTCCCTTTTTCTCTTCATCGTCACCAACGCCATTAGCTGAGTTGAACCACTTCTAGGGTGTATGGTTCTTCCTAGTCTGATCAGCGATTCCAGGAGCGGATGCTGTTTGTAAAAGAGCTAAAGAGTGTACAAATCACTTTATCAATTGCAATTTGTTCACTCAATTAGATAGCTATATTTTAAGTTATAACCTTTATATTATACTAAGATACATACTGTATTTATTCTATGATTATGTAAATTAAGTAAAATTTAATTATGTTAAATAGAATTTACCAATGTAATTAAGTAAGGTATGTTTCAAATTATAAAAAATCTTACTTATAATTGTATATGTTGTTGTTTTAATTTTTTAATAAATTATTGTAGTTGTAAATTTAATATTTCCTTGAGCTTATCATCATAATTTTTTTTTTAATTTCAGAATAAACTACACTGTCATCATCCCTGGTTTAGGACTTGATCACCGTCTATGTTGCTTCTTGCTGTTAAAAATTTGCTTTGGTCACTTGGCCGCTTCCTCACGCTATCACATGATAGAGAGCAAACAACACGCAAAAAGAAAACAAAAAGATAAAATGATGCTGTTAACAAAAGGAGACGTTTAGAATGAAAACGAAAGTTGAGCTAGGTTTTTTGGTCGCGAAAGAAATGAAAAGGTAAGTGTATACTCTTTTGATAACAAGCTTAATTTGGTAGAGGGTAATTTCATCTTTTAAGAATATTCATGGAGAGGGCCGCGACCCTTGCCTATTGGCCAGCCAGGGCCATGACACCCATGCCAGCTTAGAGTTGCAAAAAAAGAGAAAAAGAAAAGAAAAGAAAATTTAAAAATTGTACACGTCAGCATCGGCCATGCCATGTAGGACAGTTGACGTTAATTAAGCCACCACGTCAGCGATTCCTGTCAAAATTGACAAATTGTAAAAAGGTTGAGGACTATATTGACAAACCATTAAAAAGTTTCAAATTAAATTGACGCAATTAAAGGGTTTATGATTAAATTGGCAATTGAAAAAATATCTAAAACTAAATTGTCACGATTAAAAGGTTTATGATTGAATTGACCACAGTACAATATGTTTAAGATTTTTTGAACAATTATCCCAGATGATGACATGAATAGTTCATAAACTTTGGCCCAATATACAATGCCGTCTATGAAATTTTAATGTATTTAATGTGGTCTCTGAATTTTAGTTCAATGTACAATGTTATTTTTGAACTTTTAATTTCTATAATGTGGTCCATGAATTTTTGATAAATATTCAAACTAGTCCTTAGACGTAATGAACTTATATCCTTCCATTAATTCAAGTTCAGAGATAATATTGAATATTTTCACATAGTTCAGGGATAAAATTAAACACGTGCGTAAAGTTCAGATATCACATTGAATAAATTCAAAATTCATGGACAATATTATACATTGGGCTAAAGTTTAAGGACTATATTGAACAAATTAAAAACTTAGAGACGACATTACACATTGAGTTCAAATTTAAGGATTATTGACGTCATTTTCTCTACACGATTTGCTAAATTTTATTTTCCCTTTTTTTTGGCATCTCAAGACTTCATGAAACCTTCGGTCCGTATCTTGGGAATGGAGCAATTATCGGAAACAGAGGGTGTGAATTGAATTTTTTTTTTTAAATTTCTTAATATATAGTTTGTGGATTTTGTTGTTATCCTTTCCCTTTTCTTTCGACGAGCGGGATTGCTTTATTATTTGGAATAGTGACAATTTATAGGCAAAAGTCAAGAACAGCTTATCCAAAAACTTTCACCGGGTCATCGGATCTCCCTGTCAGGCGTTCTGCAAGTTTTATTATCACCTCATAAACAAATGTTAGGCCCACAAAAGAAGAACAAAGGGAGAACAATCACCAAGCATTTCAGTATCGACATCAGACATTAGTTCAACCCATCCAGGGAAGCTACATCGTCATCATTGTAATAGAGTTCTTCTTTGTTTATTTGTCAATCTATGGGTTGTGACGTCGTGTGCTCCACCAGATTAAGATAGGTTACCAAATTGTTTAACTCCTAAATCCCACATTGATGTCCCTCGTATTCTTGAATAGTACGTATTTTTCCGGTGAATTAACCTAGACCATTTCCCAGAAACTTCGATGGTGAACATTTGTATTCTTTTAAAAGCCTTTGCGTCCTTAGTCCTTTGTTTAATCTTTTGTTTCACCTACTGATTAGTTTGTTAATTTTCTGGTGATGACGGCCAAACAAGTTGTGACTAAATTATATAACAAAAATGGCGACAACAATGGACGGCGCTGATGCCACGGAATGCTGCCGGTGATGTCCCGCCGTCGAATGAATTCAAATTGTTTGTTTCGAAATAATATAAGGAAATAAAATTGATATTTTATGTCATAATAATGTAAAAAATATAGAAAAATCCATAGAATGATATTTATGTCATATTGAATTCTCTTCTTTTCTTTCCTCTCGGCCCATCCAAACACCATTAGTGTCCTTTAATAAAGTTTCTTGCTAGTGCTTTCAAGCCTAGTGTTTGTTTGTTTTGGTCAAACTTTCAAGCCTAGTTTTACTTATACCATGATTTCGACGATTGCAGCTAGAGAATCAAGCCTCGGCTGGTTTGTAATCCACGTGATGTCGAATTTTTAGTAACTTGGACCTCGAGGGAAGAAAGATATATCTTACCTATAGCTTGAGGATTTAGTTTTCTCAAAATATACTTTTTTGGCATTATTCTAAATCAACAGTTACTCTTATATCTTATTAGGTGAGAGGATGGGGTCTCGGGATATAAGAGAATGCCGTTAAAGCCAAAGTCGATCCTGAAGGTTAAGAAGCTTTACTGAGTTCAAGATGAGCCCAAGTCGTGCGTATCTTGCATGCACGTAAATGATTTATGAGAAGGTTTTTGAGAAGCATTTACAAGGTTCCTCGTGTTTGAGCTCAAAGAACAGTCAACATAATGCTGAACCCTTTCGGCAAAGTTTCTATTTTTTCGTTACTGATCCTTCAAACTTCAAAGTGCTGAATGGGTCAACTTCTTCCCTTCTTTTTAATTCAACTATTTTTTATCTAGACGTATAAAATGGGTCAAGTTGATTTGAAAGAGATTGCCAAAAAAAAAAAACACAAAGCAGATTAACAACAAATGTGTGCCGATTTTAGCTTGCAAAATCCAAGGGTGTTCAGCTTTGCTTTTTCTGTCACTTTTTGACTATGTTTCGCGGAAAATTCGCTGACCAATTGGAATCGAGGCGCGCACTGAGCAATTTGAATGTCACTTTCGGAAAGGCCACGCTATGGAAAATAAAGGCGCGCTGCGGGGTCGGAATCCAACCCAACGGATCGCTTCTCTTTCATCATAAGATCATGGTTTCGATTCGTTTATAAAATAATGTCTGGGTCCGGTCATTTAATGCACGTGTATTTCGATCGTGCATGTCCTGACGACAAGACAAGACAAGACAAGACAAGACTTTTCAATGTTGGGATTGGGCGGGAAAAAAAGATGTAATCTTGCCTTTGGGAATCAGATGCGAAAACTAAGCGCAAATTAGCATAGTTCTCCTCTTCTTCTAAAGGCAATAAACGAAACCTGCTAATTTTGGATTTTGTTCGAATAGCCTTCTACTTTTTGACCGGTGAATGGCTTTGTGATGCTTTTTTTTTAGTATGGATCTTCAAAAACTTGCACAAAAGGACATTTTGAGTAATTTGAAATTATATAAAAAAAAATTTTAACGTTTTTTCAGCTAAAATAAACTATCAATTCGCTGAAAAGGTCAAAATATGTTTTTAACTTGAAAAAGGAATAAAACACGATTTGCCCTTTGTTGTTTAACTTGGTGACACTTTCACATGAAATAAGATTTTATTGTGGAACCAAACTCTTTTTGCAAAGACTTATATCTCAATTTACTCTCTCTCTTTCTCTCATTGATGACTGCCAAAAAAATTACAATTTATTTTGTAATATCACGAAAGCACATGTGCGAAATCTGTTCATATCATTTATATTCTCTTTTCCTTTCGTCATTCATATATCAATATTGGTATAGAATTCCTTATAACTGTTCAAATTGCCACAATTCTTTTCTTTTTTGGTTAAAAAAAAGTAGCTTCATTACTTTTAAGCAAAATCTGAATGACAAGATTGATGGGCATTTTAACATAAAAGGTCCCACGAGGCTTGAAGAGGCTTAGAGAGCCACCATCCTCTTCACGATGTGGGGATTTCGCAAGTCCCCTTCCATGAGGGAATAGCATCAAATCCCCATATGCTCAAACAAAAGTCGCAACTAGCCATGTAGTCAACTCATGAAACGGGGACTTTGAAAAGAACTAGGGGTGTGCAAAGAAATCGAAAACGGCCCGGAACTAGACCGACTGGCTTGAAACTGGTGGTTCCTAAGGAATTCGGTCCAATTCCCGGTTTTATGTGTGGAAACATCCGCTCGCCCCGTGCCTAGACCGGACCGGTAATATATATTTTAATTTTTAATTTTTAATTTTTTTAAAAATGAAAATTCTAAATCCCTAATCTGGTTGGCGCCCCTCTTGGGTGGTTCCAACTGGAAGTTGCACGAAATTATAGCTCCAAAAAGGAGAGTCCTCACCTGGAAATTCTGCATAGAGACATCGGCACCTATGGTTGACTGAATCAAGAGAGTGTGCTGCCATGAGAGTTGCAAATGGCAAAGAACTCAGTAAAAAAAAAACTGGACAATTGCATGAGCTACACAAACATGGAAATGGACAGGGATTGGCAACAATCTTGAGCTAAAAATGGAGGGAAATTGCAGCTGGTATTTTGACCATTTGAGAGGTCATTTAAGGTGACAAAACAAGGGTTAAAACCTTGCTGCATTTGCTGGAAATGCAGAGGGAAGATAACTGCTGTAAGGAGGGGAAACAGACTGTAAACTTTAAATTGCAGGGAAGAGACAGAGGGACATAACGCTGGGAAATGGACCAAACCCACTCAGGAATCAGACCAGACTAGCGGTCTGATTCCCAGGTGGATCCATGGAACCAATGTGCGGTTCTCGGTTCTAATTTTTCGAAATCGTTCCTTAGCTGGTAGTTCCTAGTTCTAGAGTATAAACCCCCCACTCGGACCATGCAAACCCCTAGGAAGAACACATTGCTAAATTAAGAATATAATTCTCAACGCACACAATGGTTATTCTCATGATATGAGTAATCGATACCTTATAATTTAGAATATTTTGTTTATTGAATATGCCTATACACTAGGGGTGAGCAACTTGAATCGCCCAAATCGGGATCAGACCGCACTGGACCGGACTAACGGGTTTGGTTCGATTCTCGAGACTATCGATCCGGTTCCCGATTCCTAAAAACGGAATCAATTTCCAGGCAGTTCAGTTCTCGGTTCCAAGGGGGAATCGGACCGGACGGACTATTTAATATATATTTTTGTTATTTTTTTCTTTAAAAAAATTAATAAAATGTGAACTAAACTCTAAATGAACTTCATTATCATAAATTCATTGATAAAAATTAGTAAAATGTGAATTAAACCCTAAGTGAACTTCATCGACATAAATTTATTGACAAAAATTAATAAAATGTGAACCAGACCTTAAGTGCTTAACAAAAAAAAAACTAGACTTTAAATGACCGGTTCCATTGGACCGGATCGGATCGATGGTCGGGTCCGGTTCTCGGTTCTAGATCCAATCGGTCCGGTCCATCGTTCCCAAAGTTGGGAACCGGTTCTCTCGATCTGATTTCCAGTTCCATCTTGGAACCGGATCGAACCGGGAACCGATCACCCCTACTATATGTTGACACCTATTTTTAAATTTGCCCAAAAATTAATTGCACAAAATTTAGGAGTTAATTTCTATTAATTCCTAAAACAAAAAATATATATTTTCATGCATTGCATGTAGAAATTAGGCATATTTGCGTTAATAGGGCCTATTAGAATTTTGTAAAAAAATATAAAAAATAAATAATAAATAATAAATAATAATATAAATGTAAAATTAAAGAATTACATAAAAAAATTAAAGAAAAAAAATCAATCAAATCAAGTCTGGCCGGGTCGGGGCCGAACCGACCCGGCCTATTTCGTTTTCCCCCCGAGCGGGCCTCTTCTCCCTGGCCCGCTCATTTTCTTCTTCTTCCTCTATTTCTTTTTTCTCTCTCTCGCGCGGATTGGGCCTGGTCCGGCCCAGCCCAGCCCTTCTCTTCCTCTTCCTCCCACGCGCGACGGTCGCTGTTCCCTGCTCTGTTCTCCCCTGTGCGCGACCGAAGCGTGACGCACGGCGGCGCCGCTCCTCCTCGTCGTCATCCGGTCGGAAGAGGGCATGGCGTGCACGCCAACGGACTGGCAATCAATGCCAGTCCCCCCTCTTCACGTTTCAGCCTCCCTTATCCTCTCCTCTCTCCCGGTCCCCTGTTTCGGTCCCTGCGTCCCCAGAACTGTCCCCCTCTGCACCGGCCTCTGCAAGTCCCACCGTGAACGCCACCATCGTCACGCCAACGCCACGGGGAGAGGGGGAGCCACAGGGTCATCGTCGTCGCCATCTATAAACCAAGAGAGAGAGGCCTCGGGTCGGCGGATTTTTCCAGAAAAAAAGACAGAGAAAAAAAAAAAAAGAGAGAGAGATCGAGAGAGAAAAGAGAGAAGGGTCGAGAAAGGGAGCGTGATTGAGGCCTCGCCGGAGCAAAATAGCGACCCCGTTGTCGCCGTGAAAAATCCAGAGGTCCGGTCGGTCGTTTTTTAGAGAGAGGACAGAGAGAGAACAGAGAAGGAGAGGGAGAAGACCGAGGTCGCGCCGGAGCCAAAGACGAACCAGCAGAGGTCGTCGACGCCCTCAGACCCGCCGGAGACCATCCAGACGCGCTGACGACCGGTGACCCCCCCCCGGCCGAGAGCCTCCTCTGTTTTCCCCTGTTCGTGGACACAGTTCGGCCGGGATTCGCGCCGGCCGTTTCGCGCGAGTCCCGGCCCATACCGACATCGATCGTGGCCCCCAGTCCCCGTCGGAGGTGAACCCAGTCCGTCGGAGCTGACCGGATCGATGGAGGAGGTCAAAACTCTCCGGTTTTCACCGCGCCCCCCATCCGTTCGACGAAATGCCCAACTGAGGCCGAGGAGGTTGTGCTCGCCGGCCGGCGATTTGATGGCCGGACGGCGAGCTCGGAGGGTCAACCAGGTAAGTTAAGGGTCCCCAGAGTTGAAAACCGGACCTCATTCGGTCTGGGTCGGCCGGCGAGACGCCGGATCTCGCCGGCCGACGGTCTCGCGCGCCTCAGGGCCGCGAGAATCGGCTTGGACCGATCCGCAGACCGGGTCAGACCGATCTGCAGACCGGGTCAGGCTTCTTGGGCCGGTTCGACCCGGTCGAACCGGCCCTATTTTGTCACTTTCCACTGGACCGGGCCCCAACCGGGCCCGATCCGGTTCAAGTCCGGGTCAACGACCCGGTCGACCCCTGACCCGGGTCAAATCCGGAAATCCGACCCGGGTCAACGAGGAGGGTCGGGTCCGTTGACCCGGGTCGGTTCAGACCGACCCGGATCCGACCCGACCTGGGCGGTTTTTTTTTTTTTTATTTGCTTTTATTTTTTTTCTCGAAAAAAAATTTTTTTAAAAAAAAATTTTTAAAAAAAAATTTCAAAATTTTTTTTAAAAAAAAGGTTTTTTTTCCCCTTTTTCTTTTCTGTCTTTTTTTTATTATTTAAAAATAAAAAAATAAAAAAATTCAAAAAATTATAAAAAATTGTAAAAATTATAAAAAAAATTTCTTTTTATTTTCTTATTTCGTTTTTTTTATCTCGATTTTTTTCGAATTTTTTTTTGCATGACTTGTATGAGTGTTTTCCTACTTTATAATTATGCATGTTGTGGTTTTATTTAAATTAAATAGGTCCGAAATCGCACGATAGACATTGCATGTTTTTAATTACCGTAGCGTAGTTAGTATGCATGTTTTAATACAATTGCATGAACTGCCGTATTTTGAACGTCATCTAGCTTAGTCAGGATTAGAACCCTAGGCTACATGACTTGTGTTCCTGACTGCTGATCATTTCTGATTATGCACTCGCTTGATCACCTCACATGTTAGGAGAAAGGTCCTAAAAGCAATCCAAATTGCCTGATAAATGTTTTCAAAAAATGAACAGGGTAGAATGGTACCGAAAGGGCATTAGTTATCCAACTAGTGTAACCAAGTCCCCGAATTCAGTTAATCTCTGGTTCGTAGGAATAGGGTGATTCTCCCGTCACCCTATTTGGGTTTCTAATCGACCTACCCCAAACTGATTAGTGGCGACTCTTGCATGTAAATCACCTACATGTTAAAAAAACTTAAACTCTAAGTCGCGATATGGTATGGGCTTGGGAGAGCCCGAGTTAAGTCCTGAACCTAGACTTAGCACATACCAGGCGAGCCCCCCTGCTTTTTGCATGTTATTCAAAAGGCTCGGGAGGTCGGTCGCGACACTATACACTAGTTAAAAGATACCTCGTGAGTGCTGCTCTCTTCATAGTCAATAATAGGACGACCTTATTGGGCTTTTGGCCTAACTAATATAGGATTCACATTCTAGAACCTCTGCATTGGGCTCTGTCTTGCTCAAATTGGTGACAGAGAATCGCAAATCTTTCGGGGTGCTTTTGGGCTTGATCCAGTGGAACTCTTAAGATTGCACGCAAAATTTGAACATGAAATCAAGAAAGACAGAGTTTGGAAGCTTGGGAATAGAAAAACTGCAAGGGACTGTGGATTTTTAGTACTTCGTAGGAACATGTCGCGCGCAATACTCGGAACTCATACTTGTTATGGTCCTTGAAGATTGCCCGAGGACAATGATGAGTACTTGCGAGGTCCAACTGGCTCTGACCTTATATAGTGACGAGAGATATTTCCGTACCTAGCTTTCGAATAATCATCTACACCATCCGACTTCTCCCGAAATTTAACAAGGGGCGAGGGATACTTGAATCCAGTCGCAATGCGTTTGTTGATTTTCCTATTATTCGATGCTAAAGTACGCCTTTCCTCCTCTTCCTTTCCCTCTCGTGTTGGGGGGGGTATTCGGGCCCAGACTGGGCCATCGCGCGATTCCGTCCAACCAAACGACGAACCAAACGAACTCGCGTGCTATGTCTCGGGTCCATGGTCCTGGCCTCCGAGCCCACCATCACATCATAGAAGATGGCTACTACCAAAATGGGCCCACCCAAGAATTCAAATCCGACAGCCGAGGGACATCACTAACACACACAAGCTAACCTAAGCCTTCGTATTCGACCGCAAACGTTGCTGTCCGAACGCTAGATCGTTTAGTTACCGAAGCTTTTCCTGATTTATTTAAGCCCGCAAACGCCAGCCGCCATCTAATCACCCCCCACAAACAACCAGAAAGCACGGCAAGAGCCAGTCGCCATCTCCATCACCCCCCCAGCTTTCTTAACGGAAGCCACCAAGCAATCGTCCCCCCCTAAATGGAGGCCACGTGTCCCGCCTCGGGCTCCCGTTGCATCACCCGACGATCCCCACTTCCTCCCATCGTCCACGCGTACGCACCCCACTGGCCGACCTCTCCTCCCCTTTTTAATTTTTTTTTTAATTTCGAAGGGCAATAGAAAAATTGGGAAAGTAGAAGCATCTTGGGTCTATCCTAGCGCGTAATTCGGGCAAAGTGATAACGTTGATTAACACGTGAGACGTAGGCATGTAGGCAACCCGGGATCACCCATCTCGTACACGTGGCGCCCGTCGGGCGGACGTGCGCGACAACGCCTGGTGCGAGGCAATTATCAGATGAATAGGGTCCACGTGAATCCAGCGCGCTCGCGAACGTCGGATCGAGACGAGAATCGCCGACATCGAAATCTCAAGGGCCACGATGGGCCGCGCGCACCTCAGAGAATTTTCGTCCTTTTGCATGGGAAGAAAGGTACGTGGCTTCCCCGCGTGGGCCCGGGTCCTCTCGGAGACCGCCACGTGTGTGGGGCCCCCTTGATGCCGACCCCCCGGCCCGTGACAGGTGTGTAGGTTAGGAGTAGACCGGACGGGGACCGACTAGGATGCGTGGGGCCCCTTGGGACTGTTTCGACCGACACTAAACTCCAAAATTTGACCGAGCAAAATCCTGCCGATCAATTTTTACAATTTACAAAGGGGCAAGAATTAACCATTGACACTCGCATCAACTTTTTCTCAGAAGGACCCTTATCGCGAATTCTTGCAATAATGCCCCCTCAATTTCAGCCAATGGTACGCTGTCGCATCACCTATTACCTCCATGACGAAATAGCAAATCCACTTTTTCGAAACGCACGCTCGCCTTGTTTACCGGGTCGTGTTCTTTGCACGTCTAGCTCAAGTCGTCGCACTCATGCTTAATTATTTAATTACCCGATTCGAGGTTATGGTAAGTCCCGAGTATCATATTCGAAAGACAGCAGACACCCAAGTTTTTGTTTCACTGCTCACATACACGTTCATAATCCGGACATTGAATATCAATTGGAGTCGATCAGGTTTTGAGATGCAATGTTTGAAAGCCATTTCGACTAGTTTAATTGCTAGAGGGTACTAGGAATAAGAAAAGAAATGGCACGAAAGATCATACCATGTTAGATAGCCATATAGTGGGTTTAGATTTGAATAAGCGCAATCGAAAGGTTTAATAGGTTTAAGATTTTTTGGATAATTTTTTTCGAGAATCATTAGCGGATAACATCAATCCTTAGAGAACCGACCAGAAAAGGTGGGAATAAAATTTTGTCCATTTTCTCTTTCCACCTTTAGGCCTACCTAACGTTACCTTATCGAGGGGCGTAGTGATTAATCGGAATCACTTTCGCGACTTCTATAATCCCGGTAAACTATTCATTTTAGTGTATTAGATCTGGACTGTTGATTTCGATAGACCTTATATTTAATCTCACATAAAATGTACACTATTTAACGTCAGGTTCAATTTAGTACGTACGTGTATCACATCCAATAAATGATTCCTCACTTTGAATTCCCTCTACTTTCAACGTGGCACGTGTGTGGCTCTCATTCCTTCATATACCATCACCACAAGACAAAACAGATAATGAAAAGCCCCAGCCATGATTAAACCCTTTGTCTCACTACCTCGTCATTCCTAGTCCCCTCTCTCTCGCTCTCTCTCCATCTCGTTCTTGCTTCACTTCCCTTGCTATGCTGAGCATCGAACATCATCGTCAGAGGCCTACCACAAGCAGCGGATCAATCGCCGACGACGATGAGCAGCACTTCAGAGACATCCACGCTCTGACCCCGCCGGCCCCGCCCCCGCCCCCGCCTTCCTCCACCGGTGGCCGCAGGAGAGACGCGTGGGAGCGGTCGTCCTCTCTGTCCATGGGCAGCGACGTGGCCTCGAGCGAGAACTTCACCACCATGAGCAGAGAGTTCAACGCTCTCGTCATCGCCGGTAAGGCCGCCAACATCATCTCACTAGATTTGCTTGATTTAGTTGAAGTGCGCAACCGTTAAGCGTTTAAACTGTTAGAGAACGAGGCTGATCGTACAGATAACTTCTCCGAAGCTTTTGATGGATCGCACGACCGTGTGCTCTAAATCTTTCACGATCATAGAGCGATGCGAATTCCATTGTATGATGATTCGTACGCGACCTATATAAAGAATTGGGTATATAGGATGACACGACACGAACTGCATGGCGTCTTGCAGGCTCTACGATCAACACCGAGACCGAGCAGGGGTCGAGCAACAACGCGAACGGGAACAACCTGGCGATGATCGGAGAAGAAGACGACGGCACCCCGGTGGAGGAGACGAACCCGCTCGCGATCGTCCCGGACAACAATCCCCTGGAGGAGTTCGGGCGGAGCAGCAGCTCTCCGAGGCGCGCGGGGCCGAGCGCGAGCGGCGGCCCGGGGGACCAGGTGACGGTGCAGAGTGTGAAGAAGGAGGAGGTGGAGGCGAAGATAAGCGCGTGGCAGAACGCGAAGGTGGCCAAGATAAACAACCGGTTCAAGCGGGAGGATGCCGTCATCGGGGGCTGGGAGAGCGAGCACGTCCACAAGGCCTCTTCTTGGATGAAGAAGGTCGAGGTACGTGGCGCTTGGTTGATCAATATGATTTTCATGAGCACTTTCTGAGATTAATTATTTTATACCATGATTTATTCAGCTTTAACTGGTGTGGTGGGTTAACGTTAATCACTCCAGAATGGGGATCCTTTTGACCAGAGGATGGTCTATTTGTCGGATGCATGTGTATCAATTGCATGGACGTTAATGCAACTCAATGATTGAAAGAGTATAGTTTAAGCTTAACCCCTAAAAGTCTCCTCAAGTTGAGGTCTTCGTTACCTGACGAGATTATTGCCTAGTCTCTCGCTAATACCAAGTTAATCGATAGGATCGATTTTCTTATATATAGGAAGCTGTTAGGATTTTGGCTTGTCGGTGTTGATCGCTTAGATCGATATGAATGAATTTGATTGATGCTGCAGAGGAAGCTGGAGGAGAAGAGGGCGAGGGCATTGGAGAAGATGCAGAACGACATCGCGAAAGCCCGCCGGAAGGCAGAGGAGAGGCGGGCGAGCGCGGAGGCCAAGCGAGGGACCAAAGTCGCCAGGGTCCTTGAGATCGCCAACCTGATGAGGGCCGTCGGCCGAGCCCCGGTCAAGAGGTCCTTCTTCTGATATGTCGTAGAAACATATATACCAAAAGTCAGAACAGCAAAAGGCCAAAAAATATAGAGGGTGTTGAGTGTAATTATGTTTAATTATGGGCATGGAAAAATAAGTGCCCCTTCAAATTTCAGGCCTCCTTCGACCTTTTTCAGAAACGGGGCAATATTGGAAGGTGAGCGTGTTGGACTTTGGACCGTTTTTTAAGCTTAGGAGCTGTGAATTGAATGGTTGTTTGCCAAGGACTCTTTTGGTGGGGGGCGTTGTGTCATCGATTGCTTTTTTTTAAATTTGCCTTCTTGGAAAGGGCATCGTGTGTATTGGCCGATATTACCCAACAACGAGTGTCTTATACGTATCGTTACATTGAACCCGGATCGTCAAATTTGATGGGTCTCTTGTGGAATTCACATAGGATTCGTCAGGTTTAACGGTTTGGATTCAATTTAACATGTGATGAATTGAAAGGACAGCCTCTTTGTACATACGCGGTCTTGGATGGGTGAAGAAGTCGATTCCAATTTGGCTTAATGGTTTGACCTAAAGCTGATGGTTCGGTGCATCTGCTTTTTGGTGATGTGATGTTATTTTGTGCGTCAATCAATCTCTCTAATTTTGGCTGCTTATCTACTGTGAAGTCTCGAGCTCCGAAAAAATTGCAATTTCACTTTGATTCCAATCCTGCTAAACTTCCATTTACAAGAGGAATTTTGGTGGGGCCATCTTTGTATAATTTTACCACTATAGTGCAGATGAACGATGTGTCTCTAATGTCCCTGTCATGATGGTATGAGCAATCAAGGCACACTTTAATGCTCTCTGCATGGGAATGGAAAAGGAGGAAAAATGGAGGGATTGAAATTTTTAAGTAATAAATTTATAACTATTGAGATATCTGTGAGAGGAGAGGGGAGGATAATTTCGAAATTTGTGGTAATTTCTCTAAAAAGTATCTTCAGCTTAGTGTCCCAAACTCAGATTTTTGCCTTTTGGCTCGATCGAGCATAACATCTGGCAACCTATGCTGAGAATTCTATCTTAGGACATGCCTAAGAATATTTACTTATCAGCCGAAAATATAAGAGGATAAGAGCGAACAAGTGCACTTCCCCTTTTAGATAGTTGTATGGATATAGTAGATGCACTCGATTTTTGTGTGCACCGATATGGATTGCGTTTGGTTCGGCTTTTTGTAAGTCTTTTGGGACTCCAAATGTCCCTGTGCCAAAGTTTAACATTTATAAAATCCTTCAACCCGATGCAATTCTTACCCAGCATTTGTATTACTGTGTTTTTGGAATGCAACAAGTGGGTGAATGTATTTTTTTCCTTCTAATCTTGTCCTTGTTGAAACCCTTGCTGAAGATAGATTGTGGTTAAGAATCTCGGATCAGCTAGAGGGACGCCGGTGAAGGGTTAACTAGGGTTGCGTGACATCGACGTCACCTCACCAAGGGTCGCGTCACCTCACCAAGGGTCGCACCACCTCGGCAGCTCGTCACCTAAGACATGCGACGTCAGTGGCCTATCGCCTAGGGTCACACTAACTCGACATTTACTAGACAAGGTTGCACTACTTCCCACCTGATAGACCTTGGTGATGCTCCCCCGGGGTTGCACCGACATTTGATCTATCTGGCTTCCCTAAGGTCGTGCAACCTCGACGTTGCCTTGTATAGGGTCTCGTGATCCCAAGGACGAAATGCAAAGTCGTGTAAAAGAATTGTTTATCAAATGCTATTTATGTTTCACGAAACCCCTTTAGCCTAAAACCCTTTACATAAATACAAAGTTGTCGGGCAAAACTGAACCAAACACACCACATCCGATAAAGTGTTCACGGATTTTCAATCGCGTAAATGGATCGAGGCTATACATAGATCCAATTCACGAGCGAAGAGAAGCCCGCCATTTTCTAGAGACACGCCAATTCAAACGCGCCCAAGTCCTTTGCATAATTTTATTGGTGAAAGAAAGACATGTTCCCCCCCTATTCC
Organism: Syzygium syzygioides; assembly: GCA_031216285.1. NCBI lineage: Eukaryota > Viridiplantae > Streptophyta > Magnoliopsida > Myrtales > Myrtaceae > Syzygium > Syzygium syzygioides. The sequence continues at coordinate 24,636,292 of CM062242.1, read as the reverse complement.
TCCTTATTCAAAACATAGGAAATCTCCCTTTCCATGTGTCTGGCCACTATTCAGTCTCACTGGTTTCTCTTGAGTTTTGTTTTCAAGTGCGCACTTAACCAAACGATATAGATTAAATTGCGCATCTCGTTAACTATAGGGATTGTTGCCTTTTCGTTCCACAAAATCCGCTACTTTAGACCTGACAACACTGTTTATCGACAGATAAGAGAATCCTCGAAGTATGCGCAAGAACTGATTAGATGAAAGTGGACGCAAATTCGGAATTAAAAACCACCGAAAGTGATTTGGAACAAATCTTCATGGGGCCAACTTCTGCACCCGCACCAGAAAAGCAAGCAACTCTCTCTTTTGGAATAACGACTTTTTATCGGTTGGGAAGGCCAACATGATCGTTCTCTAAACTAATATTAATCGCATTGCAATGTGACTCCCTGCTATCAAACGAGAAATCGGAAGAAAACTATATTTACAAGTGCTGATATGTCGCGACAAAAACATAGACATGATATATGAATGATAAAATATTAGCGCGGTACAATGAAAAGACGTTGAATGAACTCAAAGTTGAAGTATTTTTCCTTTGATTGTCGGGTGGTGTCTGTTTTTTTACATGTATACTACTTTGTGCTTTGACAAAACGAAATATGTTTCATAAGTTTAGGATATGTGCGGGAGACGGAAGTTTTATTGAGAATCACGTGTGTATGCGTAACCTAGGGTTAACAAGTGATTTTGCTTGAGAATGGAATGGAGATTGATTCTTAATCTTGTCCTGCTGTTCAATCTTCTCTCCGATCTCCAAGGGCCACAAAACGTTGGCCCACATAACCAATCGTTCCGGCGGGTGGCCCATTGTTCCGGTCCATGGGCCGAGGAATGAAGGCCCAAAGCAACCAATTGGCACGGCCTAAGAGTGTAGCACATGGATCCCGCGAGATGGGCCGGTCCATGGACGGCCGGGCAGCCCATGCTTTGCATGGGTTTTACATTTAAATAATAGTTAGATTTTTTTTTTCTTTTGAGAAATATAGAAGATATTTTTTATATGTAAATACAAGAAAATATTCTAATGACAAATACTAATTGCAAAACGTCCCACACCATTGATGCACAAAAAACCCACTTGAAATTGAATGAATTTAATGTGAAAAAAATCACATCTAGTATAATATATTACTCAGAAATTTTCTCACTGTACTTTTTCCCTGATAAAAGCCTTTTCATTTTATTAGGTACAGAAAAGGATCATATCATTACAACGAAAGCATTAAATGCGTGAAAACCAAATTTAGTATACTGTCGTCTACGTTGTGGAATATATTTTAGTTTTAATACTTTTCGAATTTTTGTTTATTACTTAATGACTTTCTTTTGCATCATAATTAGTACATTTAATATTTAAAAATCTATTTTACTATAAGATATTAGTTTAGATCGGGTTTGACTATCAGATACATTGGTCGCGTCGGACCGCCCGAGCCGAGAGAGGAGCCCCGGGAAATTCCTGGACCACAAAAATATACGCAGATAAATAAATAAAAAAAAAAAAGCGCACGCGACGACAAATCAACAGGAGCCACGTACCAGGTGCCGTCCACGTCACCCTCCAGGTGGGCCACACCGTCGACGTGGACGAACACCGGGCCGCAACTAAAAAAACCCAGGAGAAGACGACCATGAAGCGAAGCGCAGCGCAGCACCACCAGCAGCAGCACCACCGCCACCGCCGCCGCCGCCGCCGCCGCCATTAACGGCCTCATTTGCAACTGCAGTGTGACAGAGAGGAGTGACGGCGAGAAGAGGAAGAAGGAGATGGAGATGGCGCTCGGCTTCCGCAGTCCTTCGCCTGCCCTGCTAAACCCTGGCGCGAGAGGTCCCCGCCCTTCTCCTCCTCAGCCGGCGAAGCGGCTCTTCGGTCTCGGCACGGGCGGCTTATCTTCGCCGCCCCTCGCCTCCGGGACGAGCCTCCGGTGCCGCTCCGAGCGTCGAGTTCGCCGCCCCCGCCCCATCGCCTGCTCCGCCGCTCAGACCGCGGAGACCCCTACCGGTACGTTTTTCGGGAGACTCCGAGTCGCCGGTTAGCGTCGCCGCCGTCGCGGCGGAGGAGATGAATACTCGCTACTCGATATCATGTAGCGTGCGTGTAAGGATGCGATTTCGTTTCCGTCGTTGTTCCGGGGTTCTGATTCCTTAGTTGGCAGAAAGAGGCTTCTTTCCGGTGGAAATGAAATTGTCGCGGCTGGAGAAATGGCGAGAGATTTTGATTTTTTAGATCATCAGTGCGTTGAGAGAGTATTGATGCCGAAATTTTGTTCTGGCAGAGAAGAAGAGCCAGTTGATGAGGAGAAGAGACATAAGGAATATAGCCATTGTCGCGCATGTCGACCACGGGAAAACAACTTTGGTGGATTCTATGTTGAGGCAAGCCAAGGTACGGCTCGAAATCGCTTTTATAATCTGACTGCGGGAAGCAAAGTGCTCTAAAGACTCCAGACATTGGTCTTCGGCAGTTGTATATCTGAACCAGGAGCGCATTCTCTTCCGAGGGAATAAAATATTGCTGACGTGCGTATCGGTTTCTCATTGGCAGGTTTTCCGTGATAATCAATTCGTGCAAGAAAGGATAATGGACTCGAATGATCTTGAACGCGAGAGGGGAATTACAATTCTTAGCAAAAACACTTCTATTAATTACAAAGACACGAAAATTAACATAATCGACACACCGGGACACTCTGACTTTGGTGGTGAAGTGGAACGAATCCTTAATATGGTGGAAGGAGTGCTGCTCGTGGTAATTTTTTCCATTCTCCCGTTGGTCGTGTTATGCAGTTCTTGTGGTTTCTGAAAAAGGAAACCTAAATTATCTCATAATTGATGATTATCATTTTAGAAAAGCGGCAGTCTTAGTGCTGCGATAAGATAATTTAGTTACAGAGCAAGATGATATGGTAATGGCTGCATTGATAGATAAATCTTAAACCCAAAATTAAGGAAATTTGAAACCCTGTGCACATCTGGATTCCTGACTTTATTTTATTCGACAGAGGTTGTCACTGAGTAAGAACTATGGTTTCCTCCGATTGTTCACTTCAGAACATTGTGCATTTGATGCTTTGCTACTTCTCTTGTCTGTAATGTACTTTCGTGTGAATAGATGGTAAGAAAGACCTTATTTGAATCGCATATTCAATTCTACACTAGAAGGCATGTACTTTCATGTGTTAGTTGTTTCTTTACATCAAATGACAGTCGATCCTCCCTTGTTGTTTGTCTCTGTTTTACTTTCTTTCATCTGTGTGGTTGATAAGTGTCTACTCCAGTGTTAATTTTAATGCACATCGCTCCTTTCTTGTAGGTGGATTCTGTTGAAGGTCCTATGCCACAAACAAGATTTGTCCTGAAGAAGGCATTGGAATTTGGTCATGCTGTAGTTGTTGTCGTCAATAAGATTGATAGACCATCTGCTCGTCCAGATTTTGTCATCAACTCCACTTTTGAATTGTTCATTGAACTAAATGCGACAGATGAACAGGTACTTGTGACATGTACAGGAAGACAATCATATCTCTGTTGTGACGCGTCAATAGATAAAATCTAGGTCGCTGAAGTATTTTTGTATAGTAGTAATAGTTTCTGGTAGTCTTGATGGAGTTACCCATCAAGATTATTGTTAAGTCCTTTTGGCTCTTATCTATATGGTTACCGTCAGAATCTAAACATGGGTAATTGGGATTTTATTGTTCCTTAATTACTGTTCCTCTTTTATTTTTGGGTCTTTAGAACTGGATTCGTCAGAAGTTAATTCATCTAGATGTGATGTGCATGCAGTGTGATTTCCAAGCAATATATGCTAGTGGTATTAAAGGAAAAGCTGGGCTTTCCCCCGATAATTTGGCGGAAGACCTTAGCCCACTTTTTGAGGCGATAATCAGATGTATACCCGGACCACGTATTGACAAAGATGGCGCATTACAAATGCTTGTCAGTGGTTCTACACCTTCATAGCCTCTCTCTCTCTCTCTCAAATCTATCATGCCATTTTCATCATTGTTATTAGCTGTCTGATGTTGCTATTATGTGCTACCTTATATTGCGCTAGGAAGAAAAAATAATTTCCTGGACTTGTCTACAAACTAGAACACGGATACTTTTTACCATTTTACACAAATTTCATTGTTAGGTAACAGATGGAGTTTAACATAATGCTGGTCAGCAAGTCTAGAAGATAAGTAGAAATGAACGAGTCTCTTGTTCTCTCAAAGCATTGTATTATAGTGCTTCCTGATCCAAACCTTACTTCTCAAGTTATAGATACTTTGCTTGGAATTGATTAAGTAAGCTTGATTGTCAACATATCATGAATCCAGTAATGTGTAACAATCACTTTTTGTTATTTTAGGTCACAAATATTGAGTATGATGAACATAAAGGACGAATAGCTATTGGGCGTTTGCATGCTGGGACTTTGAAGAAGGGCACTGATGTGAAGGTACAGCTTGAAAGCTCAAATTTTTTCAAGGATGTCTTTCCTTTTCCTTCTCTAGAACTTTTAGCTTTGCTAGTCTTTCAAAGATAGTTTACAGCCAGAACTTCCCTCAACCTTAGTTAGTGACGATCAGATAATTGTGTAAAACTCGCGCAGCGGATATATTGGTTTTAGTCGGTCCACTGTTATTGGAAATACATGCTACTGAAGTGTTCATTGGTTATGACTCCATTTTGTAGAAAATGCACTGAAGGAGTTGTCTGCTATTGAGGGACCTTTTTCTTGAATTTAATCTTGAGATGAATTTAGTTTGGGACATTTTTCGTTTATGCTTTAGTCTTGATGATTCATTTGCTAGAATTGAGAGTTTAGTGACTTATGCTCAAACGGTCTTCGTTAATAGTTATCTTTTTCATCAACCTGAGATTCTAATCTTATGCTTCTCAATGGAAAATTATTGAATCCTTCCAATTCAATATCTGAATCCACCAAAGTTTATGTGACTTACTTTCTTGTCACAAAAACAGGAATTTAATATAAATACTCTCTAATTTAGCAACTATTATTCTGTATATAGCCTAACCACGAAAATCCTTATGGACAGTCTTTGTTTGAAAGCTTGTACACAACTGCAGATGCATCATATTTATCATGGGTATAGCTTGCTTGCTCATTATCCTGATTGAATTTTTTTTTTTTGGTAAGGTTATCCTGATTGAATTTAATTTATGATATAGTCTAAAAAATTCTTGTATGCCTATTGTTGACTGTGTACGAGGCCGCAACCCTGGGATGTGAACCAGAATTGGCTGTATGCTTGTCAGAAAGAAAGAAAGTTTGCTCTCTTTTCTGACTATTTTGAAGTTGTTTCTTGTTTAGGTATGCACTTCAGAAGATTCTTGTCGATATGCAAGAGTTAGTGAGCTTTTTGTGTATGAAAAATTTATTAGAATTCCTGTAGAAAGTGTGGAAGCAGGTGATATATGTGCAGTCTGTGGCATCAACGATATCCAGGTAATTTATTCATTTCTGACATGATGATCACAATAATGTTTAGCTATCTTTCTGCTTTGTGACTAGCATCTAATCTGCTCAGATTGGAGAGACAATTGCTGATAAAACATCAGGGAAGCCATTACCTGCCATCAAGGTGGAGGAACCGACGGTGAAAATGTCATTTTCTATAAACATGTCACCATTTGTTGGACGTGAGGTATGCTATTTGAACAGTAATATACTGGAAGACCTTTTGGGCCTACTTGTCAATTGTAACATAAAATTGCGGCATGGATAGATACATCGTTCTTTGCTAGGTTCTCTTTTTTAGAGTACTGGGAGTCTACCACATGTTAACCAGATCTGCTTTATCTAAGAATTTCAGGGCAAGAGCACACATATTCTTTTACTAAAAAATCTTGTCCTTAATTAATGTCCCTGGATTATCCTCTGTAATATTGCATCTCCTGCGGCATTACGATTTACTGCTAAAATTGGTGCTTAAAGGTCCTCTAGGAAATTGTTGAAGTAGCTTGTTTGCATTGACAGTTTTCATATGTCTGGCGATGTGTGCCCCTTTGCAGCTTGACTATAGTTGTACTTGTAAAACCTTTCTAGCAGTTTGACTGGAAGTTTGAGATTAGGAGAATAGAGATTCAACTTTTTTCTTATGGGATCAAAGCGGAAGCTCCTGATTTCAAAACTTTTTAGGTTTCTATGTGCCTCCTCTATTATGTATTTCCATGCTTTAGTATCAAGTGTCCGGCCTTTGACTGAGGGGGAGTGTTGAAGTGTTTAAATATTAAATTACGCATTTATCTGATAGCTTAAGGTTTTAAAATAGTTGACAGTGATCCCACAAAATTTCACATCTTAAGACCTTACGAGTTATGCATATGTTTCCTTACTATGTATATCAAATAATAGGTTAAGTGTGGGTCCCAAAGTTGGTGTTATTGAGATCCTTGTCTATCTCCGTACTCTTATCACTTTAGCGAAAGCAGCTTAGAAGTAAGATAGATCTGTGTCTTCTGTAAGGCTTAATAGATGCATGGAGGATTGTTTGCTTTATCCCTGGACACTCCATTATTTTGCCATTTTGTCTGTCTGCTTTTCCTTTGTTTCTTATTGGGATGGCATGTTAGTATTTGGATTGCCAGTGAAAATATTGTGGAAGACTCGTGTGGGGGAATTAAATTTTGTTTTTCAGGGAAAATATGTTACTAGTCGGAACTTACGTGATCGACTATATCGTGAACTTGAGCGGAATTTGGCAATGAAAGTTGAAGATGGTGAAACTTCTGATATCTTCATAGTCAGTGGGCGTGGTACCTTGCATATCACCATTCTGATTGAAAACATGTAAGTGTACTCCCTCTCCTTTCGATTCTCATGTATGTATGCCTGTTCACTCATTAATGTCTTTCAGGCGAAGAGAAGGATATGAATTCATGGTGGGCCCTCCTAAGGTCATTAGCAAAAAGGTGAATGACAAGTTGCTGGAGCCATTTGAGGTGAGTGCCTAATTATCATTTCTTCGCAACTAATACTTTCAATACTGATATACCTTCTATCTCTGCGGAACCCTCGGATGACTTTCTATATGCTGAAACCAAGTGAGGACATTACTGGTAGAGAGAATTTAGAGAGAGTACTGGAGGATCTGCATCTTCTGTTATGTGTTGAAATAAACCCATGTTCGTGCACCAGATATTAGGGTTCTCGCCGCTATTTAACTTGGAAACTTGATTCTATTCACATGGAGAACTATGCATAAAAAATTAGGTGATCTTGATGTTTGATATCCATGCCAGATTGCTACAGTGGAGGTACCAGAAGAGCACATGGGATCTGTCGTTGAACTTCTTGGCAGAAGGCGTGGGCAGATGTTTGATATGGAGGGGGTCGGGTTTGTAAAACAATTTCTCTCCTGTCTGTTATTTACATGACCAAACTTTGAGGTTTGTTTTTGTAAGTGTATATATTGCAAAATTACTACAGCATTCAAAATGCATGTCAGATGCATAAATGACAACTTATGGAAGAAGTTGTTTGCGTAGCCGTTTTGGTGCCTGGTTGCACCATATTTGATCATTGTATGGTAAATAATGCTATGCCAGTCAAACTTTTGTGCTTCCATCTGTAAAAATGAATGATGTTATCTGCTCATTGGAGATCTTTGGATTTTAGCGTTCTTGCACACCATTGCATGCTATATGAGGATAGACATAATTTGTGAGATGAGATGCTTTCACATGCTCATGTTTAGATAGTTCTTAAGATCTTTGATTCCTGAAGATATTTAATCTGCACTGAAACGCATTTGTTTTACTGGACTTTTCTTAGTTGCAGCTAGAATAGAGCAGATCAGCTTTAGTCTTGGTAGAATAGTGCTTGGCTCTTCACAATATGTTGTTTAATTGAATTGCTGACTGCTGCTGCTTCCTTGGTCATTAGGGTCTCTCTCCAGTTAGTTTGTTGTGTGAAAACTTGATTTTAATCTTAATTTAGGTAAACTTTTTTGTCTTGCAGGTCAGAGGGAACTACTTTGCTTAGATATAAGATACCAACTCGTGGCCTTCTTGGACTGCGAAATGCAATTTTAACTGCTTCTCGGGGAACGGCTATTCTCAACACAATATTTGATAGCTACGGTCCTTGGGCTGGTGATATCAACACTCGGGATCAAGGATCATTGGTAACTTTTTTTCTTGGGAATTTTGTTATTAGTTGAGACCTAAAACCATGTGCATAAATTTTACTTCCACGCTTTTATTAACCAAACCTTCTCTCCCTACCTTTCTCTGTTTGATAGTGACGTATAAGACTAATTTTCAGGTTGCTTTTGAGGATGGAACAAGTACATCCTATGCCCTTGCAAGTTCTCAAGAGAGGGGTCAGATGTTTATTGGTCCTGGTGTGGATGTTTATAAAGGTCAAATTGTAGGAATTCATCAGCGTCCAGGGGATCTATCCCTCAATGTCTGCAAGAAAAAGGCAGCAACTAATGTACGCTCTAACAAGGAACAAACTGGTGAGAAGCAGCTATACTAAAGTTGTGCATTTTCATCCTATTACCCGTGAATAAATAGCCAGGAGCATTTATGTGAAGTTCCTAAATTATCAAGTTAGAGTTTGCTCTCATCCTTGAGACGTTGATTGGTCCCAATTAATAAAGACAGAATGTCACTTCAATTGATCAGCTGCAGTTACATTTATCTTTTGTGCATTTTTGTTACACAAGTTAAAAATTTGTATCTCCTAATGGGTATCTGGATATGCGTCATAACTTCCTCTTTGATCGATTATAGTGGCAAAAATTCTAGAAGTTCATCTCTGTTAAATTTCTCAAGTACCTACATCATATACATGTATTTGTTATCTGGAAAGAGGCTAATATTAGATTTGCTCAAATGAAGGTTTGATCCTCTCTTTTATTTGAGATGTCACTGTAAACTTCTCAGCTGGTCACATGCAAGCAGTAGTGTAGCATTCTCCAATCTGATCATTTAATATTTTATTCCCTTTTGCAGTGGTGCTTGATACGCCAATGGATTATAGTTTGGACGACTGCATAGAATATATTCAGGAAGACGAACTGGTGGAGGTGACGCCCTTAAGTATCCGGATGTGCAAAAATCCTAAACTTTCAAAGAAGTCTAGGTGAAACTTGCAAGAAGTCGAGGTGAAGGTGAACAGCTGAACATCTGCTTGTTGCCTTATTAGTCATCTGCAGGTGGAGCAACACATCTATCAAGTTTACATGTTGCTCTCTCTCTCTCTCTCTCTCGCTCGCTTTTTGCGGGAGGGTATATAGTGAGTGTTGGAAGCTCTCTACACAAGCTACTTTTGGCGATCCACCTCATTTGGTCATCCAGATCATGCCCATTTTTTCTTAACCTTTCTAACTCCTAGCGAGTCCATACATACAGAAAGGGACGTCAAGCACTGTATCATTGCCAATTGGAGGTCATAGTTAAATGTACTACTAATTTTGCACATCGATAGTGAAGCATAGAATATAACCATTGTATTCTTTCACCTGAACGAATCATACAATGGAGATCTGCAGAGATTCACTGCCGTGTCTTTCTTCACACCGCCATACAGCCACTTTTTTTGCTTGCTCGAGTCCGTGGTAAGCTTTATTTGTTCATATATGATTTTTCTGCATATGCTGCCATACAATCACCGTTGATCTCAAGTGCCTCTTTTTGGCGTGTCCTGTTGTTTCTGTCATCTCTTTCTTCTGTCTTAGTGATGGACGGATTTGTTCATGTATGATTTTTCTGCATATGCTGTCATACAATCACCGTTGATCTCAAAGTGCCTCTTTTTGGCGTGTCCTGTTGTTTCTGTCATCTCTTCCTTCTGTCTTAGCGATGGAGTGTGGAAAGGTTCGGTGATCCGTGGCACGTTGATATTTCATGAATGGAAAGTGTAAAAGCCATCTTTCTAGAAACCTTGCTTTTGCATCCATCTATTCAATGAACGAGACGAGTCAATTAGCTTTATTCCATCTTACCTAGTCTTACTTGCATATGCTCGACGCATGAGGGAAATTTCCCAACATCTAGAACGACAAGTACTCTTCCGTGGATGTTTGCCAAGTCTCCATGACCAAGCATCTCTTAATCCATGGAGTGGATCAAGAAGAAACCATCCTTCCCGCGCACGTGTGCATCTAGAAGGTGAATGGTACTGCACACGATGTCTTTATCTTTTATTGTTTTCTAGACCGCAAAGCATCGAAGACTGTGTCAAAATTAATATCTATGACGTCTTGTCAAGGCAGATTCCGGTTAAACAATCTCCAATCATCAAACGGCTGGACATCTAGATCGGGACGACTTTTATTCACCATATTCGGTCGCTTTCCTTTGTTTGACCTTTGCGGTGCAAGATGACGAGAACGAGCGAGAAGAGCTTTCAGAATAATGGCAGCGATGTTGGCTTCCCCTCACACTCGCTTCCACTTTTGGGGTTTAATTTACCGTCGTTTGATGGAAGCCTTGATTTGAACGGGCCGTCAGTGAGTTGCCGAGGCGACGACGTCTCTGCACATACCATTCTTGACTCGGCATCCTCGCATGCTGTCCTGGTGGGACTTGGACCTTTCATCTGGCAAACAACTATGTCAGTCCGCACACCTTGCGGGCGAGTGAAACGACCAAGTTTTGTTTGCTCCGTGGAAACGAAAACATACTTTCTTTCCATCCCTTTTCGTTCGGAATAAATGTACCAAAAGCCTTAAAACTTATCACGAAAATATAATTAGATCCTAAAATTTTTGAAAAATGCAATCAAGTCCTAAAACTAGTTAAAGTGCAGTCAAGTCTCAATCGAGCCCTAAAACTTTCAAAAAGTATAATTAACGGAATGACTAGATTGGGTCAATTTGACAAATTTGAGGATTTGATTACACTTTTTGAAAATTTTAGTACTTAATTATACTTTCATGACAAGTTTTAGGACTTGATTGTACTTTTTGAACGTTTTAAGACTCAATTACACTTTTATAATAAGTTTTAAGATTTTCAATATATTTATCCCTTTTCATTTCGAAACAGCCCGTGTGTCTTGAGGCCGGGTTTTTGTCTCGAGTCTCAGTTCTATCAATGACCCTTTTTTGTGCGTCTCAGTTTTATAGCTAACCCACGACGGTAGGCTGCCAACATGGTTGGGGTGTTGATGTGGTGGCCGAGTCGGTGCCGGTGAAAGCGTTTTGATCAGCGCGGCGTCAATTGACCTTATCCAAATGGAGGAGATCTTGGTCGCACGATGGAAGCAGGATGTTAGTAAAATGCGACACCCAAATATCCCAGTACTCGCCAACAACTAGGTCTCTCTATTTGTCGTTCTTTCTATTCTATCCGTCTTCTTAGCAGCAACCTCCTGTATCAGAAACAATGAGAGGTCAATGGATTGGATGAGGATTAGAAAGAACTTTAGCTCATCGAGCTTTATTACAAGAGAAAGGGTAAGACAACTTTGCAAATACAAAGACCACCTCGCATCACACTAATGAGGGCTAATAATGCCCTAGGACAATAGCACTCTACACTTTCTAAAGTCAGAGAATAAGCTAACGCGAAAGAATAAAGGCTACGGACAAGAACACTTTAGCAGATGGTCGATGGACCATTCAAAGAATTCAAAAGGACCGATGCGCCCCACCAATTCCATCATCCTCCGCCTTAGAATAATAAGTTAGAACCCCGAGAAGAGACCCACGCGAAGGTGGCGAACACTAAATAAGTAGGGTAGGAAGTTTGGTAAGGTCCGTTATGGGCATAGTATTATCCACAAGCGCATCTCATTCGGACCGATGATGTCGACGTTGAAAAAGTAAAATAACGGCATCGTTACACGAGTACAACGTATCGAATCATTCGTTACGCTTACCACTTGTCCGCCGATATTTGTGTGTACATATAGAATAGTGTTTGCCAGCAGGCCCAGCTTACATTGCACTGATTTGTTCAGTTACATTTCTTTTTCTGCTGTTTGAACAAAAACGGAAAACGAAAATCTTTTGCCAATCATGAGTTTCTTTTCCTCTTTTTGTTGTTGTTTTTTTCCGGCTCGGGGCCAGTAAAAGCGCGAACTGTCCGCTCTGTCGCTTTTTTCCCACTGTTGAATCCACGCCTGTTTCTTTACAACCCAGCAACGTTACGACCCTGTACCTTCTTTTAGCACTTTCTCGCTTTATAGTCCGGTCATTCAGCTCCTGTTTCTAACCTTGCATGCATCTCACTCTTCATGTCCAGAGTACATACATACATGCACACGTACATATATATATATATATATATACACACGCGTGCGCGCGCGCACACATAGGTCAGAGACAAGTTCTTCGCTGCGCGAATGAGGAAGCCGCTAGAGTAGTCAATAAGTGCCAACGTTCTTCATTCATTTCCCACCGGAAACAGTGAATATGCCATTTCGACTTTCGAGTAGTTCACATGTTTCTCCCTATGCACACCGTCCAAACTCTCCCCCTCCCACTTGGGGCAAATTCTTGACTCTTGGCCCTCGATTTTCTCCGCCTTTCGCTTAGTGGGTCTGTGTTGAATGTCAAAAGAACGACGCGTCGAACATTGCCCGTCGAGGAAATCTCGTGATATGATCGAACGGCAGATATCGGTCGATACTGATGACTGACGCGAGTCATTAGACAAGAGGAGGTCAATCGATAGCGGATTCGGTTTGGAGAAGAAAAAAAGAAAGTAATGTCTTGTTAGATGAAAGCTACTTTCGATGCATATGAGCAAGCGCATTTGAGAAATCAAAGAAAGCAGACTTTTTTTTCTTTCGAGATGTCTTTATAATCTTAAAAAATTGAGAAAACATAAATCATCAGGGGACACCATTCTCACGTGGGAATGGGGAATTCGAAACTCCCCTCCTCTGAATAGAGGGATTTATGGGTTTATGGCATTATTTCCCCGCCGCTTCAACACCCGGCCGGCCAAAAAAAATGAAGAAAAATATGATATGATCATAATCGAACGAATTATATAAAAGTTTGTGGTGACATGAGCATGTTTTCTTCTTTGTCTATATCGATTATAATGCATTTTAGCGATTATAATGCATTTTAGGTACGTTTGGTTGTTCGAATTCGGATTGCCAATATCCGATCGCATATGGATAAGAAAGAAAATCCCCTCACTCTAGCTACAGTCAATTGGAGGACTATTGACATGTCAGCATGTCCACAACGGTGTATAATAATAATGATGATAATAGAGAAAAAGAGAGAGAAAATTTCCAACGTTGCGTTCAAAGTCAAAATCTTGGAGTTTGACCGGTCAGCTGAAAGGAGGCGGTGCTCCTTAGATGCTCGAGCGGGGTGCACGAATTGTCCAAATTACCCCTCCCCCCACTTTCCCCACCCCTCCAGCTGGGAAGGAGACATCGAACGACTTTCTCTCCCGCAAAAAAGAAGGAAAAAAAAACATTGAAAAGAAAAGAAAAGAAAAGAAAAGAAAAGCAGATAGAGAACGAGAGAGGCCGTGCGCTTTGACGCAAATGCCCCCCGGCCGGGATCGAAATTACCTCAAATGACATCCTCCGTCATTTCCCATCCCTTGCATCTCATTTTTCCCAATTTTCCCATACAAGGTAATGTCAGGCATACCGAACTAATTTGCTTGATAATTTCGGTCACATTTGATGTTGGATAAAAGTTTGTTGCATCATATTATCACAAACAACTCAGACACCGGTCCCGCTATATTTGAGCCGCTTGTCTTCGAATTTATCGGCCGAAACTAATTATCGGTAAGAAATTTGATGCGTACTTAAAACATTCACCAATCTCAATGCGTGGGATAGTCATCATCTTTCCACGCGTGAAACTCCGAATTAACCGAGCCACTCCGCGAATCTATGAGATACATCGGTCAAATAGCAGCATTGTTGTTTCGATTGCTTTTATAAAAGAAATCTTATCGGGCAACTCGAAAAGCATGTTGTGCGCACGCCGGTACATTTAGAGGAATTCACTGGCGAAAGTGCGGAAGGTAGGCAATCCGACAGACATATTCACAAGACCTATCCCATCGACTAAGTTGTGATATTGTCCGGAATTAGTTAGCGCTTGCAACCGGGTGAGGAGCTTAGAGGGGCTCGGGAGAGATGGCGATCAATAAGGACTAAGTTGGACTTCTCATCGAGATGAACGGGTCGAAATCAGACTTGATTTGGTTGTAACCGACGGATTTTCAGAATGAGCAAAATATTTCAGAGTGCACGAAGAGTCATTTTTAGATGTCCCGAACCATGCGACGGACGTTTGGAATGAAGTACGGAAGGTCGGAGGCTGCCGTGGCTTTGTAATCTTTTGCTCGGATGACCGGACTCGAGCCTAGACGTCTAACCAGGGAAGTAGCAAATTAGCCGAGTATGATCATGATCCGAGTATAATCTTTTACAGGGTATGATCATGATCGGAAAGCCCTTATCAATGAGTGTGACCGAGTGACTATTAATCTCTTCTTTTACCGACTAAAGTAAAGCCATCTCGTCTACCTTTCTTCACAGGGTACACAAACCGTCGAATCCCGTAACTATGCCGTGTCAAGTTCACCTCCTCGAAAATGTTCTGGTTTGGTTTGCATGCGAGATCTTTTACTTATTTATTTTTGGCCTAGTTGCATATGCGATCTTTGCGCAACGACACAGGTTCTAGCAGCTCTTTCCATGCCAAGCTACGACTCTTGTCAAATGCCTAGAAAAAAAACATGCATCCGGTCTTCAGCGACCACTAAATTTGGGTCCTTATCAGAGGTCCACGTCACATGAAAACCCACATAATGAAAGAACAATTACCTAAGTCAAACCACGATTTCCGTCATAAACTTAATCAAAATGTTGGGCTAATTAAAAAAAACAAATATCGATTTATCTTAAGTGACAATTCAGATTCGAAAGGTTTTTTTATTTCAATAAAAAGTATTAATTTTTATTTAAATAGTTAAATTTAAAATCTAAACCGAACAAGTTGAAAATTTGGTGCTTTTTTTTTTGAATTAAGCCTCCAAATATTATACTTTAATGCTCCACAGCTTTCCAGATTATGTCTCTGTAATGATGTTGAAATTCGTTAACAACCACTTTGGAAGACTTTTATTTTTTATATTTTATGTGGTCGCTGGTGAGGTGGACAGTGAAACGATCTCTTGATTTTGGTAGGGTTTGATTTTGGACGATAGTTAGGTGATTTAACCAGTAAAAAGCCAAGAAAATAAACAATCACCACACCATTCAGCCAACTGGCCAAAAAAATGGATTTAGGAGAAAAAAGAAAGAAAGGAATTTTTGGACTATTATCATTATTTTTATTAATTATTATTTAGATTAACATCACGAAAAATCCCAAACTGATATACATCCGATAAATTTATCCTCTGTTAGTTTCCATTAAATTTTACTATCAAATTGCTTAGTTAAATAATATGTGACAATTTATGAATATACTAGTTTAAGGTTTTACCTTCTGTTTGTCACATGTATACTAATTTGTGAATTTTTTTTTGTATTAATCCAATTTAATGGGAGGTAAATTTATTACAAATGTACTAGTTTGAGATTTTTTATAATAAAAAATTAATCTATGATAGATCTGTCACCGATGAACTCATTTGAGGTTTTTTATGATCAAATAATTAATTTTGAGTAAATTTATCAGGGATATACTAATTTGAAATTTTTTGTAATATCAATTATTATTATTATTATTATTATTAACATTATTTTGAGTGGTAAATGGGCTGGGATTATCCTTAATTTAATTTTATTTCCAAATAAAGTAACTCGGTAATTAATTGACGGGGGGGTGGGGTCCCACGCAATTTATTGGTGGGATCGCCGCCGCCCGTTGTACGCACGTTGCGGGAAATGCAGGCCGGCCGGCTTCTAGAAGGGGCTCGCCCCCATTCGGGCCAATGAATCATGTACACGTGTCGGTCGCCTAACTTTCAGAGGGTCGGCTTCTAGAAGGACTTCTAGAAAAGCTAATTGCGGGAATATCCCTTGGCTTGTCTAAAATCTGGAAGCTTGTGTACCAAGAGAGAGTAATACATCGACGTGAGAAAATTCGCGCATCGATTAAATTGTGCGCATCCTCGACGTGGTATAATCGATCAATCACGTCACTCACGAGACATGGGTGTCTAATCCGATCTTCTAACCCGAAACACCCCCCCTTTTTTTTTTCTTGGATACAAACGCACATCGTCAGCTACAGACTTCATAGAGTTGTTGGCCCCTTCGAATATGTATATTTTTTTAATGATTGCCGTATTACCGATTTGCATTAGAAAAGTACACTTTAAGTACATAATAAAAAAAAAAGTTAAAAAGAGGTTTCGGACGGAAAAATTGCATGAGGTATTCTTTCGCAACCATTTTCTCTTGATTCTATGTTAGCTTTGCGAGGACCGACGCATCGAACGATCGAAATGAAGAATTTCATGCAAAATGATACTCCAACTTTGGACTCCAAATAACGACAGAGCGTGCATCGGAGCAATTATTTGATACATCGAGTGCACCAAATGCTCGATGCAATTAAGCCGGTGAATTCGACGGATGGAATGATCCCGCACGAGATTCATCTGATCTAGACACTCGAAGCAGTTAAGCCATTGAAGTCTGGTGGCGACATCTGTAGCACGAGGATAGAGACATCGTTCGGATAGTCTAAGTGAAACCCAACGACGATGAAGAAGAAGAAGAAGAAAAAAAGATCATTGCCGCGATAACGACGGTCCATAATTCTCGAATAAATTCATGATGCGGAAATTCATACGCCCCATGCACAAAACCGCGCGGGACTCATCACGAAAACTGTGACCCCACGTATAATAACTACGTGGGCGAACGTAATAACGACGGTGAACATGACCACGCATGTGTGGTTGTAATCGATTGAGAATATGATAACAAAATTTTAGTAACGAGTGCTCCGAAACATTTATTGGATAATACAATATGCAAAAGTCCTCTTACCTTACAATGTTAGGTTCGAATATCGGCTTTCCCCTATCTTTTCTACGTAAGCCCGAATTAGAATATTTATCATTTATCGGACTTCATATTACAATATTGTTTGGATAACTATAAATTCCGAAAAGATGAGTGCTTTTCGTTTATATTTATTTTTTATACCGACAATTTATGCTCTAATTTATTTGAAATCAATTGCTATTTTCGGTGGCATTTACAATTTTTTGTAATCTTTTTTTTGTCGAGGTCGTCTAACTGGTCAAGGGAACAGAACTCGCATCGCGCGATCTTTCGTATACCGAGGTATCAGAAGACTCGCATGATGAAATCACATCGGTAATTCGAAACCGAATTTAAATCTTCCTTTGCTGGTGAGGGACGCTGGGTGGAAGCTGCCGACCGCGTCATGACAGACGTCTTATTCAATGTACACGGGCAAAGCAATTCGTGTACGAGTGAGTAGGGTGAGCATGGTTCCGAGGTAAAATTTGAAACCGGCCTATTCGAAACCTGTCCGGTTCCAGGTTCAAAAAATTAGAGAATCTGTTTCGACGAGTAAGTTCCAGATTCTAGGTAGGCGGAATCTGGAACGTTGAACAAGTTTTTGTGTGTTTTCCTTTTCTTTACATCATCGCGCGATCATGCGGTATTCCACGGCGTCTGATGACGAGCGTATAATTTGGAACCACTTGTCCGAGCTTCCATTTTATGACTGAAACTTTTACTTTGTTAATGTTTCATATTTTTCGTGCGTCTAAATATAAGTTGTGCGGAATGGATTGTATTAGCAAATAGTGGTCATAATGTTTCATAAACGTTTATAGAATTTGGATAGATCCTCAAATCGGCACTGGAATCCGTGACAAGGAAGGTTCCAGATCCAGGTTTACAAAAAACGAGGAACAAGTTCTAAGTTTCGGGTGTAACTTTATGGCACCTACACGTGAAGAAATCAGGCGAAAGATGCGGGTTTTAAATTATGTCCTTGTTGAAGGGATGTATCGAGAACCGAAACAGAACGATCACGCAAAAAAAAAGAGAAAATAAACGATGCACGAATTTTACCCAGGTTCACCCTCGAATAGGGCTACGTCTTGCAAAGAGATTTCACTATAATTTCGGTTTACAGCCACTCAACTCGTTACAATAATCAGAAAAAACGAGCAAAATATATATATGCCCCAAACGGGCTCAAAACCTAAACCTACATGAAATCTCTTAATTTCGCACTATACGGGCCAGCCCAAACTCGATGAGGTTTCGGGGGCGCTCCCCCTGAGCCCCCGCCCGCTCACCGGCGAGCGGGGCAGCCGTCCACTGACCGGGCAGTGGAACCCCCGTCGGGGGGCGCTGCCCCCGAACCCCGGCCCGCTGACCGAGCAACGGGGCACCCGTGTAGGGGGGCGCTGCCCCTGAATCCCCGCATTCCGCACGCATGGATCACATGTCGTTGGACAACACTTCAATTTCCCTAAGCTCACGTGGGCGTACCCGGTGTGAGAAACAAGGGTCCCCAAAGTATTCGCCAACTCCAACACCTGTTTCAACGGGGAAAGAAATTCATTTGTTCGCATATATTGCGCGCGTCCCATTTGAGCAAATAAAAAGAAAAAGAGGAGAGAACCTTTGAAGTCCGAATTTCACATTTCACGCTTGAAACACGCACAAACACACGCGCACATAATATAGAGGCAGCGAGTGGCATTCTTGAAAATAGGGGGACAACTCAGGGGCCATTTCGTTCGACGGGACCGTTTTCCGTCTCGATTTTCTTTTTTGTCTGTCTTGACCCCAAGTTAAGTTCCCCTCCCCCTCTCTCTCTCTCTCTCTCTCTCTCTCTCTCTTTTCTTACCATATCGATCGGGGGCGCAAAAACGATCCTTGTTTCGGACATTCTTGGTAAACAACAACATAAACAACAACAGAGGAGGAAACTCCCTCTCTCTCTCTCTCTCTCTTCCCCTTTCCCTTTCTCTCCCTTCCTCTGTAAAACTTCGTAACAGCAGAGAGAGAGGAACGTGTCTGGGAAAGGTAGGAGAAGGGTCCCTTTCCTTTTTTTCTTTTTTGGTTGTTCTCCCCTCGTTCTCTCTCTCTCTCTCTCTCTCTCTCTCTCTATTATACATTTTTTTTTTCTTTCTGCTTGTTGGGTTTCTCTCTGAGGTGGGTTTGACCCATCTTGGGTTCTTCAGCAATGGTGGCTGGGTCACGCGCTATATTCCTCTTCTCATCCTCTTCTCCTTCCTCCTCCAAAACCCTCCTTCCCATAAATTCCCTCCTCCATTTTCTTCGCAATTCGCACCCTCTCACCTCCTCTTGAATTCTTGGATTTTCCCCGTCTCTCCTTATCCGCGTTCCCGTGTTTTCCCGGGGAAAAAAGAAGGAAACTTTCAGATCTCCCACTTCGTCGTTTCCCGATCTGATCTCGACCCTGTCGAGACTTTCCTCGGTTCTTGCGGAAAGCCGGGTTCTTGCGCCGGTCCCGGATCTGCAAAGGGTCGCTGGAAAACCCCTCCTTAGGAACTCGGACGCCCGTCCCGGCAGATCGCCCGGAGATATCTTGATCGCCATCCATGGGGAATTGCTGCGCCACTCCCCAAGTCGACGGCGACGAGGCGAGGGGCAGGAAGAAGCCGAACCCTTTCGCGGTTGACTACGGCGTGAATTACAACGTCAACGGCGGCAGCAACAAGCTCGCCGTCCTGAAGGACCCGACCGGGACCGACATCGGGCTCCGGTACGAGCTGGGCCGGGAGCTCGGGCGCGGGGAGTTCGGCATCACGTACCTGTGCACGGACAAGGAGACCGGGGAGGAGCTCGCCTGCAAGTCGATACTGAAGAAGAAGCTGAGGACCGCCGTGGACATCGAGGATGTGAGGAGGGAGGTGGCGATCATGAAGCACTTGCCCAAGCACCCGAACATCGTGACCCTGAAAGACACGTACGAGGACGACAGCGCGGTGCATTTGGTGATGGAATTGTGCGAAGGAGGGGAGTTGTTCGACCGGATCGTCGCCAGGGGACACTACACCGAGCGTGCTGCCGCTGCGGTGATCAAGACGATCGTCGAAGTTATTCAGGTTTGTGTCTTTTTGTGTTTTATCAATAGATTTTGGGCTACTTCTTGGTACTTTGGATTGATGGCTAGATTTGATCTGTGGGTTTCTGTCTGCCTTTTTAGATCGTGAATTCAAATTAACACGTCTTGTGTGTGATTTTTATTACTTGATCTCGTGGGGAGATGAAATCCTGCTTCAGGCCTGTTGATGATCGCCTTACTAGGTGAGTTAGGTGGCACTTGGCAGGTTACTAGGTGGGCACATGTGTCAAAGCCGTTGGATAAATCAGATTGTGACCGGAGGAAAGACTGTAAGCTAGTTAGTCAAACCGATTGACAGATTAGGTGCTAATAAATTCTCTGAATCCGGAAATATGGAGAAGTGGTATTGAGCTTCTTCATCCTGTTGGTAGTGTCAAAGATGTTCAGGAAAAGAGCGTGAATTCAAGAAGGCGATGCACCAGCTAGCTTTTTACTTGTTTTAATGATAATAAGACTATGCGCTCATGTTATGATGCCATCTCCTATATATCTTGACATTTCCCAGTTGACGTGCTACTAGATTACTATAAGTTTCACTATTGGATAAGAGAAAGAGTGACCCAGCACTACGCTCTTGAATTTGGATTTACGAGGTTCATTATTGTTTGTGATGCTGCAGGTTTGCCACAAGCATGGGGTGATGCATCGGGATCTTAAGCCAGAGAATTTCTTGTTTGCTAACAAGAAGGAAACATCGCCCTTGAAGGCAATTGATTTTGGTCTGTCAATGTTCTTTAATCCTGGTAAGTTTTGTGGTACAAATCTTCTGACTTCTTGTGTCCTATTAGATACATGTAGCTTAGATATTTTCCTGAACTTAGAGATTTCTTACAGGTGAAAAATTCAGCGAGATAGTTGGAAGTCCATACTACATGGCTCCAGAGGTGCTTAGAAGGAATTATGGCCCAGAAGTGGATGTCTGGAGTGCCGGAGTGATCCTGTACATTCTGCTTTGTGGTGTCCCGCCTTTCTGGGCAGGTTGCTTCCTTTTCTCTTTTTGGGAATGAATTATTCATCGATGTCCGTTAGGGCTGCTCTGGTTTGCAGCGAAATGGTGTATAAGTTCACAAAGATGGATCTGCTGTGACCTTGGATACGTAAGATAATTGGAATGCCCGTACCATTTAGTTAATGCCTGCATTGAATTCTTTGACCAAATGTCAGGCATGCTTGATCATACGAATCCTAGCTCGCTTGGTAAGTTAGAGCGGTGGAGTGGAAGTCAGAATGCATAGTTTACAACGTAATAAGTTGGAAATTTAGTGTCTCAAATGGATTAGAATCAAAATTTGAGATGGCAAATCAACATTTTGTTTTATCATCTTTTTCTCTTCTGAGGGAATCTTATGTTTGGACTGTGCACTCATGTTTTGTTTCAAATGCAGAGACGGAACAAGGAATCGCCCAAGCTATCATCAGGTCGGTTGTGGATTTCAAGAGGGACCCCTGGCCCAAAGTTTCAGCTAATGCAAAAGACCTTGTGAAGAAAATGCTGGATCCTGACCCGAAGAAGCGCCTTTCAGCTCAGGAAGTGCTAGGTGATGTTTGTTTTGTCGTTTTGGTTTCTGTTCGTGAGTGAATAATAATGCTTAGCTCCTGTCAAGGCAGATGGGTGAACACTTGAACTCATTGTGTTTCCTTGTCAAATGCAGATCATCCCTGGGTACAAAATGCAAAGAGGGCTCCAAATGTTTCTTTGGGTGAAACTGTGAGGGCAAGGCTCAAGCAATTCTCTGTGATGAATAAGCTCAAGAAACGAGCTCTTAAGGTATTATTGTGGCCTATTGTTCTTTCTTCACCTAACACGCCAGTCAGTCAACAAAGATGGATTCTCCTTTGCATTGTGCACGTTGCATTTTCTGAATTTGCGTGGACTTTGTAATTAACAGGTAATAGCCGAGCATTTGTCTGTGGAGGAAGTTGCTGGCATAAAGGAGGGATTTCGATTGATGGACACAGGCAATAAGGGCAAGATAAACATTGACGAGCTACGAGTTGGTTTACACAAGCTTGGTCATCAGATCCCTGATACAGATCTTCAAATTCTAATGGACGCCGTAAGTACAGCATTTCATAGTTTTAAAACCTTGTGCGTGTTTTTCTCTCATCTCTCTCTCTCTCTCTCTCTCTTTGAATTCGGATTTAATAGTCTGGACTCTAGTCAGTTACTTATCAGCTTGCTTTCAACAGATAGCATTACCTAGCGAATGATAGCTTATTACTAGGAAAGAGAACTTGGCAGTTTCTGTTAAACATTTCTTTGAGACCTTACTCAATTCATGTATACTTGATTAGTTGCTGCTAAGGATTGAGGCGGTTGTGGTTAAAAAGGTTTTTGTCTTAAGTAATCTGTGATTGGCGATGAGAAATGTGACTTTGCCATAGGCCTTCAGATGAGTGCAAGCAATGCAAATGCGGACCATCAATTACCTTTCATCAAGCAAATTCATACAAATCTGTGACTCAATAGTAGTAAACGGTGACTGCATATCCATGTCAATCCCTTTACATTTTGAAACTTAATATAAGAAGGATTGGGGAGAACTAGCTACGTATAAATATTTCTCTTCCAACTGCTTGTTCTTCACTTTGAAAGATGTTTAGCGGAGCAGACTTGTTAACATTTCCAGATTTGCTTGTTGCAGGGTGATGTTGATCAGGATGGACATCTTGACTATGGAGAATTCGTTGCTATATCTGTTCACTTGAGAAAGATGGGCAATGAAGATCATCTGCAAAAGGCGTTTGAATTGTTTGATCAGAACCAAAGTGGATACATAGAGATTGAAGAACTGAGGAATGCCTTGGCCGATGAAGTTGATACGAGTGAAGAAGTTGTTAGTGCCATCATGCAAGATGTAGATACAGACAAGGTTAGTTGGGCGAATGTGCACGTTTCCGCTGTGATTATTCATCCTGTTTGCTTTTCATTTGGTTATCAAGTTGATTTTACTACCTAAAACCAAAGCAGATTTTGCTGCAAAGTGCATAACTAATCATGCGTATGGTTAACTTAAAAGGCAAAAATGCATATGAGGATGCTTTGGAAATGCATGAAAACTGCCTGTTGACAAATCGGAAAATTTACGTTTTTCAAATTACCATTAATGAGTCTTAAAGTGCCCCAAAGGGCACTACCTGTCATTTTCTTTTTTTTTTTCAGTTGATGCTTCTGCGTTTGCGAGAGTGTCTTAGTGGATTCAGAATTGTCATGTCTGGGGATCAATTAATGGGGGTCAAGCGTGAGCTTGATCGAATTAATTTGTCATGCTGGACTTTTCTGCCTGTGGACTCTAGTTCTAATCGTCACCTTATATCCTCGATATACCCGTGTGACTCGGCCTTGAAATCTTTGATGCTAAATTCATTACGGCGTGAAACTTGTAGGATGGGCGTATCAGTTACGACGAGTTTGCGGCTATGATGAAGGCTGGCACGGATTGGAGAAAAGCGTCAAGGCAGTACTCAAGAGAGCGGTTCAACAATCTCAGCTTGAACTTGATCAGAGATGGATCATTGCAATTAAACAATGAGGCTAAGATGAGTTGATGAGGAGGATGTTATCCCGGACAACTATCTAAACTAGTAGAGGGGGTATAGGGTACGAATGAGAAACAGTGTATTTGTTCCTTGGCTTTTCAGAAATTATTTTTCTTCGGTTTTTTTCGATAATTTTCTCCCCTTCCTTCTAGGGACCCGGGTATGAACAAATAGATGATTTGGGTCCCTGGCTGTTTAATGTCTTTCAAAGGAATTGCTTTGTGTTTCGTTGGTTTGTTGTTGTGAATTACACACTGGGAAGAGAGAAAGGAGCGGTGGAGGTTGAGAGAGGTGATTGGTGAATGTAAATATTGATTTGCCAAATACTATTTTCAGTATAGAGACAGTCGGTCACACTTGGTCTTGTTTAGGCGGTCTTTGCAGACCTTGTGTAAGAAGTATGTTTGTCTTGTCAAAAGAGCTCTTTACTTTGTTTGTGGGATGCAGAAGCCCATTGGATAGGCATCGGAATGGCGCAGCTGGTCGGGTCAATCACGTGCGGCGGCAAAAAGCCAAGTATATCGACTTGGTTTTCCGACTCGAATTGCGTAGAATTCGAGATGGCTCAACTTGATACTCTTGAGTGCCTGACATGGTATTGTATCATGGAAATGCTCTTGCTAATTCTCGGGTGTTGTCAAGTGATTCAAAGAACGGTTTCCTCTGCATTGTTGTCGTCCTAACTTTGAAATGAATTTCATTACTTGGATGATACGACCGAGCCAAGAGTATGAGAAAACAGTGCTAATCAATCTTGCAAATCGGCTTCAGTACATTGTTTGCCGGCTTAAACTCAGAACGGATGCCGTTTCTAGCCTGCAGCGGTTGCCATTTCTGTGATTGTTGCAATGGGCATGGAGTTATTTTCATGGTGTGGATGAGGAGAGATGGAATTGAAGGGAACTGAATGGAAACCCCACCTGCCCAAGAAAAGGGAGCTTCTCCACATTGACACTTCACCAGCTTCGTTTAGTTGGGGCTTCTACAAACAAGAAAATCTGACAAAACACAGAAGTTAGGAAGCAACTGATGTTTCTCTTCATCTCAAAAAGTCGGGGGAAGAACAGTATTGGTGTCAAAACTTGTGTACGGAGGCCACTTTGATGCCAAAAGTTTCATTTGGATCACTTAAATGCCAAAAGTTTACGTCGGCGATCACTTAAGTACCAAATCGGAGAAAAAACGATCACTTAAGTGCCAACGGCGAGAAATTCCGACCAAATTTAATACGTGACTTTTACATTTAAATTTTAATGACACATGGCATTTCCATGTGTATAATTCAATTTTTTAAATATTTTTTTCTGATTTTTTTCTTTCTTTTCTTTTTTCATTTCTATCTTCTTCTTTTTCTACCATGGTCGGTGGCCGGAGGCCACCCACCGGCCATGGCCGGCCTCGCTGGGCATCGCCTTCCTCAGGGCGAGGCAGCCGTGGCCTCGGCGAGGGCCAGCCTCGTCGGATTTGGCGAGGCGAGCCCTTGCTGGGGCTCGCCTTGCCGAGGCAACCTCGACCCTCACCTAGGCAAGGCGAGCCCCAACGAGGGCTCGCCTAGCCAGATCCGACGAGGCCGGCCCTCGCCGAGGCCATGGCTGCCTTGTCGGGCCTCACCCGGAGGAAGGCGATGCTCGGCGAGGTAGCCGTGGCCTCGGCGAGGATCGGCCTCGCCGGGGCTTGCTCCGCCCAGGCGACCTTGACCCTTGCCTGGGCAAGGTGAGCCCCGACGAGGGCCCGCCTCGCCAGATCCGGCAAGGCTGGCCCTCGCCGAGGCCACGGCGGCCTCACCGGGCCTCGCCCAGAGGAAGGCGACGCCCGACGAAGCTGGCCATCGAAAATAAGAAGAAATAAAAGAAAAAAAAAGAAAAAAAAGGAAAAGAGAAAGAAAAGGAAAAAAAAAGAAAAGAAAGAAAGAAAAGAAATGCCACATCAGCTTCCGGCGAGCCACATCAGCTTGAAAAATTAATAAAAAAATGCCACGTCGGATTTCCGGCAAAGTGGCCCTTAAGTGATCGTTTTTCACAATTTTTAGCACTTAAGTGATTCGATTGAAATTTTTGACACCAAAGTGATTTTTGTACACAGGTTTTGACATCAATGCTGTTCTTTCCCCCCAAAAAGTCAATACTCTAAGACAGCCTGATAGCTTTTAGGAATGTTTAGGTAACCAAAATCATGACTAGGAAAAAGTGATCTTTATGTGACGAAAATTTTGTCACTGGGTTCGTCAATTTGTTGTCCTGTTGTCAATCAAACACAAGGTACAAACTCGTGCCTCTTTCTTTCCTTTCCATCCGAATTGACATATAGACAAATTCACCTTATGTTCTATTCTAATTCTATTATGATCGTTCTGTTCACTGACGATATGTCCAGAGAAAATAAGGACAATGGAAAACTATTTTTCATCGCGAGATTAAGGGGACACTCGAATAATCAACATTACTACCCATAGCCAATCCAAGGAAAGCCAACCTAGTTGCAAGGAAAGTTCCTGGATTGGCTAAAATAGGGGTGAGCAGTTTCAGGTTCCACCTGTAACTTATCTTCAGGTACAGGTTTATCATTTTTTAGGATCTGAAACCTACCTGGTGGAACTTGGAAAGGGTAGGTTCTAGGGTCTAACGAGTTCTTTTTTATTTATTTATTTCATTTTTAGTTAAACAAAACAAAAATGAACACAACAATACCAAACAAACTTGTCATTCATTTCTTACTTTGTCAAAAAAAAAAACAAACTTGTCATTCACCAAAAAGAATACAAAAAACTAGTATTCCGGGCATTACGGTTCAAATAAATTGAAATGAGAAGTTATTGTGTGAATCGATACTAAAGGTGAGTGGTTCCATGTTTCATACAGGTTCTACCTGGAACCTACCCATGAAAACAGATTGCTCATTTTTTTGGAATTTGGAACTTACACTATTACAGGTTCCGGGGTCTACGCAAGTTCCACCATTTGTTGCTTTAATCCGCTAACCAGAACTTATATTTAGACACATGAATAATATGAAACATTAACAAGTCATAAAATGAAAGCTTAGATGAGTAATTCCAGATTATATACTTATCATCTAACGCTATGAATCACCATAGCATTACGTGAAAATATAGACGAAGAAAAAACACAAAAAACATTTTTAGGTTCAGGTTCTAGGTTCTAGATTCCACCTACCTAGAACCTATAACTTACCTGTCGAAACAGGTTTCTCAACTTTTGGAACCTGGAACCTATTCTGCATAACTTGGAATCTGAAATCTACAGGTTCTCACTGATCAGGTTCTCAGGTTCCAGGGTAGAACCTGGAACCATGCTCACCCCTAGCTACAATGGCCCATATCTTACTTTCTAGCCCATTCATCATGGATACGGCCTAGCAGCATATTGGGCCGGTAGCAAGATCCCCAGTTTAATTGGGTCCTTGGAGCCATGGGCCTGGCCTATACAAAGGAACATCAATGGACGCATTAATGAGCGAAGACTGGTGTTTAAGATTTTTGGGCCAAATCTGTCACCTCCACACCACCGGTCAGTCCCCTTTCTACCTTGAACAGGCTGAAAGACCAAGGCGTCGCAGATTGGCAGGGGGGAACTCCTGTCTTCTGCTCTCGAATACTAACTTGAGAGTGGAAGGGTTTAATACGAGGACTTGGTGCCAATAGGTGCTCGCACGGATCCAGCAATGCACGAGCAGGTCGGGTCGGGTCAGGATGGGGCAAGTGCTTGCTCGTGTCAAAAAAGGATTAGATTGCAAAGCCATTTTGTGTAGGAGAACAAGGAGGGAGAGAATGAGAGTCTAGTGATCCTACAGTTCTAAGGCATGGTTGGACCTTCGAGTGGGATGTAAGAAAGTGGACTAGGCCTTTCATCACTTGCCCTCATTGTGCCTCACCTATGTGTTGCCCATAAACCCTGAAGCAATCCATTAGAATTGGGCCCAAAAATTAGGTAATTTTAGGGCTACCTAACTTTAACAAACTCGTGGTCCTGCGTTTTGACTATAATCGGGAAGATGGAAATTTACGTAGGGTGCGAAATTTGGTTGACGATAACACCTGGCCACGATACAAAATTGAAGAGACGTATCACGCACAATCCTTTCTTTCTCAATGGTGTTTGGACATATCAGACCACTCGACTTAACTCATCGGGCCTAGGTAATCTTCGCATCTCATCGAAGACCCAGTAACTGTCGGGACCCATAAGCCCTAGAGGTAGGCCCTAAGGTAATTGCTTTCGCCACGACCTGAATCTGCCGCGCATCTCTAATCGGCTCGACAAACTCCTCGACTTGAGATTGCGTCGCGCAATCTCTTTTTGGAGTTTTTCCACAACGTTGAGCGCAATGACAATCCAAATCAAAGCTCAAGATCCACATGCCACATGATAACTTTTTACTACAATGCATGTGCTGACAAGCAGACAGTCGAGGCCACGCAACAAAAAACCATACAAACGCGAGGAGGCGATGAAAAGAACGTCGATTGTCGAATTGCTCCTCGACGATCGAACTTTGTTGGGTTATGATCGTTAAAACGACACTTGGATTCATCTCTCTGGTTATGATCATTCGTGCGTGGCTGAACCACTCCTTCAGGTTCAGTCCATGGCTCTCCACCTGCGAAATCGGCCATCGTATGAGGCCCCTCAGTGTCAACAATCATGGGATGAATACGACCATCGTGTGACCACGACAAAAATCATCACCACATTCATTGCTGCAATTAAGTCAAAGAAATGTGGGTGCCCAAGAGCAATGATTATATGCAAGATCCATCTTATCGGATCATGGACATCGTTCTATGATCAGAAAAGGACAGAAATTATCTGAAAAAAGAACCAATAATTGGCCTCTTCCATTTGCTACTCCAAATGGGTTTTCGCTGCTGATGAGCTCAATCAAGACCCCGATAAAAAACCCTGAAAATTGGACGCACACAAAAAGAAAAAGAAAGACAGAGCAACACAAGGAAAAGTAGCAAAGAAAAGTCATAAATCTATTATATTGATACCAATTCAATCATCCTAAACTTTTCAATTGGTTCTTTTCACATTGATATCAATTCAGTCCATTCGATTAATTTAGAACGGAAATCGTTGATGTGTATGACGGCCATCCTACATGGCATGGCAGGCTCTGATTCGGACACTTTTTATAAAAAAATTTAAAATACTATCTTTGAATTTTTTTTATTAATTTTTTCTTTTCTTGTCTTTTCCTTTTTTTTTTCTATCCTTTCTCTTTTTTCTTTTTTTCCATATTACCCCCGCCAGTCGCCGGACTTCGGAGGTCACTGGTCGCCGAAAAGGGCAAGGGCCGGGACGCTCTCGCCAGAGGTCGACAAGGCCCTTGGCGATGGCGGCAAGGGCTTAGCAAGGCCGTCCCTCGCCAAATCTAGCAAGGGGAGCCTCGCCAAAGGTTGGCAAGGGCATCCCGACCCTCATCCTCACCAGTGACCTCCACCGACTGGCGACAGGCGGAGGGTAATAAGGAAAAAAGAAAAAAAGAGAAAGGAAAGACAGAAAGAAAAGAAAAGGAAAAAGAAAGAAAGAAAAAAATTAATAAGAAATTCAAAAAAGTATTTAAAAATTCAAAAAATATCCATGTAAACATTGGCCCTCCGTGTCACGTAAGACGATTGGTATCCACATTAGCAATCTCCGATTTATATTGGCCAGATAAACTGAATTGGTATCAATTTTAGGATTAAATTGTTATCAATATAATAAATTTATGATTTTTTTTATACTTTTGCCAAGACCATCTCTTTGTCCGATTCACATGTTTAGGCGGATGTGTGGCGATCTAACATCCCATACAGGTGTACTGATTGCCCGCACGTGAACGTCTTCGCAATGATTTTCCTTTTAGTCGGGCTCTTCAAAACGATTGATTGAGCATGTTTTGTGCGGTCATGTGAACGTGGGTACACCTGGATATCCTACAGCCATGCGGATCCGACCCTCGAAACTCCGGGACACTACGCGAATTTGGGCTTTTGCGAGAACAAAAAAAAAAATGAAACGAACAACATAAATGTGTTCGACAGAGATTGTGGTCAAGCAGGGCACGTACGTGGGACGCACTTGGTGGAATCGACATGTACGTCCAAACCGAGAAATCGGGGGTAAATGACAAGAGTGACAAAACATGTTGGTAGGGTCTGAAAATCTGACTTTCTGAGATCGATGTCGAAGCAGAGCAAAATGCAATCAATCGACGAGAAAGGTGACTAGACCGAGTTAGCAACAATCGATCTTAGAATAGGGCAAGAAGTGACTGATTGTTAGCACATAAGATGTCGGACCTAATCCTCCTCTCCAGTGTACTTTAGAGACATTGCGAGCAGGGAAATGTATGAGCTCGAGACCGAATTATTTGCGAGGGTGTGAAGGTATATATACCGTTCCTATGCGGCGATGCGTGTCCCAGGATCGATGGCTCCGCCCATCGAATACGAATTTCACGAGCGTGCGCTAGCCACGCGATTAGTTCGGGAGGAGGCTTGCATCCGGTCTCTAAACTTGTATTGCCGATCCGATGTGATTTTTCGAGCTTCTGATTCATGTGGTTGGATTCTTGAACCAGTGGTCCAGTCGATGTGTCGGCTTCGATAGGCAATGCCGTAATTGCGATTCATATTGATGACTTCAGGCAATAATTTCGTTGATGGGTCATTGTACCAAGAGCAACCCTCTCCCTTGTATCCACCACCGAACTTGCATTGGCCTATTTATGGAAGAGATGTTGACCTGGTTAGGCAGTCAATTTGTTGAGGTTTCTAACTTTCGAAAATCTCCATTCATCCGATAAAATGTATCTCAATGGTATATATACTTGGCCAAATGGAAAAAAACAATAAAAAAAATCTTCATCCGATTTATGTCAACATCGTATGGTAAATAAAAAGTGTCGGAATTCGGACCCTCGAGTCGCATTTGCTATTATGTTTAGACGATCATTTTTCTCGACAATGTAAACTCTCGAGAAAAACAAAGTAACTAGTATTCATTCTCGTGAGTTGCACGGACCATGATTGGTTTCTATAACTAGAAAAAATAGATACGTCAGGAAAATACATTTAGAACCCTAAAAAGTAATTGTAAAGTTTTTTTTTTCTGTATCTTTTTGGTGGAGTTTTATTTTAAACGAACGAAGATGCTCTAATCCAAAGGAGTAACAATTTACTATGAAAGTGCGTGCAGACATGAAGTGTTTCTGAGATGGAAAATATCCTGATTCATCAATATGAATCCAAAGTTAATACGTCATTCGTCAGACAAAACTTATACATCTCTCTTTGGTACGATATCATACTAAATAGAGTTCGAGGATGAATGGCAGAAATCATACGAACCAAGTCATGCGTAGGCCGGCTCAACATGTGGTTTTGTCAAATTTCAAGCACATGCGCCGGTCGATGCACTCGGTGCACGTGAGGCCACTTTATCTCAATCATTAAATATTTAAACGGTTGAGATGAGGCTGGCTCTCATGATCCGATCGCATGCGAGAATTTTTCCCTCCCCGCGATCACGAGGGCGGCCGGGAGTGCGTAAAGTTTCTCCGTATCATAATCGATCGGGAAAGAAGAGGACAGAAGCAAAACGACGCCGCGGCTGACAAAGTCGCACATGCCTCCTCCGACACCTCCCGCTTTCGCCAAAATTCCAGCGACAACAGCGCACGTTCATGTCCGGACTGGTCCTTCCCTTCTTTTTGACTCCAACTGCCCCTGTCGTTTTCAACAGCAACGAGCTGGAATTGCGGGGAAGAGGAAGGAACAACACGCTGCTCCAACGTTCGTTACTCCGAGCAATTGCCCGTTCCGTCGTTTCGAGGTTCAAGCTCGATCAGGATTCAACCCCGCTCGAAAACTCGGACTTCGACACGAGGATGTCGTAAGGGTGTATCTGGTTCGACCATTTTCGAGCTCCCGTCGGAGCCGGAAAGAAGAGGCGCTTTGAAGTTTTGGAAACTGTGAAAGCATAAACCCCGTTATCGATCCGTTATTGATTTCATAGAGTCCGATTCCAAACACCAAGAGTCTAGAGTTAAGAACTCTGCAAAACACCCGATTGAATAAACGGAGTTATGAGTTACACGGTCGCGGCATCGCGCCTTCTTTTATCAGCAAGAACTTCCGTTCAAAACTCGGCACGCATCTTTGTAAGTGAGAGTGAATGGCGTTTTCTCCGGCCGTCGGGTGGTCGGACGAAGTTGTGCAGTCCGACCTTGAGGGGGAGGATGCATGGGGTCCGTGAGTACCCCCATTCACTAGCCAATAATTCGAGGGACATATGATGAGCATCGAAATAAGATCTCTGATTTGTCGCATCTGTGCTTCATTTTTATTCTTATCGTCATTTTTTCTGTTGCAGATGCCAAATCCACGGCTACAGAAGAAGGGGATTCGATGCTCCATGGTGGTGACAGAAAGTTGTGATTGCGCATAGGCTGATTAGATCGAAGCTGGTGATGACAAGGGCCTTTGCCTATCGAGGGGAGACTTTCATATTCTCTATAATTCCAATCCTTTCAAAGCACAGTGCTTCTTTCGAAGTGGCTACCTGGCAAGTGTATGGAGACTGGTGAAGATCGACGAGCCTTCCGACTAGATTCCTTTTCGCAATCATAACCATCGATTTCGATACAATCCGAACCCCTTATATATTTTCTTTTTCTTTTTTTTGTAATATTCGGCATTCATGGGCGATGCAAAAATGGACTGCTAGTCATTTTACCATATCATATTATTACAGACATGAATTTTTTTCTCCACTTAGATGAAAGACGTATGTTTGATTCCCGAACGCCGCCGAGTGTACACAATCTCGTGTTTGGAGCACCCGTCCGATCCGGATTTGACGTGGGTATTCGACGGATTTGGAGGTTTACCTTCCCAAGCGAACTTTTACAAGGATTTATCGATCTAATGTTAAGGAGATCTTTGATCTCGATCGTTCGTAATCATTTTCACGAGGCTTCAACTTGACGGGTTGTTCGAGAGCGACTCGAAGATTAATCTTTTCGATCAGCAAATGGCAGACACTTTTAGACTTAGCATCATTCGAAATGCCTCCATTACAGTAAAACCAGCAAAAAAAAAAAATTCAGAAGAATTTACTTGCCAAAAGGAACCAAATTTTCCATCCGATAGCTCGAATTAGACTTTGCTTATTATATGCAGGAAAGCGACAGAGCGGAATCAACACCCGGCGACCCCCGTATCCACAAAAACAATCTATAGCTAAAGACCCCCCCAAAAAATTTAGGTTATCTATCTGGCCACGTGCCGAAGTATCACGGGCCGACTGGGTTGGTACCGACGTGGACGAATCTCCACGGCCCTTTCGATGGATCTCATGCGACGAAGATCTCTACTTGGTTTCTTATCTTTCTGGAGTAGAGCTAAATTTGGACTCGATCGATTGCTTCTCTGAATTTGGCTGGCATTAGGCGGCCATCGATAAAGAATCGACTTTTGGGGTGACTTTAGATGATGACACTTCAACAAATAACCGTGAAGATAATCGGGTTTTTACGGTAAAAATCCGTGTTTCTCATGCTAATGGCTACAGTTTAACCACAAAACTTAAAAGCCAAAAGTGAAAAAATAAGAAAAAAAATCGAAAAATCGAAAGCCAAAATTCAAATCCGACGTGTGCTTACTTTATTAGAGACATGTTTCTTGCAAAAATTTTTAGAAAACTACCCCATTATCATTTGAAAAACTTGTTTCCTAATTTTAGATTACACCGGATATCCACATATTTGGTACGGCTAATTTTCATGGATGCGCAAGCTGCTCTGTCCGTGTATATCAAGTGAGGCTCCTCTCGATTGTGGCATGCGCGTCTCTCAAAATTATCTGAGTGGGAGACTCTGTAATTGAAGTATAAGATTAGTTCTATTCAATCTAAACGCTTGATCGCATAGCTAACCATTTAGATAGGAAAATAATGCTTATTGAATCACGAATCGTGAGGTATTTAGAGCAGTTTTATTTTCACAATTTCCCTCTAATGTATCGGAAATGAATGCGCTTGGACAATGATCTGACCTAAAATTAATACATGGATCAAAACCCTTAAAAAAATTACTTAGACTATGGTCACTACCGAAATTGAAATGTCCCATGTCGTTGCTAAAACCTCGGCGCTTAGCTAGCTTGTTGTAAATACGAGATCAACGACACGAGAATTGTGGGCGGTTGGTTACCGATGTACCATGCGAGTGGTCTCCCTCTAGAGAATGGGCGCCTACAATGGATCTACATATTTACACACGCTAGATGACCGGGTTCACACGACAAGCGCGTACGGATCTAACCCTATGGACAACACCACAGTCTATAACGCCCGTTTCCGATACATGTAGGCCGTTTGCCTCCACGGTCGATCGGGCGGTGAGCTTTGATAAATTTCGAGTTGCTAGCTAGCTACTAACGCACGACTCCACATTGGATTGAACCGCACTTGCAGCCACGCATTCAATGAAGACACTCATTTGAAGCAATATGATTGAGTTAGGTATATATGCTCGTGTCTAGCCAAAAACCAGTCAGCACCTAATCACTCATCGAGTAGAATAAGCCGAGAGTGGCAGCCAGCCAGAGGGCTCAAACCGCCCACGACCGGCCCCTTTCGCTCATTCACGCACTCGTAACATCGAAAGTGACAGCCCCCAAACTAAAGTCACATTTAATATGCCCATCATTGAGACGATATTATCGCCTCAAGATCATTAGAATATCGATCGCGTCGTTCTCCTTCTTCGGTCACGCACCTCGTACTTGCACGGGAAGTTTGGGTGCTTCTGTTTCTGTCGAGCCATCCTCTCCGTCAATCTTCCTCTCGCGCGCACCCACAGGCGGCAGGCGATTACATCGGAATTACAAGGGGAAAAAAACAAGCTAGGGTTTGGGGAGAATTCAAAGTTGCATTGCTCGCTTCTTCTTGGAGAGAGATTTTGAAGAGGCTGCACGCGTGGAGAAGGAATCTTTGGCAGGCGAGGTGCGAAAAGCACATACGAGCCCTTCGGGTCGCAATCACTCACCATCTTCCCGGGTTAAAAACAAATGTTAGGTAGCCCGTCGGGCCTTTTTAGAAGAAGAATGTATGTCAAGTATACCGAACGCTGACCTTAACATTTATTAGGAGTGCCAACGGTTTGA
Source organism: Syzygium syzygioides (assembly GCA_031216285.1). NCBI lineage: Eukaryota > Viridiplantae > Streptophyta > Magnoliopsida > Myrtales > Myrtaceae > Syzygium > Syzygium syzygioides. Next base: position 24,601,474 of record CM062242.1, on the reverse strand, counting down.
GTTCTCGTGATACCCGAACCGATCCCAAACATGTGTTGGTATGTGTGTGTTCGCAACCCGAACCAAATAGTACTCGAACTGAAAATAATGTTCGGATCGGTTCGGTTCGGTTCGAGTCGAGATACGAAAAGACAATGACGAAGGAGACTTTTTTTGGAGGACGTTCTCTGGGAGGAAGACTTTCTCCAAGTATTTCGATTCGGTTCAGGCACCCGACCCGAAATTGTTGACGTACCCAAACCTATTACAAGAACTCAACCTGAAAAGACTCGAAAAATAAAGTCTATAGCTAATTAAGAAAACGAAAGCGTTAAAGAGTGCATCTAGGGCATTCGTTAAGTCTAAATAAATCGCGCCTTGAAAACATGCATATCTCTATTTAAGGCAGGCGACTCTTTCTAAATGTGTTACAGCTCGATTTTCAATGTGTCTCTATATGCCTCATATCTATTTTCGGTGCTTTCACCGCTCTTAGTTAGTCTCCTAGAGCACTTATCAACAAGACCCTAAAAAAAAGCACTACAAATTTTATTAGATTAACTATTCGCACATAAACATATAAATGACGCTTTATCGGTTCATGTAAATATTAAATAACACATTCATCTAACAGTTCGAATATTTAAAATTCTTAAGACCGCCGGTATTGGTCCCTACGGGCTTGTTTATCTTATCTTCTCGAAAATTCTCGACTCTCTCCCCGCGCGATAATCAACCGACTTGACTCGCATCGAATCTTTCGAGCTGGCCGAAAACTCTTATCCTTAATCGTCGCTAAACAAATGATCTAGCGTCGGGCCAAAGAAGGACCACACTAATAAGTAGATGCGTCTCCTGTTTTTCTACCCGCTAATTAATGCGCCTCACGTAATCGTCCACAACTTCGCTCTTGTTTAAGGACTCGCTTGAAATAAATATAATTACGGGGGGGCAGGACCTGCAAAGTGTACCCGGTAATCCCACGTGCGCAGAACGCGACAGGGAAGTCGGCGGGAATTTCACGCGACGGCGATGGGTGGCCCCCCCACCTCGGAACAAGGAGACATGCACGAACGAACGGATACGTTCCACGTCGGATCTGACGTGTCGTGGACCCAAATGTCCCCCGTTATTTATTTTAATCATGAAACTTTCACCATTTTATTTATACATTTTTCTTTCTATTGATTTAACTTAAGGATTACTACCGCGGACGACTTTAAACTGGTATACATATAATAAATTTATCCAGAAATAATTTTTTGACCATAAAAAAACTCAAACTGATGCACTCATGACAAATTTATTGAAAATTGATTTTTTGACCATGAAAAACCCTAAATCAATATATTTATGACAAATTTACCCTCTGTTAAATTTGATTCATCTCACGAAAAAGCGTAAATTAGTAAGCCCTTGATAAACGGAGGGCAAAACCTCAAACTGGTGTACTCGTTAATTGCCACGTTCTATCCAATTTATAAATTTAACAATAAAATTTAACGGAAAGTAAAATTATCACAAATGTATCAATTTAAAATTTTTAGTGATCAAAAAATTAATTTAAAGATAAATTATTAGAAATGTACCCGATTTAAAATTTTTCGTGGTATTAACCATTGATTTAACCATCAAACATTCTCTCTCTCTCTACCTCTGACGTGGAGCCGAAACGTTTCGAGACGCCATTGCACCCATCCCGGCGTTGCCCCCCCCCCCCCCCCCCGATGGGCCCCGTGCACTTGGAGGGGGGTAACAACCGGTTGCCAAGGGGTTACGTGTCCCGATCCGGACCGTCCCTTGTCTCGTCTCCGTCCTTAAGATAAAGACGGGGAGAGGAGGTGATCGTTTTGATTGTGGAGATGCCATTACGATCGAGACGAACAATTAGCCCACTTCCGCTTCATTATAATCTTCCCTTCTTCCCTTTTTTTTATGCCGTTTTCGGACTGTCGATGTTCTCTTTCGGAGGCGAAAGACGGCAACCGAATTGGGTCGTTTCCTTATATGCTCAAGTGGAGAAATATTTCGACTCGAACGCATAAGGGGGCGGCATCATTTGGGGCAGGATAAGCTCTAAGCCCTTTTTGTGAGATGAACTTAATGGTGGTGGTGGTGGTGGAGGTGGTCATGTCAAGGTATGGGACTAGACTAATAATGCTGGGTTGAGATTACGTGGCGATTGTGCATTTGGTTCGAAAGTTTCTGGGGCTTATCGCGTAAATCATGCGAATGGAATTTCAGCTCGATGCCGATGAAATGACCGGGCTAGGATGCGTCGACAGAGATTGACCTAAAAGTTCCGGATACTCCATCTCATTCAAATCAACTCCGCATTGCAAGAAAGTTTTCACTTGCCAAAGCACGAGTATTTTCAGCTCGATGCCGATGAAATGACAAGGCTAGGATGCGTCGACAGAGATTGACTAAAAAGTTCCGGATACCCCGTCTCGTTCAAATCAACTCTGCATTGCCAGGAAGTTTTCACTTGCCAAAGCACAAGTATTTCTTTACCTTTTTTTCAATATTTCAATCTTTTTTTTATTCCCAACACTCGTTGATAAAACAGATTTTGTAGTTTTATTCATCATGGAGTGATTATGAGGGGTGCTTTCTTGTTCGACATTGCTTGCGCGCATGCGCTGCTTAGAAGTCAAAATCGTGTTTTTTGGCGTGAGATCGATGCCTTCACGCACGTGGCCCCCGATTTCTCCATTACCCTTTGCCGTAATCGCAGCAACTTGGTGCATTCCAACCCCATTTTTTTTAGTGATTCACGTAACCCTTTTTTTTAGTAATACCAATTAGAATGATTATCCTCACTTATATTGCCCCGAGGCCAATGAATTGGACGTATAGATATGAATTCGTTCAAATTGGGGCAAGAAGCATGCGAAAACCGCAATGGGCTTATACAAAAGCTACCGGTCAGAGTTAGAGTCGCTTGATCTAGCGATGGATAGCTGCCGAATTCACGAGACGGCGACGCCTTCCTCGAGCGAACGGCGAACAAATCTTGTAACTGGGTTTTCTTCATCGCCCGTTGAAAGTACACCTAACTTGCAATTCGATTGGGAAAACAAGCACAAAGAAAAGGGGCAATAAATTTTCCATGGTCTCTGATCAGTTCATCATCTCGAAGGACACCCACGAAAGATCTGATTTCAATGCAGAAAGCTGCCTTTTCCTTTTCCTCAGGCAACATAAATCGGCCAATTCATCAATTCATGCTCCGCCAAAAAATATGTATATATAAATATTTTTTGCTATACATAGTCCTCCTTATCTTTACTATTCATGTGTCCTGCTACATATTTTTACATGCAAAGAAATTGGTTTTTTGTCCCCTTCAGTGGGCTTATAGATAAAAGCTAAAATCTTGAAATCTTTTTCTTTTTTTTTTTTGTTTTTTTGGTAACCCAGGGAACCCCGCACGGCCGACAGCCGGGGAGTAAAACCTTGGGGCGACACGTGCCACCGGTTAAGTCACCCTGCGGCGCCCGGGATTCGAACACTCAATTTTTTGCGAGAGGAAGAGTGCGCGTTCCAGCAGCGCCACCCAGGCGGGTGATAAAAATCTTGAAATCTTGCCCTTTCATAAAACCAAAAAAGGTCTTCTAATCTTATCAATCATCCCCTCGAAATCACGAAAATCAAAAATAAAAAAAAAAAACCGATTTATAGTGATTCAGTGGCGCCCAAACGGGGGGTCACCCTTTCCCTTGCACCAAAGAAAGATTACGAAATTATAAAAAAGAAAGAAGACAGAGAGAAAATCGGCTGCGGCGCCAGAACTTCCCCCCCAAAAAAAAAATCAAATAAATATAAGATAAAACTCGCAAGAAAGGGGAAAAAATACGAAATAAATAAAAGGAGGAACGGGGGATTGTCGCGTCTCAGGGGGTGGAGAGGCGGCGCCACCACTTTGGAACGGCGTTGACGATTGACGACAAGTTGCTGCGGCGGTCACAGCCAGCTCGGCCTTTTCGAGGTGGAGATAAATAATAAATTTGGCCGACAAAAAACAAAAGAGAATTGATGAAATCATTTCGCCAATTTTCGACCGAAAAGGATATAACCATCACAGTAAAAGAATACATATACGGTGGGCCTAATTAAAAAACAAAACACCAGCTTTCCTTTAACCAACAATTTTGATCCGAATTTTTTTTTATCTCGTAAAAAATTACTAACTTTCTCTTAAATTTCAAATCCAGTCTAAATAATTTGAAAAAAATTTCACATCATGAGAGCCAGATTTGAGAATAGACTAAATGTTGCTATTTTTTATTGAGACAAAAAAAATTATGGCCAGAATTATCATTTAAGATGAAGTCGGTGTTTTTGGAATTAGTCTTAAATATATATGCTTACATAAATGGCCAAGTTTGTGTTTGAAGCTGGTTTTGCTATCGATCCTTTTCATATAATAAACACTGTCCAACATCGAATTCGTGAATTACTCTTTTCCACCTTGAAGCGGAAATGATGAATATGATCAAAATACTTTCTCGTAGAGATCGAGCAACATGGAGAAGTAAATATTGAAAGCGAGAAGACTTTTCAAGAATTCAGCGGGGCGAAGCCGGACGGGATTTTGCATCGAGATAGGCGTTCTCGAGTTGCCGGGCTGTATCAACGCCGCAATCAAGGTTCTCCTTACAGGGATTATATCGAGTGCACTGGAAATCGGTTTGGTAGAGTAACACGTTCGAGTTAGGCAGTAAATTTTTATCGAGCACTGAATATGGCTCGTTTATTTAAACACTTAATTTACTAATTATCCGATCATTTCGCTTGATGTATCGGATTAATATATATCTCTTTCTGAGTTTTTCCTCTTTTTTTAGTAATTTTTGCTGAAATCAGTAGGACTGTCGTTCTTCCTAGAATTCACCAGAGAAGAAGACCTACTACATCGTCGCCGAAATAATTAATGAAAAAGAAACTCGGAAAATATCCCAAATCTTTTTTTTTTTTTGGTGGATTTTGGGGGTGGGGCCTTCTATTCGTTTTTTCCCACAACCCCCGCCAGCGACGTCGATCAACGCAGTATCCACGTGTCGAGATCTGGACGGCTCCCGCGCCTCGAACTCGCTATAAATAGGGGGCCACCAGAGCCTTGCCGGGTCTCCCATTAAGTCTCGCGGAAAGCCAAAGCTTCTCCGGAGCAGCTCTGTTTCTCTCTTCGCTCGCTCTCTCGGTCTCTCTGAAGGAGAAGCATTCCGCTGTGGAATGCGCTTCTTCTGCTGAGTTCGGTTCCTCCCTACCGCAAGAGCGAGGAGTTCTTTCGCCGTCGTCTCGCGGGAGGCTCGGGGATCGTCTGGTGAGTTTTCCGGCGGAGATCTTTGGCGTCCTTTTGAGCTTTTGGTGTTGTCGTGTCGATGCCGCGGGAGATGCAGCTCTCTGCTCTCCCTTTTGAGTTTCTGAGCTGCTTCTTCGTGAAGAAACTCCCCTGCCACACGGAGAGAGAGAGAGAGAGAGAGAGAGAGAGAGAGAGAGAGAGAGAGAGAGAGAGAGAGAGAGAGAGAGAGAGAGAGAGAGAGAGAAGGGCTCGAGTTACGTGCCTGATAATCTTAGACGTTGTCCATGAGCTCATCCGTGTCGGGCACCGAACGATCGGGACGTTCCCGTTCAAGATTCGTCGTCCGCTCTTTCGAACGACTTTTTGAAGTTCGCGGAGTAGGGCGACTGACTTAAGAGGGAAACTTTGGTTTGGTTTCTGAACTTGCCGAGTGAGTTTTTGGCCTTGCTTTCTGGTGAGCTCGCTTTTGCGTAGCGGCGGTGGTCGGTCTCTGGACGGTTTGTTTTTCGGGCTCGCGTTTTAGCGTTGGGGGCGAACTCCGCATCCGTTCCCCGAAGCCATGGCGGGTCCGGTCGCGGACGAGACCGTAACTCCCGAGTGTGAGATCCGCGTAGTCTGGAGAAAGAAGAAAAGAAATAATGAAGTCTTAGATGCGGGAAAAGGACGCGCTCGTGACCAAAAGTCGACGTCCCTCGAAAGTCGCTCGCCCTATCGCCGCGGTCATCCGAGCATCTGAACCCTGTTTCGACCGACTCCCGTGAATCTCTCTCGTCCTTTCTGAATCTCTTCGAGCTCTCTTTCTCGTGCAATCTCCCAGCTCCGCTTCCCATCTCTCACGGATGTTCGTCCCTTTTTTCCTCCAGTTCATTTGCCCTTTTCTCTTTAGTGGATATTGTTCCGTGTTTTCTCCTAGAAAATAAGAACAAAAATTCAAGAAGTCCAGAAACAACAAAAAAGGACGAAGTAAATGCCAAGCTTTGGTTGGCAAAGCTATAAAGAGTTTCGAAAGCGCGAGCTGAGCCAGGGGGGGGGACCTGCCGGGCTCCGTCCCAAACGATTTTCCCTTCCTCTCTTTTTCCTTTCCTTTGCCTTATTTTGCGAGGAAACCCCCGAAGATTCCCTTATTTTCCAAGGTAATGGCGGTAGCTGTAGCGTTTTGCTTGTTGGAGCTCCTGTCAATGGTCCAAATGGTTCCATCTAACCCGAAAGCGATCTTTTGTTCTGTTCTGGCGCGATTCAGAACAGAACAAACACCACATAATTAGCGTGGCTTCCGTGGGTTAACTGTTCAAATCGAGCTCCGAGTTTCCATGGACAAAAACAAACGTGTTCAGGCATACCAACCGCTGAAGCAACCGGGGGGAAACTTTTGCCTTCATATTTGTGTCCTTCCCCTTCTTAGTTGTTTCCTGAATATAGTAAAATTGAGATTGAAAAACCAAGAACAACATATTTTGAGCACCATCTTTTTCCTTCTTTTTTTTTTTTTTAAAACTATTTCTTTGTCTTGCCCCGTTCTTGTTCTTCGGGGTAGTTGAGGATGTTGAGGACAGCATCAGTGCATCAACCCAAATGGTTTGCTCATTCATGGATGTCGCGTGGCAGTCGTTCTGTTGCACGGCTAACATTTCCCAGGAATCATAAATCTCTAGGTTCTTCCCTCAATATTTTTTTTACCCTCTTTTCCCGTCCTCCTTTTCTTTTAACATTGTGATTGGTTTGGGTGAATGAGTCTATCCTTGTTGCTGTTGATTTTTGTCCTGTATCATTCCTATTTGAGGCAACGTTTGCTTCGAAGGGGGCACGCCATTTGCTCTTCGGCTTGTATCTGGAAATTGCTAGCTCTTTAGCCTGTCTGCTCTTTTCGCAGTACTAAGGTGCTCGACAATGACGGTCACGCCGAAAATCTCCGTCAATGACGGGAACCTTGTGGTTCACGGAAAAACCATACTCACCGGGGTGCCGGACAACATTGTGTTGACTCCAGGGACTGGAGTTGGGCTTGTTGCTGGTGCATTCATCGGGGCTACAGCCTCTCACAGCAAGAGCCTTCATGTTTTCCCTGTCGGTGTTTTAGAGTACGCACTATTCCACCTTTATTATTTTATTCGTTCTTTATTCAATATGTGTAGACTTGTACAATTACCAAATCCTGTTATGCGCATGTTTATATATTATCTGTGCAAGTGATAGCAACTGCAATTAAACCATAGTAAAGATTCTGAAATGAATTTGATACACCCAAGTTCTTGAAAAAGGATCTATACATTAAATTTGACGTTTGCGGTTATTATCTGGAAAAATTGTGAAGGATATGTATCATTGTGGCTTTAATTGAACTCTACTACGAGCTTAATGCTAAGAGATGGCATGGTGCCAGAATTTTAATTCTCCTGCTATAAATATGCCGTCGAGGGTGATTTCAATTTAGGAGAGATTCCTACAGGTCAGCCAGACACATTGGTAGTACCCCCTGGTAATAATGGATATGCGGGCAGCAAACTGGTTCTGCTTGCTTGGTTGCCAGTTAGATGGTGTAGAAGTAGTCTGGAGTGAATGAAGATTGAGAACCTGCTTATGATCCATTTCTGGACACTAAACATCAAAACATGTCTACCAATATGATATAAGAGAACAGTTCTGTTCATAGCGTGGTCATCTCTTCCTATATTTGCCTCTCTTACATTATGATTTAAGGCTCAAGTTTAGTAGAGTTAAAATATGATGAAAAGAAATTAATGTTAGGATTTGCGTGGGCAAATTCTGAAATTTCTTGTTCCTATCTTCTGATAGGGATCACCGGTTCATGTGCTGCTTCCGGTTCAAGCTCTGGTGGATGACTCAGAGAATGGGAACAAGTGGGAGAGACATCCCGCTTGAGACCCAATTTTTGCTCGTAGAGAGCAAAGACAACACAGAGACAGGGGAGCAGGGTGATGCATCCACCATTTATACCGTCTTCCTTCCTCTCCTTGAAGGCCCATTCCGTGCTGTTCTTCAAGGCAATGACAGGAACGAGCTAGAGGTCTGCCTCGAGAGTGGTGAGTAGATCATGGTCATGAAAATGTATGAGACGCTGTTGACCATACACACACTGGTCGCGCTCAATTAGGGGCCATGTCATCTGTTAGTTCCGTCATGTTCCATCCGGCAATGGTGGAGACGCCTGACCATATGAAATCACGTGGTGAAGATGCAATCGACGCGAACACAGTCAGGCTGGAGATATCACACGATTACTGCATTTGCATGACACAAATTACTGGAGCTTATAGCATCTGTGGAAGAGCAATGTAAAGTCAATCGAGCTCGAAAGAACCGAAACAACATATTTTTTTTGTCCTGTTCATTGGTTTTGCAGGAGATAGTGCTGTCGAAACCAACCAAGGTCTCTACCTTGTCTATATGCATGCCGGGACTAACCCCTTCGAAGTTATCAACCAGGCTGTGAAGTGAGCCCTCCTAACTTTCATGAAATTATTACGTCAAATAATCTCAAAATGTTTTAATTTACACCATACATCATGAATAAAATTCTTCTGAACTCTGAAACAGGGGTGTTGAGAAACACATGCAAACTTTTCTTCATCGAGAGAAGAAAAAGGTAGGTGCTCTCTTCATTTATGGCCAAGATGATTTAGTGCCTCCATTAGAATAAAACTTACGCGACCTTTTCATTTGGTTTTTGTCCAGTTGCCTTCTTTCCTTGACTGGTTTGGTTGGTGCACATGGGATGCATTCTATACCGACGTCACAGCAGAGGGCGTTGATGAGGGCCTTAAGAGGTAAATAATGAGGGCATAAGTTCAGCTTCAGCATTTTATTCTTAAGTAATATCTTGAGTAAAATAAGCTATAAGGATGGATGACGGACTTTGTGGCATTCCTCTTTGCAGCCTATCTGAGGGAGGGACACCTCCAAGATTCCTCATCATTGATGATGGTTGGCAGCAAATTGAAAACAAAGCCAAGGAGGAGAGTGCTTCGGTTGTACAAGAGGGAGCACAGTAAGACCCTGCCCCCCGGTTACTCTCCTATTCGATAACCATGGAAAATGGAAGCATGATCAGGAGCTACAAATGCTATCTTTAAGACTAGATTTACTAAATGGAAAACATACTTATCGATTTGAAGGATTGCGAATGTATATGCCTGTTAACTTTGTCGACTGTCCTATACTTGGTCACAAGATTCTTTAAGGATTAATGGAGGTCTTCCTGACTTTGTTATCCTCTTTTGCTACTCATTTTTCAATTTTCAATTTCTGTAATGAAAGTAACCACTAACCATCACTTCTGTCTTATTTTGTCTGTCGTAGGTTTGCTAGTAGGCTGACTGGCATTAAAGAGAACTCAAAATTCCAGAAGAATGACCAGAATAATGAACCAGTCTCAGGATTGAAGCATGTTGTTGATGAAGCCAAGCAGCATCGCAATGTCAGGTAAGTCTCTTAAATGATTCTTTCATTCTCATTTTTCCTCTTATTTTTTGTAATTATTTGAATTTCGCAACATATCCTGTAATTTGTATGCTTTCTCTCAACAACTTCCTTACTTCTAGTTAATCAGCGAGCATTAAATATAAATCTAGTTCTCCAAAGCATACTTCAATGCCTTCTCTTTGCTCATAACCATACTGTTCACCCGTCTGTGAAGTAATAGATTGAAGCTACTGGGCTCCAATGAGATTATTTGCTTTGTGATTGTATATGTGTGACTAGAATATGATGATATTTGGCTGAAGAGGTCAAATATTTATATTTAAAGTTTTAACATTTGTAACTGGTGCAGGTTTGTGTATGTATGGCATGCTCTTGTCGGTTACTGGGGTGGAGTAAAGCCAGCTGCTGCCGGTATGGAACACTACGACACTGCTCTGGCATATCCAGTCCAGTCCCCAGGTGTGCTTGGCAACCAACCAGACATTGTCATGGACAGTCTCTCTGTTCACGGCCTGGGTCTGGTGCATCCAAAGAAGGTATTCAACTTCTACAACGAGCTTCATGCCTACTTGGCTTCATGCGGAGTTGACGGAGTGAAAGTAGACGTTCAGAACATCATCGAGACTCTAGGTGCTGGTCACGGGGGAAGAGTGTCTCTTACCCGCAGCTACAACCAAGCCCTTGAGGCTTCCATTGCTCGAAACTTTCCCGACAATGGATGTATTGCTTGCATGTGCCACAATACAGATGGGATTTATAGTGCCAAGCAGACTGCTATTGTGAGAGCTTCTGATGACTTTTACCCCAGGGATCCCGCGTCCCACACCATACATATTTCATCCGTGGCTTATAACACGCTTTTCCTTGGAGAGTTCATGCACCCTGACTGGGATATGTTCCATGTAAGTACCAAAAGCTTTCAAAACCGTGACATATAGTCAATTCTTCTCTTTTCAGTTTTGGTTGCTTCGCTATACTAATTTCTAACCAACTGAAAACAGTATGAATACTTGGGTAATAAGTCAGTGTTCCGCTTCCTCCTTGGAGTTCTATATGGAGTGGTACAGGATCATAGATTTGGGAGATCATTAGCGTGTATCAATTTTATTTTAGAGTTTTAGTTGATGTTGCTACCTTTTTTCAGTTGCTCATAACTAAGTCTTAGTTGACAAATTTTGCCTATTTTTTAATTGCAAATTGAGAAGTTCTTTTCCATTGTTCTACATGCCCTTTCTGCTGTTTACATGAGAAAATGGCTATCGTTGTGACTTCTGCTTATTCTGTGAACCTGAGAAGCTGACAAAAATGTTTTCCTTTTTCAGAGTCTTCATCCAGTAGCAGAATATCATAGTGCTGCTCGTGCTGTTGGAGGCTGCGCAATATACGTGAGGTAGTTTAAGCATATTCTAATATCATTCATATCAATGCTTGTTTTGACATTGACAAGGTTATAATGGGAGTGTGTCTTCTTGTGATGTACATATCAGTGACAAGCCAGGCAACCACAACTTTGAGCTTTTGAAGAAGCTTGTTTTACCAGATGGGTCCGTTCTGCGTGCGCAACTGCCTGGTAGGCCTACACATGATTGTCTCTTCGTTGATCCAGCACGAGATGGTACCAGTTTGCTCAAGATATGGAACTTGAATAAATGCACTGGAGTGGTTGGAGTATTCAACTGCCAAGGTGCTGGCTGGTGCAAGGTGGTAAAGAAGACTCGTATCCATGATGAATCACCCGGTACCCTCTCCAGCTCTGTCCGTGCCACGGATGTCGACCACATTTCCCAAGTGGCCAGTCCAAATTGGAATGGAGAGACTATTGTTTATGCTTACAGATCAGGTAATTATATGAACCCGTCATTCCGAAGAATGATTCTAGAACATAGAGTTTCTTGTATGCTTGAAAGGTTTCTATATGGAAAGGAAAGTTTCAAATTCTGATACCGTTGGAAATTCCAGGGGAGGTGATCCGGCTGCCGAAGGGTGCATCCGTCCCTGTTACTCTCAAGGTCCTGGAGTATGAGCTTTTCCACTTCTGTCCACTGAAGGTACGAATTCTATCCTTTTCTGTGTTGCCCGTGCGCGGTAAGTAATTTCATACTCGTCTTTGCAAGACACGGTTTCTTATACTGACCTTTCCCTTCGGCAGGAAATCGCATCTAACATCTCTTTTGCTCCAATCGGCCTGCTCGATATGTTCAACTCTGGTGGTGCTGTCGACCAATTCGACGTCCACATGGTTTCCGACAAGAAACCGGAGCTTTTCGACGGGGAAGCTTCTTCGGAGCTGACCACTGCCCTCAGTGAGAACCGTTCTCCAACCGCGACAATTGCACTCAAAGTGAGGGGATGCGGCCGGTTTGGCGCTTACTCTTCTCAGCGGCCATTGAAGTGCACCGTGGGTGGCGTCGAGACAGAGTTCAACTACGACTCGGCCACTGGTCTGATGACGGTGAGCCTCCCCATACCGGAAGAAGAGATGTACAGATGGCCGGTGGAGATCCAAGTTTAAGCTATGTCATTGTAATAATAAATTATTGGATTAGAATGGGGAGGGGGATCATCAGGTTGGGATGGGATTTGTAAGAGTGAGGGCGGGTTGAGTCTTCAATGTCAAGGTACTAGAGAAGGGGAGTGAGAAAAAATAGCCTTCGACACGGGGCATTATCACTAGTGTGTATGCTTTCGTTCTATTCTAATAGGAAGTGCTATTGTATTCCGAATCTGTCGCCGCTCTTACCGCTTTGTACTGTCTCTCTCTCTCCACTGTGCATGAACAATACGAGGACGGTGAAGTGCTAGCCAGAGAGATCTAAAGCTGATCGACCTGGACTACCGAGTCCCCAATCTCTCGTGCCGAGGCAAGAAACATTCAACCTCGCTCATCGAACTTTCCGTTCTTGACAGAACTACTAGGATGATCTTGATGTCGATGGATAACGTAACGGCCCCTCGTCTTTTCATAAACGGTTCGCCGGAAGTCTTCCCTCAGCCAGCACCGGCACAGCATTATCACTTTCGACAGGGGATAGCGAAAAGAACACATCTAGTTGCTGGGTCAGGATATCAGCGAAAACTTGTTCTTACCCTTTGAGCATGAACTGTCTTTCCCCATTGGTTCTCACCGAAGATAAACCAGCATGTCCTCGAAGAGCAGAATTTCCGTGCTCAAATGTAGCGATATTTTTGTTTGGTTAAAGTGGACAATTAACCAAATGAGCATTGGGCAATCGATTCAAAATAAGAGTTGGTAGGGTAAAATTAGTCGGTAACTCAATTAAATAAAAGTTGGTAATAATTCTAATCGAGGAAGGTAATTTTCAAAAAACAGTTGGCCAGTTTAAAAAGCTAGTAAGGAAGGGAAGTAACAACCGCAACACAATAGGTAAGTCGGTAAATTCAAGGATCAACAGATAAGACCTGTAGGCAACTCAAACAAGAGTTGAAATTAAAAAACTAAATGATAACTTAATTGGAGAAAAGTTAGTAAATTACACAAACGGTATCTAGTAAATTTAAACTGTAAAAAAGAAAGGTTAATAAAGTTGGTCAATGATAATAGAAGGTAGGATTAGGGGTGTCAATAAAGCCCGTGCCGGCCCGGCCCGGTCCAACCTGCGCTGGCTGGCCCTAAAATTTGGGGTATTTTGGGATCGGACCTTAATCTTCTTCGAATATGGCCTTAAAATTTAGGGTTTCATTAGGGTTGGAGTAGGGTCCGGCCGACCCATTAATACTCTGGGCCGGCCCATGTCCCTCTCTCAGACTCTCAGTCACCAATCGCCATCGCCGTCGGACTCTCTTGATCGTCGCCTCGCCTCGTGTGATCTCCTCTCTACCCTCGTCGATCATCTCTCTGTGTCCTTCGCTCATCGCCGTCGCTCGAGGTCTCTCTCTCTCTCTCTCTCTAGCTCTGAAACGCCTCTGTTAGGGTTTGCATTTCGAGTCCTTAATTCCGTCAAGGCTGTTGTTGTCCTTTTCGCTCCGCTTGCCCTAGCGTCCTTGATCTGCTCCCTTTCGCTCCGCGATCGCTTGCGCCCACGAGCTCCCGCCCTTCTTGGGATATGAGGCATCGCTTTTCCATCGCCCATTTTGGTTCTACAGCGATCGAATTCATTGGGACCCGGTTGATGGAATTGAATGAGGCTTGCTTCAAGAAATTCGAGTGTGATTCTGAGAGTTCTGCTGGTCGCATGAGATGTCACGATCTTTTTATTTATTCGATTCTGCGATTGTGGCTTCTTCATGGACTTTTTTCAAGCAGGTCAAATGCTTTGATGGTGTCTTTTGGCCCCTGTTCCCTTGTGTTTGCTTTTAGCGGCGGCCGCGCATATTTTGGGAGCAGTGTTTTTGGATATGACAAAAAAGAAATCAATAGAATGGGTGTTGGAGGAATATTTCTTGGCAAAAAGCTCAGGGGCCTCGTTCGTTAAATTGTTATGGAGTGGGTCAGTGAGCACTATTCCTTTTTGAACGTCCCTGAAGCCGAGGAGGCTCTGGAGCGGTCGAGCTTCAGTGGTCACGAAGCGAAATCGGACGATTAGTTCGTCGAATTAGACGTTTCCATCCAGACGATGCTTTTGGGCTGCAAATGATCAGAAATTTAGAGGTTATCTCCGAGATCCAAAAAGAAAAGGGCATATAGTCATAACTAAGACCGGTCTTCACAAGATTTTGCCTTGTGATACGATCCGATTGGGCTAACCTAAGAGCTCGATGAATGCTTAAGGCGGTGATTGTATTCTCTTTCTCGCTAAAAATTAACACCGTATTTTCCTGCTCCTTGTTGGAGAAAACTCCCTTTAATCATATCCTCTGATTGATGGGCCACAAGTTATTGATCCAAACTTAACTATAACTAAATGTGGGCAATGTTTATGCTTATGACCTATTTGATCAGAGTCATGATGGTACATGATTGTAGGAAAACAAGTCCTCTATTGTGAAGAATGTAATAACCATCTGGACTATCTTAGGTTGTTATTGTTGAAGCGTAACTTGCGAGTACTTTTGTAATTATCCAATATGTGGAACACCGGATATGCTTTACTAGGATGGCTCGGGATTAATCGGGTGTTTCAATGAGATTTCAAGCATACCCCATCTTATAATATATGATATATCCAATCAAATGGATAAATTGGGGAGTCAAACGCACGTCCTATGTCCATTTCTTCTTTCTGTTTTTGGGTCGGAATATGTCCATCTCACTTGCATCATCCGCGGTAGTCCACAACACCTCCTTTGGATCAAAACCTTCGCGACAAGCCTAACAAGCATACCTACCTATTCCCTCCTCCCCCATTGCGTGGTTAATCGATATTACGAACGTCCTAATCAAGCATTTAAGGCTCGTTTTTCTTGTACTTACCCGAAACAATGATCTGAAAATCAAGATGTAAGGCCCAAAGATCATCTTTGGGTCAATTTTTGGCTAATTGCCCCATACCTCTATAGAACAACACCCCATCGACTCGTGGACATTTAACGGTTCGGGACACACCCTGTCCTTACAAAATCTAGGTAGCTCCGTCATCAACCGACACACGTGGCATTGGCATAGCCATATATGGAACATGAATCACACAAGCTAAAAACTCTTCTTGTCCGAGCTGATCGCCCACCGGATCGCCCACCCATGTTGACATCACAAGGGATTTTTGCACCCGATTTGGGACTTGTCCTCCCCATCCCATTTCGACTCTCATGATTTTATCCTTTAATATACAAGTAAGTACCTTCCCAGGAGGTCACTCATCTCAAGAGTACTTTCATCTGAGCATGCTTTACTTTGGAGTTCCGAAATTAAATATTATCGTTACGTTAATATATATATCTTATAATCGTTCTCTCCCAGTTTGGTATATAGTTCAATTTATTCTTCTCTTCTTTGCTATCCTAGAAGCTTATTATGAGCCTCTCCTTATCCAAGCTCTCTGGCCCGGCGATCACTCCCTGCCCTCTTTGGACCGAGTCGTTACAAACGCACTAAAAGGTGTCTAGCACACAACATGGGCATGATGACAAGAGATTCTAGGCATTCTTATTTTTTAGCACTAATGCTCCATTTGTTTCATAAAAAATAAACGATATGGAAAACATTTTCGTCAAAGTGATCACTTGAAATAATTAGTCAATAGAAAAATTTTCCATTATTATTTTCGTGAACGATCAAAATATTTTTCATTTATTTATTTTTATAAACAATACAAACGATCACTTTTAGAAAAATATTTTTTAAATTATTTATTTTTCGCGAAATAAACAAATATGTAAGAAGTTTGGTTTATCGTGGTTACCCTAACTTGACCAAAACATAGACGGCAACCATCTATACGAACGTACGTACACCCTGCATCAACTTAAGTTATTGGTTTATTATTTTATTGAATTGGTTTCGATTTAGATGGAAATTTTGCTAAATCGAAAGCCAGCACTCCCGATGTAATATGTTCCAAATGATGTTAGGATACTCAAATTGATTTATGGCTGTGGTAACTTATTTACCCTTGTCACCCTATGTCGTTTGTGTCAAATATGTTCTCTGAACATGGGGTTTTCATATTTCAAAAACTCTTATCGCCCCTTTTACGGAGAAAATTGGCAAAAAATAATCTCAATCTATTGTACGGCTACCATTTAGCCCCAAGTTTTTCAATTTGACTAATATATTTGTAAACCTTTTGGCAATTTTCTAACACGATCCACTTGGACAATTAGGCTGGAAATCGTTGACTTGGTTGTCCAATTGGCGCTAACTGTTCCATGGGACACAACCGGTAGCTCGAACGGACGATCTTAAATGAAACAACATTGTTTTGCAAGTTTTTTCCTTTTCTTCGTTCTTTTTTCTTGTTTTTCCTATTTCTTTCTTCTCTATTGTTCATCTCCTTCCCTCCACCGGTCACCGGCCACAGGCAAGGGCTTGCTAACCTCGTAGGTCATTGTTGAGGACTCGACAACTTGCAAAGGGAACAGGAGAACGAAAAAATAGGAAAAAGTAAAAAGAAGAAAGAAAAAAAATTAAAGGGAAAAAAGAGAAAGAATTGCAAAACGACGTCAATTTATTTAAGATAATCCACATCAGTCATTGGCCATGCCACAAAGGACAGCCCAAACTAATTGGACCGTCACATCAGCTATTTCTTACCTAAATTGGCCAGATGGACTATATTAAAAATTTGCCAAAAAGTTTAAGACTAGCTAAATTATAAAATTTAAAATTGAATTGGCGGTCATACTATAGGTTTAGAATTTTTTAGATAAGTTTCTTTTCTTTCGAAGTAAGAACGACTAATAATATTTATTGCTAGATTTTCAAATGTTATATGATCTTTTTCTATCAATTTGATCAATCTTCACGTCCGACGTCTAAGTTATTCGTATCTAACTCCTCGTACTTCGCGTGAGTTACAAACTTTCTATTCCACATCCTTTGCAACCAAAGCAATATTTGGATATTTTGTCTATGTTGTGTGAGATAAAATTCTCAAATACGGTTCTCAGAGGAGCAGTATTCTTGGTTTACCTATCTTAATAAAGTCTATGATTGGTTTGAAGAATGTCTCAAGATTCAGGCGATTGCATATGATATAACTAGTAAATATGTTCCTCCAGTCCATGCAATTGTCACTTGTGATTTATGAACGAGGGTTTCGTATTTCAATAACTCAAGTCACCCCTTTCGTAACGAAAACAGCTAATAAAATCTAGTGCTAGATTATACAACTATTATGAGATATTCCACAAATTCGATCCTCATAATCTTCATCTCCCAGGTCTAAGTTATTAGCATGTAACTTCTTGTACCCGCATATCCCGTGCATATAATTGTTAGCGTAAGGCTTACACACTTGATACACTAATAAGTGGTGCGTCGGACTGCAGGTACATGTTTGAACAAGCAAGTCATATATTCAAACACTCGACCGGTAAGTACCTATTGCGTACCAATTTTACTGATAACTTTTGATGTATTCAAAAGCATGATGCTTTCTTGCCAATCTCACGTACCCAACACTAATCCCTTTAGCTGTGTCCCATACCCTTAAGCGTCATGCTAAGACCCAACCTTCTTTCTCTCTACGAACTTCTGTAAGTACAGAAATCTTCGATCATTGCATTTCCTTAACCTTCACCACCCAACATTAATTCCAAAACATAAGAAGAGAGACCCTTTCAGATTGTTATCTTTCAGTCTCTTTACCAAACTTAAGGAGAAACCATGGACTCCAAAAGACCAGTCGTACATATCCACGCAATGATCATTAGTTTCTTCTTTCTCTTCTTCAGCTCATGCTGCAGGCATCTACTAGAGGACCCACGTGTTCATTGCCATTTCCGAGCTCATCGGAGCTTATTACCGTCAGCTCCTGCTACAACTTTCGACGTTGATGACTTTGGAGCTCGGGGGGTGATGGAAGCCATGACGATGTTCAGGCGTTTGTGTAGGCATGGAAAGAGGCATGCCCAGCTAAAGGAGCTGTTCTTGTGGTGCCCAAGAAGAACTACCTCCTTGGCCCAATCACCTTCTCAGGTCCTTGCCAGGACAATATCACTTTTCACGTAAATAATCAAGAAGATTAATGTGCAGACATGAGATCATTGGCTACAATAACAGCTTACAATACGATGTTGCATGCATGCAGTGTATACGTGAAGATCGAAGGTTATTGATATGACTTAGTATATTTATTACGTGCTCTTACACGCAGATTAACGGGAATATTAGAGCGTCCGATGATCGGTCTAACTATGATGAAGATCGGAGGCATTGGATCATGTTTGACGGGCTTCAAAACTTGGTCGTCCAAGGTGGCGGAACCTTTGACGGCAACGGGCTCATCTGGTGGCAAAACTCATGCAAAATCAATAAAGCTCTTGTAAACACTTTGCATCAATGTTGTAAATTATTGCATAATCCACCAACTCTTGTAAAATTTGAAGCGCTCGTAGTTTATATCTGACTATTGTTCGTTTTTATTTTTAATTTGGAGCCTTGCGAAGATGCACCAACCGTAAGTTGCTATTTACCAATCTCTCTCTCTCTCTCTCTCTCTCTCTCTCTCTCTCTCTCTCTCTCTCTCTCTCTAGGGATAGGTACATTAGAGTTAAATTTTTTTAGCATTTCAAACGGTTATTTTTTACAAAGAGTTGATTTTTTTGTCTAAACTACCGATTAGAGTTTGTCGCTCCATATGAAAAAAGTTCCTTACATAGATTTCCTTTTTCCACATTTTGCATTTCTTGTATATGCAAACCGTGACAATAGTGTTATTCGTGTCCCAAATAATCGAAAGTTACCCAATTTATTTTGAGACATTTAGGTCTTGTATCACATGATAGAGAAGATGGCACAAGTAAACTCGAAAACATGCTCGATTAATTGAATTTAAGCTTATTATAATCTATTCTTTGCGCCCAAAATTGCCTTAAATTTCTCTGTTTCTAAACTTGAGTGAGAAGTTAAACAAAGAGCCGAGATAATAAGTGCTCATTGCTGACGAAATGAGTTAATAAGGCCTGTTGTCCATCGTTAGCTAGATAAAATATCTTGGTTTTCATCGTGGAAAGGCGATTTGAATGCATGGTCATTAATTGTCGGGAATGGTTTTGATTGAATAATGATAGGAATACAATCTCTTTCAACATAACTTATTTGCTAAGCGATATGACAGTATCACATTGATCAAGTAAACAATTCGATCATTTGTTGCATGGTACAAGTTTATTTCATTCAAATGCTCTGCTAGAATGTGTTGCGACGTATAACGCATATTCCAAGATCCTTCACACCATTGTGCCGTCAACCCAAGTGGTTGTTGCTCGTTTTGCTAGGCTCTCACTTTCTACAACTGTGAGAACCTGATAACGCGAAATCTGAAAATTCAGAACGCGCAACAAATCCACGTTTCGTTCGAGAAGTGCAGCGACGTCCTAGCCACCAATCTCCAAGTCACCGCGCCTAGAAGCAGCCCGAACATGGATGGAATTCACGTCACTGGTACTCGGAACATCCAAATTTCTAGCTCTATAATTGAAACAGGTAATAATCATTTAACCCTTCTAAACTTCAATCACATCCGTGAGAAAACTCTCTCTTTAGGAACCGAAAAATGAATTTGTGTCACTGTCCCATCTATTTTGTACATTCAAGGTGACGATTGCATTTCAATTGTGGATGGATCGCAAAATGTTCAGGCCATGGACATAACTTGTGGACCAGGTCATGGCATCAGGTAAAACTTGGAGTGAATTTTGTCAATATGAAGAGCTTATTTTCTTTCTTTTTTCCCCTATTTTCTTCAGCTTTCTCTCAGGTAATTTACTGACCTTTCGTTTTTTGATCTGCGCTTGGTGATCGACCCTAGCATTGGTAGCTTAGGGTCTGGAAACTCAGAGGCTCATGTTTCAGGAGTAACAGTGAATAGAGCCACCTTCTCTGGAACCAGCAATGGAGTCAGGATCAAGACATAGCAGGTCAAGAATTTTTTGCTTAATTTGTGCAGAAAAAATATATTTTGCGGCTTTTGACGGTCGCTTACCCTCTTTTTCTTAAAATATTTTTGGGGATAATATTCTCAGGGAGGGTCTGGAAGTGCTAGCAACATTAAGTTCCAGAACATAGAAATGCATGATGTGAGCAACCCCATCATAATAGACCAAAACTACTGTGACCAGATTGGGCCGTGCAAGCAACAGGTAAGAGAAATTAATCGCCTGATATTTTCAAAAAATATAATCAAAGATGAGACGGAAAGTCGAGTTGATTACAAACTGCCATTATAAATTTTTGGACGTTTGTTTGTAAAACAAACAAAATAATGCTCTTTCCTTTGTCCCACATAGGAAAGTTTTGAGAAAGTAGGCCGCTTTATAACTGTGAATATCTTCTTGCTTCTTAGAACGAAGACAATGGGGTGTGTGCTAGTCAACACAATACCCGCGTGTGGGTGCGCGAATAATTACGTGATTTTGGCTTTATTTTTTATTTTATTTTATTTTATTTCGTAAGGTTATCTCATTAATCTTTATTAGTTGAAAGGTTGTTTTTTGTTTATTAAATAAATTTTGAAATTATGAAAATTCGGAATTTTATTTATATATATTTTTATTTTATTCCGAATTTTACATGTGTCTTTTCAAGATAACTTTTGAAGATTATACTTGTTCAATTTTTAATCTTTCCCGAAGGGTTGCATTTGTTCAGTTTGCAACTTCTTCTGAAGAGATATCTTTGTTAACTTTGCAATCTTTCGTGAAGAGTTGCCTATGTTCTTTAAGACCGATTTCTATATATGTCAGTTTTTCGGCAAGAAGAACAATGACATTTTTCAAGTATTTTTCAAGAAAAACTACAGTCATCATTTTCAATTATTTCCCAGAGAGACCTTGAAGAAATCCTAGAATTGCTATCTAGTATTCTCATTTTGAGACTTTGTTGTATTCTGGAGGATTTTTGCCGGTGACCATTAGCAACATTGTGGGGCAAATAAATCCTTAAGGAAAGTAATATCACGCCTCAAAGTCCGACTCGATTGCTCTTTTGATTCGAAGTCATTCAAATTTTACAACAATTTTACAACATAAATTCTTATGTTATTTGATCTTCTGGGCTAAAATGATAAGAATTAATCTTTGCAGAAATCGGCTGTTGAAGTGAAGAACGTGATGTACCAGAACATAAAAGGGACAAGTGCTTCGGATGTGGCGATCAAGTTCGACTGTAGCCAGAGCTTTCCGTGCGAGGGCATAGTTCTGCAGAATGTCAACATGCAAAAGACTGGACGTGGATCAGCAACAGCATCTTGCAACAGCATCGGTCCCAAGTACATGGGTGCTGTTTCGCCCCATTGCTCTTGAACAGATCCACATAAATAATGTTTAGACAGAGGTCGTTAATAATAATACCATAGTGTGAACAGATCAATAAGTCTGCATCAACGATGTCATACCATGAACGTTGATTGTTGAACAGGTTTGCTGTGTTTGCATTTTAGGATGATCTCTTGTTTGTTACATAGGAAGCTAGAGCTACAAACGTGGTGGGGGTGTAGTGTACTGAAAGAAATGTCAAGGTTATTTTGGATGGAAAATTGAAGTATTGGACTATGATATACCGACTTGCATTTGATGATTTGAATGTCGCCCCAATAATAGAGTTTTTGATATATGATTCATGTCTGCAAGCTTTGTCATAAGTGGGTGATATGCTGATGACTAGTTTGAGATATGCTTGATACATTGACACCAAAAGGCCTTTTATTTTTCCTTTGACAGTTCAAGCTTATGAGTAAATAGCTGTTTGCTATGACATATTAGCACACAAATCCCCTATTGCTGTCATTAGCATATCTGGGCTTGAAAAATCAGTCCAGGCTAAGCGGGCCGGGCCTTGGTTTCAGGCCCTCGATTTCCTTATGCAATCTTAGTATGATGCAAGTTTGGTTCATATTTGAGCAAAGTCAAGGTTTGGATCTCATATGGGGCAACACGATTATCGATCAGTAGAGTATTTGATAGGTTAATTTATTCGGTCAGTGAACTTTCTTGAATTAATAAAGCAAAAAATATGTACAAAACATGGAGCCCAACACACCGGCTCTAATAAAAGGTCTAGGTCCATTGTCTTTTCTTTGCCTGGATATATATGCATCGAGGATTCTCACAACAGCATCATCTTTATAATTTTGAATCACTCGCTTGGTTTAAGGTTTGAAACACAATTATTGATTAGTAGAGAGTATTTGATGGGTTGGCTTATTCAATCACGGCACTTTCTTGCATTAAAAAGGCGGAAAAAAATGTGTAAAAATATTTAGAGCCCAACACATTGGTTCTAATAAAAAGTCCAAGTCCATTGTCTTTTCTTCACCCAAAAATATATAAGCTCGGACCACCCTTGCAAAAGCAAGGTCTTTTCAATTTTGAATTGTTCCCTTGAATTAAGATTCATATTTTATATGGTATATACGATAATGGATTAATAGAGTATTTCATAGATCAATTTTATAAGACTATATGAAGCCCGACCCACCGGCTCTAACAAGATAAATCTAGATCTTTTGTCTTTTCTTCGCCTTGAGATATATAAGGACCTACAATTCTTGCGAAAAGCAGTGTCTTTTCAATTTTGGTTACATAACCGATATGATAAACTCATTCATGGAGACACTCCTCTTCTCTTTCCAAGGTATGCTCCAAAAGAAGGTGATCACTCTCATCTCGATCTCTTTCCTAGCTTCAGAAAGAATCCATGTATCGACTAATATCGTTCTCGCGTTTCATTAGAGGAGAATCACAATTCAGACATACGAGAGCTCCAAACCCATGTTCCATTTCGGTAGGAAAATGAAAGTATCCTCGACCGTTGTCCCTGCTTGTGAAGTTGTCTTTTTTCAAAAAGAGAAGGTCGTGTTTTTTTTTTTCCTCCTCTCTCCTTGAATCTTGGTTCTTTTTCCTTTTCAACGACTTCTTGCTTCAGAAGAAATTGAGTATGTCGTTTGTCAGGGTTGTGATTCTCCTTTAGTGGCGTGCGGATGATAACAGCCGATAAGAGGGTTTCTCTGTGTCTAAAGACTGAGAACGAGAAGTGGGTTTTGATCGATTCGTTTTTCGCCGCCGGCGACCGGAGCTCGCGAACTTTGATCTCGAGCTCAGAAACGCGTAATTGTCGAACCCAAAGTTTGTCCCTTTTTTAACTTTCGATTGAAAAGTTGTGAACTTTAGCTCGTTTCTTCACCGGGTCTTGCGCGTAACGCTTAGCAAAGATGCTTTACGTTTGTGAGCTCCATGGATGTTTAATCTGATTTACTCGGACTCGCTCTTTCTCTTTGCATTTATATATCTGTGGTTGTAGCTAACTTGATTGTTCAAAGGAGTTCAGCAGATGGAATGGTTAAGAAATGACACCTAAACATTGTATATTTGTTGCTTTGTGGATAAAAGAAGAGTCTACGATTTAAGTAAACCACTAGTCTCCATTGGGTAGAGCTGATTTCTCTTTGTCTTCCCCCTCATCATGTGCTTGTGATGAAGCAGCTGAACATTGTGAAATTTCCCATTTATCTTTTGGTCCGCTATTTCCGACTGAGCACTGTGGTTGATAAGAAAGTGCTTGTCACGACAATCTCGAATCAGACGATATGAAGAAGACGTTTGTCATCAATTGAGGCATGTTTGCCAATGTTCCAGTTTTACTTATGTAACTGATGGCTTTTGTCTGAAATTGGTTTTGATCGGTGCAATGAAAAACAGTGACAGATGATTTCCCTGCAGGGATCACGGTTGCAGTAATAACTATATTTTTGGTTTTCCTGGAATCTTCTGCTATTTGTTCTTGAGTTAACCGACTTATCCTTGCTTCAGAGATGCATGGTCGTATTGCTGAAACTAGTTTTTTCGTTATCTTCTCAAGACATAATGTAAAATACTGACACCTATTTCTGTGTAAACTTCTTTACTGACTTTGCCCTTCAGTATGATGATCACGATTTGCTGGTGACAAATTTTCTAACTTCCTGTGTTTGAAAATTTTAATTTAATTGGAGTACTTCCTGATGTTACAAGGTCATTTAGCGGTACCCTTTGGTTTCTTTTGCATTATCTTCCACGTCAAAGAGGGAATGATGTTGCATCTGTTCAACTTGGTGCACATGTCTGTGAGCCAGATCAATCTTTAGAAGCATATGGACATGACTTTTTTGAATGAATAATCCCGTTTCATAAATTATGGTAATGTTTTCGGTTCATGATCCTGCTGCTTTATTGGTGCACGGGGACATTTTTTTACATGAACTAAATGAACCAACAAGGTTTGTGGCTGCCGGTATGTCGGGATCCCAAGGACCTGACATTCATGTAACTGACAGCCTACGCCTGTTTTATTTTGCCGAGTATATCTGGATCCCAAGTACCCGACACTGGAATAACCGACAAACTGCATTGAGTACTTTTTTGGCAAGAATCTGCTTTTCTTTAAGGGAAATTGCCGTGTGCTTTTCTTTATTCTGTACTCTCTCTATTCACAACTTATTTTAGTCAGTATGGAGAATTCACTCGATGAAAAGGTCTTCGTTGAAGTCATACTGAACCAGGATTAACTTCTGTCTAAATAAGCATTTGTCACATACAGATATACTTTTATTAATGTTTCATTCATGGTATATAGCCAAAGAAACTATAGCCGTATCATTATCTACTAGCAGATTCTTGGAGAGTACTTTTCTAAATTTTCCCCGTGTGTCTGTGTTTTGATCGTATTGTTCTTTTTGGTTGGTTTGTTTGTCTTGCAAGATCATTGAAAGAAAATTAGTTACATTTCTCTCTATGTGCGAGTTTATGACGTGTCTTTGTTTTAATTCAATCCTGATTTCCACGAGTTCTAAAGAGACTAAATACCCTATTTATTTTCCTATTGGCTTCTGGTCATGGAGATTGGAGATGATGGGAAAAAATTAGAGATATACAGCACAAATCTTTTGGCTTTATGGTTAGTGAGGTTCCATATAACTGCCTACTTTTTGCAAAATAACAATTATTCGGATTAATGTGTGGACAAATAGTAATATTCTGATGAAATATATGTTAATCGTGTCAAAAAGCTGTGTGCTTCTTTCTGTCTTAAACTTGCTCAATTAATTTTAACATACTTTTGATGGGGATGGTTTTGGTGGTTGTGGAGGGAATCAAGAGATGTAGATGAGGAGATGGAACCATGCTTGCAACCTAACACTCACAGAATAATATCATGTGCGAATGAAGTTGATGCTGCTTAGTTATTTTAATGGTTCAAGTGTACATGAGTGCCTAGTTCACAGGCTCTCAGATAAGCTTTTACAGAGCGACTGACTTGCCTTGCCCTCTGTTTCTGCTTTACGTGTTTTACTCTTAAATATTGCTGGCTTTTGCAACCAGTCAACCGGGATAGATGATTGATGACTAAACTAGTCGTCCACAGTATCCATTGGCTCTTATTTAATTGATTTCAAGTTCCTATCAATGTATTAACCTATTTAGTACAAATCCATGCTTGCCATTTTGAGCAAGGATGTCCTTCTAAAATGCATGCTGCCCATCAACAGGTGTGACTCGATAACTTGCAATCTTGTGGTGGATGTATCATTTTACTATTCTGTCTCCTTAATAAGAAACATAACTGTATTTGGTAAAGATTTGTGGAAGGATGTCTATGATAGGTAGAGATTCATTTATTGAGTTTTCGATGGAAGCATATGATCCTTGACAAGACATTGCAATCTTGTGATAGTTCTATATTTCACTCAACTTCCAAATTCTGTAGGCTTTTCTCTGGCAGCACTATGAAAAATCTGTTTTATGTGTGCATGCCTAAGATTGGAGAGTGTGTTGCTTCTCTGAGAGTGTTTGTGGTTTTAAAATTCTTTGGAATCTCTCCTGCAGGAAATCTTTGAGTTATCGCATCGATCGTGGATACTACTCATCTGTAAGCTCCGCTTTTGTTTTCTTTTCTTCTTGATTCTTTCTATGGCCTCTTTTGTTGGAAATGCATGTGCCATTCTGGCTTCACTTGAATAAGTCATCTTTTTATTAGTAGTATAGATCAGTTTGATAGGATGAACTCCAATATCTTTCACGACAAGTGAATGATTTTATGATGACATTTCTCATTGGGTATGTGACATGTACTCATTTCTTCTCTTGCTGAGCATATGGGAGCCCTGCTTGTTTTCAATTGAACAGGGTTGTCGTCCTTCATCTGTTTACCTATGTCTACTCCATGTTGGAAGTCGGGGCTCTATTATGTGTTTTGATTCTGTTCATTAATTCATGCCAAATTTTATTAAATCTTGACCCTTAGCACCGATTTATGTTGTTTCGTAACTCAAAGGAGTTGATATTGTTGCTGAAGGGATGAGACGAGACTGGAGCAAGCTTGGGTGGGTTCTGGGCTCCACATGTAAGATATACCCATATCTCAAATGAACACATGTTTGTCCTCTTGGAGTTTCAGGTGCAGGAGTGCACGTGTATGTCTTCTCGGAGTTTCGCGTGCAGGAGTGCATGCACAAGAGTTAGCCAATTTTGTATCCATTGAATCTCGTTATCCCTCATTGTGTGGTCACATAACTCATAGAGAATTTGAGAGTCGATACTGGAGTGTCGTTGCAGGACATTCCAGGATTATGTCTCCTGTCGACTATCTGATTGAAGTGGTGCTGGTTTACCACATTCGTGAAATACAAATGGAAGAGGAGGCAAGTGGAGTAGTTCTAGGAAAGGGAGGTGATACTCAGAAGTGAAAACATACAATCATCCAATGAGAAGTGGGAAGTTGCATGCTGCTGGGCAGGAATCTGCAAGATCCTGGGTCAAGTCATTCAGAAAATATAGTAGGAGAACTACACATTAGGAGAAACTATAGAGGAACATTGTAGGTACTTGTTTTATAAGTTGCTGTCTAGATTCTGAAGCAGGCATTTCCTTTTGTTTGTTGATCAATGGGAAACTAAATGTCACTTAAGTTTATTTGAAGTCAAATAACTTTTTATCATCGAATTTTAATCGCAATCGTTTCCACGATTGTGCTTTAAGAATCATTTAATTGTGTTTATTGGATGGTGTTTAGTCACATCTGTTTTAACACGACCCGACATGCCATATAACATTCTTACCTCCCATAGTGTTGCTGGGAGGCTGGAAAAGCCGAGTTTTAAATTAAAAAGGAGCGAGCCATGCAGCATTCGTGCGCCCGGCAAAGCTTGCCATATCTTCCTGATTAGAGTAAAAAAGTAACAATACAGTAGGGGTCATCGGTTTTTGGTTGATTTTCACTTTGGAATTGGAATCAAATTGGACGGGGTCAGTACCTAGTCTATGAAATTGGGAACCGACCATGTTCACCTTGAAAAAAGGACCGGCTGGTTCTGGTTTGGTTTTCGAGTTGTCCTAGGAACGGGCGATGTTATTTATTTTTGTTAAAATGTTTTATTTTTTTCTCAAAAGTTTCTAAATAAATTGAAAGTTACTCTAGTGCATATTGAAATTACTAATCCTATGGAAATTACTAATAAAAGAAGAGATTATTCGTAAATAATTTATATTTTTGCCCCTACTAAAAAAATATGTACTCTCACCCAACTCCGCCAATTCGGTCTAATGCCCAGTTTCTGGCCTGTTCGGTTCTCAAGTTGAACCGGGACCGATGCACATTCCAACATTACAGTGACGGATGCAAAAATTTTGATGAGAACAAAAGAAAAACAAATGTGATGCCCTAATTACACCGAGCAGTTAGGGGGACAGCCCCCATCGATTCTCACCCCCTCAAAGTTTAATTGCAAAAAATGAAGACTACTCAAAGTTTTATAAGTCATCTTATTCGTCGTCTGGTGATTGATGAACCCTTAAGCCCTCTAGGCATTCTTCAATCTTCCGTCATTGATGGAAAACAACGACCCTTTCTCAATGTCATCTCACCTCAATTCCTTGTACGAAACTACAGGGTCCAACCAAACTAGTGATCTTTCTTTCTCATAATCCACCATCTAGCCAATAGACAAGTGTGGTAACCATTTTTCATGGCAATTTCAGCGAAGCAAGCACAACAATATGCAAAACGAAGCAAAATTATTACTATACTTGAGAGGCAAAAAACTTGGTCTATAAGCAAATAGGAGGTGTTCCTTAATGGGCGTTGGACGGGAAAAAAAGCCCAGTTATTGCTTTATTACTTCTAAGGGGCACTTGGCTGTTAATAGATAATCAGTCCCTAAAATGATTGCAAATTCCCACATTATTACCGATGTTGATTTTCTTCATCTTATGTTAATGCAACCCAATCAGAGCCATGAACTGTTATAACTGACGCCCATTGTCCTTCTCCTCTAGGTCTGCCCCTTCTTCCTAGGAAATGTAGCTCTCTCATTCTTTAGTTTTTCGAGTTCTTCGTGTGTCGAGAAGAGAAATTTATGAACATCAATCGGAAATTGAAAGGTTGATATTTTAATATTTGGGAAAAGATTGCCCAAATTAAGCGAAATTGTTTTTAGCCATGCCCGTCTGACAGAAATAATCATGAGTACATTAATTTGCATGAAAAACCAGATTTCCTTCAATTAAGCAAATATAAAGGAGCGCCGTTCATTCCCGAATGGAACGTGAAAGAGATCCTATTGAGAAAAAGAAGAAGTCCATAACATGTTTGAAGCACAGGATGCTTCCTTTAAACCACAGAAAAGCATAAATATATTTCTTAAGTAACGCATGTCACAGTCCCCACCCTAAGAGTCATCACAAAAAACTATTCCTTTTCTTCTTTTCTTGGTGTGTATTTCCAGCATGTAGAAAGCACTGCCTTTTCTTTGGTGCAACAAGTGGAAGCTTCTGATTGGCGGCGATATGGGGGAAATTTTGGAATGATGTGGATTTGGATGCAAGAAACCAAAGAAATTTTTAAGCTTTCTTATATGACAATAACAAATGTGTACGGTGAGCTTATGGATATATATATATGTTCACGATCAGGGAAGAGAGACAATCCCAAGTAAAGTCTGCAGAACATTCCTTCCTCTGGGTGTTGAAGTTTGTGTTGGTCCTTTTCTGTGTTACATGCTTATGTCTGGCCATTTGAAAATCTGACAGCAATCCAAAAGGTCGGGTGATTTCCTGACATTGGGCGAGGAAACTACCGAAACAGGTGACTTTACATGTTCTTGTGCTCCTCTCAACACTTGATGAGCATTAGGTGCTGTTTAGACGTTTGTTTCGATGTCGAAAAATTTGAAGTTTGATCCTCTTTTTCCTGCTAATAGTAAGGTGGTGCTGAATTTGGCGCACCACAAGTTGGTCTTATCTGGAGGGAGTCTACTGATTGTTGGAAGATGAAGCAACAGCGAAGCGAGGTTCCAGAGAGTGTGCATCATGAGCCTTCCACATGTAGATATGATACCGAATCCGAGGCTGGCACAGAGCCCGAAATGGACGGCAATCTGCTGTAAGTGTGTCGCATTTGCAGTGAGATTGCCTGATGAATGCGTCTGCTTGATCCTTTCATGTAAATTTCACCTTTGAGGATAATTCCCATAGCAATTGATCCATCAGAGATATAAGCAAAACGATGCGCCATCTATTAACTGATTGTTCCGCTTCTGAAATGCAGCAACGACGAGGCGAGGCAACCCCTATCGAGGAAGATTCCAATCCCTTCTTCTAGGATTAACCCTTATCGAATGGTTATTGTAATGCGCCTTCTGGTGATTGGATTTTTCTTATACTACCGTCTGAAGAATCCAGTTCACGATGCGTACACGTTGTGGTTGGTATCTGTAGTTTGTGAGATATGGTTCGCTATGTCTTGGATATTGGAGCAGTTCCCTAAATGGCATCCCGTCAACCGCGAGACCTATGGCGAGAGGCTTGCCCTGAGGTTTTGATGTTCATTCCTTGCGTTGTCCATTGAAAGTTTCCCCTCTGCTAAGTCTTTCGATGCTGAAAAGTTTCACTCGTTACCAATGTTGGCACAGATATAACAGGACAGGAGAGCCGTCTCAGCTTGCTGCAATTGATGTTGTGGTCACCACCAACGATCCTTTAAAAGAGCCTCCCCTTGTCACGGCCAATACTGTTCTATCCGTTCTTGCAGTGGACTACCCAGTCGAAAAAGTTTCTTGCTACGTTTCTGATGACGGAGCTGCCATTCTCACATTTGAGACTCTACAAGAAACGTCCGAATTTGCGAGAACGTGGGTTCCTTTTTGCAAGAAGTACAGCATCGAGCCGAGGGCCCCAGAGCAGTACTTCTCGTGCAATGTGGATTACTTGAAGAACAAGATTCATCCTTCCTTTGTCAAAGAGCGCCGAGCCATGAAAGTAGGAAACTTTTCTGCACTACATGCACTACAATTTTTCGTGTGGCATGGTTTTTTTGTGTGTCAAATGTTATTGGATCTACCTGTGAATGTATACAGAGAGAATACGAGGAGCTCAAAGTGCGGATTAATGGGCTCGTGGCAAAGGCAAGGAAAATTCCAGATGAAGGATGGGTCATGAAAGATGGCACGCCATGGCCCGGAAATAACGTGCGTGATCATCCGGGAATGATCCAGGTTTGTCCTTCAGTTCGATCCGCATATTTCCTGCACTGATGTCTTCTTTGTGTTGTGTTAATAAATTTCACTCTGTATTAAAACGATGTCAACCAATATATACATGATAATTTCCAAAAGTGCATTTAAGATTTGCACCGAACCTGCTATGAATCAGAAAACTCCCTTGAACCAGCAGATAATTTGTGCCACCAAGCAATAAAGGATCCCATTACTCTACCTTTTGCGTCTCTGTTATGCAGCTAATGTTTTTTCCTTCACTCTTGTTCTCCTGAAGGTCTTTTTAGGCCATAATGGAGGACATGATGCCGATGGTAATGAGCTTCCCCAGCTGATCTACGTGTCTCGTGAGAAGCGTCCTGGATTTCGTCATCACAATAAAGCTGGTGCAATGAACGCACTTGTAAGTCGTGATTGCATAAGCTTGAGCTTTTCTACCTTGATTTATTTGTGCTAGTTGAAATTCTTTAGTTAGGGATTAAATCAACTGACGGGTATCAACCTTTTGAAAGGTTCGTGTGTCGGGAATACTTACCAACGGACCTTTCTTGTTAAATCTTAACTTTGACCACTACGTAAACAACAGCAAGGCATTGCAGGAAGCAATGTGCTTCCTCATGGATCCAAATCATGCAGAGTCGGCTTGTTATGTTCAATTTCCCTTGAGATTCGATGGGGTCAATAAGAATGATCGCTATGCTAACCGCAACACCATGTTCTTCGATGTAAGTTCCACATCTTTCTGTTACCTATGATGTCTATTAGTCATGATTTCTCAGCTTTACGTGCTCCGTGACTGCCTTCTTTTGGATTTCAGATAAATTTGAGAGGCTTAGACGGCATTCAGGGCCCTTTATACGTGGGTACTGGGTGCGTTTTCAACAGGCGAGCTCTTTATGGTTTTGAGGCTCCGCGCAAGATCAAACAGAGAAAACAAGGGATTCTCTCAATGTGCTTTGGAGGATCACGTAGAGAGGATTCAACAGCTAAAAAGAGAACCGACAAGAAAATGAAAATTTCGAGCAGGAATACCTATCCTAATGCTCTGACAGTCAATCTAGAACATTCTCAAGAAGGGATAGAAGGTGGTTTTATGCAGTTCCTGTTAAGAGTAATTAAAGTACTCTCGCTTACTATTGTCAAAACTTCATTTCTATCGGCGAGCTGTAAATCAACGTTCAGGGTAGTGTTCTTTCTTATCGATTTTGTTCTTCTTTGGGTCGTACTTTCTCATAAAAATTGAAGAAGTGATCTGAAAATGAAGTTTAGTTTGAAACTTCTGAGGCCTGCATACTCAGATTTCCCCCAAATTCGGGTGCAGGCTCTCGTCTATTAACAATTTAAACTGTAAGATGTAGAAAAGATTGATTTTAGCAAATCACCTCATAATGACAGAAGAGTAGAGTAATGGTTAGCAAGTTAAGGGTGTCTCAGACTAGTGAGGCTAGATAATAATAATCCCTGAAAGATCTGATGTGTAGGTGATGGATATGAGGATGACACGTCGCAGCTTACGTCACACTTGAGCCTGAAGAAATGGTACGGTCAATCATACGGTTTCATCAAGTCGATACTGCTGGAAACAGGGGATGTTTCTCAGTTCGCATCTCCAGAAACTCTCATCAAAGAAGCCATTCAGGTTATTAGCTGCGGATACGAAGACAACACCAAATGGGGAAGCGAAGTATGCCTCTATCACCCACTTCTATGGCCGTTTGCTGAAACACCTTAGCTGAATATGAGCTTTTTGCTCAGTATAAGCAAAATGAAAATATACCTATGTGACAAAGAATGCTTGGAATCTGTGACCATGACGTTATTTTTGCAGATGGGATGGATCTACGATTCTGCATCAGAGGAATTCGTTACAGGACTAAAGATGCACACCCGTGGTTGGAGATCAATCTATTGCATGCCGAAACGTGCTAAGGGTCAGCTCCCACTAACCTGTCCGATCGTCTAAATCAAGTTCTCCGTTGGGCCCAAGGTTCGGTTCAAGTGCTACTTAGCCGGCATTGCCCCATTTGGTGCGGCATCGGTGGGAGGTTGAAATTGCTTCAAAGGCTCGCATATATCAACGCAACGGTTTATCCATTCACGGCCATCCCGCTGCTCACGTATTGCACATTGCCAGCTATCTGTCTATTCACCGGAAAGTTCATAATCCCACAGGTACACTTGATATGTATTGGATCGTGACCTCTCCTGACTCTTGTAAGACGTTACTTTTGTGATATGTTAAAACCGCATCGTTGAGTTAAATTGACGAACTATCTATCATATGCTTCCCATGGACCATAAAACTTCAGGGACAATCAATGTTTGCAACACGTAAAAATAGACTTAATGCTCCTGATCTATAGCTTACTGTTTCTTTTCTCCAATTGCAGATCAGCATCATAGGCATTATCTCTTTTATCTCACTCTCTTTATCGATCCTCGCCTCCAACATACTAGAAATGAGATGGAGCGGGGTCGGGATTGATGAGTGGTGGAGGACTGAACAGTTCTGGGTAATAGGAGGTGTCTCGGCGCACCTGTTTGCTATTTTCCAGGGCCTACTCAAAGTCCTCACCAGAATAGATATCAGTTTCCATACTCCTTCCAAAAAATCCTACGAAAAGACCAACTTTTCCGAGCTGTACATGTTCAAATGGACGAGCCTGCTCATCCCGCCAACGACCCTCCTAATCATAAACCTGATCGGACTGGTTGCTGGAGTCTCTAGCGCCATAAGCAGCGGGCATCATATTTGGAGCGTGCTGTTCTGCAAGCTGTTCTTCGCTTTCTGGGTGATCATTCATCTCTATCCCTTCCTTAAAGGACTCACAAGCAGCCAGAACAGAGTGCCGACCATCGTCCTCGTGTGGTCAATTCTGCTGGGCTCTATCTTTTCCTTGCTCTGGGTGCACATCAATCCTTTTAAAACCCGGGTGGTCGGCCCGAGTGCCGAACAGTGTGGAATCAACTGCTAGGCACCGTAGAAATCTTGCACAAATCCGAGCGTGTTCACAAGTTTTCGTCACACGTGTTCAGTTTGACAAACGGGCCATATGAGCGAACTTTAACTATCTAGAGTTTAGTGAATCAATTGATTTGTTGATCTTATACGGAAAACCTAAACCTAGCTTTATACAGTTGAGTTGCTGACAAGTTCCAATGTTGATCTTCGATGAAGTTCGGTTTTGTTTGAACTATAACTCGGACGTGTAAGCATTGCTGTGAAGCAAATTGTATGATTATCAGTTAAGCAAGACGACCATTTTCCGTGTTTCTGCTGGAAAGAATCTATTTATTCGCGTGATTCCGACATCTTCTTCATTCTGGAGTTAACAAATGATGAGCCATGAAACCCTTTTCTCTGTTTCTGCTAGAAAAAGAAGCAACGGTCATGAGAAAGTTTCGCAGTCCATGTAGCTTTTGGAAAAGCAACATGATTAGATATAATGAGAACCGCCATGGACTCGAGAGGCTTTATGGTATTACTTTTCTTCCCACCAAAGAAAGGAACGGAATGAAAACTCTTTCATTACCATATCACCGAAAATAATATGGTGGGAGGAGACTCTATAACTGTATAGACTAGCCCAAAATCCGACTGGATAGACTATTCCATGTTGAAAGTCTCACCTAAAATCTCAAATTGATAAGTGACGGAACGTATATAAAGGGCATATAAACTTCGTAAACGAAAAATGTTGAATATTTTAACCGAGCACATGCTAAAAGTAAAGATTCACTCTTTCGGCGAAGTGGATTAGAACATCTATTTGGGAGTTTCAAACATCAAATCATCTGGGGGGGACCGCTAGATGTAAATTTGATCGAAGATCAACCACATGCTAATATTCTTTGAAATCCGACATAAGGGTCTCTATATCTCACCTTGCCCAATTGATACTTTTGGCAGATTTTCTCATGAAAGAAAAATACAAAGAACATCCAATCAAGAAAGCACCAAATGAAGTTGGTTATTTCCAAAAGTGAAATTAAATATTTTGTATTGTTAAACATATTAGCGAACCTCTAATTGCAAAGAGAACAAGTGAGCTACAGTTCAAACAAAAACCCTGCAACACCATTCACATATATTTTCAAACCCTAATGCTGATCACTAGCAGCGCTCCGTACCCTCGCCTTTTACGGTTTTACCCCTCCCATCTCCCTCAAGAAAGAAAATAAAAATCACCACGAAAAAAAAAAGCAGGAAAATGGCTAAAACTCACCGTCCTCCCGGCAGTCCCCCCCCCCCCCGCTTCACTTCTTCTCCGCCTGCTCCGGCGCCGGCGCGGGCTTCGCCTCCGGCGGCGGGAGCCCGCCGTCGATGCAGCTCTTGCACCGCCTCTCGACCCAGCCCTCGATGTCGTCCTCCCCGCTCCCCCCGAGGTGCCTCCCCCCGCACAGGCGGGCCACGATCCCGGCGACCACGCCGAGGATGGCGATCGCCGCCAGCACCACCACCAGCGTCTCGATGGACCGGTGCGCGTAGTAGCGGCCCGGCTCCGCCGCCGGCGGCGGAGGCCCCGCGAGCGGCGCGGATAGGCAGGCGTCCATCGGCGGGGGAGCCCTGTTTCCTCCCTCTTGGTGGAGGTGTGAAGCGGGAGAGCCTGATCCCGAGCTCAGGGAAGGGAGTTCGCGAGGACGTGCATGCGAAGAAGGCAATGCCGTACGGCGATGCGAGGTGAGACTGTCGGCTGCTGAAGCGTGCGCGGAAGAGGAGGCGCGACGGCGAGAGATGAGTGAGAGTGAGAGAGAGATAGAGAGAGTGAAGCTCGAGGAGGAGAGAGATGGAAATGGAAGCGGAGAAAAGGGAGAGGAAAAGAAAAGCGGTTTAACGGCATTGTTTTTCGGAAAATTGTGAAAATATAAAAAAAAAAATTTCTACTAATTTCGAGATGAGAAATATAATAACAACATTAACGATTTTTTATTTTCCCAAGATCTATTGATATTTCGATGTATGCAGTTATCATTGCCGCGGACAGCCTTATTTCAAACTATACCCACCATAACACAACTGCCTTCGCCTAACACGAATACCTCCGGCTTTTTTTGGTGCCACGAAAAAAACCAGACTTATGCATGCATGGCATATAAGCCATCTCTTTCGGTTTCATTCACGGTATGTTTGTCAAGCCGCGAAAAATTTTGAGGTATTTGAGTCGCAATGGCAAGTTTATGAAAGTTTGGAATATATATGTCGTAGTGAATATTGTTTGGGATTTTTTTTTTGTGGTATCAACTCGTTATTCTAGAGACACGGGGAGAATGATAAGATTAACAAAAAAGTAATAATTTTCCAAGTTCAAATCATGCATATGCCGCCTTTACTAAAAGCGAAGGAAATTAACAGTGTTCGACGATTTTTGCAATTAAATCGAAAGCGGGTAGGAAATTTCGAAAATTCTGCATCTTTGTAGGTAGGTATCAACTGTAAATAGGATTAAAATGCAACAATTGGACGTGGGAAATTTTTTGTGGGCTGAAGATTGGAGGACGAATCCTTCAAAAGAGCAGAGGAGGAAAATTCCTCTCCTTTTTTTTTCTGGGAATATATATAAGTATATATATATATATATATATATAGAGAAAGAGAAGGAAAATATTAATGCCTTTAATAGCCGGGAATTGCAAAAATAGAAAATAGAAGAAAATGATGGGGGCATCTGACATGTCAGCAGTGGGTTTTGGACTACTATTTGGCACTCGAGCGGAAAATCAATATGTTGGTGCCACGTGTAAATTTTTGGTTGGTGGGGTGGTGAGCTGAAGAACCGAGGCGAGATTGTACCTGGTACGCCTCTCCTCAGAATCTTTGGCTTCTTGTCACTATATCTCCGTGCATTTAAATGGGTGATGATTTCAGGTGCAATCCCGATCTTTCGTCCAATGCATAATATGATTCCTAAATTTATGATATATTTAATATGATTATTAAATTTTTAATTTATTTACTATCATCCTTAAATTTTTGGTACACATTTGATTTAGTTCTTAAACTATATGAGAATGTTCAATGTATCCTTCAATTAATTTAACTTCAGGGGCTACGTTGAACATTTTCAGATAGTTCAGAGATAAAATTAAACATGTACAAAAAGTTCAGAGACAATATTGAAAAATTAAAAATTCAGATATTACACTGTACATGGGTTAAAGTTCAGAGACTGCATTCCACGTTAGGCCAAAGTATTATCTCTGTTTTTACAGATTTTCTTTGTCGGATCGATCGATACAAAATCACAACCATCCAAATCAAAAACCTGCCGAAGGGGGCGAGATTTGTTACATTTCAGTTCTACGGCTAAAGATAATGAGAAGTGATCGAATTGGCGACCTTAAGTCAATTGTTTTTCACTTTTTCGTTCGCTAAATTGGGCACGATCTTCGACTATTGGGCCCAAGTGGATCTCTGAGTGCCTAATTATTTTCTTTAAGGTCGGGGCCCTTAGGACATTTTAAAGAAGTTTCGGGCCTAGATTGGGTGCTAGGGCCCATGGGGCTAACCCAGCCTAGGCCCAAAATGGGGCGTGACCCATGACTTAATGATACATTTCGTGCTCGAGCCAACTTATTGCCCTGCCCTAACTCCAAATCGGAACAGTTAGGGTTATTGAATCGAGATCCTTACCTCAAATGAAACAATTACGTTCTCAATCGATGGTATTGAGCAAATTCGTTGGTTTGTAAGCGGTAAAAACTAAACAACGAGTATTTTTTTGTCTCTTAGGTAAAACTTCATACACTTTTTTATGTACTTTGAAAAGCAAAGATATTTCTGTGTTACGTATATAAGTTCAAGCTCTTCTTTTTTTTTTTGCAATGGTCCCCCCTTTTCCTAACCCTTGCACTTTCGACCGAGGGTATTCTCGTCACTTCATCAAATTAACCGTGGAGGAAGCATTTCACACGAGTTTCCCCCGCAAAAACCGAAGGCCCGTCAAGCCCGTGAATCTGAAAATGGGCTTTTCGGGCTAATAAGCCCATCTCCTTCGTCCTGAGCAGGCCCGGCCCAACGGCCCATTACCGGTCAATGGCTGCACAAAACCCTAGCAGCACCACCTAGAAATTCTTCCTTAATTCTCCACCGTCTCCCCCGCTGCGACCCTGATCACCGCCCACCGCCATCCCTCGCATTTGACAGAGAGGAAGAGCCCATGGCGGAGAGAGGCGGAGGCGACCGTGGCGGTTTCGGCCGCGGGTTCGGCGGCCGCGGGGGCCGGGGCGACCGCGGGGGCCGTGGCGACCGCGGAGGCCGCGGCCGCCGCCGCGCGCCGCGCCAGGAGGAGGAGAAGTGGGTCCCCGTCACCAAGCTCGGCCGCCTCGTGAAGGAGGGCAAGATCCACTCGCTCGAGCAAATCTACCTCCACTCGCTGCCGATCAAGGAGTACCAGATCATCGACACCCTGGTCGGGCCGTCGCTTAAGGACGAGGTGATGAAGATCATGCCCGTCCAGAAGCAGACCCGGGCCGGCCAGAGGACCCGGTTCAAGGCCTTCGTGGTCGTCGGCGACAACAATGGCCACGTGGGGCTGGGAGTGAAGTGCAGCAAGGAGGTGGCGACCGCGATTCGCGGAGCGATAATCCTGGCGAAGCTCTCGGTGATCCCGGTGAGGAGGGGCTACTGGGGGAACAAGATCGGGAAGCCGCACACCGTGCCGTGCAAGGTCACCGGCAAGTGCGGGTCGGTCACGGTCAGGATGGTGCCGGCGCCGCGGGGGGCCGGGATCGTCGCGGCCCGCGTGCCGAAGAAGGTGCTCCAGTTCGCGGGAATCGAGGACGTGTTCACGTCGTCCAGGGGATCCACGAAGACTCTCGGGAACTTCGTGAAGGTAGCTCCTTTACTCGAGCTTGTGTTCGTTCTGTTTTGTTGTTTAATTGAATTGTTAGACCATGCTTTGACGATGCACTGGATGTTCTCGTCTTGTGAAGTGAAAGTGTGAAAATGGACCATATTTGAAGGCCTTTGATGTGCTTGAATACCTTAATTCTTAACGACGAGGATGCGATCGACACTCTGACCAGTCTCTGTGTAGTTTGCAAATAGCAGTAATCATCCCGAGCTTTGTAAGCATGTTCCACCCAATGGTGTCGTTGATGATGGTAGAGTTTGGGTGTCCTTTAGCTTATCATTGTCATGAATTTGTATCTAGACTCCGTGATGAATTTGCACTGCTTGTCATGACATTCCATTGCTTATGTGTCGCCGTCCTATCTCATCAATCCTCTAGAGTCAGAGAGTGAAGCAGAACTAGAATGGATATTTTGTTGCTTTTCAATCAATCTCTAATTCTAATCTTCCTTACACTGTTGTGGTACAATTGGTTATGATGCCAAGACTTTGCAATATTTGATTGATCACGATTCTGTGTATTGCCATTTTCTATAGAAGTTCCCGGGGAATTCGTTGACAGAATGTTTCCTATAAAAAGTAGTAGTTCTTTCATATCCTTGTAGAGTTAATCAGGTGGTTCATATAATCAGAAGAATATGTGAGTGATTAATATATAACATCTCCTTCTTGTATCAGATGTTCTACCAGTTGACTCCTTTGTAGAATGGTTGTTGTGTTGTTCGCAAATCCACTGTGGTCTTTATTTTCAAAGGCATGGTTTTGGACTTATATTTCATGATATTAATTAAAGAAGAAGCAAGAAGAAACATAGAATTTAACCAAGAGAGTTTGTCAAGGCAGGTTCAGGCGGTTACGAGGTACAAATTTGGCTTTCTGTAGTCGATAAACTTCCATCTGAATTGTGCCTGCTCTGCCTCATTGACGGTCCATGCCGTACTTTATCTATGTGATGACATGGTGTTGAAGTGATATTACCCGGTCATAAAATCGCGACTTCCACTTTTTGCTTACTTTTTATTTCTGGCAATTTTCCTCAACATCCTCGATCAAATGTTTTCTCTAATTTGGTGATGTCTGTGTGTGCATTGAGACCGTGCAAGTTCTTTTAGAGGTTAGTAACATGTGTAATCCTGGTGTTTTATGTTAATCCTGCTTGTCCACAGGCAACCTTTGACTGTCTACTGAAGACTTATGGCTTCCTTACCCCTGACCTCTGGAGGGAATCAAGATTCATAAAGTCTCCCTTCCAGGAGTACACTGATCTGTTGGCGAAGCCCACCGGGAAGCCGCTCATTTTGGACGACGTCGAGAGGATCGATGCCTGAGGTAGCTCTTTCGTGGCTAAGAGTCGTTTAGTTCGCGTCAGCAACATACTTTAGGTTGTTTGTGTTGTTTGTCGTCACATTTGTATGACATTCAGTGCCTTTTGTTACAATTTGGATTGAGGATTGAACATTTGGTCCATACTAAAAAGGTTTTCAGAACTTCTCGTCAAATATCTGGTCGTGCCTGATATTGTATGAGTAACGAGTGTTGGATATATGACCGAGGGCAACTTGCAATGTGGGAAAATTGATTTTAGATAGGGAAAGGCCAGGCCTGAAAGAGATAGGCTTAGCCAAGAAGGCGTACATGGTTTAAGCTGGGGATCTGCTGTTCGGTTCACATACTTTGATCAATGGTTAAGGTTGAAGGCGACGAGGTTTTATCCTCTTATGTCCAAAATCTACAGGAGCAGTTAACTTCCGCTACAATCAATGAACAATGCAGTTTGAGATTAAGAAGCAAACTCTTAAAATTGTGCTAATCATAATTGCTCCTAAGCTGAGTATAGGGCAAACTAATTCAAAACTCTCGTGGAACTTTGGTTTTATGCGTATGTTCTGAACTTTCATTCGTTACAAATTACTCCCCAAACTTTCCTTTTGGTACGGTCCTTAATTCCTTATATTACCCAGCCACTGCACTTCTATCACTCGGTAGACCGTCGATAGCATTAAGTGAACAGTGATGAGAACGAGGAAGTAACCTTCCGAGGCTCCTATTTGGGCTATTGAGTAGGGGTGATTGATTCCTGATTCGTTTCCATCCCACCCAAGCACCGGGAATCGGACTGGATCAACCAATTTGTTCCAATGGAATTGGTGACTTGGCAATTTCACATCCAAATTTCAGCGGCCTAGACATGACGTAGAATTCAAATTTTAAGCTGCAATGTAAATTATGAAGGTAATCATGGAGCAAAATCATGAGAATCGACGTTGCCTTTAGATCGGAACATAAGAAATGGAAGTTTCAAAACTCATGCATGTCGCCATATATGTTCAGACTAGTGTGCTCTCACGACTTGGTCGATAGAGCAAGACTAAACTGAAGAAGTCTGTGAATTAGCACAATTCGGGTAATATAAGCACTAAATTTGAGGTCTGAGGCAATACTTCAATGGAATCTCGAGCTTAAACGAACCAAACCAATGAGAATCAGCTCCTAGAGGCGATTAAAGTCTCTAATCTAAGCAAATCTCCATCCGCAAACCTCATCATTGCCAGCGGACAATGAAGAAGGCAACGCCAAAATTAAGAGAGGTGCGTAAGGATGGAACCAGACGCTAAAACATCGATCTACGTCTGAGAGACAAAAATGAAGCATTCGCATGTTGGAAACGAATGATCAAAATCTAAGAAAATGCAGAGACAACAGAAAGTCGAGTGAGAAAAATGCATGAATTACAATAAAGGGCCATCCGAGTGCGAGAGTCAAGTGAGAGCCTAGAGGAACTTTTGAGAGTTGAGCGCAGCTGAGTCGTGGAAACAGTGAAGAGCAAAAGAGTGAGGCATGAAAGGCGAGAGGGAAAAAGTGAAGAGCATTGCCAGCGAGCAAGACATGAGGCAAGAGGGAAGGGAAATGCGAGATCAAATTAATGTTTTCTAAAAAATTTTTTATAAATATATATAATCAGTCCGGTTCCCATCTTGAGAATTGGGAACCCACCCGGCACCTCATGGAACCGCTCAGAATTGGCTAGTTCGGTCCGGGCTATTCTCAATTCGGTCAGTAATTATGGATAGTTGTCCTACATACAAGTTACTGAGTGAGCAAAGATCACTTGATGATGGGCGGTGTTGGAATTCACTTAGCCCAAGTTTGTCATACAACGTCAATAAAATGCGCCTCTTTTGGAGCCCAATAGGCTAAATGGATCCTTGGGCACCGTTTTACTTTTTTCATTCTGACCCACTTCACCCCAAATCCATGCATGTTTCGTTCCCTAGTTCTTTTTTTGAGAGATTGGTTCCCTAGTTCAGCAAAAGAAAAAAAGCAGGTATTCTCAACCCGGTTCGAAACTGGTTTGGCTTTCGATTCTAAATCTCGAACCGATTCGGTTCTAGTATGAAACTACCTAATCGGTCAAGACCCGTTTCCCATTTTCAGAACCGACACCAGACCGGTCCCTATGTGAACCAGCTTTGAATGGGCCGTGTAAGGTTGGTCCTGACCCGTTTCCGATTCGAACCAGCCCGGTTGCTCACTTCTAAATGATTATTTATTGGGGTCAAAAGTGGATAATTTCAGAAGCATGGGGGTCGAAAGTGCAATTTCTCAAGAGTTATGTATAACTCTGCAACCAAACACTCCGAAACGCCCCCTACGAAACCCTAGTTCTCTCGCCACAAACACATATATATCTTCTTCCCAGTCCGTTCCTCGTCCATCAAACCCTAGCTCATTTTGCCTCCGCACCACTACCCTCGCGAACCAGAGAACGCAATGGCAGAGAGAGGCGGAGGCGACCGTGGCGGTTTCGGCCGCGGGTTCGGCGGCCGCGGAGGCCGAGGCGACCGCGGAGGCCGCGGCCGCCGCCGCGCGCCGCGCCAGGAGGAGGAGAAGTGGGTCCCCGTCACAAAGCTCGGCCGCCTCGTGAAGGAGGGCAAGATCCAGTCGCTGGAGCACATCTACCTCCACTCGCTGCCCATCAAGGAGTACCAGATCATCGACACCCTGGTCGGGCCGTCGCTCAAGGACGAGGTGATGAAGATCATGCCCGTCCAGAAGCAGACCCGGGCCGGCCAGAGGACCCGGTTCAAGGCCTTCGTGGTCGTCGGCGACAACAATGGCCACGTGGGGCTGGGAGTGAAGTGCAGCAAGGAGGTGGCGACCGCGATTCGCGGAGCGATAATCCTGGCGAAGCTCTCGGTGATCCCGGTGAGGAGGGGCTACTGGGGGAACAAGATCGGGAAGCCTCACACCGTGCCGTGCAAGGT
Organism: Syzygium syzygioides; assembly: GCA_031216285.1. Lineage (NCBI taxonomy): Eukaryota > Viridiplantae > Streptophyta > Magnoliopsida > Myrtales > Myrtaceae > Syzygium > Syzygium syzygioides. The sequence continues at coordinate 24,558,550 of CM062242.1, read as the reverse complement.
CACCGGCAAGTGCGGGTCGGTCACCGTGAGGATGGTCCCGGCGCCGCGTGGTTCCGGGATCGTGGCGGCGCGTGTCCCGAAGAAGGTGCTCCAGTTTGCTGGTATTGAGGACGTGTTCACCTCGTCCAGAGGGTCTACCAAGACTCTCGGAAACTTTGTGAAGGTATGGTTGTTTTGCTTGTGAAGATTGTCATGTTGTATGGATTGGTTTTGCTATCTGTTTACACTCTGTGGTGAATTTATTAGGTTTCAGCTAGGTGTTCGATAAGTTCGGTATGCTGATGATAGCTTTTTTGTAGTCGAGGCTTGTGAGATGTTCAATTAGCTAGGGTTTATACTTGGGAATAAGGTCAAGGCAAATCCATTAGAATTGGCTGATATCATCTGCTTTGCCCCGGTTTTGGAATTACTGAGGTGGTTGGTCCTGAACTCCTATAGCTTATCATCTCCATGAAAGCAAATTCAAACTCGGCACGAGTGTGTGATTTTGACCTTGCCTCATGGAGACAGAAGAACAAAAGGAGGGGGGAGGGGTTGAGGGATAATGGCTTAAATTCTGATGCTGAATCTTGGGGATTAATATTAATACGATACTGCTTGTGCATCTATTTTCAATTTTGATTGTGCCTTCGGTTTTCTCTAATAGTCTAGGTTTGTACCATGTTAGTAAAAAAATGTGTGCATTCGAAAAGAAGTAGGAATAAGTTTAGAATCTACTTCTTTGAAAAAAAAACAGAGAAAGAACAACGAATCTAGCCGAGATGGGTTGTTTAAGGTCGGCCTTTTTGGAGGAGATAAAATTCTACTTGAAGTGTGCCTGCTCTGCTGTGCTTCCTTTTTAAGTTGATTGATGGTCTCTATGGCGGCCCTTCAACTTGCCGATACAGATATTCAGTTGCATTTCCTAGCTCCTGACTGATATTGTTTATAGAGGTTTCTCAAATCCATCTAGAAGTAGTAGTAGTACATGCACTATATTCATTTAACAAGCATTTTTTGTGTATTAAAAGTTAATTGGGATCTAAATCACTCTGCTTGTCTGTAGGCAACCTTCGACTGTCTTCTGAAGACCTACGGGTTCCTTACTCCAGAATTGTGGAGGGAATTGCCAATCAGAAAATCTCCATTCCAGGAGTTCACAGATACATTGGCAAAGCCCACTGGGAAGCCACTCATTTTGGACGATGCTGAGAGAATTGATGCCTGAAGCTAGCATTTGGGTTGTTAAGAGTCTTTAGTTTTGTTAGTACTTTTAATTTGTTTAAGATGTTATGTTTTTCCTTCTGAGATACCATGCTGCTACCCTTTTGGTATAACTGGGCACTGCTTCATCTATTGCTTTTTGTCTTGATTTTCATGAGGGTTGAAGACAGATACTGTGATAAATCTTTCAGAGATTCACATTAAGTTCTCGTTCAATTTGGGTCGTCTCGAAAGAGCTGGTTCTTTCGTGTTTGTCACCACATCTTTTTCCTTTTGCGTCTTTCCTACATCTCCTGTCTTATCTATGAATAACTCATAGGAGGATATTGTATTCTTGACAGAAGCTACATTTGTTGTCGAAGTTGAACTCTCTGAAGGAGATAGATGCTGCTTGCTTCGATTCATTACCCTCTGTTGTCGCTGCGCGCTTTAAGCTAGTAACATGAGCCGTTGCCTTTTGACAAGTTTTGGTGATTAGATTGGGTCAGCTTCAGTCTTCTTAGACAACAACTCAGGAGGTGAAAACTTGTCAATTCGGTCGAAATAAGCAGGAGACCCATGGTCGTTTTTGTTTCTCCTGGGAAGTGGTTGCCTTGGAATTTTTATTGGAGTAGTTTAGCATTCTACCTGCTCATGCCATGCTAAATTAGTTTTTGCAAGGTCATGTGTTGCTTAGGTACCTACTCCGTGCGAAGGAGTTGTCGCAGTTTAAACAAGGGATTGTCGTCATTGATGAGATGATGCGAGTTGGACGGCTTATCTCTTTTAAGATTGTGAATTACGTCAAGAGATTTCGGACGGTGGCAACTGATATCGAATGCCTCAGTGCAGCAGGACCATTTAGTCTTTCAATATGTAACCAGGTTTCGGCGTTTGGAGCCGGATCCGGCTTGATGTTCTTGCCGTCAAGCGATCTTCATGTTACATCGTCATTTTACTTTCGACAACTCGAGAACCTCAAATCCATCTCGTTGATCATAGCGGCTCCAACTACTAGAATCAAGTTTGAGATTCGATTTCTCTCGAACACGAGAAAACTTGCTTGGAAACTGACCCGGGAGTGACCTCATCGGTCCGACTCCAGGATCGGACTGTGCAGGTTGTGCATTCCTAATCTTAAGCTTTTAGGGACACTTTCTTCTTTTATTTGTATGTGTATTGGTTAATCTGGGGATAATCATTCAAAAAGTCGAAAACGTATCATACATCGGCAAATTTAGTCCGAAATCTTTTAACCGATTTGCCAATTTAGCTTTAAATTCGTGTCAGTTTAATTCTAAACTCATCGAAGGGGATATTTAAATGATATGTTTCTGATTTTTCGGATAATTTTTTCGGTTGACTTATACTATTGCGGGAAAGGGGCGGGGGGAAAGAGAAAGAGGAAAGCTCTCAGAAATCGGGTCAAAAATCTGGATTCGTCCAACCTGAGGAAGGAAGACCGGGGCCAACGACTTTCAGCTGTCGCTCCGTTTCGATTCCCTCCCATTCTTCACGCGGGTTTTTGGAAAACTCCGCAAGCCCTCCCCGAGTCGTCGTCGTGTTCCTTCTTCTCGGTCCTAAATCCCGCACAAAACCCGCCGAATCGGGAGCGAGCCGCGCGTTTGCTCCCCCGGCGATTTCGCGGCTCCCCGTCTTCTCCTCCTCCTTCGGCTCGGTTCCCGTTCTTCGTTCCTCGCGCGTCCTCGTTTCGGGTCCGGTGTCGGGGAGCGCTCGCCGGATCTCCCGATGGGGACGCCGGAGTTTCCTGATCTGGGGAAGCACTGCACCGCCGACGACTGCAAGCAGATCGATTTCCTTCCCTTCACTTGCGATCGCTGCGATCAGGTCTCCCTCTCCTCCTCCTGCTCCCCCTTCTCCTTCCGCCGCCGTCTCCCCTCTCTCTCTCTCTCTCTCTCGTTCGCCCGTTCGGCCCGTGTACCCTTTTCTTTTTGCTTGCTTTCGCTTTTGGACTTTGGAGGGGCCACGCGGTCGGTGGAAATTGTGTCCGTGCGAGTTACCTGATTCTCTGGTTTAGGACTTTCGATGCTCCTTGGCTCGTGTCTTGTGATCTTTATCTTGGTTATGGGCGTGTGGAGGCAAAGCGAGGGGAGAAACGTGACGGCGGTTGTGTGATTGCCGCAGCTCGATGCTGAGCCTCTTTTGATTCAATTCATGGGTAGAAGTGTTAAGTCGAGCTGGCAAATCTATCATGCTGGGTGTGGTTTGCGGTGTCAAATGTTTGCGGAGAGGGGTGGATGATCAGGGAAAAGTGGGTCCGAGGTGAATCGGCTTCTTGCACGTCTAAGTTAATTTTGGGAGTATGAAGAGCTTGCAGATATGTAACGTCTCGCGGATCTCCGTCTTGTACACTGGGGATGGGTTACCTCTTAAAGAGTGAAAGGGAAGGTTGGGATGTATCTAATACCTAGCAGGAAAAGGAACATAGATTGGTGTGCAATGGGAATGCGAGTGCACAGTGAATTTGTCGAATTGGTTTGGGGGAAGTGGGTACTTGTTATTCATAGGTGAAGACGACTCTGGAATTAAAATGCTGAAGCGGAATAAATGAAACATAAGGTGTTGAACAGTGTGTTTTTATTCATATACTTTTATGAGCGAACTATTTGTTTTTAGCTGACAATATCATGAATTTTGACTATTCGAGGTAGAACTCACCGAGTGGAGTAACTAGCTAGACGTCGAAATAGAGATGATAGGATGCATCCAGCGTGAGATATTGTGTGCATGTCAAGATTCTCTGCAATCAGACGAGTTACCATGGTTTAGCTCTTAAGGTCCTTTGCTCGCTAGATAGTTGCTCCTAAGTCTAGCAGTATGTAATATGTGTTTCTTTCTTGTTTTGTGTTCTCCTCTTCGGATTAGTAACTAAAAACAAGATAAGTCTCCCTTTTCTGATCATTGCTTAACAGTTGCATGGTTTTCGTGAACTGGCCGCATTTATCGCTTCTTTTTGTTTGGTGCATTCATCTGATTTATGAAATATATGTGATCTTAGGTATTTTGTCTGGAGCACCGGAGCTACATCAAACATCAATGTCCGAAAGCTGACAGGAAAGATGTCACAGTTGTTATCTGTCCGCTCTGCGCCAAAGGTGTCCGGCTTAATCCCGATGAAGACCCAAATATTACTTGGGAGTCCCATGTTAATATAGAGTGTGACCCCTCAAATTATGACAAAGTCACAAAGAAGAGAAAATGCCCTGTACCTGGTTGCAGGGAGATCCTTACATTTTCAAACACAATTAAGTGCAAAGACTGCACTCTGGATCACTGCTTGAAGCACCGGTTTGGTCCAGACCACAATTGCGCTGGGCCAAAAAAACTAGACACTACTTTCCCCTTTGTCAATTTTTTGAACAGGAGTAAAAAGGAAGTCTCAAAATCAAGTGGAGCTCCAGCAACATCTTCCAAGTGGACGGCGAGCATTCTGAATGCTGCTTCAACAGTTAGAGCCTCAACAGCAGGAGGCATGGCGAAATTGAGTAATGAATTAAACCGAGCATTGCAAATTGCAAAGGATGGGGTGGGGCAGAGTAGCAGCAGTGTTAGTGGTGGTGGTAGTGGAAGTGGAAGTAGGCGGCTAGAGGAGTGCCCACAATGTGGTGCAAAGTTTTCATCTGTCGCATCCCTCATAGAGCATGTGGAAAAGGTCCATGAGAGCAGCGGTAACCGTGCCCCTGTTCGAAAGGTCACAATTGATGTTTGCCCCAAGTGTAGTAGAGGATTTCGTGATCCCATTTCTCTTGTGGAGCATGTTGAGAGGGATCACGGTGGTACTTCTACAGCTTAGTAAGCCATACTTTGTGACGTTTCAAAAGCAGCATGTCAATGACAGATCTTTGGAAGTAGTTGTTTTGTCATTTGTTTAATTATTGGCAAATCTTCAGTTTGTTTGAACGCGTCGGACCTATTTGTCTGAGGGCTCATCTGTGACTCTTCTGCAAGTGCATTGTTAACTGTGAGGAGGATGTACAAGAGGAAAGGTGGAGGTATAATAGATAGAATTTCGAGCTTTTTGATTGTGAATTCTTAAACAATCAAGAATCAATTTTATTTTTACCACTTTCTTTTAGTTATGCAAACAACTATTTGTTGTGGCTTTCCCTTTGTTGATGGTTTTCTGTCCAATGAGGACATTGAGAGAGAGAGAGAGAGAGAGAGAGAGAGAGAGAGAGAGAGAGAGAGAGAGAGAGAGAGAGAGAAGCATGCCAGTGCACTCTTGCTGAGAAACAATTTTCGCCTAGGTTCTGTCAGATAGCGCCCTACTGAAATAAGGAAATGTTGCAATTTCTAGTATATGGCGATTTTACTAGCGATATGTCTCAGTATTCTGACAATTGAAGTTTGGCTTATGAGGTATGTCTGGGTACTAGTTAACACGATCCTTTATTTATACGCACTATTAGCTTCCAAGTATCTCGTCCTTCTGTACTAGGATGCTTCCTTGACAATACTTTCAATCGCATCATGAGAGAAGTTTCTGGACCATGTTATCTCGATTTTCCACTGAAGTGCCCATTCTTCTCCCTCACAAATCTCAATTCCAGAGCAACATTGACATTCACGCGTGCATGTTTACTGTTGTTTCTAAACTCATTGCAGATGTGTACTGAGAATGCCTTTTCAGCTCAGCACCCTTGATTTGTCGCATACTTTAGGGAAACAGTGAAATGCGCTCTGGCAGCTGTTTGGAATAATTCATACCCAAATAATTGTTACTTATGAATTGGATGAAGCTCGTTTGGACCACTCCACTGTCCGTCCTTTCTATCATCCTCTTCTCTGCCTGATTCTGAGTGTGGAAGCACTCAAGTGCTTCCAGTTGTGATAGTGGCTTTAATAGCTGGATGACTTTCTCACTCTCGACTCTTTTTGTAGTCTTGGGGTGCGCATGAGAACCATTCTGTGCCCCGGAACAATTTCTGAACAGAATTGATTTTTTTTGATTCTGTGCCCGGAAACAATTTCTGAGTATTTTTAGGTGTTTGATAAACTGTCCAAAATTTCTATTCCTAGAGTAGAAAAGAATAGAAATGCGTTTGGATACTACACAAAATTTCTGTTCCCAAATAATATTTTAATAATATTTTGAATTGTTTAATTTTTTTTTTCTTTTTTATGTTTTCTTCTTTGGCCATGGCCGGTCGCCGGCGACCGGCGGCCGGCCACAGCCCAGGGCCGGCGAGGGCGTCACGGCCCTCGCCGGCCGCCGGCGGAGGCGAGGGTCGCCCTCGCCGGCGAGGGCGAGGGCTGGACCCTCGCCGCCTGGGCGAGGCGGCCTCGCCCAGAGTCGGGCGAGGCTCGGCCTCGCCGTCGCGACCCACGGCGAGGCTCGGCCTCGCCGTGGGTCGCGACGGCGAGGCTCGGCCTCACCTAGATCTGGCGCGGCCGAGCCTCGCGGTCGTGACCCACGGCGAGGTCGGCTTCGCCGTGGGTCGCGACGGCGAGGGTCGGCCTCGCCAGATCTGGGCGAGGCCGAGCCTCGCCGTCGCGACCCACGGCGAGGCCGACCTCGCCGTGGGTCGCGACGGCGAGGGTCGGCCTCGCCCAGATCTGGCGAGGCCGAGCCTCGCCGTCGCGACCCACGGCGAGGCCGACCTCGCCGTGGGTCGCGACGGCGAGGGTCGGCCTCGCCCGATCTGGGCGAGGCCGCCTCGCCCAGGCGGCGAGGGTCCAGCCCTCGCCCTCGCCGGCGAGGGCGACCCTCGCCTCCGCCGGCGGCCGGCGAGGGCCGTGACGCCCTCGCCGGCCCTGGGCTGTGGCGGTCGCCGGCCGCCGGCGCCGGTCGCCGGCGACCGGCCATGGCCAAGGAACAAAACCAAAACAGAAAAAGAAAACAAAAAAAAGAAAGAAAAAAAAAACTGATTCTTAAAATTGTGCCGAGAAACAAGAAGCAACTTTTTTTTACTTCTTGTTTCTCTTCCAAAACTGTTTCTCGGCACAAATTTTTGCAAAAATGTGCCCGGGAACAAATGCGTTTACCAAACGCATTTCTGTTCCCAAACTGTTTCTGGGAACAAAAGAACAGAAATTTTTACTATTTGGCACGTTGCCATGCGCACCCTTGGACCTTCTTTCTCCGGTATTTTCTGGCTTGAGTTTGCTTTAAGGAATAGCAAGCAATCAAACCGATTTGCCTTTTGAAACTCCTTCTGCTTTGAAAAAGGCGATGAGGGACGACCTCATCCAATGAGCTAGCAAGGCCAATTCAACTTCGGGCATTCGCATGCGTTGGGTCCGCACCAGCCGTGCTGTCGACTGCACATGTTGTCGGATCGAGGTAGCAGCAAGTGAAACCTGAGGATTTTCCTAATTCCGGTGTCCTACTGTAAATTGAATGGGCGGGTCATAAGGTGTGTACCTTAACACAGATGAGCAGCCTCCTTATGTTTGTTCACCAACAATGAAGGGATACCATTGACAGCAACAAAGAACGAACCAAGCAGCTTCTCAGGGAGTTCCCGCGTTGGGCCAGTCCTTTGTTAAAATTTAGTCAACTTGAGTTTGAATTCACGGGCTCTTGTCTCGTCCGGAACGACTTTATTAAAACGGCTAATGCGACTTTAATGAAGATCAGGCAAGTGTAGTGTCCAGAAACCTTCAAACGTTTCTTTACTTTTTATTTTTTGTTTCCAGAAAATAAAAAATAATAAACAGATTTTTGGATTTTCTTTTTTAATTAATTAAGGGCTCCACACAGCTCAGCTCATACCTCACCATGCACAGCATGCCATACCCTGCATCAAAAAGTCGCCATTTCTAGACAGCAACTTGAATGAACCGTGTATGAAAATGAATCTGACTTGCATTTATACGAAATGAATGCACAATGAAGATTGTCCAAATTGAATTCATCTTATCTTGATGTCCAGTTTGTACTTGATGCACTGCATGATTTTCCCTGTTACACTTTGAAAAACTTTTATGGAAAAATTATGAATTAGAACTTCAACGGGACGCTGCTCACAATTTCGACATGTTAAATTCCCAAAAACGAAAAAAAAAAAGATTGTTTACCAAAACAAGAAAAATACTTTAGTGGTGTGTGACTTTTCAGTTCGACAAAAAAAAAACGTCTATGTTCTGGGGAATTTTATGATTGAATGTATGTCTGGATAGATTTTTACTTTTTTCCTTTCTGTTTAGTCCGTATCTCGTGAAAGACGCATTTTGATTCTGTCTTTAACTCGTAACGCCCGAAATTTCCTAATTGTGACATATAAACTCACACATAATTTTCTTTTGTAGCTCTTTCTAAAAATTCGGATGGTATATTAAATTTCGGTCAAAAAAACAAAAGAGTTGGCTGAAGTATAAAACCAAATGACGTCAGGCGTTATCCTCGCTGTCAGAGTGTCAACTGTCAAGACAGCACAGCCACACCACGACATCGTTCCCGCGAAAAACTGACGTTAATTCAAAACGCCCCACCAAAGTACAATATTTTCACAATAAAGACCAAACGACAAAATAAGGAACAAAAAACAAGCAAAAAAACAAAAAAAAAGAGAATTAATACTACGAAAAATCTCAAATTAATATATTTATGATAAATTTATTTTCGATTAGTTTTTGTTTAATTTTAACCATCAGATTATCGAGTTGAATGATACGTGGCAGTTGGCGAGTATACCCGTTCGGGATTTAACCTCTGTTTATCAAGGGTGTATCGATCCAATATAACGGAAATTAATAGAGAATAAATTCATTATAAATATATCGGTTTTAAGTTTTTGATGATCCAAAAATTAGTTCGGAGTCAATCCGTCACAAACATACCGGTTTCAGATTTTTCGTGGCATTAACAAAAGAAAAAAAAACACAAGAATTCTCTCTGCCCAGTAAAAACAAAAGAAGAAAAAAAAAGGGAATTCATTTTTGGTCGGAAGAAAATAAGAAATCGAGAAATCCGATGTGGTGGGCTTCCACAATGACGGTGGCGTGAGGCCCACACGTCAGAAACCGTTGAGTGCCTGCGTTTATAGACACATTCTCAAGCGCTTCGGCAGGCGCTCATTCGAATATAGCGAGCGAGCGAGAGGGAAGAGAGGAGAGAGGGGGAGAGATTTGCGGTGCCACATTTCGCATCGCAGGGAGACCATTTGCAAAAGGAATTTCATGGCAATGGGTTCCGAGGATTTCCAGCCTCTCCGCCTGCTCCCTCAGTGATTTCCCGAGGTATCCTTCTCCCTTCTCTCCCTCTCCCTCTCCCTCCCTGTCTCTCGTTCTTCCTTCCTTCCAATTTGGCACCCACATTCGATCACCGTTCCTGTTTTTTTTTTCTTATCCCTTTTTCCGATGACGGGTTTTGTCGTTCATCTGTCGATGCGCTGTCTCGCCGCGTTCTTTTGGTTGACTCGGTGTGATCCTATGCCGGGTCTTCGTTTGCTCGTCCCCGTTTTGCCGAAATTTGCGGACATTGAGCTCGAATGGGTTCATTCGTTGATGGGTTTTTTCTTTTTTCCTCTGCTTTTAGCTTTTCTGGTTTTCGAAATTCGGGAATCGGGCATTCGTTAGGGGGGAGCTAGGAGTGACCTTAGATTGGTGATCGTTGCATTGCAGGCTGGTTTGCCTTTTCGAAGAGGTGACGCGTTCCGTTCCGGGGGCAGCCTTTCTTTCCCTTCCTGCGCGCCTCGCGGTACAGGCTCCGACATCTGTTCTGCAAGGGAAAGAAGGGTTGTGTGTGTGTGTGTGTGTGGGGGGGGGGGGTCGGGGTTTTCTTCGAAATATCCGGAGGCGATTGCGTGGGGATTTGAGGAAACATGAGTGTCATTTCGGGCCTGATCTCCAGGCGAGTTTTGCCTATTTGCGGCAGTCTTTGTTTCTTCTGCCCGGCGATGAGGGCGAGGTCCAGACAGCCTGTGAAGAGGTACAAGAAGCTCATTTCCGATATATTCCCGAAAAACCAGGTTAGTGATCTTCAAGCTCGGTTTCACTTTTCATATTATGGGCGTTAGCAATTGGTGGTTTTTGCAATTTATTTGCTGATTAAAACTTTAAAAGAAGCTTGTGGGGCTTGTTTAAATGGAAACATACATGGGTTTTGGGACAATATATGACTTAAGAATTCAGTTGGCGTGGTAAAATTATCCTTTTTGATCAAGCTTTTGGTTTCTTCACTAAGTGAAGACAGGGCCAGCATCCCAGCAAAGGGCTTACTAATTGTTATTTCATCTTCGCTCTGTAAGAGAAAATCATCACAAAAGGTTTGGTAAGCAATTGGAGGAGGAGTCTATCATTACCTAGGCAGCACTTATGCTGCTAAGCAAGCTTCAAATGAAGAAACCATTATCGTTGTCAGTTGCTTTACTAGAGGCTATAAACCACGTGCTGCAAAACTCAACTTTTGATTAACATTGCAATCATCATCAACAAGATCAATCCGGAAGAAATTGAAGTGATCTCGTTACAGATTGACAGATGTCAGGATAAATCATTGAGATAATCTGGGACTATAGAAGACACTCTGGTCGTAATTGTATCCACAGGGTTGCACATCTATGCTCTCGACTGAGCACAGGCAAAGATGAGGGAATGACCAGTCCGAACTGATATTAGGCCTCTTCGCCACAGCACCTTATTGGCCTCCTCTTACCACAGATATTAGTGGCTCCATCGATTCAACTTTTCATGTCTGTCCTTTTTGAAATTGAGCATGGTTTCACTGCACTAAGTGGGACTTGCCTCTGGAGTGCTCATATGTATCCTAACACAGTGAATAATTAGTACAAAATAAGAGCAGCAAGTGCGGGAATGCTACCTTTATATATTTTAGAAAGCCCAAATCTTTATAAGCTGTCGATATTCTTATTCTGTATTATGCTTTCTTCTATGTAGTTTCTAAACGGATGTGGCTTTGTATTGTGACAGGATGAAGAGCCAAATGATCGGAAAATTGGGAAACTGTGTGAATATGCTGCTAAAAATCCTTTGCGTATACCAAAGGTACTGTTGTGGGATAGATAATGTCCTGATTTGCACTCTTATTTATGATCAACTGTGCTGAAAATGACTGGGCCACAATGTAGAATATATTTCCATTCACCATTGTTGATTGTTGGGTTGACCTGATTGGATCGAGTTTTTGATCAACTAACATCTGGTTGTATTGCATCTTTGGCAAGTTCATTTTGTTGTAGAAGAGCTTTGCGCTTTGAATATTGAAGTTTGTTTCATACTCCAATGGAAATTTTGTATCTTGTTATGGAACCTCTTCTTTCAATTGCTCTACCAATTGTATCCAGCAAAAAGAATTAGAAATTTTTTAATGATTTTTTTCTGGAGAGTTAGATGGCCATTTTGAGCAGGCCTATGACTTGGTGTGGACCCTTTCAAAATTACAGCGTGGAAGCAGGAATATAGTTTGCAATCAAGGGTGGGGGCTAATCCTTTTTAGCCCAAAAAAGCAAAAATATTGGAGGGTAATCCGAAGCTTCTGATTTTCCAAAGTTCCTGTCTAGTGGAGCTGTAAAACTGAAAACTATGTTGACCCAAAGGGCTTCGAGATTGATGTTTATAGGTATATATGCCTCTGAAAAACTCACATAGAAATTAGACATTGCAGCTAAGGTAGCCTTTGATCAGAAAATATCAGGGCAGATGTAACCAATAAGAGTTCTTGAATTGTTTGACGAAAAATGGGTGAAACAATGACTTGTGAAAAATGCCATAATCTTCCAGCTAGAAGAACCTTTAACTCTGGATGGGGGTCCTAAATTGAACTCTTAGATGTAATTAATGTTCCGAGGTAATTTGGCTGCTTGATGATTTTTAGAATCGGGCTCTGGTTCCATCGTTTTAAAGATAATCAAAGCAAGTGGTGTCACTGTGGACAAAGTCAAGAAATTGATCTTGCTAATTTAATGTCTAAAGTCTGTAATGCCATGGTTTCCGTATGTAGGAGAGTTAAAGGGTTAGGTTGCATCTCCGTGGTTGTGAAAACTCAATGATATTCTCAGCCATCAGAAAATGGCTAATTTTTAGGGAAGACTCAACAATTCTTGACGAATTTAATCGCTGTGGACTATGACTCGTTCAGGTGCCAAGCATGTTGACTTGTGTAGGAAAGGAAGAGCTTTAAAAAGTTGATGCTATGCTCCCTCTTTTTATCCTCTGGAAATCACAAAAACTGCCATGTAATACAGTCTGAAGTTTAGAAGATAACCATATCACATAGGAAACTGAAGGTCGAGATACTTGTTGGGCCCACATTCTGGGGAATCGGCAGATCATGTATACATGCGGTTTCAACATGGCTAAGGATAGAGAGAAAGTGCAAAGGTCATCGTTGATATAAAATATTCGATGTTGGTTTTCCTAGACAGCCATGCTATACCAATCTTAAGTAATAAGTACAATATTTTTTTGAAGTCAAACCGTCTCATTGGAAAACCTACAATTCCATCAAGTCAAGTTGAGTTCTTATAACCACAAACATTGTTGAATACATCTGAAATTTTTCCATGATAAAAATGGCAAATTTGTTATTACACCTATTAGATCGACGAAGGTAAAGAAATAAGGGCTGACTCACTTGATGGGGGCCATTCTTTTTGAGGTGTTGTGTCTAAGTTCAGGTCTCTCCATCCCCTTGTCTGCACCTTATATGAAAATATCCCATTGACAATTTGGAAAGAAAAAAATGAATCATTCACCTTGCGTTGGTCATTTTAGGTTTTTGAAGTAAACTTTGTGCAGGATAATTAGTTAAAATTTCAAGTTGCCTCTCATAATTTTTTCCCTCGCCATTTATGCTTCATTTGATATTGTTCGAAATCTTTTTTCTTTGAATATGTGGACTAATTTTCAAATCTCCTACCAATTTCTTCTGCTTATTAATTTTATTTAAATTCGATGCTGACGGGAAAGGTTTTATTTTTCTTACTGTTTATGTGTTTCTGGTAATCGGTTTATAATAGAAGGCTTACTAGTTCGTTTAGAAAATGCTAGACTTTATGCTTTGTCTTTTCATCTTGGTGATAGTTGCTAATTTTGAACAGATCACAAGCACACTTGAACAAAGATGTTACAAGGAGTTGAGAACTGAAAATTTTCGATCTGCCAAGATTGTCATGTGTATCTACAGGAAATTGCTAATTTCTTGTAAGGATCAAATGTGAGTTTGCCTTCCCTCGATACGTATTTGTTCTTTCCGTATGGTTTTCATATACATCACTTTGTAATGATATCTTAATACAGGGTTCATGTACCTGTATCAATGGCAGATGATCTGACTGTCAAATTACTATTTTAGTTGTGGCCCTCCTTGCCATACTGGGAACAGTTCTCTGCAAAAAATTTTGTTGGTTTGGTTTTTGTATTTTATTTGAGAGTACTATTATGGAAGTAGGTGTAACTGTTGAGTTATATGGTGGGGAACTCTATCATGCTTGTGCAGCCGAGTCTCAGGGAAAACATTTACTGAAGGCATACTATATGAGCAGGATCGACTCTGGCATTTCCTGCACAAAAACAACGGATTTGTCAACTTATCTAGTGGAAATTAGATTTTTTTTTCTTAAACAGTGGTTTTGTGGCTGGATTGGTTCTTAATAGTTGCAACTTAGAGTTTAGTTAGTAAAGTATAAGTTTCAGCAAATAAATTGTTGTGTATTTAAAGAGACCACAAGATAAAGAGCTTTTTTTTCGATTCTTTTATTCAACTGTGGAATTTTGTCATAGTATTTATGTTGGGCTGCTTGGAACCTTGTACAACAACTGAAAACATTCACCCATAATACTCTTCAGCACTGATTTGCAAACTTGGAATAATAGCTTTCAAGTGAATCTAAAGCAATTAAAGTCTATGGATGCGCTCCATGGTGATTTGCTCTCCATTTGTTGCCTCTTATTATTAGCTCAAAGGAATGGCTTATACCATTTTGCATATTTCATGTGGCCTTTTTTCTCTATCTCCTGATCAGGATAGAGGCAGAGTCATTTGTCTTATATCCATCGACTATGCGTGTGCTGTCTAACCTTAACATTATGTTACAGGCCTCTGTTTGCAAGTAGTCTACTAAGCATAATTAGCATTTTGCTGGATCAGACAAGACAGGATGAGATGCAACTAATAGGATGTCAGAACCTTTTTGACTTTGTAAATAATCAAGTGAGTTTTAATGGTGGATATGTAAACTTTCCTTTTGATTGTGAATTTTACTCGTCGAGGTCTTCATGTGAACATCCAAGTTTTTCATAATTAATTTGATTTTGTAGAGGGACGGCACCTACATGTTTAACTTAGAGGGCTTTATTCCGAAGCTCTGTCAGTTAGCTCAAGAACTTGGCCAAGATGAGAGAGCACAGCATTTGCGTGCGGCTGGTCTACAGGCACTTTCTTCTATGGTATGTTCTTTTGTTCCAGTTACTTGCATAACCTTAAAGTTTCATATGACCTTATATTTGTGGAGAGAAATAGCTAATGAGATAAAGATACTGATGGTATATTAACCATCTTGTATCTTCTGATCAAATGGAAAGAGGAGAGACAGAATATTGTCATTCTGTTCACCACAGAAACATGGGTACAGCTCTCTTCTCTCTCTGCCCTCCCCCTCCCCCCCCCCCCACAATCATTTCAGTTTGAGTCATCATTAGAACTTGGTTATGAAGCTATTCCTAAGCAGGTGTTGATCCGATAGCATCATGGCATTAGCTCCCTCTCACTTAACTCATTGAAGCTCTCTTTTGAGAGAATATAAAGTGGCAAGGGACCATTTAATGTCATTTCAGTCTCCAATAATTTTAGATAAGCACTTCCTTTACCTTTGAATTGGTTTTATGATTGCATGAAGAAGTTGCTCTTGCGCTGTGAAGGCAAAGGGCATCCTCATATCTTTGAATCGTCTGGTGGTGGCTTGTTTGAGACAGAGACACCTTGCATTGTGGGTCCATAGCCTCCGAAACTTCCCATCTCTCTGGCTGGTGAATCAAGGACTGCAGGAGAATGTGAAGATTTGTGACATGAGACCCTAGTCCCACATAGATTTGGAGTGAGAATGCTGTACTATCTCTAGGTAGCACCCACTCCATATAGACAAATGGAGTGCTCTTTTAAGGATTTGGCCCAACTGAGCAATTTTATGGACCATTTGGCCTTGAATCAAGTGACTTTGAAAAATTTTCTTCTAATTCATGTCTGCAAAGGAAGAATGTGGTTTGTGATTGAACTGAGAGGAACAAGGTTTGCACTTTTTAGAGCTGTAACTATTATTGTGGTCTGTGAAGGAAATAGTCTATTGGGGTAATTCGAGGATAGTGTAGACTCACAAGGAGAGTGGGATATCTAGAGCATTGGTCAATTAGATTTGTAAAACATATGGATGCCTGATCTGCTTGTAAGATATAATATTTTATTTTGGACTAACAGGGGATGTTTAGCTTGTAGCGGTAGTTGCATTGTATGCATTCTTAAGGTTTAAGTAATCGCCTTGCTGTTCATTGGTTTTAATGACCATTCGAGTATTGCCTTGTGATCTGCACGCTAAACTGACGTATTCTCGTGCAGATCTGGTTCATGGGTGAATATTCACAATTTTCAGATGAGTTTGACAATGTGAGTATATCAAAGTGCTTTCTCTTGACTGTTGCCTGAATAATTTAGCAGATTCTCATTGCAATTCCACGTCTTTCAGCATCTGCACGAAGTTCATGTCTTGATGATGACACTCTTATTCTGGTGAACAGAAATCTTGCTTATGTAGAACGCTATACATACTTTGCACCTCAAAGCATCATGCCGAACTTTAGATCACAACTGATGCTAACAAAAGCTTTGGATTACAGTTTACACATCATTGCACAACCATGCACCTTAAAACAGCAAGCCTAACTATGCACCTTAAAACTGACCCATGATATTTCTTTTTTCATTAAATGTCAATATTGACTATTCCCTCACTCTACACATTGCAACTAAAGCTTTGGATCAAACTATGCTGACCAGCATATGACGATCCTCAAAGGTTTATTTCCATTAGAGTAATTGATCTCTATGGTTTAAATACGAAATCTTCTTAGCATCTTTGCCATATTGCAAATAACAATCGGCAGATTTAACTATGAATCTGCAAGTCTGTTGCCATTACATATTTACTTTCTCTTTTCCCTTTCACTATTAAGGTGGTCTCCGTGGTCTTGGAAAATTATGGGCATGCTAAGAAAGTCTCTGAAGACCCAAACAAGCAAGGTTCTGAGAATCGTTGGGTACAAGAAGTGCTAAAACATGAGGGTCATGTCTCCGCATCACCAGAAGTCACAATGAGGGTTCCTTCTTGGAAGAAACTTGTTAATGACAAAGGAGAAGTAAATGCGACAGTGTAATCTCTCACGAAATGGAATTGATATTATGCATTTGCTTTTGTCATAATTTGTAATTAATAACTGTCTAGAATTTTACTTCTCCTTTTTATGCCAATAGGGATGTGAAGAACCCTTGCTTTTGGTCCCGCGTTTGTGTTCATAACATGGCCAAGCTAGCCAAGGAGGCGACCACAATCCGGCGTGTGTTAGAATCATTGTTCCGTTATTTTGATAATGAAAATTCATGGTCTTCAGAACATGGTCTTGCTTTTCCTGTCCTGAAGGACATACAAGTTTTGATGGAGAGTTCTGGTAATTGGATCTGTTAATTGCACTAGAAACCCATTGCCAATCTGGAAACTTACTTGTTTGTTCATGACAGATCCTGTTTTTATTTTTCCTCACAGGTCAAAGTACACACTTCTTGCTATCCATACTAATCAAGCATCTTGATCATCGCAATGTCCTTAAACAGCCCACTATACAGATTGACATTGTTGAGGTGACAACCTTCCTGGCTCAGCATGCAAAGGTTGAACCCTCAGTAGCCATTATAGGTGCCATAAGTGATGTCATGAGGCATCTGAGGAAAAGCATACACTGCTCGCTTGATGATGCTAATCTGGGAGCAGATGTAATTAAATGGAACAGAAAATTCCAAGATGTCGTGGATGAGTGTCTGGTCCAACTGTCTCTTAAGGTTCTATTCTCTAATTTTTGCGCCCTCTGTTTGGTCAATTTTTTTTGCTTGTGAGGCTTGCATTTCGTTTCTTTTTTCTTTCTCAGTAAATGCTTATTGACCTGTTTTCTGTGCTATTCACAATACTTTTATAGCTTTTTCCGGGACAGATAATGATGAATTTTGTACATGATGTTGGGTTATAGACTACATTGATGTTGTGACAGGTTGGAGATGCAGGTCCAATACTTGACGTTATGGCTGTCATGCTGGAGAATATCTCCACCATTACAGTTATAGCCAGAACAACAATTTCTGCTGTTTATCGCACTGCCCAAATTGTTGCTTCTCTACCAAATTTGACATATCAGAATAAGGCAAGAAGTTAAGTTTAAGTATTTTCATTTTTATGTCTTTGCTGATTGCATCTTGAGAAATGATGTTTACTTCCTCCTCTTTTAGGCATTCCCAGAGGCTCTATTCCATCAATTACTGCCAGCTATGGTGCATCCAGACCATGAAACAAGAGTTGCAGCTCACCGCATCTTTTCAGTTGTTCTTGTTCCATCTTCAGTTTGCCCTTGCCCATCTTCTGTAATTTCTGAGTCCAAGAAGGGGCCAGACCTTCCTAGGACGCTTTCAAGAACTGTCTCAGTATTTTCATCTTCTGCTGCCCTCTTTGAGAAGCTGAGAAACGAGAAGCTTCTGGCGAGAGATCATGCTCCTCTGGACGATAAAGAGAACAGTGAGGGAGATGCAAGAAATAACAACATTGGGATGCTGAGCAGATTGAAGTCAACATACAGTCGAGCATACAGCATCAGAAATCCTTCTGTACCACCGAATACAAATGGAAATCCTTTCAGCAAATTAAATAAGGAACTGGTGAGTCTCAGAGATGCATCTGTCAGTTCTCCTCTTGTTTTTGTTGAAGGGTAGCTTCCCAATACCAATTTATTGACCACATGAAATTTCTGAAGCTAAGAAACTCAAGTTTGTGCTCTTATCTAATCAGTCCTAGATTGATGCTCAATGACAAATCTTGGCCACCCCCTTTTTTGTTTCACTGAGTCTTTCATCTTGCTGCTTTCTGATGCAGAAGTATTCTTATCTCTAATAAATCAGACCAATTTGTCAATATGTTGATAGATGACTATGATCTATTTTAGCATCATTTTCTCATGTATGCAATTCTAACTTTTAACTGGAGATGGAAATGGTATTTTCTCGTATATCAATTTGGTCATTTTTGCATGGTGAATAATATTTTTCTTTAGGCATAATAATACATATTATCTATATGCATGAGATGACAGTTTTAAGTTTTTTGGACTTCAGGAGGCTGTTCCTCTCAGGTTGAGTAGCCGCCAGATCACACTTTTACTTTCATCCATCTGGGCACAGTCCATTTCCCCAGCAAACATGCCTGAAAATTTTGAAGCTATTGCGCACACATACAGCCTTGTATTGCTGTTTTCTAGAGCCAAGGTATGATTTAGATCCAGTTCTCAAGATTGTATAGCGCTACATGTCATGCAAATGCATTCCTTCTCATCATGTATATTCCTGTTGTCACACCATTGAAAGAAACACTGCAGTTCAGTTGCAAGAGGATCCACGCAACCTGCCCCACTTAATGGCAAAAGACTTGCTTTGTATTGTGGTTGTTCTCCATGATAAATGACTTGGATGTTATTTTTACCAGTTTCACAATACCAGAATGTGGTGTTACTAAGTTAGGATTGTGTAATCTTGCCTGTCAAAAATTTTTTCCCTGTTTATCTGAATGCTACCTTGTAAGGATTCCATGTAAAAGCATGTGTGGAAAGATATCCAGAAAAAGGGAAGTGTGGCATGCTTAACATGATGAGCGCGATTTGGACCATAAATTTCTGGTCATTTACTCTAGGAACAATTCAGCTTTTCCTACTTTTTTCTTTTGGGACATTAGGGGCAGTCTTAGGACATTTGGACATGGCAAACAAATTGAATCAGGTTTTGTTCCACATCAGGCACCTTTGGCTCTGTGATGTTTGATTGGGAAAAATTTGTTCCTTTGGTCATGTTCGACACATAATAAACTTAGCCTTAACGGATCGGTGATTCGGTTGCATATTTTCATACTTTGAGTCTGTGATGAATGATTTCATGTACAATGCCAGTCAATGTAAATGCTTGTAACTGGCTAGAAAAAATGTAAATGCTTGTATTTTAGTACTTTGATGGTAATATTTTGATGAATAAAATTTCTTGACTCTGTTCCTATATATTTTGTCTTGCCTGCAGAATTCCAGCAATGAGGCGCTGGTTCGAAGTTTTCAGCTCGCCTTTTCCTTGCGTGATATTTCTCTCAAAGAAGGAGGTCATCTACTAAATTTCTATTTTATGCATTATTCATGGTTTTACCGGACAAGGATTGATGTTTCTTTTCCTTTTGTGATGACATTCAGTTTTTGCGTGCCTAGTACTGTAAATGATTGTTCTTGCAATTGCTGATGTCAATTAAAGGGACTAGTGATGCAAAGATAGGTTCTCTATATTTCAACCAAATAGTAACATGCAATGTCACTCAATATGTTATGTTAAGCCAGGTTGATTGAAAAATGACAGATGCTTTAAATGTGGGTTGGATCCTGAACCACCTGGACTACATAAGAAAGCCCTTTTAACGCATAACCATCAATGAAGCTTTAGAAAAATTTTCTTTTTAGGTTCTCTTTAGCATGCAAGAGTTGTTTTGTTTGATTGACTTAATTTTAAAGTTTTCCAGCAGTGTAAACTGCTGGGCAATGTTTCTTGACTTGCTGGGGCTTTGCTAGCTTTGATTTCTTGAAATGTTGTTGATTTTCCCATGCCCTACCATAATAAGATTCAAAGTAGAATTACTTGATGTCAATTTGATTTGAGAATTGTGTCCCTATGAGGCTGATCATCTCTTCATTGCGGGACGGGAAATGCCATAGCTTCAGGTTCCATAACTTATAGGATTTCTATGCTTAAAGCTGATAATTTCAGTCTCAGCCAACTAATTTGACTTTGCATCAATTAATAATTCTTATTATTAATTTCCTGAATTGAAAAAACTGTAGATGTCTGTGCCTATGCGGAGATGACAACAATCATTGTAATCAGGAGGTTCTTTTGCTTACTTCAGGTCAATAATTTGAAAAAGAACGAAAAGAATACTTTTGTCCATGTTTCGTATATAATCTGAAAGACAAGTTAAGATACCACAGTAATGGCTCACTGTAACTTTTACTAATCGCAAAGATGCTGACATAGATTATGCCATTCTAAAATGTTGGATTTCGACGGGCTCTACTTCCAGTAGAACATCTGCTATATCTCACTCTAAATCTGGCTCATACGCTTCATTCTGCAGGACCGTTGCCACCATCACGTCGGAGGTCCCTTTTCACGCTGTCTGCTTCAATGATCATATTCTCTTCAATAGCTTACGGAATTGTTCCACTTGTTCATTGTGCCAAGATAGCACTTACAGAAAGAACGGTGCGAGTTTTATTTCAACCCCTCAATAATCTTTATTTTGCAAGGAATTCTCCATGCAAAATGAATACATTCCCTTCTATCACATATCACACTCTTGTCGTGGAAATACAGGAGTCTTCGTTTTTTCAAAAAGAGATTCTTTACATTTTCCTCAAGTGTCCAGTCAAATTGTCAGCAATAAATAAACTTTATTAGGTCTAATAATCTTTTTGTGCTGGAATCAGGCTGATCCATTTCTGAAGTTAGTTGAAGATCGCAAGTTACAGGCTGTAGGCACTGGATCTGGACATCAAACCAATGTTTATGGATCGACAGAAGATGATGCCGCTGCCTTAAAATCTCTCTCTCACATTCAGTTCACAGAGGATCAAACAAGGGAATACTGTGCTTCTGTAATTTTGAAGACTTTGGGCAGCTTGCCGGAAGTAACTTCTGGATATCCTTTATCACCTGAATGTTATTAGATGCATTGTATATTGAATTTGGCATATTGCTTGAGCTCCAACATCTTTTATGCAGCCTGAGCTGTCCACCGTTAGGGAGCAACTTCTCAGTGAATTTTTGCCTGATGATGTCTGTCCCCTGGGGTCCCAATCATTCACGGACTCTCCATGCAAAGTATATCAGCTTGAGTTGAGAGCGAGCGAATCTCATGATGATGTAATTCGTGTGGCCAATTTTATTTACTTTCTTTCTATATAAATGACATTAACATCAATTTCTGTTTTTCTTTTTATCCAAAAGCCTCCTTTATTACATGTGGAAGATGATGCTTTTGCGGATTCATTTGAAAGTCAAACTAAACAGAATTATGAGGACATTGCCGGCGGCGTACCCAATCTCTTGAGCATAGATCAACTTCTAGAATCTGTATGTGATCTGTATTATTGCTTAGCTACTACTATGGAATTGGCAGTTATTGATTCTGCAAAGTTTGAGTTTTGAAATAGTTTTTCCTTACATAATGTTGGTTTGGTTCTCCAATTTTTAGGTACTGGAGACTGCACATCAAGTAGGGAGACTATCTGTTTCAACTGCCCCAGATGTGCCTTACAAGGAAGTGGCACGGCACTGTGAGGCACTTCTCATAGGAAAGCAGCAGAAAATGTCCAACTTGATGAGCGTCCAGCAGAAACATGAAAGCTTGAGAAACTTAAATTTGCAAAAGAATAATGATGTGAAGATGGGATCTCATTTCCCTGCAGAGATGGGTACTCAAAATCACAGGGTAAGTGATTCATAATTTAAGTACCATAATTTGTCTGCTTGTGTTTTTCGTATCCATGCCTTTCCCTGGTGCCTTCTTTCTCTTTTGCCTTGTGTCTTCTTTCTACAAGAGAGAAGCCACAAGGCAAAGGCATCATATATTAAGCCAAAATGGGCAGCACCGCATTACAATGTACGAGGTCCCCTACCTTTGCTCTGTAGTTCATTAAACGGTGCTACATCCTCAGCCTCAGGGTACTTGATTTAGTCAATATAATTTCCGAGCTCCCCTACCTTCTCGGTAGTTTCTTTTAGAAATGCCAGCTTCTAACATATTCAACCGACAAAAAACCATTGCAGGCTGGCAATCCTTTCCTGGATAATGACCATAATGCCAATATGCAGAAACCAACAACTAGCACTGCCGCATTATTGTGTTCGACTGAATACCAGCATAACCCGAGCTTCTTCAGACTACCTGCGTCAAGTCCATACGACAACTTTTTAAAAGCTGCAGGTTGCTGATCCTTCAGTAGTATGAAGACGACATGGTTTAGAATAGATGGTGCACTGGCATAAAGCTAGTGATGGTCGGACATAGAGCTCAAAGACTAAGCGGGCTTCAAAGCATGTGTCGCCTAGTTATGGTACATCCAATCTTCTCGGAATGTAGGAGAAGCTGGTCAAGGTTCAACGATTTTGTCACTCCATATCCAATTCTTTCATTGTTTAGTTGTTGCCCAGATTGGGGGGACATTCTCATGATTCCTTTTCCTGAAGTGTTGGTACCACATCTGGGTTCACGTACAGTCCTTTTGTTGAATCCTTTTAATGTGTAAATAGGGCTTTCAGTTCTCTCTCCTCTCTGTTGTTTTATTTTTTCTTTTTCGTATTCGTATGGAGATGTAGGCAAGTTTGGACGCCTGGAGGCAAATGACATTCTCCTCCTAGATTTAACTTCTGGAAATCCTTCTACCTTATTACTAAAGACGTTGAGTCCATCAACTCCATTTGACTGCCAAGAGCAAGCAGAGTAGCTTTCATTAGGATCGTGCTGAATGTTTGATGGTTCATTCCATTCTCGTGGTTAATACTTTGGAGCATCTTGTCAATGTAATATGGTCGCTTCCAACAATACCATGAATTTCAATCCTACACCTTGTTGGTTCTCCCATCAATACTCATCATAAAACATGAGAAAACATCGGCTTGTCTCCGCAAATCTCGTAATCAAAAGTTTTTTTGTCATGAAAATTTATGAATTCTCAAAAATCTCAAGCTAAACAAATCGACCACTCCTCTTTAATCTTTATTTCCGGGCAATCGGCAAGGCTTAGTTGGAGTAAGTTATCTATTCATATTTAGTTTTCTAAAAAGAAAATATTGACATGTGGATTTATTTAGAATTCCTGCGCAAACTTCTTAAAACTCAAATTTTTTAAGTTTAATTGTAACAGATTGGGAGGGAGCACTTTTGGGCGATCTGGGTCGTTCAATTCGAAAGAAAGAAAGAGACTTGTACCATCAACTGAGAGCCTGTTGTCCATATTTTCAAGCAAATGTTGTCAAAAATGAATGAATAACTTTTAAGAATACACTTACAAATAATTAGTAATTTTAATAAAGGGAAGGAACTTTTTATGTGGGGTTAGCGTAACACGTGATTAGCCATTTCATTTTAAGTCGAAATAACTTTCAAGATACTTAGTAACTCTAACTTCTAACGTGGATATGTAAATACGTGAATAGTATTTTTATAATATTTTGAGGTAACTTCGACTATGCTCAGTAACTTTTTCGATCGAAAAAGTCATTTTTTTACATGGTCAGTAATTTTTACATTGCCCGGTGACATTTAAAATGTGATTATTAATTTTATTTTATATATAAGTGAGACGCTTCGATATTCTTGATTAATTTTTAATGCAGAAAAGTGTCGAGCTTAACGCGGTCAGTAACGTCCCGTTTACTAATAATACAAGTGATCAGTGGACCTCACATGAAGATGGCTACGGCACCTTTCAGGGGCACGGGACCATGGAAGAAAAAACCAAGAATAGGGTTGTCTGTCGCAGCAGCGAGACACGCGCGGCAATAAGTACCGCGAAGGCTCGAGAAGCTATCGAGAGAAGAAACTTGAAGCAGGTTGCGTTCTGGTAAAGCCATCTTTCTTCTTCACGACATACTTCGGAGCAAAGCTTTAGGAGGTCTGGTCTTAGGTGAGTGAAAAAAATGTCATCTTGTAGTGCCCGAGCATGTTTTCTTCTCATTTTTCGTGTATTTATTGATATGGCTTTCTTCCTCGGAAATCTTTTGGCTCGCTTGGAAGCTCTCTGTTCGGGTGTTGTTGCGAAAATGCAGGGAAAACTTGGGAAGGTTTTTGTTTTTGGGTTTGAGCTACTTTGTTTTTTATTGGGTGTGTGGGGGAGAGGTGGAAATCCTAGTAGGTTTCACTGAAACGTGTATGAGCACTTGCTGGGCTGGCTTACTTTGAGATTGTGGCAGGGATGGTACAGTATAGATGAGGAATTTTGGAAATTAGAAAGTGTTGTGCAGCTGTATGGACTTGGATATTAGAAAAGAAGAGGCAAAATTAAGTTGAGGATAGAGAAGGGTCCTCAAGGTGAGTCAGACCTGGTTGTGCTGTGACCATCTAAAAATTAGCTCCATCATGGTCAATGATATGATAATGTCTAGTAATTGGCATGAGATTGCAGCATAGTTTTATTAGTTGTAGAATTGGTCTCAGGGTTCATTTTCTTGGGCTGTTTGAGTTGGACTGACACATCGTTGGTTTGCTTAGTCTGAGGGAGTCGTTGTTTCTGCTTGTGAATTCTGAATCTTATGAAACACTTGTGTTCGAGATCATTGAAATTGTTGCAGTGAAAGAGCTAGGCATGCTTAGCACTAGATATCATAATCAGAATTCTCCTGTTAATGTCTCAGTTTGGTATCTGTGTTGTCTATCCCTCACCATGAAGTTTGTCGCCTCTATTTTGTTTAATGCAATTAACAACCTTGATTCTGCCACTTGTTTGCAATGTTTTTCCTATCGCCCATATGGATTTCAGGTCGCCAATTTGGGCAATGTTATAGGAGACTGAGGGCAACCGTAGTTGTAAGGATCCTTTCCATCTAAAAGAGGAAATCAACTAAAAATGGAGAATGAACGTCCTAAACTCAATCTTCAGAGCCTTCTTTATGTATATACATACTCAGATCACTATCTCTTTTCTCGCTTATGTTTCTGTGGTTTCTTCTATTTTTTCTATCCCGTTAGATTTTTCAGTTGGAAAAATGTCGGCCAAGCACATAATAACTGCTGTGCTCGGATCATTTGCAATTGCATTTGCAGCTGACCACTTTATTGCCGACAAGAAGATATTTGGAGGCAAGTGAAAGTCACAATTGTCTTTTTTGACTGCTGTGTTTGGATGCATCTCTTGACCAGAAAGTCGTGAATGCGAATGCTATCTAATTTTCTTTGTCCCCTGTTCTTTTGAGTATTCAGGAACCACACCGTCGACCATTGCTAGCACAGAATGGTGGGAAGAGACGGACAAGAAGTTTCAGGCATGGCCTAGGACGGCGGGCCCGCCAGTCGTTATGAATCCTATCAGCCGTCAAAACTTCATCGTCAAATCCCGCTCTGAATCTTGAATCATAACTGTCTTGGATCTTTGCCTTTTGTATCTAATGCTTTGTCGACTAGTGTAGCAAATAGTAACTGGCTTTCGGTGATAGGCATGTCCTGGCTTGAATATTATGTTTGTATGAAGTCTTCCTAAAATTTGGTCTAGCAACTCGCTATACGGTGCGGAGGACTTGTATTGGTTCAGTTGTAGCACATGCTGTTGGTGTCAGATGCTCGATATCTTTCTGTAACAACACGGCCGTCAATGTGAATAATGCTATCACTCAGTTTTTCTGCGGAAAAGAGACTTAATCATGAATGTGTCTTTTCGAATCCTACTGTGTACTTGCAAAAAATTCCATGCTTCTGAGCATTTCCATTCAAACTCTGTCAGCCAAATTGAAATGTGCAATGAGGCTAAAGGCCACGCATATGTGTTGGCACTCCTAAATCTTTCAATACGATGTAATGGCAATCCCGCAACTCTTCTTAACACCAGAAATCTTTCATGTGCATCGAGTATCATGGAGTGTTACTTCTTAACCGTCTGTCATGAAATCTTCTTATCGGTGTCCATTTCATGCAAAAATGGGGTTGTTGCCTTGCAACTAACTTCCACTATTTAGCATCAATGTTTGGGACAGAAGAATTAATATAAATCAGAGACGTCATGAAGCAATTTGAATGGATGTTTACTTTTTTACTTCTGTTTGTTTTATTTTTTTTGTTGTAGTGTAGGCAATTGGACTCTTATTTAATATTGAACAGCAGCCACACAAAATATGGACATAAGAAATTATATAGCATTTCTTTGATTATCTTCAGGATATCTTTTACTGGAAATCTTAAAACTTGTTATGAAAGTGCAATTAAGTCCTAAAATTTGCTAAACGTGCAATCAAGTTCTAAAACTTATCAAATTAGTGTAATCGAGTCCTTTCGTTAACTCTGTACAACTTGGCGAAGGAAAAATACTGACGTGGCTTTTTTTAAATATTTTCTGTCTCCTAAGTGGCTAAAATCACGTAATTTTGGTCAAAATATGATTTTTAATACAAGTTTCATTTAATTTAAATTAAAAAAAAAAGAAGCTGAAAACAAGGCAGCAAAGGCTTTGAAGTTCTCGATGCCACCACCTCACCATATCTAGGAAGGGCCAATGATGGTGGGGGAATGGTTGGTAAGGGTTGCCGAGCCCCAGCCAAGGGTTAGGGACCCTCGCTGATCGTAGGCAAGGGCCGCAGGCCCTTGCCTAGCCCTTCCTGGCAATGGTGGGGCAGCCCTCGCCGCCTGATCCAACTGTCCCCTTTTTTAAGCTCATTTTTTTAATTTAATTTAAATATAATTTGTATTAAAAATTAGATTTGGACCAAAACAATGTCGTTTTAGCCTTACATTTTGTGTTTTAGCCACGTCATCATCACATAGGGTAAAGAAAGCATTAAAAAAAGTCACGTAAGCATTTTTCGTTAGTCAAGTTGGACGAATTTAATAGAATGACTTGATTGTACAAATTTGGCAAATTTTAGGCCTTGATTGCGTTTTTTTACAAGTTTTAAGACTCAATTGAATTTCGTAATAAGTTTTAGTATTTCTAGTTCACATAGTGACATATCCAATTATTTTCTAATATTAAAAAGTCTTTTTCCAATTTTCAAAATTGTGGAGGGGAAACAGCACATATTTCTAAGCCTCTCATTCTTGTAGAAGGACGAAATAGTGGGCATCTGCTACAGGGACAAGCAACGAAAAGGAGCTTATTCTTCTCTCTGCACATTTGAATCCTAGGAGAAGCAGAGAACAAAGAAAGGAATGTGCTAAAGATTAAAGAGAGGCAGCATAATTCAGGCTACTTTTGCTTTATCTTTCAACAGAGAGTGGTATTCTAAATGCAACAGGAACAGCATCGAATTGCTTGCGGATTTCCACCAAGAATCGAGTGAACTATGCAACAGTTTGGAATAACGTTGTCCACACGACATTGCACCATGAATATTCCTAGGACTCAGCCTATAGAACCTAGCAAAAATCATGCCTCTCTAGTAACCTTCTTCTGATAACTAGTTTAGTTCCTGCATATTGGCTAGGTTAAACCTCCTCGAAAACTAATAACACCGCACACAACCATGACTGAGGTCGTCTCTAGCATCCTTGGACCTCTTGTGGAGAAACTAACTTCATCGGCTGTCGAAGAAATTCAACTGGTATGGAGCGTCAAGGATGACCAAGAAAAGCTCAAGATCATGCTAGAGATGATCAAGAAGGTGCTCGCCGATGCTGAGCAGAAGCAAACAAAAGAGGAATCTGTGAGGCTTTGGCTGTCGAAGCTTAAGAACTTCTGCTATGATACCGAGGACATGCTAGACGAATTCGAAGTCAAGGCCTTGCAGAGGCGGGTGAGGTCGACTGAGCATTTGACCTTCAAAAGGAAGGTACGCTACTTGTTCTCGTGGCTATCCAACTTCATTTTCCAGTTTAAGATGGCACATAAAATGAAAAAACTGAGGGAGAGGCTTGATGGGATCGTTGAAGAGAAAACGCGGCTCCACTTGTTAACTAATGTTTATGAAAAGACTATAATTCAGCGGAAGGAAACTCATTCTTTTTTATCCATAACAAATGTGATTGGAAGAAACGAAGACAAGAAAAGAATAATAGAGCTGTTGATGAGATCAGATGATGGTAGAGCTGGAAAGATAGCTGTCATTCCGATCATTGGAATAGGGGGTATTGGAAAGACGACTCTTGCTAAATTGGTATACAATGATGATAGGGTAAACAAGCATTTTGTTCACAAAGTTTGGTTATCCATGCCAGTAAAATTTGAAGTTAAGCAGATAATAAGAGCCGTCATCCAGTCTCTTAGTCAAGAAGCAAATCGTGATAGTTGGAGCCTTGAAATGTTGCAAAATCACCTAAGAAACCTCGTGAAGAACAAAAGGTGTTTGTTCGTAATGGACGATGTGTGGGAAATGACTCGGGAGGATTGGGTGGGACTGAGAGATCTGTTAGAAGACGTTTCTGAAGGGAGTAAAGTCATTGTGACTTCACGGAATAAATGGATCGCCTCAATCACGGGCCCTGTCTCCCCGTATAATCTGGCCAACCTTTCACAGGAGGATTCTTTGACTTTGTTCATGAAGTGCGCCTTCAATCAAGGGCAAGAGAAGAGTCACCCGGACCTTATGGTAATCGCCAAGGAAATAGTGAGCAAATGCGGGGGTAATCCTATGGCAGTGAAAACTCTGGGAAGCTTATTGTATTCAAAAGATAATCGGAGAAATTGGGAATCTGTAAGAGATAGTGAGATATGGCAATTACCAACTGATATTTTACCTTCATTGAGAATAAGCTACGATCTAATGCCGTCTTACTTGAAACAATGTTTCGCTTATTGCTCCATATTCCCGAAGAACTACGAGTTTAACAACCTTGAATTGATCCAACTGTGGATCTCGAACGGGCTTATCCAATCCAGTGGAAATAATCAGGAGCTGGAAGAGATTGGACAGCAGTACTGGGAGGAGCTGTGGTCAAGATCCTTCTTCGATGATGCCGTGGAAGACTATCTGTTCCTGACCTTCAAAATGCACGACCTCATACACGAACTTGCCATTTCGGTGGCACAAACAGAATCATCCAACGTGAACGTGCGGTCGCAGAATGTTTCCTCGACAGCTCGGCATATATCATTTTCCGATCCATCTCTTCTACAAGAAGATGAATTACCGGGCTACTTGAGCAAACTCAGCAGCGTTCGCACCATCATGTTTCCAATAAAAAAGGAGGGTTCCGCTGGGGAGTCCTTTCTGGAAATGTGCATTTCAAGATTCAAGCACTTGAGAGTGCTATATCTACATGACTCTAGCTTTGACCAACTGCCTAGTTCCATCGGCGCTCTAAAGCATTTGAGGTTTCTTCATTTATGTGGCAGCCGTAATATCAAGAAACTCCCCAATTCGGTCTGCGAGCTCCACAATCTGCAGAGCTTAGGACTTGCCAGGTGCGAGGAACTGGAGGAATTGCCTGCAGACATCAAGAATATGATCAGCCTTCGCTTTTTGGATATAACCACGAAACAGCAGCGATTCCCGGAGAGCGGCATAGGATGCTTGACCTCTCTGCGATCTCTATTCATCGGAGACTGCAAGAATTTGGAGGCCTTGTTCAATGATATGCAATCGCTGAAGTCGCTCCGAAAGTTGTCTATTGGAGGTTGTCCAAAGTTGGCATCCTTACCACAAGGCATCATGAATTTGCGGGCATTGGAGAATCTCTGGATTTACAACTGCGAGAAATTGAAGCTGCCAGAAGGCGAAAGTGATGAACAACGCTCCATGTCAAGGCTTCAATCCTTGATGTTTGTGGGATTACCAAAGCTAGCTTCTTTCCCCCGGTGGCTCAAAGGTTCTGCAAGTTCACTGCAGAGTATAATTATTGCAGATTGTCCCAACTTGAGTGCACTGCCGGAGTGGCTGCAAAATTGTTCTTCTGTGAGAAAACTGAAGGTTGAAGACTGTCCTAGATTGTCCTCTTTACCCCGCATTGCCACATTGAGAGAGCTGTGGATAGATCATTGCGAGGAATTGAGCAGTAGAATTGCAGATAGAAGCAGTGAAGATTGGAGCAAGATTGCTCACGTCCCAGAAATTTATGTAGACAGAAGGAAGATGAAATGAATTGATTTAACGGTATGAGCAAATTCCTCCCCTATGAACGAAAATTTGATGCTTTGAATCATGTTTCTTATATTGTCTTCATTTACTTGCAGTGTCGGCTGTCGCACCATGCAAAGGAAACATGTGTTGCATGACCAGGCGGAACTTCCTTTTAGTTCCTGAAGAAAAAGTTTGGATCTTTGCTCATGGAAGATACTACCCCAATAGTGCTAAAGTCCCATGTTCAAGATCGAGAAAATTATTTGTTTGGTTGATCAGTGTCAATGTTTGTGAAACTCCTGTAACTCCACGACTCTTCTTTCTTCTCACTGTTTCTCTTCTTTTCTGTTTTGTGTGGTGTGCACTGAAGATATTGTAGATGTATCTGTCCGCCTGTGTCAGCTTTGTCGTCTTCTGAAGTTCTTCTTGGTGAGATGAAGTTGGATGATGCGGACAATTCAAATGATTGCTTATTTGTGACTTTCTGTCTGTTTCTTTGATAAACACTGTCCTTGTGTCGAGTTCTTCGAGAAAGCATAGAATGCTATCTGCAAAGCAAAAGTGGTTGCTTTGCTTTTGCAATTTCATTTATGCTTCTGTTCTGCATAAAAGCTATCTAATGTCCCATCGTTAGTTATGCTAAGTGTCGTACTTTTTCTCGAATTGTTGTTATTTATCATTCAAGAATGCCAACCTGAGCCATGTGCTTGATAAATTTTCGTCTTCACTAAAGTCAATTCCAAGCAAAAGTAAATGATTTATCGTTCTGTGTTTTGTCATTTATGCGGCAACCTAATTTCAAGAAACTCCAAGGAGTGGCTGCATTTGAGGTTTCTTCATTTATGCGGCAACCATAATATCAAGAAACTCCCTGATTCGGTCTGCGAGCTTCACAATCAGCAAAGCTTAGGACTTGCCGGGTGTGAGGAACTTGAGCAATTGCCTGCAAACATCAAGAATATGATCAGACTTCGCTTTTTAGATATAACCGCGAAACACCAGCGTTTCCCGAAGAGTAGAATAGGATGCTTGACCTCTCTGCAGTGTCTATTCATTGGAGAATTGCAAGAATTTGGAGGCCTGGTTCAATGATATATAGTCGCTCACGTCACTCCGTAAATTGTTCACTGGAGGTTGTCTGAAGTTGGCCTTCTTAACACAAGGCATCAAGAATCTGAAGGCATTGGAAAATATCTGGATTTGCAAACTGCCTGGAGGTGAAAGTAATGAACCACGCTCCATGTCTAGGGTTTGGTCCTTGATTTTCGTGGGATTACCGAGTATAGTTTCTTTACCCCGGTGGCCCAAAGGTCCTTGATTTTCGTGGGATAGATATTGCGGATTGTCCCAACTTGAGTGTATTGCCCGAGAGGCTGCTAAATTATCCTTCTTTGAGAAAACTGAAGATTGAAAACTGTCCTAGATTGTCCTCTCTTTAGTTGCCAGATTGATGGGAAGTATTTTAGTTTTTGAAAAATGTAGATTGAAGATTATTTGTACCACAAGAATTTGCACTTGCCCCTGTCTAAGGAGAAACCATTGTCCATGAAGCAAGCTGATTGGATTTTTTGGTATACAGGCATTGAGTGTTATTCAAGTGACAATGCCTCCAAATGTGGCGTTCAAGTTCACTGTAGAACTACCCTATCGAATATACATGAAACCCTCTGCGATCAATGAGGTTTAGTTGATCTATTATCTATTTCACTTAAAGATAGTCTTAGGAGTGTGGTTCCTAAGCATATCAACGAATAATATGGTCATTAGTCAATTAAGTTTGGTTGAGATTGCCTTTGTTGATTACGTACATGCTAAGAGAGAATGTTGATGGCGTACATCAAATTTTGATTAATGACCGTAATCAACAAAGTCAATTAAGGTAAAAAAAATTTGATGTTGATGGGTTTTGAGATTTTATTTCGAGTGAAGCCATCCATAAGAGAGAATCTACTTACCTGCTTTGATAGGTGAAGATCGATGAAGTACTGATATGCGTATATAGTAGGAGTAGTGCAAACTTAAACAAACTTACTAAGTCTAAAACTAGTTTTTTGGTCTATTGGAATTGTAGTAAGAAAAGGAAGTTTAGAAGGGAATGCCTTAAACTTCAGAATGATAAGGAGAGTTAAGGATGTATTTGTTTCGCGGAAAACTCAATGATAAAGAAAAATGAGAAAGCATTTTTCAGAAATGTGGTTAGTTTTTCTACTTTTGGTGAAGTGCAATCGAAAACATTTTCTAGTGTTTGTATATCATTTGGAAAATGATTTCAATCTTATGATTTTATACAAAAAAAAATTCAAACAATTTAATATTTTTTTAAAAAATCGATTTTTAATTATTTTTTGAAAAAACTCGAATATTTAATTATTTATTTATTTTTCTCTTTTCTTTTTTATTTTCTTTCCTTTTCTTTTTCCTCCTATCTCTATCATGACCAGGCGGCGACGGCCACAGGCGAGCTTGAGCTCACCGAGATTGGCCGAGTTTGAGCTTGCTTAGGTCGACCGAGCCTTGAGCTCGCCAGCCTCGATTGACCTCAAGCTAGCCGAGATTGGGCGAGTCTTGAGCTCACTAGATCTCGGCCAGCCAACCTCATGCCGGTGAGGCTCACTAGGATCTGGCGAGCCTCGAGCTCGCGCAAGGCCAGCGAGGCCTTGCTGCAAAATTGAGGCTTGCCGGCGTGAGGTTGAGTTTGCACAGGGCCGGCGACTAGCGAAGGGAGGAAGAAGGAAAAAGGAAAAGAAAATAAAAAAAATAAATAAACGATAGAAAAAAAAAGAAGAAGAAAAGAAAAGACGAGAAAAAATAAAATATTAACAAAATCAAGATAAACAATTTTTGAAAGTATTTTTACCTTCTTAGATTAGAGAATTCATTTTCCTAATTTTATACATGAAAGTTTTCCTTGACCGGAAAGTATTTTCGGCCGATTAATCATTTTCTACGAATCAAATGGGTGATAGTCTCAAAAATGGATTCCGAGAAAACACTTTCCCTCAAACAAACACACTCTAAAGCTCAGTCTACCTATATTGCCGCAATATCTTATAGTATATTGGATAGTGATGATTATGTCCTGTATGTCATTGAATATTCATCGTTTGATGGATGAGTTATGGATGTTGCTTGTTCGTTTCACGCTACACTAAAAAAGAACTGGCTTACTACTTATCGGTGTACAAATAGTAATAAAGTGCAGTTAGAGAACAATGTTGAATACGATGTTGTGGGTGTTGGCGATTTTTAAGATCATAATGGACGATGGTATCGTGAAGACATTAACTAAAGTGGGACATGTTCCGAAATTGAAGAACCCCATTTCCTTTAGTGCTTGGATTTAGCTGGATATCATCACATTAAGGTAGAGTTTTGAATGCTATTAGATGTGTCCGGTGATAATGAGAGAAATCAAGCAAAGTGACCCGTATGAACTTCAAGGGAAGAAGTGACAGATTTCGATTTGGACGTCGAATGCATGTGTTTGAAAGTCTAAATTGCGGTATATGCATTTGAAGCACATTGGCGACAGAGTCAAAGTTTTAAGCGAAACGAACCTGTTGTGTGGTCAGCTTGGGATACGCTTAAAATTGCACGAAGTCATCGGAAAAGTTGCCAATGAGCACCGAAGACCATTGAAATTTTTGGACGTACCTCTGGACCAGAAAGTCGCAAACACGAATGCTGCTTAATTTTCTTGTTTCCCAGTTTTATTTGGTTGTTCAGGAGCCACACACTTACAGCCATTGCCAGCAAGGAGTGACGGGAAGAACCAGATAAAAGAAGTTTCAGGCGTGACCTCAGACAGTAGGCTCGCCGGACGTCATGAATCCCGGCAGTCTCAAAACTTCATTGTCAAATCCCGACCCGAATCTTGAATCTGAATTGCCATGAGTCTCTGGCTTTTGTATCTACTGCCTCGTCAACTCATGTGTAGTGTGGCAAGTAGCGACCGGCTTCCTATGAAAGCCATGTCCCGGCTTAAATATTAGGTTCATGTGAAATAATCTTCAAACGTGCCCTGTCCTATTGTCTAACAACTCTCTAGAAGCCGTAATATACTAGCATCAGTTCAATTTTAACGCATGCTGTTGGTGTCCGATGCTCAATATCTTCCTGCAACAATTTGGTTTGTGAATAATACCATCACTGAGTTCTGTTGTGGATAAGAGATTTAGTCGGGAACGTGTCTTTGCCAATCCTACTCAGGACTTGTAATAACGACAACGCTCCGAAGCATTTCGATTGCAGACCTCGTCACACGAATTGAAATGTTTGATGAGGGTAAAGGCGAAACATGATGTGATGGCAATCCCGCAACTCTTTTTAACACCAGAAATCTTCAGGTGCATCGAGTATTATGGAGTGTTGCTTCTAAACTCTGTCATGTAATCTTGCTATCGTTGTCCATTTCATGCAAAAATGGGGTTGTTACCTTGCAAGAAGCAATTTGAATGGATGTTTTCTTCTTTTTTTTTTGGTCGAATGGATGTTTTCTTTTTCACTTCATGTTTTTTAACTTATTCTATTTAGCATCGATGTTTGGGACAGGAAACTTAATTCTAATCAGGGACATCATGAAGCAATTTGAATGGAAGTTTTCTTTTTTACTTCATTTTTTTGTTGTAGTGTAGGCAATTCGACTCTTATTAAATGTTGAATAGCAGCGATACAAACATCGACACCTAGAATCATTCATAATTTCTTCAATTAATTTCTAATATTCAGAAAGTCTATTTCCAATTTTCGAAATTATGGAGGGAAACAACACATACTTCTAAGCCAATCACTCTCATTCTTGTAGAAGGGCGAATTAGTGGGATCTAATAAAGGGATCAAACAATGAAAAGGAGCTTATTTTTCTCTCTGCACATTTTTATCCAATGAAAAACACAGAACAAAGAAAGGAATATGGCAAAGATAAAAGAGAAAGGCAGCAGAATTGAGGTTACTTTTGTTTTATCTTTCAACAGAGGAAGGCATTCCAAATGTAACTGGAAAAGCATCGAATTACTTGCAGATTTCCACCAAGAATCGAGTGAACTATGCAACAGTTTGGAATAACGTTGTCGATACTACATTGCTCTATGTATATTTCCGTGACTCAGCCTATAGAACCAAGCAAAATCATGCCTCTCTGAAAACCTTCTTCTGATAACTAGTTTAGTTCCTGCATAGTGGCCAGGTTAAACCTCCTTGAAAACTAATAGCACTGCCCACAACCATGACCGAGGTCGTCTCTAGCATCCTCGGACCTCTTGCGGGGAAACTAACTTCATTGGCTATCGAAGAAATTCAACTGGCATGGAGCGTCAAGGATGACCGAGAAAAGCTCAAGAACACGCTAAAGATGATTGAGAAGGTGCTCACTGATGCTGAGCAGAAGCAAACAAAAGAGGAAGCTGTGAGGCTTTGGCTGTTGAAGCTTAAGAACTTCTGCTACGATGCCGAGGACGTGCTAGACAAATTCGAAGCCAGGGCCTTGCAGAGGCAGGCGAGGCTGACCGAGCATTTGACCCTCAAAAGGAAGGTATGCTCCTTCTCGTGGCTATCCAACTTACTTTTCCAATTTAAGATGGCACATAAAATGAAAGAACTAAGGGAGAGACTTGATGGGATCAATAACGAGAAAACTCAGCTCAACTTGTCGAGTAATGTTTCCGACAAGAGTATAGTTCAGCGGAAGGAAACTCATTCTTTTGTGCCCGTTTCAAATGTGATTGGAAGAAACGAAGACAAGCAGAGGATAATAGAGCTATTAATGAAATCAGATGATGGAGTTGGTAAGATAGCTGTCGTTCCAATTGTTGGAATAGGAGGTATTGGAAAGACGACCCTTGCGAAATGGGTATACATGGATGACAGGGTAAATAAGCACTTCGATCACAAAGTTTGGTTATCCATGCCAGTAGATTTCGAAGTTAAGAAAATAATGACAGATGTCATTGAGTCGCTTAGTCCTGAAGCAAAATGCGATGGTTGGAGGCTTGAGAAGCTGCAAAATCACCTAAGAAGCATCGTGGAGAACAAAAGGTGTTTGTTCGTAATGGACGATGTGTGGGAAGTTAGTCGGGAGAATTGGGTAGAACTGAGAAATTTGTTAGAGGGTGTTTCCGGAGGGAGTAAAGTCATTGTGACTTCGCGGAATAAATCAATCGCGTCAACCATGGGCACTGTCCCCCCATATTATTTGGGCAACCTTTCGCAGGAGGATTCTTTGACTTTGTTCACGAAGTGCGCCTTCGATCAAGGGCAAGAGAAGAATCACCCAGACCTTATGGTAATCGGCAAGGAAATCGTGAGCAAGTGCGCAGGGAATCCTATGGCAGTGAAGACATTGGGAAGCTTGTTGTATTCAAAAACCAACCAGAGCAACTGGGAATCTATAAGAGATAGTGAGATATGGCAATTACAAACTGATATTTTACCTTCATTGAGAATAAGCTATGATTTAATGCCTTCTTACTTGAAACAATGTTTCGCTTATTGCTCCATATTCCCGAAGAATTACGAGTTCAACAACCTTGAACTGATCCAACTGTGGATTGCGAATGGGCTTATTCAATCCAGCGGAAGTAATCAGGAGCTGGAAGAGATTGGACAGCAGTATTGGGAGGAGCTGTGGTCGAGGTCCTTCTTCGATGATGTCGTGGAAGACTACCTGTTCCTGACCTTCAAAATGCATGACCTCATACACGAACTTGCCATTTCGGTGGCACAAACAGAGTCATCCAACGTGAACGTGCGGTCGCAGGATGTTTCCTCGACGACTCGGCATATATCAATTTCCGATCCATCTCTTCTGCAAAAAGATGAAGTACCTGGCCACTTGAGCAAACTCAGCGGCGTTCGCACCATCATGTTTCCAATAAATAAGGAGGGTTCCGCTGGGGAGTCCTTTCTGGAGATGTGCATTTCAAAATTCAAGCACTTGAGAGTGCTATATCTACATGATTCTAGCTTTGACCAACTGCCTAGTTCAATCGGCGCTCTAGAGCATTTGAGGTTTCTTCATTTATGCGGCAACCGTAATATCAAGAAACTGCCCAATTCGGTCTGCAAGCTCCTCAATCTGCAGAGCTTGGGGCTTGCTGGGTGCGACGAACTGGAGGAATTGCCTGCAGACATCAAGAATATGATCAGCCTCCGCTTTTTGGATATAACCACAAAACAGCAGCGATTCCCGGAGAGCGGAATAGGATGCTTGACCTCTCTGCGCTGTCTATTCATCGGAGACTGCAAGAATTTGGAGGCCTTGTTCAATGATATACAATCACTCACGTCGCTCCGTAAGTTGTTCATTGGAGGTTGCCCGAAGTTGGCATCCTTACCACGAGGCATCAAGAATCTGAAGGCAGTGGAGAATCTCTGGATTTGCAACTGCGAGAACTTGAAGCTGCCAGAAGGCGAAAGTGATGAACCAGGCTCCATGTCGAGGCTTCGAAGCTTGATGTTTGTGGGATTACCGAAGATGGTTTCTTTTCCCAGGTGGCTCGAAGGTTCTGCAAGAACACTGCAGAGGATAGATGTTATGCATTGTCCCAACTTGAGTATATTGCCGGAGTGGCTGCAAAATTGTTCTTCTCTGAAAAAACTGAAGATTGAAGACTGTCCTGGATTATCCTCTTTACCAGATGGCATTCGCCACATCCCGGAGATTTACATTGACGGAGGGAAGATGAAATCAATTGATTAATCGGTATAAGCAAACTCCCCCTCTTTTTAAAACACGTTGATGAGTTAAAAGTCGATGTTTTGAAATCACGTTTCTTATATTTCCTTCATTTACTTGCAGCAACTGTCACACCACGCCGATGGAACCATGTGCTGCATTGTCAGGCAGAAATTACTTTGAGTTCCTGAAGAAAAAGTTTCAATATTTGCTCATAGAAGATACTACTTTCCCAGTAGTGCTGAGGTCCCATGCTCAAGATCAAGAAATTAATGTTTGGTTGATCAATGTCAATGTCTGTGAAACTCCTTTAACTCTGCGACTCTCCTTTCTTCTTCTTCTTCTTCTTATTGTTTCTCTTCTTTTCTGTTTTGTGTGGTGTGTTCTGAAGATATCGTACAGGTATCTGTATGCGGGTGTCAGCTTTATTGTCTTCAGAAGTTCTCAGTGAGATAAAGTTGGATGATGCATAAAATTCGGATGATTGCTTATCTGGCGACTTTCGGTCTGTTTCTTTCATCAGTCGAATTCTTTGAGAAAGCATGGAGCGCTTTCTGCAAAGCAAAAGCGGTCCCTTTGCTTTAGCAATTTCATTTATGCTTCTGTTATGCATAAAAGCTCTCCAATGTCCCATCGTTAGCTATGCTAAGTGGTGTACTTTTTCTCGAATTGTGATTCATCATTCAAGAATGCCAACCTGAACGGTGTGCTTGATAAAATTTCATCTTAACTAGAGGCAATTCCAAGCAAAAGTAAATGACTTCTCGTTCTGTGTTTTGTCAACAAGTTCTTTTAGACAAACGCGGAAATCACGAGTTGACAACAGTATCACATGCCCGCTTGATACAAGTCAAAGCTTGTACGAAACTGGTACATGTTCAGTACGAAATCATCCAAATTCTCGGTAAGCTAAGCTTGCATTAATTGCAAGCATTTGCACAGCACTTGCCACTAACGATGGTCCACTGAATCTGATCTCCCCTTATAAAACTCAGCGAAGTTTCTTGTGACCTGACAACTTTTCGTTTCAGGAAATTTAAAATGAATTTAGCCAGCAGAAATCACGGCAAATTCATGAAAAGTCACGTGGGGTCCCACACACCACCGCTCATTCATTCAAAGACCCATTTGCGCGTTTGGAAAGCTGTGATCAATTCAAGTCCCCTTTGAAAATTCACAAGCAGACCGACACAATTCACGCCTCATTCGGTGCTCCCGTTCACCCACATGGGATTCTGTTTCTTTTTGTCTGAAAATCACATCGCCTTTTTCTTTTTTCTTGAACACTGGATCTTCTTGGATTGAGTATAAAATAACATTTCTATGAGGTTGTATCGTGTCTATAAGAATACGGTTGTTTCTAACTACTAAGCACAAACAATGAGTCCCGTCCTCTCTCTTTCCCTTGCATTCTCTCTCTCTCTCTTCAATATTCTCTCTGTCTCCACAGCTGTTACTCTCCCCCTGGATGGTGAGCCCTTCTCTTTCTTCTTCTTTTCTTGCCCTTTTTCTAAAGCATGTTAGTCATTTCATCAATGAGCAAGAACGACCGTTCATAAACAAAAGGACCCTTTTCTTGCTAACATAGTATAGTGAGCACCGAGCAGATTGGTGATATTTTGGTCTCTAAGCTTAGTATTTGAAAAAAGTGCGAGTTTCGATCCACTTGTTGACAAAGATCTTTTCTTCTGCTTGTTATTCGTTATACATTTCAGGACTTCTTCCAAATGGGGACTTTGAGGAAGCCCCCAAGCCAAGCGACCTCAAGAAGACAGTGATCGTAGGGAAGCACTCGCTGCCCAAGTGGGAGATCGATGGCCTGGTTGAGTTCGTCTCAGGCGGGCCGCAACCTGGTGGCTTCTTCCTGGAAGTCCCCCGCGGTATCCACGCGGTGCGGCTGGGCAACGAGGCATCCGTCTCACAGTATCTGAGTGTCAAGCCAGGGTCAGTCTATGCCCTCACATTTGGTGCCACAAGGACTTGTGCACAGGATGAAGTGCTAAGAGTCTCAGCAGCCCCTGGCCAGTCTGCAGAGTTGGGGATACAGACCCTGTACAGCAGCAATGGTGGGGACACCTATGCTTGGGCCTTCAAGGCTGCTTCCAAATCTGTGAAGCTGACCTTCCACAATCCTGGGATCCAGGAGGACCCCACCTGTGGGCCTCTCTTGGATGCTGTGGCCATCAAGGAGATGCTCCCACCCAAGTACACTCCTGGTAAGCTTTCTGTTCTTTTGAGCTCTTTATAAGCATGATAAGGATACAGAGAAAGGATTTAGGCGGACCTTGACCCCAGGCCGGAGGACCCTAGATGGCTGATACTCATTTGATATAGAAGGAGGAGCGGCTTCCTTCCCTATGGGATTGCAGTCAGTGCTTGACCAGCTTACCACATTCTAGACTAATACTGTCATTTGGCTTGCGTAGGAGTTCTAGTTCGACTAGATCTCACATCAGTCATTGTGTTTGGAAACATGGTCTTGTATTTTGCATTTGCGACTCGTGTACTGTATATTGTGCTACGAAGTAGCCAATCTGAGCATTGGATGTGCCTTGAGGTCCTGAATGTTGCCATGATGACCCCCCTCAAATGGCCGAATTTGGTCAGGCCTAGCTCGTGCACGAGCCTAACTTTTTGAACCATTGCCCACTACAGAAAAAACTAGCATTTTCAGGTTGAGTTGGGCCAGACTTGGACCAAGTCGACTCCAAGCATGTTAGTTTTCATGATTGAGGTGTGAGGACATTTTATGGTATGATCATGCACAGGGTTTTGCCCTTCCGGGTGACCTTATGGTAGAAGAGCATCTAGTTCAAGCTTCAGGATCATTAGTTCTGTGAACCAGGAGAATCACTCACCTAAATTCTTTTCTTTTTTCCCCCTCTTGTCCATTCATTCAGGTAATCTCATAAAAAACGGAGGCTTCGAGATTGGCCCGCACGTGTTCAAGAACTTCTCGACAGGGGTCCTCCTCCCCGCCAAGCAACAGGACTTGATCTCGCCGTTGCCTAGGTGGATCATCGAATCCTTGAAGCCAGTCAAGTACATCGACAGGAAACACTTCTTCGTGCCCTCTGGGCTAGCCGCAGTCGAGCTGGTTGCAGGGAGAGAGAGCGCGATCGCACAGATAATCCGGACGGTCCCCGACAAGTTCTACAACCTCACTTTCACCGTTGGGGATGCCAAGAACGGATGCCATGGGTCGATGATGGTTGAGGCCTTTGCGGCCAAGGACACTCTCAAAGTCCCATACGTGTCCGCCGCAAAGGGCGGGTCGAAGACGGCGAGCCTCAAGTTCCGGGCGATATCGCCCAGCACGAGGATCACATTTTTCAGTGCTTACTATCACACAAAGCTGCATGATTATGGGCACATGTGTGGCCCTGTTTTGGATGACGTTAAGGTTGTTCCTGTCAATTAGGTTGTTTCTGAGAGAGGCATAGGGCGCGGCAAGAGCAATTGCGCGCTCATATGCTAAATTGGTATTTATAGGAACGTGGCACATGTTTCCATGTTACGTTTCAAGCGAGATACAGTCCATACACATACAAAACAAGATGCACCTTCGACTATTTGAATAAACTCTTGTACTTCCAACTTTCAAAATTAGCGAGGGATCGACAACACAATGACTAAAGTCTACATAAAGCATCATGACAGAGAGACCAGAGAAACATCAGTAAATTTATCGTACTGATTCCCCATAAGAAAACAGTTGTCTGGCTTTATTGATTTTAAAGGTGGCGATTTTTTTTTTTTTTTGGACTATGAGATACGACTCGAATATGATGCGAAATTTGTTGAGGCGCATCCTATACCAAATGAACATTGATCAAAACGAACAAGTTTGACTAAGCAAACGTTTATTGCTTGACCCAAAGGGTTGGTTTGGCGTTGGGCTTATACAACTTGAAATTGCCCGTGAATCGTGTCGATCAAATTAATGATCTAACCTATGTTGCCTCTATAAACCTAAGACATTTTTTATCCTAGCTAAATGAACAAGCAAAATACTGTAATAAGGTAGTACGAGTTATTTTTTTAAAAAATTACATGAAAATTAATTTCGGGATTTTGTTGAGTCTTTTTCTCACAATGATTTGGTTTTTGTAGACAATCATATTAACCACATCACTTATACGAATGAAAGCCACAAAAACTAAATTATATCTCGAAGAAGCTATTCCCATATATAAATTAGTGATCTAGCTATATGAATCTGTAGAAAAGGTCAAGTTTTTGAACAAGCCATTTTCATAATGACACTAGCATGATATAAACACGACCCATAGAGACATACCTACGCCCCTCGTTATTTCCTAAGAGTACCTAGGCATCGATCACTCTTTCGCATGTGCACTAGTTATCTGCACATTTTCAACAGATCTAGAATATGGTTAACACTCTACTAGTGAATCAAGTACCCTGTAACTGGAAAGCGTCCGCTAACAAGATCCACAAATTTCGTACCAGTAAAAGAGAAACAATTTAGGCGATCAAAAAGTCCCATCTCAAGTACCGTCAATGACAGATCAAGGAAACTACCATTGCACACGCAATGCAATTCTTCGATTGAGCTCCTACAACACCTTAATTTCCATAAAGCCATATGATATTGTAGCCATTCAGTTCAATGCCCCGCTCGTTCCAAACAAGGCTCCATACCATTGTGTAAGTATCCGAGTTATAAACAAGCACCATGGTATTCATTTGATTTCTTCTTTCTTTTCTTAAAGTAATAAATATCTTCTCCTTCACACTTTGCAATGAAGCAAACCACACTAAAGATGTTAGGTACACTTATAAACACCATGATGCAAAAGGAGAATACTATCTAATATCTACTTCCCCTAAGTTGCAGCCAAGAGACCGAAATTCCTCTTTGCATTTCTAAGCACCTTCATTCCCACAATTCCCATTCTGCCTTGCAGTTCCACACATACCTGCAACAATTATAGATAAAAAAGTTTATGGAAAAACATTTCCATTTCTAGATTGGGAAAACAAGAATCATAAAACTGGAATCTATCTCAATACAAAAATCGGTACCACCTGTCAGATGGTCCACAGCATCAGAGTACTGCTCCTCCAAAGTTTTAAGACTTGGAGCCCTACAAAATGCCGAGTATCATAATATAGCTACCTCACTTCTTCGTAATCATGCATCATAACCATAATTCGAAAAGACTGTCCGTATTCAATAACCATGCAACATTATGGTACCCTGTGGTTATTAACCTGAGGTGCTCCTTCTGGAGGCAATGATGAGCTACCATCCTGAGTGCGACGCGAATGTTGCACAAAGCGGATCATTTCCTGATATGTGGCTTCAAACTCATCCATTCGACGCCTAAGAGCAGCATTTTCCTGTCGAGTTGCTTGAAGTTCATCTTCAATCTGATCTAGCCTGCGTTCAATTGCATCCAATCGACCCTCGAGGTCTACTCCATAAGAAGAAGAGCATCTAGATACTCTTAAATGTTTTGGATTCACACCACCACCATAAGTGATCACACGAGCACGCCGCTTGAGGACCATGCTGTTAATGGTTCTCACAAAAATCAAGAACACGTGCGCCACTTTAGTTCATATGTTCAAGAAAAAATTGTTGGAATGTACAGTCACATAGTGCAGGTGAAAGCTATTAAATACTAGATGACACAAGAATAATCTCCCCCATGTAATATTTTCCATGCCAAGTTTACTTCAGTTCAAGGATTGGCAAAGGATTTGAACTTACAATCAATCAAGCATCTATATGTATATCAAATCCTAATCAAGAATTTGGTTGCAAAGCCACCATTAAGCCAGAAAATCAACATGCTAATGATCTTTGCTTTTGAGCTCCGTGCTCATGATCTTTAAAGCCTCTGAAATTGTCATATTACTACCAAGAGCGCTTATGTGACATGACCCTTTGATGATACCCAAATAAGGAGACTTTCTAGATCTCTTTTAATTTGGATCTGAACTAAAAGCAAACCACATACCGATTTCCTAGACTAAACATCGGACTTAAATCACTAACTAAAGCATTACCA
This sequence comes from Syzygium syzygioides, assembly GCA_031216285.1. Taxonomy (NCBI): domain Eukaryota; kingdom Viridiplantae; phylum Streptophyta; class Magnoliopsida; order Myrtales; family Myrtaceae; genus Syzygium; species Syzygium syzygioides. The sequence continues at coordinate 24,514,641 of CM062242.1, read as the reverse complement.
CTCGCAAAATCTGCTAATCTCCCGATCTTCATCCAGTGTCGTTAATTAATACTGCTCCAAACATGAAACACAACAAATTTCCTCATTCCTGATGAAAGCAAAACCAAGAGATTAATAACTTATTTTGCAAAACACAATACCGAGAAACTCCCTTTCTCCAATGAGATCCACCAGAAAAAGAAAGCAAGCCCAAAGATAACTGATATTAATTCTGTCTGCTCGACTAACTCCAGGGAACATAAATCTTTTTATCAGTGAAATCGCCGTCGCACTTGGTGCCAGAATGATATACATCTCCAATTCGCAGTTCTCCAAATAAATAAAAGTTCATAAGCAAATCCTTTTTATCTGTGTGCTATCGTTACCAACCTCAACCTAGATAGTTGACCCTTTCAAAAGAGTACGTTCCTTTGCTTTCAAGGTCAAACAGATTACTACAACCGCAAAGCTGCCAGTGGACCTATACTACCACAAAATGGATGGTTGACATGTTTAGTGTTGAATGTCCAAAAGATGTGAGAAGACATTAGTAAATCTCTCAAAGAGAAGAACATTTTCTGTTGGATGTCGACAATCTAGACAGCAGCTCGACAATGAGTGCATGGCACATACAGATGCAACTTTTTATTTCATCAACTTAACATATCAACCATAAGCACCAACGTATATTTAAAACTGGCCACCACCTTTCAGGATACCATGTCAAACACAACTGCTGGTTTTGGTAAATAATGGAAGATTCCCTTTGCTATTTTTTGAAAGTAAAACCTATTCTAGATGGCAAGAAAAACCAGGAGAAACATTTCATTAACAGACTACTCGACATCAGGGAAGCACTTGAACCCAAAATGAAGGAGAATGCATCTTCCATTTAATCACCACAACAGAACTCTCTCTCCCCTAAATCCTTTTGTTGGAAGTAGGGCATCATTAATTACATATATCAAACTCTGTCTTTAGTAATATTGGTGCGTAATGAGCCTCACCTAAGAATCTGATAGGCTTAAAAAACAATACATGAAGTTGCAGAGGTATCTCCCGATCGACCACACATATTTTCTACAGGACCTTTAGACCATAAATATCTCATTCTCTTGAATGTGTGCTCTGCACTCGCTATATAGAGATACAATTTAAAAGTGGTTTTTGTCCGTTAACTTCTACAGATGTAGTTCCAGCTCTCCAGAGTGTTAGATACACAGCTTAACGTGTTTCCAGTACTTCAGGTTAAAAGCCTATTCAAAGACGATCAAAGGCATGCAAGCACTTCAGCTATAGAGTCAAAAGAATCCAGACTACTCCTTGCATTTCCATGGTGCACATCCCCTGTCGAGAAAGACGGCTTAATTCAGCCTTAGGCCACGATTCTAACCGCGGACATATAGGTGACCCACACCATTTCCCGAAGGCAACATGAGTGTCACGCTTTACGCGCGTAGCAAGTAGCAACCGACAGATAATACCATCACAACAGCCAAGGGAAACGTTGAATTGAACAAAGGGCATTGCGTGCATCTAAAGTAGGGAGCAGCAGAAACACTGCGGGACACAAACAGATCCCTCTGGGCCAAACTTCCAAACCCGAGCCGCACCAACAAATCTCACGAAATCGACCGAAACAGCCCGACGACATCCGCCACGTTCCGCGAAACCTAGGAGCCCGAAATGTAGGTAAAAGAAGAAGAATCACTCATCACGGCAAAGAACTACACCGAAGCATCGGCCACCGGGTCGACTCGAATGACTGAAACGGAGAAAAACGAGAAACGCATTGCGACGACGGAAGAGGGGGGAACCGGAAGCATCCGCAATCGCGAAAAACAAGCGGCGCCTCCGACGCGACCGCGACCGCAACCGAAAAACCCAGCGGCGGAAGAGGCCCGGGAGGAAAAAGCAAGCGCCGCCGCGTCCGCCGAGGCGCGGGGGTTTTCTTTTACCTGGGAAACGCGGTGGCGAGCGCTCTCGAGATCAGGCGCCGATCACATGAAGGCGGGCGGGCGACGGCGGAGGGAGGAGGAGGGGGAGGAGGAGGCGGGAGGAGGGAGAGGGAGAGATCGCGAGGCCAGGGCGAGGGACGGAGGAGGAGGAGAGAGAATTTTTCCGGAATTTCTAGCTGAGAGGAAGTGGTGGTTTTAGGGCACACCGGGGAAAAACGAGCAGGGGCTTGGGCTTGACGACAGAAGCGAAGTTTAATGATTATATAATTAAATTTGGCCCATAAAGGCATAAACAAAAAGCATTTTTTCTTTTCATTTTCTTTTTGGGAAAATTTTAAAAAGAGACCCTAAGTGGAGTCATTTTCTCAAATAACGGCCCGAAATGAACATTGTCTTAAATAAAAATATAGAGTGGCCAAATCGTCTCAAATAAGAGCCTAAAGTGGCCAAGTCATCTAAAAAAATGGCCTTTGGGCGGCCAATGATTATTTCATCACTGGAGAAGAGGTATTTTAGTCAAAAACATTATAAGTATATTTTTTTACTTTCTTTTTCTTTTTTCTTTTTTTTTTCTTCCCTCCTAGCCTTCATTGTGCCTAGCCGGCGGCCTTCGCCGACCTCAGGCAAGGTCGCCCTCACCAGCGTCGGGTGAGGGCTACCCTTGCTTGGGCTAGCGAGGGTCGCCCTCACCTCGGTCGGGTGGGCGTGGGGGACCCTTGCCAGATCCGGCGAGGGCGTTAGGCAGCTCTCGCCGGCGTCGGACGAGGGTCGCCTCGCCTAGGCTGGCCTCACTCGGCAACCCTTGCGAGCCCAAGCGAGGGCGAACCTCACCCATCGCCAGCAAGGGTGGTCTCCGCCGTCCTTGGCGATGACCAACGATGGGAATAGAGGAAAAAAATTGAAGAAAAGAAAAGGAAAAAAACAAAAAAGGAAAAAAAAAGAAAAAAATTTCAAAAATGTAAAAAACGAAAATATCCTTTTACCGTTGAGGTCAAGTCCTTATTTGAGACTAATATAGCCACTTAAGATCCTTATTTAAAATATGGTTCACTTCAAGTCTTTATTTGAGAAAATGAGTAGGGGTGATCGGTTCCAGGGTGGTTTGAGTTTGGACCTAGAACCCGAAACGAACCATGTTATAACCGGTTCCTAAGTTTTGGAACCTGAAACCAACCCTGTTTTTCCTAGATCCTATTTTGAAATCAACCCTGCTTTTCCGGTCCAGTTTCAAGGTCTACCCGAGAACCTATTTTTTTTTTGTTCCTTTTTCCGGTTTCATTTTTTTCTAACAAAATAATATAGGTAGCAATGAAATGATTTAAAATAAAAGATGAATAACGAAAACCATTATCCGCCAAAAGTAACAACCCCCACAATGAGCAATTGAAATTACAATCCATCAAAATCAACAATCTAAAAGCACTATGTGGCAAGACATAGTCTAATCGCATAAATTTTTGAGAGTCACATTTCCATGGAATTTATTCAACATGTTTAGCTCTTTATTTTGCACTATGATGAGATAACTCCTCGCTTCTGTTTTCAAATGAAATATCTTAAAAGAAAAATCAAGAGACTTAGCGATAAGGCATCTGCTCTCACTAGAAAAATGTCTATATATCTCATCTGAATTACACAATATTTAGATGACTTTAAGGGCCGTGCTATTTCGTTCATAGTTGTGAAACATATTCCAATATTAAACCGGAAATCCGTCGTAAAACCGGTGAAATAGGGTAACGTGATATAGGCTTTTTACTTTTTTGTACATTATCTCAAAACCGGTTCTAAAATCGATTCTAAAACAGGTTTGGGTTGATTTTTACTTTGAACCTGAAACCGAATCGGTTCTAACCGGTTCTCAAAAAATGGAACCGGTAACTGGACCAATTCTTGTTAGAACCGGTTCCCGGACTTGTTTTTCGGGTGGGTTGGTCCGGTTTCCGGGTAAACCCGGTCTGGTTGCACACCCCTAAAAATGAGGGCGCTTCATGCCTTTATTTAAGACAATGTCCATTTTAGGTCATTATTTGAGAAAATAACTCCACTTTATGTCCCTTTTTGGAATTTTCCCTTTTTTTTGTCCGTGGTGGTTGTTGATTTATTTAGGGGTAAATTATTTTGGAAAAAATCTCATTTGTTTTATTGATCTCGAAAAAAATATATCAGGCACGAACATGGTGCTAAAAATGAGAAAAGGATTATAAGAGGGAAAAAAAATACCAGATTTGGACTCCTCTAGAGATTTGATTGAAGGAGATTCATTTAAGTTTAGAATGCACGAGAGATTTATAGAAGTATATGATTATATTATTGATGGATTTGACATTTTGTCCATTACTTGATTATGCACAAGTAACTTAATGTGGTAAGTAAGAATGACTTGCTTAATCGATGGAGTGGCAGAACATCTTGCAATAATTTTCCTCAAGACATTCCAATAATGGTGGTTACTTCATGTCTAGAAAAGCAACAATAGAATTTATTTTCATATGTCAACAGGCAGCTTTTTATTTTCATTTCCAGTATTTTAAAGATTTCAGCAATTCGGGATTTAAATTTTCTGCACTAAAGAGTGCATTTTTAAAGTTTCCGTTTTTTTAACCCATCAGTTCTCTCTTATCAAATGTATTATTTTCAGACCAATAAATTTCGTAAAAAAGAAGAGTGGGCCTGTACAAGTAATTTGGCGATACACGAAGGAAATTTCCGATGTTTCATATGTGAACTACGCTCTAAAACTCAAGAAAGCAGTAAATTTTGTATAGTTGGTTTTCTTTTAAGGTGCGTGAAATTTTGAAATTTTACTCACTTTTCTAATTTTGATCAAACGGGATCATTCACCTTGAGGGTGGATTAAACTGAATTCTTAGAACTTTGGGCATTGTGATTAGGACTTCGTAAAACAAGTTGGTTTTCAAAAAATCATAATTGGAATCAACTCTCAAGACATGACCGATCTTGTTAATATTGATAAAGATATAAGAAGACTGTAAAGCACAGTATCACTTTCACAAAGGAAATCGTCGTGGTGATTGACTTACCAATCTTAAAATTGATAAACGGCTCGGCCACTAAATTCTTTTCATTGTCTCGTGCAAAGTTACACAGGAATGTAATAGATTTATTCATATTAAAAAAAGGAGGAGAAAAATACACCTTCCTGCTCCTCGTCGCTAATGCTGACCCGCGACGACTCGTGCAAGCGAAGCGATGGTACATATCCCCGCGCCATCGCTGACCCGTCGCATTGACTCGACTCGGGGCATTCCATTTCCATCGTTCCTCACTCACCAGAACACGCACCCGCGCACGACTGTCTTCTCTCTCTCTCGCGCATCTGATCAAACGCTTGAACCGCGGCGCGAATCGAATCGCCGGTGGTAGCTCGACGGCTCCGCCGGAGCTTTCTCCTCTTCCCTCGAATTCGCTCGAAATCTCTCTCTCTCTCTCTCAAAAACCGAAGGAGGTCTCCGGTTCGCGCAACCGGCAGGGAGGGAGAGGAGTTCAATTCCGTCGATCGCGGCTCCCTTTGGTGAGATTGCGAGGGCGGCGGAAATGGCGGTGGGGAGGGAGGAGGTGGAGATAGTGAAGCCGAGGTCGGACAAGAGGGAGTACCGGAGGATCGTCCTCAGGAACGCTCTCGAGGTCCTCCTCATCAGCGATCCCGAGACCGATAAGGTCCCTCTCCAATCAAGCCGCGCTCCTTCTTTCTTCGATTTATTCGTTTGTGTACTGGTTAATCTGTTGCCTATTTGTCTGTCGGCTTGTCCCTAAAGGAAACGACGCTTTTATGACGGTCTGACTTAATGGATGTGGCTTTTTGTTGTCCTTGGATGCCGCAGTGTGCTGCTTCTATGGATGTCAGCGTTGGCTCCTTCTCCGATCCCGAAGGCCTCGAAGGCCTTGCGCATTTTCTAGGTAATCGATTGTGTTTGTTTTTTTTTTTTATAATTGAAAGCATGTGTAGAAACTACAATCTCTGTGAGGAGCAGTGCCCACGCGATTATCGATTGCATATTCGTCGATTTGTGCATGTGCAGTGAGAAGAATAAAACTAGAATCTTAAGTTCAGTAAGTTTTGGGTCGAAAATGTCGATACTTTTCACATCATCCGGACCACAATTCGTATGTTGAAGGTGAAGAGAATCATTTATTCTCTGGGAAATTCACTGTTTAACGGATATATTAGTGACAAATCTGGTAGAAAAAAGGCATAAAACAAAAGTAGGTAATTTCCCTAAGTGTAGTTTTAACATCAAGTTCAGATTGGTGCTTTATTGCAAAACCATGTTTCAACATCTCACACCTTGTATTCTTAAAATACTAGTTCGTTGGGTATAAAATCGTGTTCACCTGAAAGCGATATCTTCAGCGACAAATTTTGATCTACATGATTAACTCGTTACACCTTTGACATTGATCCACCATCTTTAAATATTTCCTGATCACCTATTCTAATAAGCTAGCTGCTTGGAGTTTCTTTTTCCTCCTTGGGTTCTAGGGGCCCATATCTCATCTCGTGTGTATTTTTGCCTCAAACAGTGCTCCTTTTCCTATCATATGTCTTGGAGTCCTGCCTTCTTATTTTTGATATGTTGTTGCAGAGCACATGCTGTTTTATGCCAGCGAAAAGTATCCTGTGGAGGATAGTTATTGCAAGTTCATCGCAGAGGTAACTGCTTACATTTTTCCATGATGCATCTGGCTTATCCTGTTCATGACCGAGAGTGTTTCATGTACCTGAGATGCTTGGTAGATAGTTGAGGTGCCTCCCTTCTCACTTCGCAGTTCCTTTTGAATTTTTCTAAAGCAATCAGCATAACGGATGAGTTGCTTTTAGGTTTCTTTTTTTATGACCCTGAATGCAAGTAACTGGAACACTAAAAAAGAAACTAAAGCCTTTCTGATACTGGCGCTACAGACCAAACTCTTAAATCAACGAGTCTAATTTACAATTTTAGGATCTTAGAATTGTGCGTACTTGAGAAACAATCAAGGCCAGTTGTTCATTTTGCTTTCTTGACATTATACATGGCAATAGCTCCTTATAATGATTAAGCATTTTCTACTTGTTTTTGCTTATGTAAGTTACTTTTCTTGTTTCCCTCTCCCTTTTGGAGTTTAAATCAAGACAATTATGAACTGCTATATGCTGCAATAGCAATGTATCCATGCTTAATTTTGGGGATAGGTTAATTTCTTTAAGAATAACAAGGCCAAGTATATTGTGCTATGGCATCCCTTGTGGAATCTGAAATTGTGGTCATGAGAATCGGGAGCTTGTGTTCACTTTCTTTGGCATCAACTTCTTTGGTAATTGTAGATGAACAAGGTTTCTTGAGTGTTCTCTGTCCATTCTCTGTAAATTACAGCATCTGCACCTGCTTCTTGCTTATTTTGCTCTCTTGGGATATTTGGTGGCATGGTAGCTTGTTTTCTATATTTGGTTCCTTTATCCTCAAAGAAACTCCTTGACATGTTATATGCTTTTACATGGCTGAAGCTTGTGAAAATAACCCTTAATTTTTTATCACATTGTGATTAGCACGGGGGTAGCACGAATGCCTTTACAGCATCCGAACACACGAACTACTATTTCGATGTTAATGTTGATAGCTTTGAAGAGGCATTGGACAGGTACATGGGGAACTTCTCTTTTTTGTCAATGATAGCTTAAGGAATTTTCGTATAACTTCTGCAGTTATCGTGTTTCTTACCCGTGGACCAGGTTCGCACAGTTTTTCATTAAACCCTTGATGTCTGCTGATGCCACAACGAGGGAAATCAAAGCCGTTGATTCTGGTTAGATTGTTTATTAGGAACCTTCAGAATCGTAATTCTATTCTTCAATGTCTTGTGTCTGTTTATTTGTACGCAATCATTTTCTACAGAGGCTCATTGTTATAGCCTTTTGGTTCATGCAGAGAATCAGAAGAATTTATTATCTGATGCTTGGCGCATGAACCAGGTAAGAGTTAAATCATTGATAAAACATATTGACCTTGATTTTGACAGTCATCTAGCTGCCTTAGAAAATGCACTTTGAGGATTAGTATCCTAACCTGAGCTAAATGCTGGAGATAATGGTCTTCAACAATTAGCTTAAGCCCATTTTGTATCTTTTTATTGTATAGATAAAAGAAAAGATTATTACAAGGCACCAAGGGGTGCAAACCAATATGCAAAAAGAGTTAACTTACTGGACAAATCATCTACACTGTCTATTAAAGCATTTACATCCAAACATAACTTTCCATTATACCAAACGTGTAAAGACTTTCAACCAACTTTCGATAATTACAAAAATGCATCTCCTCTCTGATGAAAGATCTCTTATTCCGCTCTGCCCAAATCAACCAAAAAACAGCAAGAGGGATTGAAGAAATCCTCCTTTTCTCAAGACGACGCAAAAGAAGACGTTGCCAAGCCAATAACTCTCGTGCGATAGATCCTCCTATAACCCAAGATTGCACAATGCACGCACCCAGATTATTCTTGTCCCCGGACAATGAAGGAGATATCTCACCAGCTCTGCCTCTCTTTTGCAAAAAAAAAAAAAGCATCTGTTAACCAGCAGAATCCTTCTTTTCTGCAAATTGTGTAAGGTGAGAGCACATCCCCAAGAAAATTTTAAAATAAAAAATTAAACTCTAGTTGGTACTCTCACTTTCCAATTAGCTTTCCGGAGGAAAAGCCTCCTTGCCACCAACAATCTTCTTTTCAAGTAAACTAAAATAAGACTTTACAGAAGAAATCCCATCTCTACACTACTAGAAGACAAAGTATCCACAGAAGTGAGAAAAATGTTAGAGGCATATGGCAAATAGAAAAAGCTGACAAAAGCTTCAATAGTTCTCCCATTAGAATATTTTAGCTTTTGCAAGTTTCTATACAATTTCATTGCAATGCAATAAATCACTTTTGAATGCGTAAAATGATGGTTCTGTACTCTGTATAGTCAGTTATATTCTCACTAATGCTGGCGCTAATGCTGGTCCATCTATGCAGCTTCAGAAACATATAAGCGAGAAAAGTCATCCATATCATAAGTTTAGCACAGGTGAGTGTCTCAACTTTTTCCGTGTCTAATGCAGAAGAGGATGGAAATTCTTTTGTTAAACCCCTCAGTTCTTGATTAGTTAAGAATCAGATTTTAGGTCTTAGGTATGAGAGCTTAATGGGCTGAGCTACTTGAAACCAATTTCTTTTTATATTTAACTTGTAAAAGAAATGCAGTTTCATGTATGTAGTAATTGTAGTCTATTGCATCATTTGTACACTTTTATAAAAAGAAGAAGCAAGGTGATTTGTCTTGTTTCAGTTATATTATTTTTCATCATTGCGAAAACACATTGCTCCTGCTTACTGTAGGAAATTGGGATACCTTGGAGGTTCGACCGAGGCAAAAGGGACTGGATACCAGAAATGAGCTCATCAAATTTTACAAAGAGAACTATTCGTCTAATCTTATGCATCTGGTCGTATATTCAAAAGGTTTGTTTCAAATCTAGTTTCTAAATGCTGATGATTTGTGGAAAAAAGAAATACTGATAATTTGGATAATTGTATCAAGATTTTGTATTAAACTCCCTTGAGATGGGAAAAAATTTGGTAAATAATTTTCTTATTCAGGTAACATCTTTCTCTGATGTTGATGGCAGAAAATCTTGATAAAATTCACCATATGGTAGAAGAGAAGTTCCAAGAAATTCAAAATTCTGACAAAAGCTGTCCTCATTTTCCTGGACAACCTTGCACCTCAGAGCATCTACAGGTTTTCATGTCCTTGCCAAGAATGTTGTGCTTAGTCTAAGATTCTGTGGTTTTCAATTTCTAATTTAAGGGTAGAAAGGGTAAAACTTATTAAAACAAACTATCAGGATCTTGATTTCTAAAATTTGATCTCCAGGTTGTTGTGAAAACTGTCCCAATCAAGCAAGGTCACAAATTGAGAGTTATCTGGCCAGTTACTCCGGAGATTCGTCACTACAAGGAAGGGCCTTGCAGGTATCTTGGTCATCTTATCGGGCATGAAGGAGAAGGGTCTCTGTTTTATGTCTTGAAGATATTGGGTGGGTCTGCACATCTTTCACATGATTTTGCCCGTCAGCTTTCCGACGTATGCATTTGTAATTATGATGCAAAATTATGTGAAGAGGATACATCCAAAATTTTTTCACTGATGATTGCACAAATAGATCAATTAATTTTTTTGAAGAAAATGTCCACGAGTCAGTAGATCAAGTCTGACTTCTTTGACAATGTTAAAGGTAAGTTTTGCATGTCTTAATTTCTTGTGATATGTAAAAGTAATGCTCTTACTTGCTTTTAATGTCTTGCATATATACATTTTATATTCAAGTAATATTTTCGAATACCCTTAGGGCACGCGATAACAAAAGTCTTTTGCAATTTTTTTAGTGTGATGTCCTTTGTTAGGAACTGGAAATAGAATCCACATAGGGGACTCTGATGGTTATATCGTGTGGTTGATCTATAGGTGCTTTTGACGGTTGAGTTTTAATTTTACACAAGTCGCCTTTCTCTTTTTTCTGCACCTCCATTTCTCATCTCATTCACCCATTGATATGAAGAAAATAATTGAAACTAGGATGTTAGCATATCTGTGTGTATTCTCTCTTCAGAATTTTAAATATGCAATAGAAGTAGATATGGATCCTTTTTGTCTGATCTGATGCAGTCAGTCATCCTTTCTCTTTCTGAAAGATAATATATATTTTTGTCATTCAATTTTAAATGGTAAACGCTAGCTTATGGGATTTTGAAGCTTCTGGGCTCATGAAGTTCCCTGTAACTGCCTCTTTCTCTCTCTCCAGAAGAAATTTATATTTGCCAACCCACCTATTGGAAAGTGCTAGTTGTAGCATTAAGTATAGCAAATTGTCTGGTCTTCATATGGAGCTTCCTTCTATACTATTAATCAATAAAATAGATCACTTTCTGTAGGTTTGCAGAGGTTCTACTGTTTCTCTGGAAGGTTTAAAATTTTTTCTTCCTCATAAAATTGAAACGACAGCTGAATGTGCAGTACTTTCTGCTTTTTAACAACAGAAAAATCTATTGGCCAAAAGAAAAATGACCAGAAAATCCTCTGCAGAGCTGGAACTCATTCTCCTCTGTATTTAGCATGAAATAACACAACAAAGCTTGTCCATAGCACTGTCCTGATACCACAATAATGTAGTCCAGCTGCAATTAGAGATCTTGTGCATCCTTCCATCTGGCCCAAAGGCAACAATTTATCGAGATCTTGGTGGGGTTGCGTGTGACAGGCTCCCCAACCTTGGACTTTCGGATTGCTGTTGTTGCAGAGTAGCTATGGCTCAAAGCGAAAATTCTGTTGCAGGTGTGGGACCCTTATGGTAACGCTTATCAAAATAAGCTAACAGGTGGGGGACTCTAGCGCTGGTCACCTCCCCACCATTTTTACGTAAAAAAAAGGGCAATGGTTTATTAAGATCTTGCCTCTCTGACATTGTTCACCCAAAATCATGTTCGTGAGACCGTTCTCTTTGACTGTCATCTTTCCACAAACAATAGAATTGCAGAGCAAGCAAACTAGCTAGAACCTGTTAGCTTATTTAGTGACGATGATTTTGGGTTCACTTTGGTAACACGACAGACTACACTATTCTAAGCTCTTTATGGCACTGAAACTCGATGTTGGATGACCTAGGGCCTCTATTCATGCTTAGTATGGTTGAAGCAGCCTCAGTGTTAGCTTTTGAACATTACCCACTTCAGTGGTAGAAAAGTTGCAGTTTTTCCGGGGAGGATGAATCTTTAGCATGTTTTTCTTTTTCTCTCTTTTCTTTTAAGTTTTGAAGGACTCTGAGGTAGAAGAACTTATCTGATCTTACTATATTTCCTGTGAATTGCTCCTTCGTGCAGCTTTTGTCTACACAAGTACAGAAATTACATAATGCTTTGTCTTCTCTTGCCTTTTTATGGCTTTGATGTTGCAGGATGGGCTACGAGCTTGTCTGCAGGTGAAGGGGAGTGGAGTTGCGATTTTTCATTTTTTAAAGTGGTAATCGATCTTACTGATGCTGGTCACGGTTAGTGTCTTTATATTCTTCATTCTCTCCTCTAGGTTTATCATAAATAACATCTCTCTCTCTCTCTCGTGTGTGCACGCCTGCACGTGCTTTTGTTGGATTTGTTGTCTTAGGCATGTGCAGCTGTGCCATCAATTTGTGTGAGTCTGCCCCTGCTTGTATGTATAAGGATTGCATCCTGGCTTTTCCTGACCCCTTTCTCATTTTTTGCATTCTCAAGTGTTCATTTGTGTGACCACAGATATGATAGGCTTTCCATTTTCTACTTGAGTTTTTAGTGGTGATTTTTATTATAATTCATCTGTATTTGTTCGCCATCAGAATATGCTTGTTTCATTGGTGTTTGTCAACCTTCCTAATTTTTAAGGCGGAGGAATTAGTGATCACGTTGCATGTTGCATACTTGTTAAGTGTCCTAGTAAAAATAGGAGATAAAACTTGGGGTAAATTTGTGAATTTTTATGCTTGGGCAGTCTTTTATTTTCCCACTTTATTTTTCTGTTTAATTTTGCTTCTCCATGTAGTTCTTGACCAAACATTTCTATTTCCCAAACTTGACAATACTATGGTTTCATGGTGGAAAATTTGGACTTTATAATTTTTTTTACAGGCCACGCCTCAAAATTATGGAATCGCATTGACCTTTGCCTGTTGCACTTTAGAAGATGTATGGTGTTAGAATAATTAATAATGAAGCCATACTTTCATCTAACAGCTTAAGCTTTTAGAACAGTTGGCAGTGATTTCACAAAATTTCACATGGTATTAGAGCCCATGTTACCAACAAGTTTAGACCCAACAGTCACACAGGAGAGATACGACTTGTTACTGCTCCGACCTAGGGCCCGATGTGTGAGGGGGAGATTGTTAGGATTATCCCACATCGGTGGTCAAAGGGGCTAGTGGTCAATTTATAAGTGTGAGGGGAAGCCTCACCCTTTGAGCTAGTTTTTTGGGGTGAGAGAGGCCTTAGATCACCCAACACTAGTATCAAAGCAAGAGATCCCGAGTTCAAATATTTTCAGACCCCATTTGCCTCCCCAATTAAATATGTCCACACTTAGTACGAGGCAAAAAGACCAGACTAAGCATGAGGGGGAATGTTAGAATGATTAAATATTAAACCACACCTTTATCTAACATCTTAAGCTCTTAGAATAGTTGGCAGTAGTCCCACAAAATCTCACATATGACAATTTCTTGTTTGAAATTGTTATACAATGGACTTGATTTTTTGCTACCAGATACATAAGTTGTCTCATAAGGTCTTCTTATTCCATACACTATACTATACTTATAGGAGCTTTGACTTTTTTGGTCTCCCAGCCGTCTATAAATACTCTTTTTTCCATTTATCTATGGATTAGTTGGTTTTTCAAGGTTAATTCTGTTTTGTTGACTTATTTGCAGAACATGTGCAAGATATTATTGGATTGTTGTTCAAGTATGTATCTCTCTTACAGCAGTCTGGTGTTTGCAAGTGGATATTTGATGAGGTAGGCAAATGAACTATGTGGAAAAGGTTGTATATTTTCTTATTCATCACATGTGAAAGCAAAGATTGACTTCCGATAGCATCCGTATGAGCAATCTCTTCTGCTGCTATCGGTGGTTGTCTTATTCTCAGTTTCTGGATTGGCATCTCGTACACTTAGCTGCATACAGCAAACAATAAATGCATCACCTATTTTTGGCTGGTTTGTCTTCTTGTTCATAAATGTATAGTATGTTGAACATCTCAAGTAGTTTTGGCGATTGCACACAAATAGATACAGGGAAATACTGGCATAAAATGGTTATGTATTCTTTCTAAATCATTTTGAAACATATCATTATGGTGAGAAATAATGATGAGGTATGTGGTCTATTCATTTATACTTCACTGAGATACGCTAGATGATTGTCAGGCAGGTAAATCCACTACATGTTGTCATATCTATATCTGTATCTATACATTAATGAAAGTGTTTATTACTAGCACATGGTTGTGCCACGTGGCATTGTTTACGTGCAAGATTACCAATTAATTTCTTTTTCATTGACATGCTTTAATATCACTTTTTCGATAGGGTCACCCATAAGTATTTTGAATTTAACGCGTCATTGTTCACGATGTTTCGAAGTTTCCTTGATTTTCAAGTTGTATTTCGTTGTATAGTTGTTTGTCTATTTTTTACGTAAATGTAAACTTTCCTTGAAACTTATAGTCTTTTATCTGTTGATGAAGCTCTCTGCCTTGTGTGAGACTAAGTTTCATTATCAAGACAAAATCTCTCCCATTGATTATGTGGTCAATGTCGCAGCCAATATGGAGGTGAGTTAAGCATTTCTTTAAAATCTCCCTTTTGCCGTTTTCTTGATGTACATGTGTGTGGGTGGTGCCTAATTGTTATTAAGGGCTGGCTGGAATTCTTTTGATGTGGAAGTTAACTTGACATTAATTTATTGAAAAACTGTAGTTAATCTGTAACTAAGAACTCCTTTGGTTTTGACTAAAAAAGCAAAAGGGGATTTCCCTCTGTAATGTGAAAATAGAAAAAATACTTTAAGTTTTATGAAATATTATATTTGAATTTACATGTCAATATTTGTGCGTTTCAAAAGGTTTTAAGTCTTCCACATTGAACAATGGCTTATACGGGTGTATCAATGAAAAGATCATTAAAATGTTTTGAACAGGTTACTCTTTTTTATGGAAGTCCATGAGGTGAGGGCAGCTTGCCACAACTTAAAACATAAACCTGTCCCTGAAGTAGAGTGGTCTTACGCCTGCAAAGTGCTAGTTGTTCAGGTAGAATTGATTCTGAAGAGTTTGAAGGACGTAAACAGCATGACAAGTACCTGCAAAACTCATCTTGATAGAATCAGTATCTTCAGGTGTTTATCTTCAGTTCTTGGGGTTGGAGTAGATGAAATTTAGATGAGATGTAAACATTTGGTTCTTTAAGTAATCCACTTTTCAGTAAGACTTTGCGCTTAGAGAGATTTTTCTCCTTTTGCATTTAATGCACCCCATGCCTGATTGAAGTGAAATTATTGTGATTATTGAGTATCAAATGATTGACCAGTTCTTTTACTGAACTTTAGATATATTCACCTGAAGATTGGATCGTGGGATCATCTTTGCCTTGTAAATTCAATCCTGGCACTATTCAAATGGTGCTGGATAAGCTCTCTGCGGACAATGTCCGGTGAGTTTATTACTTTTCAGAGAGGATTAAAATTATGCTTTAGGGGTGATTTCTTTGTTCATTCCTTGGTTGCTGCACTGTAAGTGCATTGGAAGGTTTATCAAAGAAAATTTAGTTTGTTTGATTCTGCATGACTTTTCAAGAGGAATCATCTCGTATACACGAAATTACATGAAAACAAAGCTATTAGAACTCGTCTCCTGTTATTTTTCTTGTGCAAGAAGTTTTAGAGGGCTAAGTTCACCGGGCCCTGTATGGATGTCACACCTGCACAGAAAACCATAGGGTCAGGTTGCGTTGGTTTGTCGACTTGCCTAAACTCTATAATTCTATATGGTCTGGAGGATTTGTTTGGCAGGTACCTTGATCAAACCTGACTGCAATATTATCATTCTTTTCTTTTTTGTGTTTATGTATATCTATTTATTCAAACTAAAGAAAAAGTTGGGTTTTAGCTTCTATTATACCTAATTGGGATGAGTTTTGAAACTCCATTTGGAAAACATTTTTTAGGGTACTAATCAGGTTCGTGGTTTTTATGGGGTCGGCCATTCCAACCAATCACATTGCTATTCATTTCTGCACCTGCAAGAAGTAAAAAAAGGCGGTACTAACACATACACATCTACGTGCATGCACGCACCTGTCCAGACACACCCCTTCATGCTGGCACCATATTGTCTGTACAGAGCCAAAAACTTGGAAACGATATCTGCTTTGACATTTTTTGGCAAGATCTGCATGGGTTTGCCAGTAAGGATATTCAAGCACAGGTTACACCAAAGTCAAAATTGAGAAATCTCTTTCTATGTTTATTTTTTTTATAAAATATCTTTTATGCAAACACAACATGGTCCCTAGAATTTTTTGACAAATAGGACAATACAACTGGAGAAAGCAGCTGCCCAACTGCCATTTCGTCACCCAATTTTTAATGACAATTTCCACTTTCCAGCTTGTTCGATGAACATCAAATCCAGAATGTCCTAATAAAATCTTCACTTATCCAAGACAGTAACCATCCCTATTCACCGGATATAAGTCACGCTATCATGGTTATTATTAATGCATGCACTAAAAATTCTTTACGAGGATTGCATTGTAACTATCCTTCCTTTTGTAAATTGGAATTTTTACATGCTTACTTTTGTCAACATATTCCTAAAGGAATTAAGTCTTTTATCCAACAGAATCTTTTGGGAGTCCAAGAGTTTTGAAGGATCAACTGACATGGTGGAACCGTGGTATGGAACAGCATATTCCATGAACAGAATCTCCGTCTCTACTATACAGGCATGTCTTCCTTGTTAATCATGTCACTGATTTTCATTCTGAGTGGAGAGGTTTCACAGATGAAGTGGCACATTATGCTTTAATGAGTAAAATTTAATCTTGAATTGATTTTGACTAGTTGGCAAGATTGCAGCCACCACCGTGAATATTCAGTCCCTGCAATATTCAAAGATTTTTAGGTCTACCAAGCTTGCTGTTTTTCTTTTGGTATTCTGGCGGCGTGATTCTATTAGATACTTTGTGAATCATTTGTATAAGATGTCTGAGAGATAATCCCCACTATCCATCAGTTGCTTTTGTTATGTGTACTTTTCAAATCTAATATTGTGGACCCTCTGAGATCAACTGGTTTTCATTTCAAATGTAGTATGCAGATTTACGCTATAAGAGGGAACGTAAAAGAGATTACCTTGACATGGAGTATCATTTTTTCTTTTTCTGGAGAATTGGAAGGATTATCCTTTATAAAGTCTGTACTTGATTTGCAGGAATGGATGTCATCTTCTCCTGATGAAAATTTGCATCTACCAGTACCCAATGTATTCATCCCTACCGACTTATCTCTAAAAATTTCAGAAGAGGTGTGGTGTACAATGCATTCTGAACTTATCCTATTATTTTTTAGCTCCTATCGTGACTGATTTTATGAACAGATCAAATTTCCAATTCTTTCGAGGAAGTCATCATACTCATCTTTATGGTTCAAGCCTGATACTGTATTCTCCACTCCCAAGGCATATGTTAGAGTAGATTTCAGCTGCCCCCATGCTAGCAACTCATCTGAAGCTGAAGTGCTGACTGATATATTTACGCGGTTGTTGATGGATTACTTGAATGAATTCGGTAAGATTCTAAAGTACACTAGACGATATGATCTATATGAATACCTCATGCTATGTTTTATATCAGTCTTGATTTTACTGTTGTTATTCCTTAGAAAAATGGCAGTCAATGTTAATGTGATCTGTATAGCTTAGAATTTAGTCCCTCTTCTTCTGCAAATCTGTTCTTCTATTTATTTGTGTATTACTGTGATCATACATGGCTGGTTCTCTCCATAATTTTCTTTTTTGGGTATGTTTCAGCCTATTATGCACAGGTTGCTGGCCTTTATTACAGTGTGCATCACACCAACACAGGTTTTCAGGTACTAGTTCTAGTTTTGTCGAGCATAAAAAGACTGGGAAATGCTTTTTGGCTTTTCCTTAGTTTTTCTGTCCTGAAAAAGATCCTTGAATTTTTCTGAATGGAAATGATGTGGGCAAGCGATTCTTTAGAGTGCCCTTGTCTCTCTTGTGTATGCAGGAGTGGACATTCTATGTGCTGATCATATGTTTTATTACTTAGGTCGCTGTGGTTGGTTATAATCACAAGCTGAGGATATTGCTGGAAAAAGTCATTGAGAAAATTGCAACCTTTGAAGTAAGACCTGAGAGATTTGCTGTGATCAAGGTTAACTTTTGGTTCTCTCTCTCTCTCTCTCTCTCTCTCTTCTACCCTACCCCCCCCCCCACTCCAAAAAAAAATAAAAATAAATAAATAATAACAATCTACACCATTTACCTTCTGATTTTGCACAAGTTGCCTTAGTGATTCTCTCTTTGTGCATATGTGTCACAGGAAGTGGCAACAAAAGATTATCAGAATTTGAAGTTTCAGCAACCATATCAGCAGGCTATGTACTATTGCTCACTATTACTGCAAGATAACACTCGGCCCTGGACAGAACAACTTGAAGTTCTTCCTTCCATTAAGGGTGAAGATCTCACCAACTTTTTGCCCCTATTGTTATCGAGGACCTTCCTGGAGTTTTACGTAGCCGGTATGTGGTCATCTACTACTTCATTTTACAATCTGCGGTAGATCACTGGCATCCCTTTTGATTTTTAATTATATCTGCTGCCTCTTGTCTAGGGAATATTGAACGTGTTGAAGCAGAGTCTATAGTGCAGCATATTGAAAATATTCTTTTCCATGGTCCACAGCCAATATGTCAACCCTTATATCCATCGCAGCATCTGACAAATAGAGTAGTTAAACTTGGAACTGGATCGAGTCACTTCTACTTTGCAGAAGGCCTAAATCCAAGTGATGAGAATTCTGCTCTGGTGCACTATATTCAGGTAGTTCCATAACTTGATTTGCATATGTAGGAATGAATTGTTGGGATGTAACGTGAAGCCTGGCACATATGTTATCTTCGTAACGAAGATCACTTTGGCTGTCACTCTCCTTGTCAATCTTCACTTGTAAAGACTTTAGATTTAGAATTTACATGTGGTTATTCTCGTTCCTTTGTCTTGAAGGAGTGTAAGGCTTTATTCTTGTCTTCAGAATGATATAAATAGCCTTTATTGGACATCATTAATTCCCCTTGTTACATCCTGTTTTATCCTCCGACATTTGGTGAGTTCAAACATTAGAAGTTTGTCTTATTTTCACTCCAAGTGCGTATACTTTTGCCTAGTCTGTCCAGTTGAGTGTTTGTTTCTTCCATTTGCTGTTGGTGATTGGAAATTGGCTGGAAGACCAGAAGATGGACTTTTGGGTTTGGTAAGGATGTCATCAGATCTGTTGTTGTCTGGGGCTTGACAAAGGAAGTTGTATATTCTTAAGGATCCCATGATTCATTTTGAATATATAAACTCGCTTTTTCAATGTTAATGTTAATTAATCTATGCTTTATTTCTTTCTCTGTAACTGTTCTTTGTTCTGTGAGTTGATTTACTTCTTTAATGTTATTGCTTTCTTGACACATTCATATTCCTTTGCCGAAATCCAGAAATGGGTAATTAACTCTGAAAATGAGAGCGTCTAGCTCCCCCTCCCCCTGCTTGCTTCTCCCTTTCTTCTTCTGGCATGACTATGGTAATGTTTTGCTTTTTAATTTTTCGATGTCCTGTTTCTTTGGAAGGGTTTTGATTGGCTATTTGATTGATTAAGTAGGTTCACCAGGATGATATCATGATGAATGCAAAACTTCAGCTTTTTGCTCTAACCGCCAAACAACCGGCATTCCACCAGCTTAGATCTGTGGAGCAGCTTGGGTACATAACCGTGCTTATGCAGAGGTACTTAAGGCACTCCTTGACCTACAAAGTTTACATGCATTGTTGCTGTTCCTCATTTTTCTTTTGTCTCATTCCATACAGGAATGATTATGGAATTCGTGGACTACAATTCATTATTCAATCCACAGTGAAGGTGACTAGCAACATTTTGTTTGTCTTTTAGGATCAAGGTCATTGCCTCATATTTCAATTATCCATCTTTTTAGGGGCCAGGGCATATTGATTTGAGAGTTGAGGAATTCCTAAAAATGTTCGAAAGCAAACTATCTCAGATGACAAATGAAGAATTCAAGGTGAGTCAAATGATGCTTGCATTCGGAAGGTACATTATTTGAGGGCAAACCTTTGTTGGCAATAAAATGGTTGCATAATTGAAAATTGATATCAAATAGGAATACATATCAAATGCTAAGATTACCCATTGAGTTTCTGGTATTAGATCTATAATGAAAATAATGTTTGTGATGCTTGGAATGTGGAAGGTACGCCTATGAGGAAAACCTTGAATGACGTAGCCACTTTTATGATGGTTCAGATGATCAAGGATATACTCAACTAAGTAGTGTAGTTGTTCAAATTATCACTCAGTCGGTCCATGTACAAATATTACTTCCAAGTCTTGTTCATCTTCTTCCCGAATGCCTCGTGTGGAAGGAGTGATAGAACATGCACCTGAAAAAAAATTGCGTCAAGCACTTCCTCAGTTCCAAGAATGCACTAAGAATCTTTTGGGAGTTTATATGAGAAATACTTGATAGGAAAAATCTCTTGTAGCGGTGTTTCATTTCTGGGGTAAAAAATAACTTCCAAAAAGGATTTGCGCTACAACATTTACTTAATGAGAACTTTCTTTCTTACTGACTTTCCTGATATCCATTTCATTTTCAATATCTGTACTCGAGTGGATCCTTGTATCGAGAATATTGCAAACTAAATGTGCCATCTTTAGCTGGGAGACATAGCATGGTCAAACTAATTGTTTCCCTATCATATGCAGAGCAATGTGAATGCGTTGATCGATATGAAGCTCGAGAAGCACAAGAATCTGAGGGAAGAATGTGCATTCTACTGGAGAGAAATTTCCGACGGAACTCTGAAATTTGATAGGAGAGAAACTGAGGTATGAACATCGATCTAGACTAATTAACTAGGCAAATATACTGTAATTGTTCTGTCTACTTTGACCCCTACTATGGGTGGAGCTGCCAGCACTAAGAGAGAGTAGTTAGAAACAAGGTTGAAATTAATGACAGCAAGTTCTTACAAATGAACATGGGAACAGGTAGCAGCGCTGAGACAGCTGACGCAGCAAGAGTTGTTGGATTTCTTCAATGAATATGTAAAGGTCGGTGCAGCTAGAAAGAAGACGCTATCCGTTCGTGTTTATGGGAGCCTGCACGCATCTGAGTACTCGACTGACAAAAACCAACTGGTTCAACCATCCTCGACTCAAATTGAGGATATCTTTGGTTTCCGAAGATCTCAACCTCTTTATGGCTCATTTAAAGGGGCTTATGGTCGAGTGAAGTTGTAAGGTATCAATACTCGTCTTCCAGATGTAGTCAGTCCTTAAGATTGAAATGGCAATATCTTGGAGTAGAAGGAAAGTTTATAGTATTCATCATTAGAAATGGATACAGTCGCGGTTGGAAATCGTCCATGAACGGGGTACCTCATTCATACAAGGCCTACATTCTTGAACATAAATTTCGTCCATTTATTTGTCTAACCTGCATAAGTAAAGAACGAAGTTTGTTCTGTTATCTACCTCAGCGACACTCGAATTTGATAGAATGTTCTCTTCTCATTGCAGTCCGTAAATATATGTTGTGTGTTTGGGCGTTCACTTTCAATGTCCTTGCCAACCCTTTCTTGTTTTTTTTTTTTCTGAACAGTGGTCATTGCTTTTGAGGTTTTTGACTAGGCCGAGAGGACCGAATCGAATGCAAATGTAAAAATTATATTCCTTCTGAGAAGTCATCTTTGATAAGATAACAATTACATGACTTTACGAACCCTACTAAAATCACCTCTAAGTTCCAATCATCGTATTTGTGCACGCATTAGCAATTAAAGAAGTCGATGTGCTTGTCATTCTTTTCATTCGATCTTCGTTACCTCATCATCAAGACTATAGATAGATTACCATCGATGTTATCCTGGTAGTTCATAGGAATTTCTTTCCTTCTAATAAACTATAAATTCGGAGGGCGTTGAGAGCATAAAGACAAAATTATGGGACATTGATTGTCGATTGGGACTTGTTCATGTGACGAGGAGGTTGTCAAATGTCAGTATCAAAGTTAAAATAGCTTATCTTACACCCTTGTTATAATTTAAGTTCTGAGTACTGAAAAGGACATTTAAGTCGTAATAATTTATTTTCCTTTTTTCTCCTTTGTTAGTTTCCAAACAGCGTTCTAACACGCAATCCCTTGAACTCCTTTGTAATCCTTTCCCTCTCGTGTCTTTCTTCTCGCCCGAACAAGTAAAATGTGTTCTAAATGACGGATAAATCACGTAGCAATTATACTTCATCTAGTGGATCAATCAAAAGTGAGATGTGTATGCACGTGAATAGGATGCAATTCATTACCTGGGAAAAAGGTCATTGATCAGTTATATCATGGCATTACTGCCACATATTAAAAATGTCACATGAATTTTTAGTATCCCAAGTAATGTTTGATAACCACATTAAGTGCGTTGAATAACCACTAACTACACACAA
The DNA here is from genome assembly GCA_031216285.1 of Syzygium syzygioides. NCBI lineage: Eukaryota > Viridiplantae > Streptophyta > Magnoliopsida > Myrtales > Myrtaceae > Syzygium > Syzygium syzygioides. The sequence continues at coordinate 24,492,336 of CM062242.1, read as the reverse complement.
TTTAACTGATTAGTTTAAGAAAAATATTACTTAATGAGATAAGTAAGAATAACTTACTTAATTGGTTAGGTGATAAAAACATAGTGTAAAGTAAAATCTTACCAATAAGATTGTCAAGACATTTACTCAAGTAATTATCGGACAAATTGTTCAAAAAGTCGTAAATCTATTAAATTATTGTTAATTCAGTGCTAAACTTTTTAATTTTGTCATTTGAGTCCTAAACTTTTTTCACGTTTTGTCAATTGAATCCATTTGACCAAAGAAATTGCTAATGTATAAGGTGGTTGGGACGTCTTCATGTGAAATGTAATATGTCGTCGCGACAAAGAAAAAGGGTCGTAATCTGTACTTCATGTTAAATGACTTGTTAGAGCTGGCCAGCCATCGGATGTTCTCTGCTTAATCATCTAGGGTTTCATATAATACCTCCATTAATCTAATGTTAGAGGTGACTACCTTGGACGAATTAGTCTTAAACCATGTGAACAAGTTTTTTAAAGAATCCGCTCTTATCCCCCAGCAAGCCCCAACTTATCTAATCGTAATATTTAAATGTGCATGAGACCCAACAAATTTCGCGGGAAAGAAGAGCGGGGCCCGCAACAACACGTAACTCCATGACGTCGCTGATGCTGACCTGCGACGACTCCGGCAAGTCGATGACGATACATTTGCATGTCGTCGCTAATGCGGTGACCCGCGACGACTTGGAGCATTCAGTCTTCCATCGTTTCACTCGCCTGCACCCGACCGTCTTCTTCTTCTCTATCTTGCGGATTCCATCAAACGCTCGTACCGCTGCATCGGATCGCAAGCCGTAGCTCTACCGCTCCGTTGGAGCTCGTTTTCTCTTCCCCTCGGCTCGCCCGAAATCTCTCTCGCTGAAGGAGGTTTCCAGTTCGCGACCAGCAATGGCGGGGGTGAAGGAGGAGGTGGAAATAGTGAAGCCGAGGTCGGACAAGAGGGAGTACCGGAGGATCGTCCTCAAGAACTCTCTCGAGGTCCTTCTCATCAGCGATCCCGAGACCGATAAGGTCCTCTCCAATGAGCCGCGCTCGCTCTTTTTCACGTTTATTTTTGTGCTGGTTAATCTGCTGTCTGTTGTCTATCGGCTTGTCCTAAAAGGAAACGACGTTTTATGACTACACTGTTGACTTAATGGATGTGGTTTTTGTTGTCCTTGGATGCTGCAGTGTGCTGCTTCTATGGATGTAGGCGTTGGCTACTTCTGCGACCCTGAAGGCCTCGATGGCCTTGCCCATTTTCTCGGTAGTAGTTCGTGTTTTTTCTCTATTTACAGCATGTGTAGAAACTACGATCTCTGTGAAGAGCTGTGCCCGTGCAAGTATCGTTTACATAAAGCGTTGATAGTCTTCACATCATCCAGACCAGAATTCTTGTGTTGAAGGTGAAGAGAATCATTTATTCACATCGAAATTGACTACTCGTTTCGACATCTCACGCCTTGGATTCTTAATTCATGCCGTGAAGCACACTAGAACGAAAAGCGAACCTAGATGTGTGGTTTCTTTTTGTTTCGAAAGCTCATCTTCTCATGTGGATTTTACAACACTAGTTCTTCAAGTATAAAGCCTTGTTCACCCGAAAATATCTACAAGATCAACTTATAATACCTTTGTCATCAATCCATCAGCTGTAACGATTTCCTGATCGCCTCAAAAAGTGCTCCTTTTTCTATCATATGTTTCCTGCCTTCTTATTTTTGATATGTTGTTGCAGAGCACATGCTGTTTTATGCTAGTGAAAAGTATCCAGAGGAGTACGGTTATTTAAAATTCATCGCAGAGGTAACTGCTTACATTTTTCCCGTGAAGCACCTGGCTTATCCAGTTCATGACTAAGAGTGTTTCATGTGACTGAGATGCTCGGTAGATAGTTGACGTGCCTCCGTTTCCACTTCCCAGTTCCTTTTGAATTTTACTTCGGCAGTCAGCATAACAGAACAGTTGTTTTTAGGTTTCCTTTTCTGACCCCGAATGCATGTAGCCTGAGGACTTGAAAAGAAACTAAAGTCTTTCTGATACTGGCGCTACAGACCAAAATCTTAAATCAACGAGTCCCATGTACTATTTTAGGATCTTAGAAACGTGCAAAGGTGAGAAACAATCAAAGCCAGTTGTTCATTTTGCTTTCAAGACATTATACATGGAAATTAGCTCCTTATAATGATGATGCATTTTCTATTTGTTTTTGGTTCTGTAAGGTACGTTCTTCCATCGTTTCCCTCTCCCTTCCGGAGTTTAAATCAAGACAGTATTTAACTGCTATTTGCTGCAATAGCAATGAATCAGTGCTTAATTTTGGGAATAGGTTGATCTCTTTCAGAATAATAAGGAAAAGGATATTGTGCTATGGCATCCTGTGTGAAATCTGACATTGTGATCATGAGAATCGGGAATTTGTGTTCACTTTTCTTTGGCATCAACTTTCCTTGGTAATTTAGATGGATGAGATTTCTTGAGTATTCTCTCTTTATTCTCTGTGAATTACGCCATCTTCATCTTCTTCTTGCTTATTATGCTCTATTGGAATATTTGGCGGGATGGTAGCTTGTTTCTATATATGGTTCCTTTATCCACAAAGCAACTCCTTCACATGGTAAATGCTTTTACAAGGCTGAAAGTTCGTGAAAATAACTCTCTTTATTTTTTATCACACTGATTAGCACGGGGGTAGTGGAAATGCCTTTACAGCACCCAAACACACAAACTACTATTTCGATGTTAATGTTGATAGCTTTGAAGAGGCATTGGACAGGTAAATGGTGACCTTTCTCTTCTTTCTCATTGATAGCTTAAGGAATTTTTGTAAAACTTCTGCGGCTGTCTTCTTTTCTTACCTGTGTGGAACAGGTTCGCGCAGTTTTTCATTAAACCCTTGTTGTCCCCTAACGCCACCATGAGGGAAGTTAAAGCCGTTCATTCTGGTTAGATTGTTTATTAAAAAACTTAAGTACCATAATTCTATTCTTCAATGTCTTGCCTCTGTTTGTTTGTACAGGATTGTTTTCTATAAAGGCTCATTGTTAGCCTTTTTGTTCATGCAGAGAACCAGAAAAACTTGTTAGTTGATTACTGCCGCATGGACCAGGTAGGAGTTAAACAACTAATAACAGATATTGACCATGATTTTGACTGTCATCTATCTGCCTCTGAAAATGAACTTTGAGGATAAGGTCTCCTGACTGTAGCAAAATGCTGGAGGTAACGGTATCGTGAACAATCAGGATAAGGCCATTTTATATGGTTTTTTTATAGGTAAAGAAAAGATTACTACAGGGCACCAAGGGGGTGCAAAAGAGTTCAGTTACAAGACTAATCATCAACAATGTTCAACTAAAGCATTTACATCCAAACATAACTTTCCACTATACCAAGAGTGTTAAGACTTTCAACCAACTTTCAATAATAACAAAAACAGGCATCTCCTTTCTGATGAAAGCTCTCTTATTCTGCTCTTCCCAAATCAACCAAAAAATAGCAAGAAGGATTGAAGAAACCCTCCTTTTCTTAACACGAGGCAAAAGAAGACTTTGCGAAGCCTGTAATTCTTTTTCCATAGATCCTCCTATATCCCAAGATACAGTGCATGTATAGCGGCATAAGTGCCACCCAGATCATTCTTGTCCCGGGGAGGAGTTGTCTCACCGTCTCTGCCTCTCTTTTGCATAAAAAAGCATCTATCGACTAGCACAATCTCTCTTTTCTGCAAAATGTGTAAGGTGAGCATACATTTCCCAGATGCTTGCAAAACAAATGGTATCCACATCTGTGGATACTTTCTCTACCACTTCTCCAAGAAAAAGTATCCACAGAAGTGAGAGAAATCTTAGAGTCAAACATAAAATCGAAAAAACTGACAAAAGCTTCACGAGTTCTCCCATTAGATTATATTAGCTATTGTAACTTTTCTGTACAAAATTTATTGTTCCGCAATAAATCGCTTTTCAATGCGTAAAATGATGATTCTGTGCTCTATAGAGTTGGTTATTCTCTCACTAGTGCTGGTCTGACACTGGTCGATCTATGCAGCTTCAGAAACATATAAGCGACGAAAGTCATCCATATCATAAGTTTGGCACAGGTGAGTGTCTCAACTTCATCTGTGTCTAACGCCGAAGTGGATAATAATTCTCCTTTGTTACCCTCATTTCTTGATTTCTTTGGATTTTAAGTTCTAAAAGAACTCCAGCTTCATGTATGTCAGTAATTGTAGTCCATTGCATTATTTGTATGCTTATAAAAAGCAAGAAGCAAGGTGATTTGTCTTATTTTTTTTTGTTTCTCATCACTGCGAAAGCATGTTGCTTCTTGCAATTTTAGGAAATTTGGATACCTTGGAGATTCAACCGAGAGCAAAAGGACTAGATATTAGAAATGAGCTCATCCAATTTTACAAGGAGAACTATTCAGCTAATCTCATGCATCTGGTCGTATATTCAAAAGGTTTGTCTCGAATTTAGTTTCTAAATGCTGATGACTTATGGAAAAAATAAGTACTGATTGCTCAGATAATTCTAACAAGATTTTGTGCTACACTCCCATGAGATGTGCAAAAAATTTGATAAATTTTCATATTCAGCTAATTTGTATCTCCGCTGACGATGGCAGAAAATCTTGATGAAATTCACTGTCTGGTAGAAGACAAGTTTCAAGAAATTCTAAATACTGACAAAAAAAGTTCTCGTATTCCTGGACAACCTTGCAGCTCAGAGCATCTACAGGTTTTCATGTCCTTGCCAAGATTGTTGTGCTTAGTCTGAGATTCTGCAATTTTCAATTTTCAATTTTAAGCGTGGAAAGGGTAAGACTTACAGAAACAAACTATGAAGATCTTGATTTCTTAAATTTTATCTCCAGATTCTTGTGAAAACTGTCCCAATTAAAGAAGGTCACAAACTGAGAGTTATCTGGCCAGTTACTCCGGAGATTCAACATTACAAGGAAGGGCCTTGCAGGTATCTTGGTCATCTTATTGGCCATCAAGCAGAAGGGTCTCTGTTTTATGTCTTGAAGACATTGGGTGGGTCTGCACATCTTTCACATGATTTTGCCCATTAAATTTCAGAACGTAGGCATCTGTAATTGTGATGCAAAATATGTAAAGAAGGAATATACAAAAATTTTTGACTGATGACTGCACAGACAGAACAAATAATTTTTGTGAAAAAAACTTCAATGAGTCGGTAGATCAAATGATTTCTTTGACAATGTTAAAGGTAAGTTTTGCATGTTTCAATTTCTTGTGATATATATAAAGTACTGCAATTGTTTTTAATGTCTTTCATATGCGAGTGCCCTTAGGGGCACTCAATAACAAAAACTTTTTGCAATTATTTTAGTTTGATGTCCTTCATTAGGAACTGGAAACAGAATGCACATGGGAGACTCTGATGGTTATATTTGATATATAGGTGCTTTTTAACAGTCGACTTTTACTTCCTCACAAGTTGCCTTTCCCTTTTATCTGCACCTCCATTTCTCATCTCATTCACCTGTTCATAAATGAAGAAAATATATGAAACTGATTTGTTAGCATATCCGTGAGTTTTCTATATTTTAAATGGTAAACGCTAGTCTCTGGAAATTGCGAAGCTTCTGGGCGCAGGGAGTTTCCCTGTGCCTGCCTGCCTCTCTCTCTCTCTCTCTCCAGAAGAAATTTCTACTTGCAAGTATGCAGGGGTTGCCAACCCACCTAAAAGATAGGAAAGTGCTAGTTATAGCATTAAGTGTAGCAAATTGTCTGGTCTTCACATGGAGCTTCCTTGGTACCGCTAATCAAGAAAAGAAAGTGATCTCTCTACAGGTTTGCAGAGGTGCTACTGTTTCTCCGGAATGTTTAGGAGTTTTTCTGCATCCTAAAATAAAAAAGATAGCTGAATGTGGAGCAATTTATGCTTTTCAACGTCAGAAAAATATATTGGCCAAAAGAAAAATGATAGAAAAATCCCCTGCAGAGCTGGAACCTCATTCTCCTCTGTATCTGGCGTGAAACAACACCACAAAGCTTGACCATAGCACAGTCCTGATAATGGAGTCCAGGTGCAACTAGAGAGCTGGTTCATCCTTCCATCTTGCCCAAAGGCAATGATTTATCTAGATGTTGGTGGGGCTTTGGTGATGGGCTCCCGAATCCAGGATTTTCAGATTGTAGGTGATGTGGGGTAGCTATGGTTCAAACTGAATATTCTATTGAGGGTGTGGGAACCTTATGGTAACGTCTAGAGGGGATCGTTAGCGCTAGTCACCTCTCCCCACCCTTTTACTTATTAAAAAAAGGCAATGGTTTATCGAGATCTTGCCTCCATGACATTTTTACCCAAAATCATGTTCTTGAGACTGTTCCGTTGAATGTCGTCTTTCCATAAATAGTAGAACTGCAGAGAAAGTAGACCAGCTAGAACCAGTTAGTTTTTTGTTAGCAACTTGAGACTGTACTCTTGAATGGCATCCTTCCATAAAGAATAGAATTGCAGAGCAAGTAGGATAGCTGGAGTTTGTTAGCTTATTATTTAGCGACGACGATTTGGGGTTCACTTTGGTAACATTACAGACTCCACAATTGTAAGCTCTTCGTGGCACTGAAACTCAATGTGGGATAAGCTAAGGGCCTCTATTCATGCTTAGTATGGCCGCGGCAGCCTCAGTGTTAGCTTTGAACACCACCCACTTTTGTGGTGGAAAAGTTGTAGTTTTTCCGGGGGAGGTGGAAGCTTTAGCATGTCTTTCTTTTTCTATTTTCCCTTAGAAGAACTTATCTAATCTAACTACATTACCTGTGAATTGCTCTCCTTTGCATAGGCTTTTTACACAAAAGTAGAAAAATTACTAATTCTTTGTCTTCCATTATGTGCCTTTGATGCTGCAGGATGGGCTACGAGTTTGTCTGCCGGTGAATGCCAATGGGATTCATGTTGGGAATTTGCATTTTTTACGGTGGAAATCGATCTTACTGATGCTGGTCATGGTTAGTTTTCTTGCATCCAGGCTATCGCCAGCACCTTTCTCATTTGTTGCATTCTCAAGTATTCATTTGCGTGAGCACAGAGATGATGAGCTTTTCCATTTTCCACTTAGTTGTTAGTAGCGTTTTTTATTAGCATTCATCTTTATCATTCGCAATCAGAATATGCTTTATTCATTCATGTTGTTAACTTTCCTAATATTTAAGTTGGAGGAATTAGTGATTGTGTTGCATTTTGCATACTTGTTAAGTGTCCCAGTGACAATAGGAGGTAAAACTTGTGCTGAAAATGATTTTCTGCTTGGGCGGGGAAGTGCTTTATTTTCCAACTTAATATTTCCTTTTCTGTCTTATCTTCCCCTTTATTTTTCAGTGTAATTTGGCTTCTCCATTTAGTTCTTGACTGAAACATGGCTATTTCCCAAACTTGATGATACCATGGTTTCGTGGTGAAAAATTTGGACTTGATATTTTTAGACAGTCTACACCTTAAAATCATGGAATTGTCATTTAGCTCAGCCTATTGCACTTTAGAAGATGTTTGGCAGTTGCTGGTTTGAACTGGTAATGCGATGGAGTTGCTTTTCTGCTACTGGAAACTAAAGTTGTCTCATAAGGTCCTCTTATTCCATACACTATACTATACTTACAGGAGCTTTGTTTTTTTCTTCTTGCTGCCATCTAGAATTACTCTTTTGTCCATTCATCTATGGATTAGTTGGTTTTTGAGGTTAATGAAATTTGGTTGACTTGTTTGCAGAACATGTGCAAGATATCATTGGATTGTTGTTCAAATATATTAGTCTCTTACAGCAGACCGGTGTTTGCAAGTGGATATTTGATGAGGTATGCAAATGAACTGTGTGGAAGAGGTTGCTCATTTTCTTGCTCTTCACTTGGGGAAAGCAAAAATTGATTTCCGATGGCATGCATATGAGCAACTTCTGCTGCTGTCGCTGGTTATGTTATACTCAGTCTTTTAACTGGCATCTCGTTCTCTTAGCTGCATATAGAAAAGATTTGAAAACAACAAGCGCATCGCCTATTTGTGGCTGGTTATTCTTCTTCTTCATAAATGTATAGTAGGTTGAGCATCTCAAGTAGTTTTGGCGATTGCGCACACACAGATTTGGACAGATACTTGCACAATATGGTTCTGTATTCTTTCTAATTCATTTTAAACATATCATAATGGCGAGAAAAATCATGAGCTAAGTGGTCCATTCGTTTATCCTTCATTGAGATATGCTACATGAATGTCAGGCAGGTAAATCCACTACATGCTGCCATATCTACATCTATAGCTGTATCTATCCATTAATGAAAGTGGTTATTACTAGCAGATGGTTGTGCCGAATGCCATCCTTCACGTGCAAGATTACCAAATAATTTCTTCTTATTTGACATTCTGTAATGTCACTTTTTTGATAAGGTCGTACACAATTATTTCTATTGATGCCACATTAATTCAATGCGTCATTGTTCATGATGTTTTCGAAGTTTCCTCGATTTTCAAGCTGCATTTTATTGGATAGTTGTTGACTGTAGAATTTATTTATTTTTTGTAAATATGTACTTTTTTCAAAACTTATCCAGTCTTGGATGTGTTATGAAGCTCTCAGCCTTGTGTGAGACTAAGTTTCATTATCAAGACAAAATCCCTCCCATTCATTACGTAGCCAGTGTCGCATCCAATATGGAGGTAAGTCAAGCATTTCCTTAGATCTCCCTTTTGTGGGTGGTGCCTAAGTGTTACTAAGGGTTGCATAGAATTCTTTTGAAGTGAAGTTAACTTGACATGAATCTATCGATATCACTGTAGTTAATCGGTACCTAAGAGCTCATTGGTTTTGATTAAAAAAGCAAAAGCGGATTTCCTTCCAAAATGTGAAAATGGAAAGATACTTAAGTTTTATATACGATTCTATTAGAATTAACATGTCCATATTTGTATGTTTCGAAAGATTTCAAGTGTTCCACATTGAACAATGGCTTAAATGGGTGTATCAATGAGAAGATCTTTAAAATGTTTTGAAAATGTTATTTTACATGGATTTCCATGAGGGCAGCTTCTGCCACAACTTTAAACATACATCTGCAAAGCCCTAGTTGTTCTGGTGGAATTGATTCTCAAGAGTTTGAAGGCCATAAACAGCATGACAAGAACCTGCAAAGCTCATCTATCTAGGATCAACATCTTCGGATTTTTGTCATCAGTTCTTGGGGTTAGAGTAAATGAAATGTAGATGAGATGTAAATATTTGGTTCTCTTAAGTACTCCACTTTTCACTAAGAACTTGCGTTTAGGGAGATTTTTCTTCTTTTGCGTTTAATGCATGCCATGCCTGATTGAAGTGAAATCATTGTGATTATGGGTACCAGATAATTAAACAGTTTTTTTTACTGAACTTTAGATATATCCACCTGAAGATTGGATCGCGGGATCCTCTTTCCCTTGTGAATTCAATCCTGACACTATTCAAATGGTGTTGGATAAGCTCTCTCCAGATAATGTCCGGTGAGTGTATTTCTTCTAAGAGAGTATTAAAATCATGCCTTAGGGCTTATCAATTTACCGATGTTTATAATAACTATTTCATCGTTGTTTTCCTGGTTGTTGCATTGTAAGTTCATTGAAGGTTTGTCAAAGACAATTTAATTCACTGGGCCTCTATGGATGTCAAACATGCTTAGAAATACCAGAGGGTCAATTTAACTTGGTTTCTCGACTTGTCCAAACTATATAATCCTACATGGTTTGGAGGATTTAGTTTGTATGTACCTCAATCAAACCTGACCACAATATTTTTATTCTTCTACATTGTGTTATTTAGGTATTCATATTATTGATATCTTTAGGCATATTTATTTATTTAAAATATTAAAACAAATTGTTGGGTTTCAGGTTCTCATATACTTAATTGGGATGAGTTTTGAAGTTCCTTTAGAAAACATGTTTTAGGGGACTAATCACGTTCGTGGTCTTTATGGGGTCGGCCATTCCAAACCCACCTCACTTTCATTTCGACACTAGCAAGAAGTGGAAAAAGGCAGTGATAACATACACTTTCAAATGCATGAACCTGTCCAGACACACCCGGTCATGCTGGCATCATATTGTCTGTATGAAGGCAATCAAACTTAGCAAAGTCATCTCATGATTTTTTTATGGCCAATCTGCACGGATTTTACAGTAAGGATATTCATGCACAGGCTACACCGAAGTCAAAATTGAGAAATCTCTTTAAATGTTGAGTTTTTTTGTAACATATCTTGTATGGGAACGACTGGAGAAAGCAGTTGCCGAGCCGCCATTTCATTACCCAATATTATCAAACCATCTCCACTTTCCAGCTTGTTTGTTGAACATCAAATCCAGGATGTCCTAATAAAATCATAACTTCTCCAAGATAGTTACCATCCCTATTTGCCAGAAATAAGTCATGCTATTCATAGTTATTGCTAATGTATGCTATAAAAAATTCTTTCCAAGGATTGTATTGAAACTATCCTTTCCTTTGCAAATTGGAATGTTTTACTACAATCCTAAATAGGAATGAATCTTTTGTCCAACAGAATCTTTTGGGAGTCCAAGAGTTTTGAAGGATCAACTGACAGGGTGGAACCATGGTATGGAACAGCATATTCTGTGGACAGAATCTCCGCCTCTACTATACAGGTATCCCTTCCTTGTTCACTGATTTTCATTCTAAATAGGAGGTTTCACAGATGAAGAGGCACATTATGCTCTGATGATTTAATCCTAATCTTCAATTGATTTTGTTGAGTAGTTGGCAAAATTGCAGCCCCCGCCATGAATATTCATTCCCTGCACTATTCGAACATTTTTGGGTCAACCAAGCTTGTTCTTTTGGTATTCTGGTGGCATGATTCTTTTAGATACTTGGTGAATAATTTGTATAAGATGTCGGAGATAATCACCACTATAGTCCCATCAATTGTTTTTGGTAGGTGTACTTCCTCTAAAATAATGCGGAACCTATCAGACCAACCGGAGTGATTGTACTTCTTTCAAAATGTAGTGTGTAGATTTACACTAAAAGAGGGAAGATAAATGAGATTACCTAGACATGGAGTGCACTATTTTTTCTTTTGGTGGAAAACAGAAAGAATTTTCCGTTATATTGTCTGTATCTGATTTGCAGAAATGGATGTCATCTTCTCCTGATGAAAATTTGCATCTACCAGTACCCAATTTATTCATCCCTACCGATTTGTCTCTAAAAGTTTCAGAAGAAAAGGTGTGGTATACAATACATTCTGAACTTATCCTGTTCAGTTTTTAGCTTCTGTAGTGACTGATCTTTTGAACAGATCAACTTGCCAGTTCTCTTGAGGAAGTCATCATACTCAACATTATGGTTCAAGCCTGATACTGTATTCTCCACTCCCAAGGCATATATTAAAATAGATTTCAGCTGCCCGAATGCTAGCAACTCATCTGAAGCTGTAGTGCTGGCCAATTTATTTACGCGGTTGTTGATGGATTACTTGAATGAATTCGGTAAAATTCTAAAAGTACACTAGACTATATAGGAATATCTCATGCTATGTTTCATATCAGTCTTGATTTTACTGTAGTCATTCCTTTGAAAATGGCATTCGATGTTCCACGTGATTTCGTATAGCTTAAAGTAGTATTCAGTCCCTCTTCTTCTGCGAATCTGTTCTTCTATCTAATTTGTACATTACAGTAACCATATATGGTTGGGTCTCTCCTTAATTTGCTTTTTTGGGTATGTTTCAGCTTATTATGCAAAGGTTGCTGGCCTTCGTTACAGTGTGCATCGCACCAACACAGGTTTTCAGGTTCTTGTCTTTAAAATAAGCTACTTTTAGCTTAGTTAAGCATAAAAAGACTGGGAAATGCTTTTATGCTTTTCCTTCACTCAGTTTTTCTGTCCAGAAAAAAGATCTTTAAATATTTTGAAATGGAAATAAAGTGGGCAAGCAATTCTACAGAGTGCCCTAGTCTCTATTGGGTATGCAGGAGTGGACGTTCTATGTGCTGACCATATGTTCTCGTACTTAGGTCACTGTGGTTGGTTATAGTCACAAGCTGAGGATATTGCTGGAAAAAGTCATCGAGAAAATTGCCACCTTTGAAGTGAGACCGGAGAGATTTGCTGTGATCAAGGTAAATTGGCTCTTCCTCTCTCTCCCAGAAATATCTGCACCATTTACCTTTTGTTTTTGCAATACCTTTGTGATTCTCTCTTTGCCAATATATGTTACAGGAAGTGGTGTCAAAAGATTATCAGAATTTGAAGTTTCAGCAACCATATCAGCAGGCTATGTACTATTGCTTACTAATACTGCAAGACAACACTTGGCCCTGGACAGAACAACTTGAAGTTCTTCCCTCAATTAAGGGCGAAGATCTCACCAACTTTGTCCCCCTAATGTTATCGAGGACATTGCTGGAGTTTTACATAGCTGGTATGTAGTCTACAGCTTCATTTTAAAATTTGTGGTAGTGCACTGCCGTCTCCTTTTGAGTTTTTGAGTTATATCTGCTACCTCTGGTGTAGGGAATATTGAACATGGCGAAGCAGAGTCTATAGTTCAGCATATTGAAAATATTCTTTTCCACGGTCAACAGCCAATATGCCAACCTTTATATCCATCCCAGCATCTGGCAAATAGAGTAGTTAAACTAGGAACTGGATTGAGTCACTTCTACTGTACAGAAGGCCTAAATCCAAGTGATGAGAATTCTGCTCTGGTGCACTTTATTCAGGTAGTTCCATGCCTTGATTTTCTTACGCAGGTGTTAAATTGTCAGGATGTAACATGAAAGTTTGGCATATATGGTATATTCGAAAGGAAGATCATTTTGGCTATCACTCTCCTTGTCGATCATCACTTGTAAAGACTTTAGATTTAGAATTTATGTGTGCCTTATCCTTGTTCCCGGGTCTTGAAGGGAGTGTAAGGCTTTATTCTCGTCTTCGGAACAATATAAAATAGCAATTGTTGGACATTATGTTATCTTCGAAACTGTTCTTTGCTCTTCTTTTGTCTGTGAGTTGATTTACTTCTGTCATGTTATTCCTTTCTTGACACATTCGTATTCCTTTGCCAAAATCCAAAAATGAGAGTGTCTGGCTCCCCCTCCCCCTGCTTGCTTCTCCCCCTCTTCTCCTGGTATGACTATGGTAACGTTCTGCTTTTTAATTTTTCAATGTCTTGTTTCTTTGGAAGGGTTTTGATTTGCTATTTGATTGATTTTGTAGGTTCACCGGGATGATATCGTGATGAATGTAAAGCTTCAGCTTTTTGATCTAATCGCCAAGGAACCAGCATTCCACCAGCTTAGATCTGTGGAGCAGCTTGGGTATATAACCATGCTTATGCAGAGGTACTTAAGGCATTCCTTGACCGACAAAGTTTTAATGCATTATTACCGTTTCTCAAATTTTTTTTTTCTCAAATTTTTTTTATGTCTCCTTCAACATAGGAATGATTATGGAATTCATGGACTACAATTCATCATCCAATCCACAGTGAAGGTGACTAGCAACATCTTGTCCATCTATTAGGACCAAGGTCATTGCCTCGTATTCTAATTTGTCCATCTTTTTAGGGGCCTGGTGATATTGATTTGAGAGTTGAGGAATTCCTAAAAATGTTCGAAAGCAAACTATCTCAGATGACAAATGAAGACTTCAAGGTGAGTCAAACGATGCTGGCGTTCGGAAGGTACACTAATTGGTGACAACCTCCGTTGGTAAAATGAAGTGGTTGAATAATTGAAGATTGAGATCCATTAGGAGTACATATTGAATGCTAAGATTACCCATTGAATTCTGGCATTAGATCTATAAACAAAATGAGTATTTGTGATGCTTGGCATGTGGAAGGTACATTAATAGTGAAATCCTTGAATGACGTAGCCACTTTTATGAGCATTCCCTGGTATAGATATGTAAGGATATTCTCAACCAAGTAGCAAGTAGTGTAGATGTTCATATTATTGCTCGTAAGATGTCAGCTTGCCTTTTCATCAGAAAGAATCCACAGCAGTGTTGGATGCAGGCTTGACTGCTCAATATAGGGTACTTAGAAGGGAAAGTGAGCTGTTGTTATCTGTCGGTCTTTGGACAAATATTGCTCCCAAGCCTTGTTCATCTTCGTCCTGAATCGTCCTATGGAAGGAGTGACAAGACATGTACCTGAAAAAAATTGCATTAAGAACTTCCTCAGTTTCTTTTCCTGGATAGGCTCGTGGACTGGTGATGGTGCATGTAATAAAAAGAACGCATCAAGAATCTTTTCCGACCTTATATAAGAAATACTCAATAGAAATCGCTTGTAGTGGTGTTTTATTTTCTCGGGTAAATTCACTCCCAAAATTACTTAATGAGAAGTTCCTTTCTTGCTGACTTTCCTACAATCCATCCCATTTTCCAGATTTGTACTCGAGTGCATTCTCGTGTTGAGGATATTGCAAACTAACTGTGCTATCTTTAGCTGGAAGGCATAGCATGGTCATACTAATCGTTTTCCTATAATATGCAGAGCAATGTGAATGCGTTGATTCATATGAAGCTTGAGAAACACAAGAATCTGATGGAAGAATGTGCATTCTACTGGACAGAAATTTCTGACGGTACTCAAAAATTTGACAGGAGAGAAATTGAGGTATGAACAAAGACTTGGACTAATTAACTAGGCAAGTATTCTGTAATTGTTCTTTCTGCTTTGACCATTAAGCTGGGTGAAGCTGCCAGCACTAAGAGAGAGAAACACAATGAAATTAATGATAGCATTGTTTAGGGTTAATTTCTCAAGCCAGGCTTCAGTAAGAAAGTATTAAGTTCTTACAAATGATATGGGAACAGGTAGCGGCGCTGAGACAGCTAACGCAGCAAGAATTGTTGGATTTCTTCAATGAATATGTAAAAGTCGGTGCAGCTAGAAAGAAGACGCTATCCATTCGTGTTTACGGGAGCCTACATGCATCCGAGTACACGATTGACAAAAACCAACCGGTTCAACCATCCTCGATCCAAATCGAGGATGTCTTCAGCTTTCGAAGATCTCAACCTCTTTATGGCTCATTCAAAGGGGCTTATGGTCGAGTGAAGTTGTGAAGTATCAACACTTGTCTTCCAGACAAAGAAAGTCGATAATGTTAAGGGTCGCTCTAAAATAGTAGTACTTTGGAATAGACGGAACGTTTGGAGTATTCTGCATTAGAAATGGATACTGTCGCGGGTGGAGATCCTCTATGGACGGTGGGACGCACCTCATTCATAGAGGACCTACACGCTTGAACTTAAATGTTGTACATGAAGTGCGTTTTTTTCTGCAATTATAACCTGCAAAAGTAATGAACGAAGTTTGTTTTAGCTCCGCACGGAAACTTCTCCACAGAGGGCAGCCGAACTTGTGTACAATTTCAGGGACTCGGTTGTACATTGGTGACACTGGAATTTGATGGGATGTTCTCTTCTCATTGCGGTTATGTATGTATGTTGGGCCCTCGCTTTCATTGTCCTTGCCAACCCTTTTGTTGTTTTCTGTGGCTTTTTACTTTGTGGGGTGACCTTTGGTGTTCCATTTCCTATATGTCCCCTAAAAGTAAAATGGGATTCCTCACTAAGGAAATAGGTAGAATGAGGTTGCCTTTGGTTTTGCTTTTTTATCTTCCATGTTTATGGCGTGATACTTTTAAACGCTGAACATCAAAATAGCTTAAAGCGTATATGCATTTCGTACGTACAAAGTGACTCCGATCTCAGTGCAACTTCTGATGGTCATTAGAGAAAAAGTAAATATAAAATTAAGAGAAAATACCACCAAAAACTCTAAATTATGTCAATTGTGATATATTTATCCCAAAATTATTTTTGTGGCACCAAAAATCCCAAATTGTGCCCGCCGTGACACATTTACCACAAATTTTTTTTTGTGATACCAAAAACCCCAAAATATGCTCATTGTGACACATTTATCCTCAATTAGAGTTAGGTTAAAAATCAACGTTAAAATCTGATGTGTCTCCGATGTGGCGTCTGATACCAAAATCCCAAACTGTGCCCGCTGTGACACATTTACCACAAATTTTTTTTTGTGATACTAAAAACCCCAAACTATGCTCATTGTGACACATTTATCCTCAATTAGAGTTAGGTTAAAAATCAACGTTAAAATCTGATGTGTCTCCGATGTGGCGTCTGATGTGGCGCCGCATGAGCACCCAGTCAGAAAAAAACTAAAATAAAAATTAAACCTAAAAAAGAGAAAAAAAAATCGGAGTACTGTAATCGCTGTTACTGTTCATCGTCTTCGATGCACTGTTCATCATCTTCAAGCGCTCATCCGCGGACGTCGACCTCAATCGAGGTTGTCCATGCTTCCCAACCTGGGATCGAGGACCTTGCTCGGCCACCTCGATTCTAAGGTCATCGTAGCAATCCGCGTATCATGGAACGTGCCTTTTGGAGTCACGACAGGGCAATCGGCTATTATTTGCCAATCTTCCAGTGGATAGATTTACAAGGTTTGGAGAAGCGGCGATTAAAGTGGCGAAGTCTATGGATTGATTTTGCCAGTATTTGACTAATGAAAGTAGAGGAAAAATGGAGGTATTTACCCGGAAAGATGAACCCTAAAGGAACAAGGAAGAAGATTACAACAAAACATAAAAAGGACAGAAAAAACAAAAGATGAATTTATACATAGCCGAATGTCCAGGAGCTCAGGGCAGTAATGGACAAGCGCCAGAGGGCAGTGATGGACGAGCACTCGAAGATGATGAACAGTAACAGCTATTACAATACTCCGATTTTTTTTTCCTTTTTTAGGTTTAATTTTTATTTTAGTTTTTTCTGACTGGGCGTTCATGTGGTGCCATATAAGACGCCACGTCGGAGACACATCTGATTTTAACGTTGATTTTTAACCTAACTCTAACTTAGAATAAATGTGTCACAGTGAGCATAGTTTGAGGTTTTTGGTGTCACAAAAAAAGTTTGTGGTAAATGTGTCACAACGGGCATAGTTTGAGATTTTTGGGATAAATATATCACAATAGACATAATTTAGAGTTTTTAGTGGTATTTTCTTTAAAATTAAATGCAAAACTCAGTTTCAGAGCATAAAAATAGGCAAAAATTACTTAAGAAGTCTAAACCATTTGTATTTGTGTCAATTTAGTTTTAAATTTTTTAATTGACTAATTTAGTCACGAACCTTATGATAATTTGCCAATGTAGCCCGTCATGCTAATTTTGGCCGGCAATCGTTGACGTAGTACAGACAACTTTGACGCAAACTCTGACACAAGACAACTTTTTGCAATTTGTTAATATTTTTTCTGTGTTTCTTCCTTTTTTCCTTTTTTTCTTTTTTGCTCTCTTCTTTTTTCGTTTTTCTTTTTCTCTTGTCTCCCTTTGCCAATCCGCAGTCTCGACTGCCACAGGGAAGACCTTGGAAGCCCTCGTTGGATTTGGGCTAGGCAAGGGCGTCGCGGCCCTCAATCAAATCCGGCGAGGGACACAAGGTTTAGTGGTGCAATTTTGTAAAATTTCATGGATCTCCGCAGGATCTCTTGATTAAACCCAAGATCTAGTGGTCCAAAAGTTCAACGCTATTTCTAACAACAAGCCGAGCTGGTTTCATATTTCTGGTCACCCTTGCTTAGGGGAACATTTACGGGTCCATTTCTGCAGTCCGCTCCCACTCTTTGTTGGAAGATGTGCACATTCCTCATTTCCTGTTTGGTAAAAAAATTTCTGTCCAGAAGAAAGTTAAAGAACTCCTTGTTGTCCAGGTTCTTGTTAAAGCCGTCCCAATATGTGATGATCACACGCTACAAGTTCAGTAGCCAATGCCTCGCATCATTCACCATTGCAAAGAAGTCCCATGCAGCTACCTCACCCATCTTAGAGGCCATGAGGGAGAAGGATTTCTGTTTCATGCCTTAAAAAAGATTAGGTCTGTTTCTCGTGTCATTTACATTGCTTAATGGTAATGTTCCTTTCTGCTATGATAACCTTCTTGATCGAGTTATTGTCTGGTAATTACAACTTCAATGTATGCATCTCGTATTCTGGGTAGGATATATATATATATATATATATATATATATATATATCATTTAAATGCAGCTCCTCATTTGATAAGATAACAATTACACGATTTCCTTTTAAGTTCCGATTATCGTATTCCTGCATGCATTAGCAACTAAAGATGTCAATGTGCTCGTCATTCTTTCGATTCGATCTCTGTTATCTCATCACCAAGACTATAGATAGATTACCCTTCGATGTTATCACAGTAGTTCATAGAAATTGCTTGGCTTCTAATAAACAATATATCCATAGGGCGTTGACAGCAGAAAAAAACTATGGGACATTGATTGTTGGTTGAGACTTGTTCATGTGACGAGGAGGTTGGCAATATCGAACGTCGGTATCAAAGTTAAAATAGTTTATCTTACACACTAGTTATAATTTAAGTTATTACTTTTGAGTAGCTAAAAGGACATTTGGGTCGCAATAGTTTATTTTCCATTTTTCTCCTTTGTTAGTATCCAAACGATATTCTAACACACAATCCCTCGAACTCCTGCCTTATCCTTTCCCTCTCGTCTCTTTCTTCTCGTCCAAACCAGTAAAATGTATTCTAAGTGATTGATAAATTACGTCGCAATGATATTTGATGTAATGAATCAATCAAAAATGAGATGCGTATGCACATGAATAGGATACTATTCGTTGATTGTGCAGGTAAATAGTCATTGATCGGTTACACGTATTGCAAATGTCACGTGAATTTTATTCTCCCAAGTAGTGTTTGATAACCGCATTAAATGCGTTGAATAACCACTAACTGCACACAACTTAATTGATTAGTTTAAGACAAAAAATTACTTAATGAGATAAGTAAGAATAATTTAATTGGTTAGGTGATAATAACATATAGCGTAAAGTAAAATCTTACCAATAAGATTGTCAAGACATTCACTCAAGTAACTTACTATCAGGAAAATTGTCCAAAAAGTCGTAAATTTATTACAATTTTTGCTAATTCAGTCACAAACCTTTTAATTTTGTCCATTTACCTTTACCAAAAAAAAAACCTTTTAATTTTGTCAATTAAGTCCTAAATGTTTTCACGTTTTGCTAATTAAGTTCATCTGGCCAATTTTGATTCGGAAATTCCTAACGTATAAGGTGGTTGGGACGTCCTCATGTGAACATGTAATATGTTCTCACGATAGAGAGAAAGGGTCGTCGCCTTTACTTCGTATTAAATGACTTGTTAGAGCTAGACAGCCATTGGATGTTCTCTGTTTAATCATGTAGGGTTTCATAATATCTCCATTAATCGGCAAAAGTACACTAGAAGTGCCATAAATAACTTGTGTACGGAGATCACTTTGGTGCTATAACTTTTTTTCAGATTACTTTGATGCCAAGTCAGACGAAAATAGATCACTTTAGTAACTCTTGCCAAAAAACTGACCTAGCATTTATATTTTAAAAAAATGGTCTGACTTGTACATGTGGAAATTATGTGGCTTTTTTTCGAATTTTTTAATTTTTAGAAAAATAATAATAATTAAAAAAAAGGCTGCAATAGCGGCGAGGGAGCCCTTGCTGCTGTTGCAACCTTTTTTTTAAATATAATTTAAATTTTTTTAAAAAAAAAGTACACGTCAGCGGGTTAAACGGCATCGTTTTTTGTTTTTAATGCTGACTAGACCTCTCCGGCAAGCTATGGATTTCTCCGGCCAGCCGTGTCAGCGCCACATTGGATTTCCGGCGAGCCACGTCAATATTGACATTAAAATGATCGTTTTTCAAAAAAGTTGGCACCGAAGTGATCCAAAAAAAAGTTATGGCACCAAAGTGATCTCAATGAACAAATTGTGGTACTTCTGGTGTACTTTTGCCTCCATTAATCTAATGTCAGAGGTGACTACCTTGGACGAATTAGTCTTAAACCATGTGAACAAGGTTTTTAAAGCATCCTCTCTTTTCCCCCAGCAAGCCCCAACTTATCTAATCGTAATATTTAAATGTGCATGAGACCCAACAAATTTCGCGGGAAAGAAGAGCGGGGCCTGCAACAACACGTAACTCCATGACGTCGCTGATGCTGACCTGCGACGACTCCGGCAAGTCGATGACGATACATTTGCATGTCGTCGCTAATGCGGTGACCCGCGACGACTTGGAGCATTCAGTCTTCCATCGTTTCACTCGCCTGCACCCGACCGTCTTCTTCTTCGATTCTCTATCTTGCGGATTCGATCAAACGCTCGTACCGCTGCATCGGATCGCAAGCCGTAGCTCTACCGCTCTGTCGGAGCTCGTTTTCTCTTCCCCTTGGCTCGCCCGAAATCTCTCTCGCTGAAGGAGGTTTCCAGTTCGCGACCAGCAATGGTGGTGGTGAAGGAGGAGGTGGAAATAGTGAAGCCGAGGTCGGACAAGAGGGAGTACCGGAGGATCGTCCTCAAGAACTCTCTCGAGGTCCTTCTCATCAGCGATCCCGAGACCGATAAGGTCCGCTCCAATCAGCCGCGCTCGTTCTTTTTCACGTTTATTTTTGTGCTGGTTAATCTGCTGTCTGTTGTCTATCGGCTTGTCCTAAAAGGAAACGACGTTTTATGACTACACTGTTGACTTAATGGATATGGTTTTTGTTGTCCTTGGATGCTGCAGTGTGCTGCTTCTATGGATGTAGGCGTTGGCTACTTCTGCGACCCTGAAGGCCTCGATGGCCTTGCCCATTTTCTCGGTAGTAGTTCGTGTTTTGTCTCTATTGACAGCATGTGTAGAAACTACGATCTCTGTGAAGAGCTGTGCCCGTGCAAGTATCGTTTACATAAATCGTTGATAGTCTTCACATCATCCAGACCAGAATTCTTGTGTTGAAGGTGAAGAGAATCATTTATTCACATCGAAATTGACTACTCGTTTCGACATCTCACGCCTTGGATTCTTAATTCATGCCGTGAAGCACACTCGAACGAAAAGCGAACCTAGATGTGTGGTTTCTTTTTGTTTCAAAAGCTCATCTTCTCATGTGGATTTTACAACACTAGTTCTTCAAGTATAAAGCCTTGTTCACCTGAAAATATCTACAAGATCAACTTATAATACCTTTGTCATCAATCCATCAGCTGTAACGATTTCCTGATCGCCTCAAAAAGTGCTCCTTTTTCTATCATATGTTTCCTGCCTTCTTTTTTTTGATATGTTGTTGCAGAGCACATGCTGTTTTATGCTAGCGAAAAGTATCCAGAGGAGTACAGTTATTTAAAATTCATCGCAGAGGTAACTGCTTACATTTTTCCCGTGAAGCGCCTGGCTTATCCAGTTCATGACTAAGAGTGTTTCATGTGACTGAGATGCTCGGTAGATAGTTGACGTGCCTCCGTTTCCACTTCCCAGTTCCTTTTGAATTTTACTTCGGCAGTCAGCATAACAGAACAGTTGTTTTTAGGTTTCTTTTTCTGACCCCGAATGCGTAGCCTGAGGTCTTAAAGAGAAACTAAAGTCTTTCTGATACTGGCGCTACGGGCCAAAATCTTAAATCAACGAGTCCCATGTACTATTTAGGATCTTAGAAACGTGCAAAGGTGAGAAACAATTAAGGCCAGTTGTTCATTTCGCTTTCATGACCTTATACATGGAAATTAGCTCCTTATAATGATGATGCATTTTCTATTTGTTTTTGGTTCTGCAAGGTACGTTCTTCCATTGTTTCCCTCTCCCTTACAGAGTTTAAATCAAGACAGTATTTAACTACTATATCCTTCAATAGCAATGTACCAGTGCTTAATTTGGGAATAGGTTAATCTCTTTCAGAATAATAAGGAAAAGGATATTGTGCTATGCCATCCTGTGTGAAATCTGACATTGTGATCATGAGAATCGGGAGTTTGTGTTCACTTTTCTTTGGCATCAACTTTCCTAGGTATTTTAGATGGACGAGATTTCTTGAGTATTCTCTCTTTATTCTCTGTGAATTACGCCATCTTCATCTTCTTCTTGCTTATTATGCTCTATTGGAATATTTGGCGGGATGGTAGCTTGTTTCTATATATGGTTCCTTTATCCACAAAGCAACTCCTTCACATGGTAAATGCTTTTACAAGGTTGAAAGTTCGTGAAAATAACTCTCTTTATTTTTTATCACACTGATTAGCACGGGGGTAGTGGAAATGCCTTTACAGCACCGAAACACACAAACTACTATTTCGATGTTAATGTTGATAGCTTTGAAGAGGCATTGGACAGGTAAATGGTGACCTTTCTCTTCTTTCTCATTGATAGCTTAAGGAATTTTTGTAAAACTTCTGCGGCTGTCTTCTTTTCTTACCTGTGTGGAACAGGTTCGCGCAGTTTTTCATTAAACCCTTGTTGTCCCCTGACGCCACCATGAGGGAAGTTAAAGCCGTTCATTCTGGTTAGATTGTTTATTAAAAAACTTAAGTACCATAATTCTATTCTTCAATGTCTTGCCTCTGTTTGTTTGTACAGGATTGTTTTCTATAAAGGCTCATTGTTAGCCTTTTTGTTCATGCAGAGAACCAGAAAAACTTGTTAGTTGATTACTGCCGCATGGACCAGGTAGGAGTTAAACAACTAACAACAGATATTGACCATGATTTTGACTGTCATCTATCTGCCTCTGAAAATGAACTTTGAGGATAAGGTCTCCTGACTGTAGCAAAATTCTGGAGGTAACGGTATCGTGAACAATCAGGATAAGGCCATTTTATATGGTTTATTTTTAGGTAAAGAAAAGATTACTACAGGGCACCAAGGGGGTGCAAAAGAGTTCACTTACAAGACTAATCATCAACAATGTTCAATTAAAGCATTTACATCCAAACATAACTTTCCACTATACCAAGAGTGTTGAGACTTTCAACCAACTTTCAATAATAACAAAAACAGGCATCTCCTTTTTGATGAAAGCTCTCTTATTCTGCTCTTCCCAAATCAACCAAAAAATAGCAAGACGGATTGAAGAAATCCTCCTTTTCTTAACACGAGGCAAAAGAAGGCTTTGCGAAGCCTGTAATTCTTTTTCCATAGATCCTCCTATATCCCAAGATACAGTGCATGTATAGCGGCATAAGTGCCACCCAGATCGTTCTTGTCCCGGGGAGGAGTTGTCTCACCGTCTCTGCCTCTCTTTTGCATAAAAAAGCATCTATCGACAAGCACAATCTCTCTTTTCTGCAAAATGTGTAAGGTGAGCATACATTTCCCAGATGCTTGCAAAACAAATGGTATCCACATCTGTGGATACTTTCTCTACCACTTCTCCAAGGAAAAGTATCCACAGAAGTGAGAGAAATCTTAGAGTCAAACATAAAATCGAAAAAACTGACAAAAGCTTCACGAGTTCTCCCATTAGATTATATTAGCTATTGTAACTTTTCTGTACAAAATTTATTGTTCCGCAATAAATCGCTTTTCAATGCGTAAAATGATGATTTTGTGCTCTATAGAGTCGGTTATTCTCTCACTCGTGCTCGTCTGACACTGGTCGATCTATGCAGCTTCAGAAACATATAAGCGACGAAAGTCATCCATATCATAAGTTTGGCACAGGTGAGTGTCTCAACTTTATCTGTGTCTAACGCCGAAGAGGATAATAATTCTCCTTTGTTAAACCCCTCATTTCTTGATTTCTTTGGATTTTAAGTTCTAAAAGAACTCCAGCTTCATGTATGTCAGTAATTGTAGTCCATTGCATTATTTGTATGCTTATAAAAAGCAAGAAGCAAGGTGATTTGTCTTATTTTTTTTGTTTCTCATCATTGCGAAAACACGTTGCTTCTTGCAATTTTAGGAAATTTGGATACCTTGGAGATTCGACCGAGAGCAAAAGGACTAGATATTAGAAATGAGCTCATCCAATTTTACAAGGAGAACTATTCGGCTAATCTCATGCATCTGGTCGTATATTCAAAAGGTTTGTCTCGAATTTAGTTTCTAAATGCTGATGGCTTATGGAAAAAAGAAATACCGATTGCTCAGATAATTCTAACAGGATTTCGTACTACACTCCCTTGAGATGTGCAAAAAATTTGATAAATTTTCATATTCAGCTAATTTGTATCTCCGCTGACGATGGCAGAAAATCTAGATGAAATTCACTGTCTGGTAGAAGACAAGTTTCGAGAAATTCTAAATACTGACAAAAGCAGTTCTCGCATTCCTGGACAACCTTGCAGCTCAGAGCATCTACAGGTTTTCATGTCCTTGCCAAGATTGTTGTGCTTAGTCCGAGATTCTGCAATTTTCAATTTTCAATTTTAAGCGTGGAAAGGGTAAGACTTACAGAAACAAACTATGAAGATCTTAATTTCTTAAATTTTATCTCCAGATTCTTGTGAAAACTGTCCCAATTAAAGAAGGTCACAAACTGAGAGTTATCTGGCCAGTTACTCCGGAGATTCAACATTACAAGGAAGGGCCTTGCAGGTATCTTGGTCATCTTATTGGCCATCAAGGAGAAGGGTCTCTGTTTTATGTCTTGAAGACATTGGGTGGGTCTGCACATCTTTCACATGATTTTGCCCATTAAATTTCCGAACGTAGGCATCTGTAATTGTGATGCAAAATATGTGAAGAAGGAATATACAAAAAATTTTTGACTGATGACTGCACTGACAGAACAAATAATTTTTGTGAAAAAAACTTCAATGAGTCGGTAGATCAAATGATTTCTTTGACAATGTTAAAGGTAAGTTTTGCATGTTTCAATTTCTTGTGATATATATAAAGTACTGCAATTGTTTTTAATGTCTTTCATATGCGAGTGCCCTTAGGGGCACTCAATAACAAAAAATTTTTGCAATTATTTTAGTTTGATGTCCTTAATTAGGAACTGGAAACAGAATGCACATGGGAGACTCTGATGGTTATATTTGATATATAGGTGCTTTTAACAGTCGACTTTTACTTCCTCACAAGTTGCCTTTCCCTTTTATCTGCACCTCCATTTCTCATCTCATTCACCTGTTCATAAATGAAGAAAATATATGAAACTGATTTGTTAGCATATCCGTGAGTTTTCTGTATTTTAAATGGTAAACGCTAGTCTCTGGAAATTGCGAAGCTTCTGGGCGCAGGGAGTTTCCCTGTGCCTGCCTGCCTCTCTCTCTCTCTCTCTCTCTCTCTCTCTCCAGAAGAAATTTCTACTTGCAAGTATGCTGGGGTTGCCAACCCACCTAAAAGATAGGAAAGTGCTAGTTATAGCATTAAGTGTAGCAAATTGTCTGGTCTTCACACGGAGCTTCCTTGGGTACCGCTAATCAAGAAAAGAAAGTGATCTCTCTACAGGTTTGCAGAGGTGCTACTGTTTCTCCGGAATGTTTAGGAGTTTTTCTTCCTCGTAAAATAAAAAAGATAGCTGAATGTGGAGCAATTTATGCTTTTCAACAGCAGAAAAATA
The DNA here is from genome assembly GCA_031216285.1 of Syzygium syzygioides. Lineage (NCBI taxonomy): Eukaryota > Viridiplantae > Streptophyta > Magnoliopsida > Myrtales > Myrtaceae > Syzygium > Syzygium syzygioides. The sequence continues at coordinate 24,466,893 of CM062242.1, read as the reverse complement.
TATTGGCCAAAAGAAAAATGATAGGAAAATCCCCTGCAGAGCTGGAACCTCATTCTCCTCTGTATCTGGCGTGAAACAACACCACAAAGCTTGACCATAGCAGAGTCCTGATAATGGAGTCCAGGTGCAACTAGAGAGCTGGTTCATCCTTCCATCTTGCCCAAAGGCAATGATTTATCTAGATGTTGGTGGGGCTTTGGTGATGGGCTCCCGAATCCAGGATTTTCAGATTGTAGGTGATGTGGGGTAGCTATGGTTCAAACTGAATATTCTATTGAGGGTGTCGGAACCTTATGGTAACGGCTAGAGGGGATCGTTAGCGCTAGTCGCCTCTCCCCACCCTTTTACTTATTAAAAAAAGGCAATGGTTTATCGAGATCTTGCCTCCATGACATTTTTACCCAAAATCATGTTCTTGAGACTGTTCCGTTGAATGTCGTCTTTCCATAAATAGTAGAACTGCAGAGAAAGTAGACCAGCTAGAACCTGTTAGTTTTTTGTTAGCAACTTGCGACTGTACTCTTGAATGGCATCCTTCCATAAAGAATAGAATTGCAGAGCAAGTAGGATAGCTGGAGTTTGTTAGCTTATTATTTAGCGACGACGATTTGGGGTTCACTTTGGTAACATTACAGACTCCACAATTGTAAGCTCTTCGTGGCACTGAAACTCAATGTGGGATAAGCTAAGGGCCTCTATTCATGCTTATTATGGCTGCGGCAGCCTCAGTGTTAGCTTTGAACACCACCCACTTTTGTGGTGGAAAAGTTGTAGTTTTTCCGGGGGAGGTGGAAGCATTAGCATGTCTTTCTTTTTCTATTTTCCCTTAGAAGAACTTATCTAATCTAACTACATTACCTGTGAATTGCTCTCCTTTGCATAGGCTTTTTACACAAAAGTAGAAAAATTACTAATGCTTTGTCTTCCATTATGTGCCTTTGATGCTGCAGGATGGGCTACGAGTTTGTCTGCCGGTGAATGCCAATGGGATTCATGTTGGGAATTTGCATTTTTTACGGTGGAAATCGATCTTACCGATGCTGGTCATGGTTAGTTTGCTTGCATCCAGGCTATCGCCAGCACCTTTCTCATTTGTTGCATTCTCAAGTATTCATTTGCGTGAGCACAGAGATGATGAGCTTTTCCATTTTCCACTTAGTTGTTAGTAGCGTTTTTTATTAGCATTCATCTTTATTATTCGCAATCAGAATATGCTTTATTCATTCATGTTGGTAACTTTCCTAATATTTAAGTTGGAGGAATTAGTGATTGTGTTGCATTTTGCATACTTGTTAAGTGTCCCAGTGACAATAGGAGGTAAAACTTGTGCTGAAAATGATTTTCTGCTTGGGCGGGGAAGTGCTTTATTTTCCAACTTAATATTTCCTTTTCTGTCTTATCTTCCCCTTTATTTTTCAGTGTAATTTGGCTTCTCCATTTAGTTCTTGACTGAAACAGGGCTATTTCCCAAACTTGATGATACCATGGTTTCGTGGTGAAAAATTTGGACTTGATATATTTTTAGACAGTCTACGCCTTAAAATCATGGAATTGTCATTTAGCTCAGCCTATTGCACTCTAGAAGATGTTTGGCAATTGCTGGTTTGAACTGGTAATACGATGGAGTTGCTTTTCTGCTACTGGAAACTAAAGTTGTCTCATAAGGTCCTCTTATTCCATACACTATACTATACTTACAGGAGCTTTGTTTTTTTCTTCTTGCCGCCATCTAGAATTACTCTTTTGTCCATTCATCTATGGATTAGTTGGTTTTTGAGGTTAATGAAATTTGGTTGACTTGTTTGCAGAACATGTGCAAGATATCATTGGATTGTTGTTCAAATATATTAGTCTCTTACAGCAGACCGGTGTTTGCAAGTGGATATTTGATGAGGTATGCAAATGAATTGTGTGGAAGAGGTTGCTCATTTTCTTGTTCTTCACTTGGGGAAAGCAAAAATTGATTTCCGATGGCATGCATATGAGCAACTTCTGCTGCTATCGCTGGTTATGTTATACTCAGTTTTTTAACTGGCATCTTGTTCTCTTAGCTGCATATAGAAAAGATTTGAAAACAACAAGCGCATCGCCTATTTGTGGCTGGTTATTCTTCTTCTTCATAAATGTATAGTAGGTTGAGCATCTCAAGCAGTTTTGGCGATTGCACACACACAGATTTGGACAGATACTTGCACAATATGGTTCTGTATTCTTTCTAATTCATTTTGAACATATCATTATGGCGAGAAAAATAATGAGCTAAGTGGTCCATTCGTTTATCCTTCATTGAGATATGCTACATGAATGTCAGGCAGGTAAATCCACTACATGCTGCCATATCTACATCTATAGCTGTATCTATCCATTAATGAAAGTGGTTATTACTAGCAGATGGTTGTGCCGAATGCCATCCTTCACGTGCAAGATTACCAAATAATTTCTTCTTATTTGACATTCTTTAATGTCACTTTTTTGATAAGGTCGTACACAATTATTTCTATGAATGCCACATTAATTCAATGCGTCATTGTTCATGATGTTTTCGAAGTTTCCTCGATTTTCAAGCAGCATTTTATTGGATAGTTGTTGACTGTAGAATTTTTTTTTTTTTTTGTAAATATGTACTTTTTTCAAAACTTATCCAGTCTTGGATGTGTTATGAAGCTCTCAGCCTTGTGTGAGACTAAGTTTCATTATCAAGACAAAATGCCTCCCATTCATTACGTAGCCAGTGTCGCATCCAATATGGAGGTAAGTCAAGCATTTCCTTAGATCTCCCTTTTGTGGGTGGTGCCTAAGTGTTACTAAGGGTTGCATAGAATTCTTTTGAAGTGAAGTTAACTTGACATGAATTTATCGATATCACTGTAGTTAATCGGTACCTAAGAGCTCGTTGGTTTTGATTAAAAAAGCAAAAGCGGATTTCCTTCCAAAATGTGAAAATGGAAAGATACTTAAGTTTTATATATGATTCTATTATAATTAACATGTCCATGTTTGTATGTTTCGAAAGATTTCAAGTGTTCCACATTGAACAATGGCTTAAATAGGTGTATCAATGAGAAGATCTTTAAAATGTTTTGAAAATGTTATTTTACATGGATTTCCATGAGGGCAGCTTCTGCCACAACTTTAAACATACACCTGCAAAGCCCTAGTTGTTCTGGTGGAATTGATTCTCAAGAGTTTGAAGGCCATAAACAGCATGACAAGAACCTGCAAAGCTCATCTATCTAGGATCAACATCTTCGGATTTTTGTCATCAGTTCTTGGGGTTACAGTAAATGAAATGTAGATGAGATGTAAATATTTGGTTCTCTTAAGTACTCCACTTTTCACTAAGAACTTGCGTTTAGGGAGATTTTCCTTCTTTTGCGTTTAATGCATGTCATGCCTGATTGAAGTGAAATCATTGTGATTATGGGTACCAGATAATTTAACAGTTTTTTTTTACTGAACTTTAGATATATCCACCTGAAGATTGGATCGCGGGATCCTCTTTCCCTTGTGAATTCAATCCTGACACTATTCAAATGGTGTTGGATAAGCTCTCTCCAGATAATGTCCGGTGAGTGTATTTCTTCTAAGAGAGTATTAAAATCATGCCTTAGGGCTTATCAAATTACCGATGTTTATAATGACTATTTCATCGTTGTTTTCCTGGTTGTTGCATTGTAAGTTCATTCAAGGTTTGTCAAAGACAATTTAATTCACTGGGCCTCTATGGATGTCAAACATGCTTAGAAATACCAGAGGGTCAATTTAACTTGGTTTCTCGACTTGTCCAAACTATATAATCCTACATGGTTTGGAGGATTTAGTTTGTACGTACCTCAATCCAACCTGACCACAATATTTTTATTCTTCTACATTGTGTTATTTAGGTGTTCGTATTATTGATATCTTTAGGCATATTTATTTATTTAAAATATTAAAACAAATTGTTGGGTTTCAGGTTCTCATATACTTAATTGGGATGAGTTTTGAAGTTCCTTTAGAAAACATGTTTTAGGGGACTAATCACGTTCGTGGTCTTTATGGGGTCGGCCATTCCAAACCCACCTCACTTTCATTTCGACACTAGCAAGAAGTGGAAAAAGGCGGTATTAACATACACTTTCAAATGCATGAACCTGTCCAGACACACCCGGTCATGCTGGCATCATATTGTCTGTATGAAGGCAATCAAACTTAGCAAAGTCATCTCATGATTTTTTTATGGCAAATCTGCATGGATTTTACAGTAAGGATATTCATGCACAGGCTACACCGAAGTCAAAATTGAGAAATCTCTTTAAACGTTGAGTTTTTTTTGTAACATATCTTGTATGGGAACGACTGGAGAAAGCAGTTGCCGAGCCGCCATTTCATTACCCAATATTGTCAAACCATCTCCACTTTCCAGCTTGTTTGTTGAACATCAAATCCAGGATGTCCTAATAAAATCATAACTTCTCCAAGATAGTTACCATCCCTATTTGCCAGAAATAAGTCATGCTATTCATAGTTATTGCTAATGTATGCTATAAAAAATTCTTTCCAAGGATTGTATTGAAACTATCCTTTCCTTTGCAAATTGGAATGTTTTACTATAATCCTAAATAGGAATGAATCTTTTGTCCAACAGAATTTTTTGGGAGTCCAAGAGTTTTGAAGGATCAACTGACAGGGTGGAACCATGGTATGGAACAGCATATTCTGTGAACAGAATCTCCGCCTCTACTATACAGGTATCCCTTCCTTGTTCACTGATTTTCACTCTAACTAGGAGGTTTCACAGATGAAGAGGCACATTATGCTCTGATGATTTAATCCTAATCTTCAATTGATTCTGTTGAGTAGTTGGCAAAATTGCAGCCCCCGCCATGAATATTCATTCCCTGCACTGTTCGAACATTTTTGGGTCAACCAAGCTTGTTCTTTTGGTATTCTGGTGGCATGATTCTTTTAGATACTTGGTGAATAATTTGTATAAGATGTCGGAGATAATCACCACTATAGTCCCATCAATTGTTTTTGGTTGGTGTACTTCCTCTAAAATAATGGGGAACCTATCAGACCAACCGGAGTGATTGTACTTCTTTCAAAATGTAGTGTGTAGATTTACACTAAAAGAGGGAAGATAAATGAGATTACCTAGACATGGAGTGTACAATTTTTTCTTTTGGTGGAGAACAGAAAGAATTTTCCGTTATATTGTCTGTATTTGATTTGCAGGAGTGGATGTCATCTTCTCCTGATGAAAATTTGCATCTACCAGTACCCAATGTATTCATCCCTACCGATTTATCTCTAAAAGTTTCAGAAGAAAAGGTGTGGTGTACAATACATTCTGAACTTATCCTGTTCAGTCTTTAGCTTCTGTAGTGACTGATCTTTTGAACAGATCAACTTGCCAGTTCTCTTGAGGAAGTCATCATACTCAACATTATGGTTCAAGCCTGATACTGTATTCTCCACTCCCAAGGCATATATTAAAATAGATTTCAGCTGCCCGAATGCTAGCAACTCATCTGAAGCTGTAGTGCTGGCCAATTTATTTACGCGGTTGTTGATGGATTACTTGAATGAATTCGGTAAAATTCTAAAAGTACACTAGACTATATAGGAATATCTCATGCTATGTTTCATATCAGTCTTGATTTTACTGTAGTTATTCCTTTGAAAATGGCATTCGATGTTCTACGTGATTTCGTATAGCTTAAAGTAGCATTCAGTCCCTCTTCTTCTGCAAATCTGTTCTTCTATCTAATCTGTACATTACAGTAACCATATATGGTCGGTTCTCTCCTTAATTTGCTTTTTTGGGTATGTTTCAGCTTATTATGCAAAGGTTGCTGGCCTTCGTTACAGTGTGCATCACACCAACACAGGTTTTCAGGTTCTTGTTTTAAAAATAAGCTACTTTTAGCTTAGTTAAGCATAAAAAGACTGGGAAACGCTTTTATGCTTTTCCTTCACTCGGTTTTTCTGTCCAGAAAAAAGATCTTTAAATATTTTGAAATGGAAATAAAGTGGGCAAGCAATTCTACAGAGTGCCCTAGTCTCTATTGGGTATGCAGGAGTGGACGTTCTATGTGCTGACCAAATGTTCTCGTACTTAGGTCACTGTGGTTGGTTATAGTCACAAGTTGAGGATATTGCTAGAAAAAGTCATCGAGAAAATTGCCACCTTTGAAGTGAGACCGGAGAGATTTGCTGTGATCAAGGTAAATTGGCTCTTCCTCTCTCTCCCAGAAATATCTGCACCATTTACCTTTTGTTTTTGCAATACCTTTGTGATTCTCTCTTTGCCAATATATGTTACAGGAAGTGGTGTCAAAAGATTATCAGAATTTGAAGTTTCAGCAACCATATCAGCAGGCTATGTACTATTGCTTACTAATACTGCAAGACAACACTTGGCCCTGGACAGAACAACTTGAAGTTCTTCCCTCAATTAAGGGCGAAGATCTCACCAACTTTGTCCCCCTAATGTTATCGAGGACCTTGCTGGAGTTTTACATAGCTGGTATGTAGTCTACAGCTTCATTTTAAAATTTGTGGTAGTGCACTGCCATCTCCTTTTGAGTTTTTGAGTTATATCTGCTACCTCTGGTGTAGGGAATATTGAACGTGGCGAAGCAGAGTCTATAGTTCAGCATATTGAAAATATTCTTTTCCACAGTCAACAGCCAATATGCCGACCTTTATATCCATCCCAGCATCTGACAAATAGAGTAGTTAAACTAGGAATTGGATTGAGTCACTTCTACTGTACAGAAGGCCTAAATCCAAGTGATGAGAATTCTGCTCTGGTGCACTATATTCAGGTAGTTACATGCCTTGATTTTCTTACGCAGGTGTGAAATTGTCAGGATGGAACCTGAAAGATTGGCATATATGTTATTTTCGAAATGAAGATCATTTGGCTGTCACTCTCCTTGTCAATCTTCACTTGTAAAGATTTTAGATTTAGAATTTATGTGTGCTTATTCTTGTTCCCATGTTTTGAAGGGAGTGTACGGCTTTATTCTTGTCTTCGGAATGATATAAAATAGCATTTATTGGACATTATTTTATTTTCGAAACTGTTCTTCGTTCTTCGGTTGTCTGTGAGTTGATTTACTTCTGTCATGTTATTCCTTTCTTGACACATTCGTACTCCTTTGCCAAAATCCGAAAATGAGTGTCCAGCTTCCCTCCCCCCGCTTGCTTCTCCCCCTCTTCTTCTGGTATGACTATGGTAACGTTCTGCTTTTTAATTTTTCAATGTCTTGTTTCTTGGGAATGTTTTGATTTGCTATTTGATTGATTTTGTAGGTTCACCGGGATGATATCGTGATGAATGTAAAGCTTCAGCTTTTTGATCTAATCGCCAAGGAACCAGCATTCCACCAGCTTAGATCTGTGGAGCAGCTTGGGTATATAACCACGCTTATGCAGAGGTACTTAAGGCATTCCTTGACCGACAAAGTTTTAATGCATTTTTACCGTTTCTCAAATTTTTTTTATGTCTCCTTCAACATAGGAATGATTATGGAATTCATGGACTACAATTCATCGTCCAATCCACAGTGAAGGTGACTAGCAACATCTTGTTCATCTATTAGGACCAAGGTCATTGCCTCGTCTTCTAATTTGTCCATCTTTTTAGGGGCCTGGTGATATTGATTTGAGAGTTGAGGAATTCCTAAAAATGTTCGAAAGCAAACTATCTCAGATGACAAATGAAGACTTCAAGGTGAGTCAAACGATGCTGGCGTTTGGAAGGTACACTAATTGGTGACAACCTCCGTTGGTAAAATGAAGTGGTTGAATAATTGAAGATTGAGATCCATTAGGAGTACATATTGAATGCTAAGATTACCCATTGAATTCTGGCATTAGATCTATAAACAAAATGAGTATTTGTGATGCTTGGCATGTGGAAGGTACATTAATAGTGAAATCCTTGAATGACGTAGCCACTTTTATGAGCATTCCCTGGTTGAGATATGTAAGGATATTCTCAACCAAGTAGCAAGTAGTGTAGATGTTCATATTATTGCTCGTAAGATGTCAGCTTGCCTTTTCATCAGAAAGAATCCACAGCAGTGTTGGATGCAGGCTTGACTGCTCAATATAGGGTACTTAGAAGGGAAAGTGAGCTGTTGTTATCTGTCGGTCTTTGGACAAATATTGCTCCCAAGCCTTGTTCATCTTCGTCCTGAATCCTCCTATGCAAGGAGTGACAAGACATGTACCTGAAAAAAATTGCATTAAGAACTTCCTCAGTTTCTTTTCCTGGATAGGCTCGTGGACTGGTGATGGTGCATGTAATAAAAAGAACGCATCAAGAATCTTTTCCGACCTTATATAAGAAATACTCAATAGAAATCGCTTGTAGTGGTGTTTTATTTTCTCGGGTAAATTCACTCCCAAAATTACTTAATGAGAAGTTCCTTTCTTGCTGACTTTCCTACAATCCATCCCGTTTTCAAGATTTGTACTCGAGTGCATTCTCGTGTTGAGGATATTGCAAACTAACTGTGCCATCTTTAGCTGGAAGGCATAGCATGGTCATACTAATCGTTTTCCTATAATATGCAGAGCAATGTGAATGCGTTGATTCATATGAAGCTTGAGAAACACAAGAATCTGATGGAAGAATGTGCATTCTACTGGACAGAAATTTCTGACGGTACTCAAAAATTTGACAGGAGAGAAATTGAGGTATGAACAAAGACTTGGACTAATTAACTAGGCAAGTATTCTGTAATTGTTCTTTCTGCTTTGACCATTAAGCTGGGTGAAGCTGCCAGCACTAAGAGAGAGAAACACAATGAAATTAATGATAGCATTGTTTAGGGTTAATTTCTCAAGCCAGGCTTCAGTAAGAAAGTATTAAGTTCTTACAAATGATATGGGAACAGGTAGCGGCGCTGAGACAGCTAACGCAGCAAGAATTGTTGGATTTCTTCAATGAATATGTAAAAGTCGGTGCAGCTAGAAAGAAGACGCTATCCATTCGTGTTTACGGGAGCCTACACGCATCCGAGTACACGATTGACAAAAACCAACCGGTTCAACCATCCTCGATCCAAATCGAGGATGTCTTCAGCTTTCGAAGATCTCAACCTCTTTATGGCTCATTCAAAGGGGCTTATGGTCGAGTGAAGTTGTGAAGTATCAACACTTGTCTTCCAGACAAAGAAAGTCGATAATGTTAAGGGTCGCTCTAAAATAGTAGTACTTTGGAATAGACGGAACGTTTGGAGTATTCTGCATTAGAAATGGATACTGTCGCGGGTGGAGATCCTCTATGGATGGTGGGACGCACCTCATTCATAGAGGGCCGACACGCTTGAACTTAAATGTTGTACATTAAGTGCGTTGTTTTCTGCAATTATAACCTGCATAAGTAATGAACGAAGTTTGTTCTGTTATTTAGCTCCGCACGGAAACTTCTCCACAGAGGGCAGCCGAACTTGTGTACAATTTCAGGGACTCGGTTGTACATTGGTGACACTGGAATTTGATGGGATGTTCTCTTCTCATTGCGGTTATGTATGTATGTTGGGCCCTCGCTTTCATTGTCCTTGCCGACCCTTTTGTTGTTTTCTGTGGCTTTTTACTTTGTGGGGTGACCTTTGGTGTTCCATTTCCTATATGTCCCCTAAAAGTAAAATGGGATTCCTCACTAAGGAAATAGGTAGAATGAGATTGCCTTTGGTTTTGCTTTTTTATCTTTCATGTTTATGGCGTGATACTTTTAAACGCTGAACATCAAAATAGTTTAAAGCATATATGCATTTCGTATGTATAAAGTGATTCCGATCTCAGTGCAACTTCTGATGGTCATTAGAGAAAAAGTAAATATAAAATTAAGAGAAAATACCACCAAAAACTTTAAATTATGTCCATTGTGATACATTTACTCCAAAATTATTTTTGTGACACCAAAAATCCCAAACAATGCCCGCTGTGACATATTTACCATAAACTTTTTTTGTGACACAAAAAACCCCAAACTATACTCATTGTGACACATTTACCCTCAGTTAGAGTTCGGTTAAAAATCAACGCTAAAATCTGGCGTGTCTCCGACGTGGTGTCTAATGTGGCGCCACGTGAGCGCCTAGTTAGAAAAAACTAAAATAAAAATTAAAACTAAAAAAGAAAATAAAATCGGAGTACTATAATCGCTGTTACTGTTCATCATCTTCGATGCACTGTTCATCATTGCCCTCTGATGAGCGCTTGAAGACGATGAACAGTGCATCGAAGACGATGAACAGTAACAGCGATTACAGTACTCCGATTTTTTTTTCTTTTTTAGGTTTAATTTTTATTTTAGTTTTTTCTGATTGGGCGCTCACATGGCGCCACATCAGACGCCACGTCGGAGACATGTCAGATTTTAACGTTGATTTTTAATCGAACTCTAACTGAGGGTAAATGTGTCACAGTGAGCATAGTTTGGGGTTTTTGGTGTCACAAAAAAAAGTTTGTGGTAAATATGTCACAGCAGGCATAGTTTGGGATTTTTGGTGTCACAAAAATAAATTTGGGGTAAATGTATCACAATAGACATAATTTAGAGTTTTTGGTGGCATTTTCCTTAAAATTAAATGCAAAACTCAGTTTCGGAGCACAAAAATAGGTAAAAGTTACCTAAAAAGTCTAAACCATTTGCATTTGTGTCAATTTAGTTTTAAATTTTTAAATTTGGCTAATTTAGTGAGGAACCTTACGACAATTTGCCAATGTAGCCCATCATGCTAATTTTGGCTGGCAATCGTTGATGTAGTACAGCCAACTTTGACGCAAACTCTGACACAGGACAACTTTTTGCATTTTGTTAATAATTTTTGTGTTTCTTCCTTTTTTCCTTTTTTTCTTTTTTGCCCTCTTCTTTTTTTGTTTTTGTTTTTCTCTTGTCTCCCTTTGCTGATCCGCAACCTCGGCCGCCACAAGGAAGACCTTGGAAGCCCTCGTTGGATTTGGGCTAGGCAAGGGCGTCGCGGCCCTCGACCAAATCTGGCGAGGGACACAAGGTTTTCGCAGTTGGGACACAAGGTTTAGTGGTGCAATTTTGTAAAATTTCATGGATCTCCGCAGGATCTCTTGATTAAACCCAAGATCTAGTGGTCCAAAAGTTCAACGCTATTTCTAACAACAAGCCGAGCTGGTTTCATATTTCTGGTCACCCTTGCTTAGGGGAACATTTACAGGTCCATTTCTGCAGTCCGCTCCCACTCTTTGTTGGAAGATGTGCACATTCCTCATTTCCTGTTTGGTAAAAAAACTTCTGTCCAGAAGAAAGTTAAAGAACTCCTTTTTGTTGTCCAGGTTCTTGTTAAAGCCGTCCCAATATGTGATGATCACACGCTACAAGTTCAGTAGCCAATGCCTCGCATCATTCACCATTGCAAAGAAGTCCCATGCAGCTACCTCACCCATCTTATAGGCCATGAGGGAGAAGGATTTCTGTTTCATGCCTTAAAAAAGATTAGGTCTGTTTCTCATGTCATTTACATTGCTTAATGGTAATGTTCCTTTCTGCTATGATAACCTTCTTGATCGAGTTATTGTCTGGTAATTACAACTTCAATGTATGCATCTCGTATTCTGGGTAGGATATATATATATATTATCATTTAAATGCAGCTCCTCATTTGATAACATAACAATTACACGATTTCCTTTTAAGTTCCAATCATCGTATTCCTGCACGCATTAGCAACTGAAGATGTCAATGTGCTCGTCATTCTTTCAATTTGATCTCCGTTATCTCATCATCAAGACTATAGATAGATTACCCATCGATGTTATCACAGTACGTAGTTCATAAAAATTGCTTGGCTTCTAATAAACAATAAATCCGGAGGGCGTTGACAGCAGAAAAAAACTATGGTACATTGATTGTTGGTTGAGACTTGTTCATGTGACGAGGAGGTTGTCAATATCGAACGTCGGTATCAAAGTTAAAATAGTTTATCTTACACACTTGTTATAATTTAAGTTATTACTTTTGAGTAGCTAAAAGGACATTTGGGTCGCAATAGTTTATTTTCCATTTTTCTCCTTTGTTAGTATCCAAACGATATTTTAACACACAATCCCTCGAACTCCTGCCTTATCCTTTCCCTCTCGTCTCTTTCTTCTCGTCCGAACCAGTAAAATGTATTCTAAGTGATTGATAAATTACGTCGCAATGATATTTGATGTAATGAATCAATCAAAAATGAGATGCGTATGCACATGAATAGGATACTATTCGTTGATTGTGCAGGTAAATAGTCATTGATCGGTTACACGCATTGCAAATGTCACGTGAATTTTATTCTCCCAAGTAATGTTTGATAACCACATTAAATTCGTTCAATAACCACTGACTGCACACAACTTAATTGATTAGTTTAAGACAAAAAAATTACTTAATGAGATAAGTAAGAATAATTTAATTGGTTAGGTGATAATAACATATAGTGTAAAGTAAAATCTTACCAATAAGATTGTCAAGACATTCACTCAAGTAACATACTATCAAGAAAATTATCCAAAAAGTCGTAAATTTATTACAATTTTGCTAATTCAGTCACAAACCTTTTAATTTTGTCAATTGAGTCCTAAATGTTTTCACGTTTTGCCAATTGAGTTCATCTGGCCAATTTTGATTCAGAAATTCCTAACGTATAAGATGGTTGGGACGTCCTCATGTGAACATGTAATATGTTCTCACGATAGAGAGAAAGGGTTGTCGCCTTTACTTCATATTAAATGACTTGTTAGAGCTAGAAAGCCATTGGATGTTCTCTGTTTAATCATCTAGGGTTTCATAATATCTCCATTAATTGGCAAAAATACACTAGAAGTGCCACAACTTATATACCGAGATCACTTTGGTGCCATAACTTTTTTTCAGATCACTTTGATGCCAAGTCAGAAGAAAATAGATCACTTTAGTAACTCGGGCCAAAAAGCTAACCTGGCATTTATATTTTAAAAAAATGGTCTGACTTGTACATGTGGAAATTACGTGGCTTTTTTTTGAATTTTTAAATTTTTAGAAAAATAATAATAATTAAAAAAAGGCTGCAGCAGTGGCGAGGAAGCCCTCGCCACTGCTGCAGCCTTTTTTAAAAATATAATTTAATTTTTTAAAAAAGTACACGTCAGCAGGTTAAACGGCGTCTTTTTTTGTTTTTAATGCTGACTGGACCTCTCCGGCAAGCTGTGGATTTCTCCGGCGAGTCGTGTTAGCGCCACATCGGATTTCCGGCGAGCCATGTCAACATTGGCATTGAAATTATCGTTTTTCAAAAAAGTTGGTATCAAAGTAATCCGAACAAAAATTATGGCACTAAAATTATATCCATGCATAAGTTACGGAACTTCCGTGTACTTTTGCCTCCATTAATCTAATGTTAGAGATGACTACCTTGGACGAATTAGTCTTAAACCATGTGAACAAGTTTTTTAAAGAATCCTCTCTTTTGCCCCCAGCAAGCCCCACCTTATCTAACGTAATATTTAAATGTGCATGAGACCCGACAAATTTCTCGGGAAAGAAGAGCGGGGCCTGCAACAACACGTACCTCCTTGACGTCGCTGATGCTGACCTGCGACGACTCCGGCAAGTCGATGACGATACATTTGCATGTCGTCGCTAATGCGGTGACCCGCGACGACTTGGAGACGACTTGGAGCATTCAGTCTTCCATCGTTTCACTCGCCTGCACCCGATCGTCTTCTTCTTCTTTATCTTGCGGATTCCATCAAACGCTCGTACCGCTGCATCGGATCGCAAGCCGTAGCTCTACTGCTCTGTCGGAGCTCGTTTTCTCTTCCCCTTGGCTCGCCCGAAATCTCTCTCGCTGAAGGAGGTTTCCAGTTCGCGACCAGCAATGGCGGTGGTGAAGGAGGAGGTGGAAATAGTGAAGCCGAGGTCGGACAAGAGGGAGTACCGGAGGATCGTCCTCAAGAACTCTCTCGAGGTCCTTCTCATCAGCGATCCCGAGACCGATAAGGTCCTCTCCAATCAGCCGCGCTCGCTCTTTTTCACGTTTATTTTTGTGCTGGTTAATCTGCTGTCTGTTGTCTATCGGCTTGTCCTAAAAGGAAACGATGCTTTATGACGACTCTGTTGACTTAATGGATGTGGCTTTTGTTGTCCTTGGATGCTGCAGTGTGCTGCTTCTATGGATGTCGGCGTTGGCTCCTTCTGTGACCCCGAAGGCCTCGACGGCCTTGCACATTTTCTCGGTAGTAGTTCGTGTTTTTTTTTTCTATTGACAGCGTGTCTAGAAACTACGGTCTCTATGAAGAGCAGTGCCTGTGCGAGTATTGTTTACATAAATTGTTGATAGTCTTCACATCATCCAGACCAGAATTCTTGTGTTGAAGGTGAAGAGAATCATTTATTTTACTGTGAAATTGACTACTCGTTTCGACATCTCACGCCTTGGATTCTTGATTCAAGGCATGAAGCACCCTCAAAAAGAAAAGCGAACCGAGATTTGTGGTTTCTTTTTGTTTCAAAAGCTCATCTTCTCATGTGGATTTTACAACACTAGTTCTTTAAGTATAAAACCTTGGTCACCCAAAAATATCTACAAGATCAACTTATAATACCTTTGTCATTGATCCATCAGCTGCAATTATTTCCTGATCGCCTCAAAAGGAGCTCCTCTGTCAATCATATGTTTCCTACCTTCTTATTTTTGATATGTTGTTGCAGAGCACATGCTGTTTTATGCTAGTGAAAAGTATCCAGTGGAGGATAGTTATTCCAAATTCGTCACAGAGGTAACTGCTTACATGTTTTCCATGAAGCATCTGGCTTATCCTGTTCTTGACTAAGAGTGTTTCATGTGACTGAGATGCTTGGTAGATAGTTGACGTGCCTCCGTTTCCACTTCCCAGTTCCTTCTGAATTTTTCTACGGCAATCAGCATAACAGAACAGTTGTTTTTAGGTTTCCTTTTCTGACCCCGAATGCATGTAGCCTGAGGACTTGAAAAGAAACTAAAGTCTTTCTGATACTGGCGCTACAGACCAAAATCTTAAATCAACGAGTCCCATGTACTATTTTAGGATCTTAGAAACGTGCAAAGGTGAGAAACAATCAAAGCCAGTTGTTCATTTTGCTTTCAAGACATTATACATGGAAATTAGCTCCTTATAATGATGATGCATTTTCTAGTTGTTTTTGGTTCTGTAAGGTACGTTCTTCCATCGTTTCCCTCTCCCTTACGGAGTTTAAATCAAGACAGTATTTAACTGCTATATGCTACAATAGCAATGTATCAGTGCTTAATTTTGGGAATAGGTTAATCTCTTTCAGAATAATAAGGAAAATGACGTTGTGCTATGGCATCCCGTGTGGAATCTGAAATTGTGATCATGAGAATCAGGAGTTAGTGTTCACTTTTCTTTAGCATCAACTTTCTTTGGTATTTTAGAGGGATAGGATTTCTTGAGTATTCTCTTTATGTTATCTGTAGATTATGGCATCTGTCTTCTTGCTTATTATGCTCTATTGGGGGCATATTTGGTGGCATGGTAGCTTGTTTTCTATATTTGGTTGCTTCATCCACAAAGCAACTCCTTCACGTGATAGATGCTTTTACATGGCTGAAATTTGTGAACATAACTCCCTATTTTATCACGCTGATTAGCACGGGGGCAGTAGAAATGCCTTTACAGCATCCAAACACACAAACTACTATTTCGATGTCAATGTTGATAGCTTTGAAGAGGCATTGGACAGGTAAATGGTGACCTTTCTCTTTTTTCTCATTGATAGCTTAAGGAATTTTTGTAAAACTTCTGCAGCTGTCTTGTTTTCTTTCCTGTGTGGAACAGGTTTGCGCAGTTTTTCATTAAACCCTTGATGTCCCCTGACGCCACCATGAGGGAAATTAAAGCCGTTCATTCTGGTTAGATTGTTTATTAAAAACCTTAAGTACCATAATTCTATTCTACAATGTCTTGCCTCTGTTTGTTTGTACAGGATTGTTTTCTATAAAGGCTCATTGTTAGCCTTTTTGTTCATGCAGAGAACCAGAAAAACTTGTTAGTTGATTACTGGCGCATGGACCAGGTAGGAGTTAAACAACTAATAACAGATATTGACCATGATTTTGACTGTCATCTATCTGCCTCTGAAAATGAACTTTGAGGATAAGGTCTCCTGACTGTAGCAAAACGCTGGAGGTAACGGTATCGTGAACAATCAGGATAAGGCCATTTTATATGGTTTTTTTATAGGTAAATAAAAGATTACTACAGGGCACCAAGGGGGTGCAAAAGAGTTCAGTTACAAGACTAATCATCAACAATGTTCAACTAAAGCATTTACATCCAAACATAACTTTCCACTATACCAAGAGTGTTGAGACTTTCAACCAACTTTCAATAATAACAAAAACGGGCATCTCCTTTCTGATGAAAGCTCTCTTATTCTGCTCTTCCCAAATCAACCACAAAATAGCAAGAAGTACTGAAGAAATCCTCCTTTTCTTAACACGAGGCAAAAGAAGACTTTGCCAAGCCCATAATTCTTGTTCCATAGATCCTCCTATGTCCCAAGATACAGTGCACGCATAGCGGCATAAGTGCCACCCAGATCGTTCTTTTCCCGGGGAGGAGATGTCTCACCGTCTCTGCCTCTCTTTTGCATAAAAAACCATCTATTGACTAGCACAATCTCTCTTCCCATATGCGTGCAAAACAAATAGTATCCACATCTGTGGATACTTTCTCTACCACTTCTCCAAGAAAAAGAGCAAAAGGACACCAAACACTTTGGTGCCATAACTTTTTTTCGGATCATTTTTGTGTCAAGTCGGTGAAAAAAAAATCACTTAAGTGCTAATTTGACCGGAAATCCAACGTGGTATTTTTTATTAATTTCCGACGCCGACGTGGCTTGCCGGAAGATGAGTCAGCGTGTACAGTCAGCATTTTTTATTTTAAATAATTTTTTTCCATTTTTTTCCTCTTCTTTCTTTTTTCCTTTCTTTTCTCCCCTCGCCGGCCGGTTGCCGGTGGCCGACACGGCCACCGGCGAAGCCCGGGAAGGGCTAGGCAAGGGCGGCCTTGCCCATGGCCATCAAGGGGCGGCCTCGCTAGATCAGGGCGAGGCGACCCTCGCCCATGGCCAGCGAGGGGTGGCCTCGCTAGTCACAGGCGAGGGTCGCCTCACCCAGATTTGGCGAGGCTGCCCCTCACCAGCCATAGGCAAGGCCGCCCTCGCCCAGCCCTTCCCGGGCTTCGTCGGTGGCCAGGCCGGCCACGGGCAACCAGCCGGCAAGGGGAGAAAGAAAAAACAGAAAGGATAGAAAAAAGGAAAGAAGAGGGAAAAAAAAGAAAAAAATTATTTAAAAAAAAAATACTGATTGTACACGCTGATTGTACACGCTGACTCACCCTCCGGCGAGCCACGTCGGTGTCATAAATTAATAAAAAATGCCACATCAAATTTTCAGCCAAATTGATACTTAAGTGATCTCTTTTCCTCCGACTTAGCATCAAAGTGATTCGAAAAAAAGTTATGGCACCAAAGTGTCCTCCATACACAACTTATGGCACTTCTAGTCCTTTTGCCCAAGAAAAAGTATCCACAGAAGTGAGAGAAATCTCAGAGTCATACATAAAATTGAAAAAACTGACAAAAGCTTCACGAGTTCTCCCATTAGATTATATTAGCTATTGTAACTTTTCTGTACAAAATTTATTGTTCTGCAATAAATCGCTTTTCAATGCGTAAAATGATGATTCCGTGCTCTATAGAGTCGGTTATTCTCTCACTCGTGCTCGTCTGACACTGGTCGATCTATGCAGCTTCGGAAACATATAAGCGACGAAAGTCATCCATATCATAAGTTTGGCACAGGTGAGTGTCTCAACTTTATGTGTCTAATGCCGAAGAGGATAATAGTTCTCCTTTGTTAAACACCTCATTTCTTGATTTCTTTGGATTTGAAGTTCTAAAAGAACTCCAGCTTCATGCATGTCAGTGATTGTAGTCCAGTGCATTATTTGTATGCTTATAAAAAGCAAGAAGCAAGGTGATTTGTCTTATTTTTTTTGTTTCTCATCATTGCGAAAACACGTTGCTTCTTGCAATTTTAGGAAATTTGGATACCTTGGAGATTCGACCGAGCGCAAAAGGACTAGATATTAGAAATGAGCTCATCCAATTTTACAAGGAGAACTATTCAGCTAATCTCATGCATCTGGTCGTATATTCAAAAGGTTTGTCTCGAATTTAGTTTCTAAATGCTGATGGCTTACGGAAAAAAGAAATACTCAGATAATTCTAACAGGATTTCGTACTACACTCCCGTGAGATGTGCAAAAAATTTGATAAATTTTCATATTCAGCTAATTTGTATCTCCGCTGACAATGGCAGAAAATCTAGATGAAATTCACTGTCTGGTAGAAGACAAGTTTAAAGAAATTCTAAATACTGACAAAAGCAGTTCTCATATTCCCGGACAACCTTGCAGCTCAGAGCATCTACAGGTTTTCATGTCCTTGCCAAGATTGTTGTGCTTAGTCCGAGATTCTGCAATTTTCAATTTTCAATTTTAAGCGTGGAAAGGGTAAGACTTACAGAAACAAACTATGAAGATCTTAATTTCTTAAATTTTATCTCCAGATTCTTGTGAAAACTGTCCCAATTAAAGAAGGTCACAAACTGAGAGTTATCTGGCCAGTTACTCCGGAGATTCAACATTACAAGGAAGGGCCTTGCAGGTATCTTGGTCATCTTATTGGCCATCAAGGAGAAGGGTCTCTGTTTTATGTCTTGAAGACATTGGGTGGGTCTGCACATCTTTCACATGATTTTGCCCATTAAATTTCCGAACGTAGGCATTTGTAATTGTGATGCAAAATATGTGAAGGAGCATACAAAAAATTTTGACTGATGGTTGCACAGACAGATCAAAAAAATTTTGTGAAAAAAACTTCAACGAGTCGGTAGATCAAATTACTTCTTTGACAATGTTAAAGGTAAGTTTTGCATGTTTCAATTTCTTGTGATATATAAAGTACTGCGTTTGTTTTTAATGTCTTTCGTGTATGAGTGCCCTTAGGAGCACTCAATAACAAAAACCTTTTGCAATTATTTTAGTTTGATGTCCTTAATTAGGAACTGGAAACAGAATGCACATGGGAGACTCTGATGGTTATATTTGATCTATAGGTGCTTTTATCAGTCGACTTTTACTTCCTCACAAGTTGCCTTTCCCTTTTATCTGCACCTCCATTTCTCATCTCATTCACCTGTTCATAAATGAAGAAAATATAAGAAACTGATTTGTAAGCATATCCATGAGTTTTCTATATTTTAAATGGCAAACGCTAATCTCTGGAAATTTTGAAGATTCTGGGCGAAGGGAGTTTCCCTGTGCCTGCCTGCCTCTCTCTCTCTCTCTCTCTCTCTCTCTCTCTCTCTCTCTCTCCAGAAGAAATTTCGACTTGCAAGTATGCTGGGGTTGCTAACCCACCTAAAAGATAGGAAAGTGCTAGTTATAGCATTAAGTGTAGCAAATTGTCTGGTCTTCATATGGAGCTTCCTTGGGTACCATTAATCAAGAAAAGAAAGTGATCTTTCTACGGGTTTGCAGAGGTGCTACTGTTTCTCTGGAATGCTTAGGAGTTTTTCTTCATCCTAAAATAAAAAAGATAGCTGAATGTGGAGCAATTTATGCTTTTCAACAATAGAAAAATATATTGGCAAAAAGAAAAATGATAGAAAAATCCCCTGCAGAGCTGGAACCTCATTCTCCTCTGTATCTGGCATGAAATAACACTACAAAGCTTAACCATAGCACAGTCCTGATACCGCAATAATGTAGTCCAGGTGCAACTAGAGAGCTGGTTCATCCTTCCATCTTTCCCAAAGGAAATGATTTATCTAGATGTTGGTGGGGCTTTGGTGATGGGCTCCTGAATCCAGGATTTTCAGATTGTAGGTGATGCGGGGTAGCTATGGTTCAAACTGAATATTCTATAGAGGGTGCAGGAACCTTATGGTAACGTCTAGAGGGGATCATTAGCGCTAGTCGCCTCTCCCCACCCTTTTACTTATGAAAAAAAAGGCAATGGTTTATCGAGATCTTGCCTCCATGACATTTTTACCCAAATCATGTTCTTGAGACTGTTCTCTTGAATGTCGTCTTTCCATAAATAATAGAACTGCGGAGCAAGTAGACCAGCTAGAACCTGTTAGTTTTTATTTAGCAACTTGAGACTGTACTCTTGAATGGCATCCTTCCATAAAGAATAGAATCGTAGAGCAAGTAGGATAGCTGGAGTTTGTTAGCTTAATATTTAGCGACGACGATTTGGGGTTCACTTTTGTAACATTACAGACTACACAATTGTAAGCTCTTCATTGCACTGAAACTCAATGTGGGATAAACTAAGGGCCTCTATTCATGCTTAGTATGGCCGAGACAGCCTCAGTGTTTGCTTTGAAGACCACCCACTTCTGTGGTGGAAAAGTTGTAGTTTTTCCGGGGGAGGTGGAAGCTTTAGCATGTCTTTCTTTTTCTATTTTCCCTTAGAAGAACTTATCTAATCTAACTATGTTACCTGTGAATTGCTCCCCTTCGCATAGGTTTTTTACACAAAAATAGAAAAATTACTAATGCTTTGTCTTATCTTGCCATTATGTGCCTTTGATGCTGTAGGATGGGCTACGAGTTTGTCTGCGGGTGAATGCCAATGGGATTCGTGTTGGGAATTTGCATTTTTTACAGTGGAAATCGACCTTACTGATGCTGGTCATGGTTAGTTTGCTTGCATCCAGGCTATCACCAGCACCTTTCTCATTTGTTGCATTCTCAAGTATTCATTTGCGTGAGCACAGAGATGATGAGCTTTTCCATTTTCCACTTAGTTGTTGGTAGTGTTTTTTATTAGCATTCATCTTTATTATTCGCAATCCGAAAATGCTTTATTCATTCATGTTTGTCAACTTTCCTAATATTTAAGTTGGAGGAATTAGTGATTGTGTTGCGTTTTGCATACTTGTTAAGTGTCCTAGTGACAATAGGAGGTAAAACTTGTGCTGAAAATGATTTTCTGCTTGGGTGGGGAAGTGCTTTATTTTCCAACTTAATATTTCCTTTCTGTTTTATCTTTCCAACTTAATATTTCCTTTTCTGTTTTATCTTCCCATTTATTTTTCAGTGTAATTTGGCTTCTCCAATTAGTTCTTGACTGAAACACGGCTATTTCCCAAACTTGATGATACCATGGTTTCATGGTGAAAAATTTGGACTTGATATATTTTTAGACAGTCTACGCCTTAAAATCATGGAATTGTCATTTAGCTCAGCCCATTGCACTTTAGAAGATGTTTGGCAATTGCTGGTTTGAACTTGTAATACGATGTAGTTTCTTTTCTGCTACTAGAAACTAAAGTTGTCTCGCAAGGTCCTCTTATTCCATGCACTATACGATAATTATAGGAGCTTTGTTTTTTTCTTCTTGCCGCCATCTAGAAGTACTCTTTTGTCCATTCATCTATGGATTAGTTGTTTTTTGAGGTTAATGGAATTTGGTTGACTTGTTTGCAGAACATGTGCAAGATATCATTGGATTGTTGTTCAAATATATTAGTCTCTTACAGCAGACGGGTGTTTGCAAGTGGATATTTGGTGAGGTATGCAAATGAACTGTGTGGAAGAGGTTGCTCATTTTCTTGTTCTTCCCTTGGGGAAAGCAAAAATTGATTTCCGATGGCATGCATATGAGCAACTCCTGCTGCTATCGCTGGTTATGTTATACTCAGTTTTTTAACTGGCATCTCGTTCTCTTAGCTGCATATAGAAAAGATTTGAAAACAACAAGTTTATCGCCTATTTGTGGCTGGGTATTCTTCTTCTTGATAAATGTATAGTAGGTTGAGCATCTCAAATAGTTTTGGCGATTGCACACACAGATTTGGACAGATACTTGCACAATATGGTTCTGTATTCTTTCTAATTCATTTTGAACATATCATAATGGCGAGAAAAATCATGAGCTAAGTGGTCCATTCGTTTATCCTTCATCGAGATATGCTACATGAATGTCGGTCAGGTGAATCCACTGCATGCTCTCATATCTATATCTATACCTGTATCTACACATTAATGAAAGTGGTAATTACTAGCAGATGGTTGTGCCGCATGGCATCATTCACGTGCAAGATTACCAATTAATTTCTTTTTCATTGACATGCTTTAATGTCACTTTTTTGATAGGGTCCCACATAATTATTTCTATGAATGCCACATAAATTCAGCGCATCATGGTTCATGATGTTTCCGCAGTTTCCTTGATTTTCAAGCTGCATTTTATTGGATAGTTGTTGTCGATTGTAGATTTCTTTTCTTTTGTAAATATATACTTTCCCTTAAAACTTATCCAGTCTCGGTTGTGTTGATGAAGCTCTCAGCCTTGTGCGAGACTAAGTTTCATTATCAAGACAAAATCCCTCCCATTCATTACGTAGTCGGTGTCGCATCCAAAATGGAGGTAAGTCTAGCAGCTCCTTAGATCTCCCTTTTGCCTTTTTTTTATATACATGTTTGTCGGTGGTGCCTAAGGGCTGCGTAGAATTCTTTTGAAGTGGAAGTTAACTTGACATTAATTTATTGATAACACTGTTGTTAATCAGTGACTAAGAGCTCACTTGGTTTTGATTAAAAGAGCAAAAGTGGATTTCCTTCCAAAATGTGAAAAAGGAAAAGATACTTAAGTTTTTTTTATTGTACTTAAGTTTTATAAAGCATTTTAAAGATCAATGAGAAGATCTTTAAAATGTTTTGAAAATGTTATTTTACATGGATTTCCATGGGGGCAGCTTCTGCCACAACTTAAAACATGCACCTGTAACCGAATGCTGTAGAGTGGTTGCACACCTGCAAAGTCCTAGTTGTACAGGTAGAATCGGTTCTCAAGAGTTTGAAGGCCATAAACAGCATGACAAGTACCAGCAAAGCTCATCTGTTTAGGATCAACATCTTTGGATGTTTGTCATCAGTTCTTGGGGTTAGAGCAAAGGAAATTCAGATGAGATGTAGATATTTGGTTCTTTTAAGTACTCCATTTTTCAGTAAGAACTTGCGGTTAGGGAGATTTTTCTCCTTTTGTATTTAATGCGTGCCATGCCTGATTGAAGTGAAATCATTGTGATTATGAGGACCAGATAATTTAACAGTTTTTTTTACTGAATTTTAGATATATCCACCTCAAGATTGGATCGTGGGATCCTCTTTGCCTTGTAAATTCAATCCTGACACTATTCAAATGGTGCTGGATGAGCTCTCTCCAGACAATGTCCGGTGAGTCTATTACTTACTAAGAGAGTATTAAAATCATGCCTTAGGGCTTATCAAATAACCGATGTTTATAATGACTATTTCATTGTTCTTTTACTGGTTGCCGCATTGTAAGTGCATTGAAGGTTTATCAAAGATAATTTAGTTCACCGGGCTTCTGTATGGATGTTAAACCTGCATAGGAATACCAGAGGATCAGTTTAACTTGGTATCTCGACTTGTCCATACTCTATAATCCAATATAGTTTGGAGAACTTAGTTGGTGTGCACCTCAATCAAACCCGACCACAGTATTTTTATTCTTCTACATTGTATTATTTAGGTATTCATATTATTGATTTTTTTAGGTATATTTATTTATTCAAAATATTAAAAGAAATTGTTGGGTTTCGGGTTCTCATATACTT
The DNA here is from genome assembly GCA_031216285.1 of Syzygium syzygioides. NCBI lineage: Eukaryota > Viridiplantae > Streptophyta > Magnoliopsida > Myrtales > Myrtaceae > Syzygium > Syzygium syzygioides. The sequence goes on along the minus strand of CM062242.1, from coordinate 24,443,173 downwards.
AATTGTGATGAGTTTTGAAATTCCATTCAGAAAACATGTTTTAGGGGATTAATCAGGTTCGTGGTCTTTATGGGGTCGGCCATTCCAAACCCACCTCACTGCCATTTCTACACTTGCAAGAAGTGGAAAAAGGCGGTAATAACATACACTTTCATGTGCATGCACCTGTCCAGACACACCCCTTCATGCTGGCACCATATTGTCTGCATAAATGCAATCAGACTTGGTAAAAACATCTGCAATGATTTTTCATGGCCAACATGCATGGATTTGACATAAGGATATTCATGCACAGGTTACACCGAAGTCAAAATTGAGATATCTCTTTCTATGTTGAATTTTTTTGTTACATGTCTTTTATGCAAGCGACTGGAGGAATCAGTCGCCGAAATGCCATTTCATTACCCAATGTTATCAACCATATCCACTTTCCAGCTTGTTTGTTGAACATCAAATCCAGAATGTCCTAATAAAATCATAACTTATCCGTGATAGTTACCATCCCTCTTTGGCAAAAATAAGTCATGCTATTCATAGTTATTGCTAATGTATGCTACAAAAACTTCTCTACAAGGATTGTGTTGTAACTATCCTTTCTTTTGCAAATTGGAATGTTTTACATGTCAATATAATCCTAAGTAGGAATGAGTCTTTTGTCCAACAGAATCTTTTGGGAGTCCAAGAGTTTTGAAGGATCAACTGACATGGTGGAACCATGGTATGGAACAGCATATTCCTTGAACAGAACTACCGCCTCTACTATAAAGGTATCCCTTCCTTGTTAGTCTTGTCACTGATTTTCATTCTAAGTGGGAGGTTTCACAGATGAAGTGGCACATTATGCTTTGATGATTTAATCCTAATCTTCAATTTATTTTGTGGAGTAGTTGGCAAAATTGCAGCCCCCGCCATGAATATTCATTCCCTGCAATATTCAAACATTTTCAGCTCTACCAAGCTTGTTCTTTTGGTATTCTGGTGGCATGATTCTTTTAGATACTTGGTGAATAATTTGTATAAGATGTCGGAGATAATCACCACTATAGTCCCATCAATTGTTTTTGGTAGGTGTACTTCCTCTAAAATATTGCGGAACCTATCAGACCAACTGGAGTGATTGTACTTCTTTCAAAACGTAGTGTGTAGATTTACACTAAAAGAGGGAAGATAAATGAGATTAGCTAGACATGGAGTGTACCATTTTTTCTTTTGGTGGAGAACAGAAAGAATTTTCCGTTATATTGTCTGTGTTTGAATTGCAGGAATGGATGTCATCTTCTCCTGATGAAAATTTGCATCTACCAGTACCCAATGTATTCATCCCTACCGATTTATCTCTAAAAGTTTCAGAAGAAAAGGTGTGGTGTACAATACATTCTGAACTTATCCTGTTCAGTTTTTAGTTTCTGTAGTGACTGATCTTTTGAACAGATCAACTTGCCAGTTCTCTTGAGGAAGTCATCATACTCAACATTATGGTTCAAGCCTGATACTGTATTCTCCACTCCCAAGGCATATATTAAAATAGATTTCAGCTGCCCGAATGCTAGCAACTCATCTGAAGCTGTAGTGTTGGCCAATTTATTTACGCGGTTGTTGATGGATTACTTGAATGAATTTGGTAAAATTCTAAACGTACACTTGACTATATAGGAATATCTCATGCTATGTTTCATATCAGTCTTGATTTTACTGTAGTCATTCCTTTGAAAATGGCATTCGATGTTCCACGTGATTTCGTATAGCTTAAAGTAGTATTCAGTCCCTCTTCTTCTGCAAATCTGTTCTTCTATCTAATTTGTACATTACAGTAACCATATATGGTTGGGTCTCTCCTTAATTTGCTTTTTTGGGTATGTTTCAGCTTATTATGCAAAGGTTGCTGGCCTTCATTACAGTGTGCATCGCACCAACACAGGTTTTCAGGTTCTTGTCTTTAAAATAAGCTACTTTTAGCTTATTTAAGCATAAAAAGACTGGGAAATGCTTTTATGCTTTTCCTTCACTCGGTTTTTCTGTCCAGAAAAAAGATCTTTAAATATTTTGAAATGGAAATAAAGTGGGCAAGCAATTCTACAGAGTGCCCTAGTCTCTATTGGGTATGCAGGAGTGGACGTTCTATGTGCTGACCATATGCTTTCATACTTAGGTCACTGTGGTTGGTTATAGTCACAAGCTGAGGATATTACTGGAAAAAGTCATCGAGAAAATTGCCACCTTTGAAGTGAGACTGGAGAGATTTTCTGTGATCAAGGTAAATTGGCTCTTCCTCTCTCTCCCAGAAATATCTGCACCATTTACCTTTTGTTTTTGCAATACCTTTGTGATTCTCTCTTTGCCAATATATGTTACAGGAAGTGGTGTCAAAAGATTATCAGAATTTGAAGTTTCAGCAACCTTATCAGCAGGCTATGTACTATTGCTTACTAATACTGCAAGACAACACTTGGCCCTGGACAGAACAACTTGAAGTTCTTCCCTCAATTAAGGGCGAAGATCTCACCAACTTTGTCCCCCTAATGTTATCGAGGACATTGCTGGAGTTTTACATAGCTGGTATGTAGTCTACAGCTTCATTTTAAAATTTGTGGTAGTACACTGCCATGTCCATTTGAGTTTTTGAGTTATATCTGCTACCTCTGGTGTAGGGAATATTGAACGTGGCGAAGCAGAGTCTATAGTTCAGCATATTGAAAATATTCTTTTCCACAGTCAACAGCCAATATGCCGACCTTTATATCCATCCCAGCATCTGACAAATAGAGTAGTTAAACTAGGAACTGGATTGAGTCACTTCTACTGTACAGAAGGCCTAAATCCTAGTGATGAGAATTCTGCTCTGGTGCACTATATTCAGGTAGTTCCATGCCTTGATTTTCTCACGCAGGTGCGAAATTGTCATGATGGAACCTGAAAGATTGGCATAAATGTTATTTTCGAAATGAAGATCATTTGGCTGTCACTCTCCTTGTCAATCTTCACTTGTAAAGATTTTAGATTTAGAATTTATGTGTGCTTATTCTTTTTCCCACGTCTTGAAGGGAGTGTACGGCTTTATTCTTGTCTTCGAAATGATATAAAATAGCATTTATTGGACATTATTTTATTTTCAAAACTGTTCTTTGTTCTTCTGTTGTCTGTGAGTTGATTTACTTCTGTCATGTCATTCCTTTCTTGACACATTCGTATTCCTTTGCCAAAATCCGAAAATGAGTGTCCAGCTCCCCCTCCCCCCACTTGCTTCTCCCCCTCTTCTTCTGGTATGACTATGGTAACGTTTTGCTTTTTAATTTTTCAATGTCATGTTTCTTTGGAAGGGCTTTGATTTGCTATTTGATTGATTATGTAGGTTCACCGGGATGATATCGTGATGAATGTAAAGCTTCAGCTTTTTGCTCTAATTGCCAAGGAACCAGCATTTCACCAGCTAAGATCTGTGGAGCAGCTTGGGTACATAACCATGCTTAAGAAGAGGTACGTAAGGAACTCCTTGACCTACAAAGTTTCGATGGATAATTGCTGTTTCTCTTATTTTTTTATGTCTCTTCAACATAGGAACGATTATGGAATTCGTGGACTACAGTTCATCATCCAATCCACAGTGAAGGTGACCAGCAACATCTTGTTCATCTTTTAGGACCAAGGTCATTGCCTCATATTCTGATATGTCCATCTTTTTAGGGGCCTGGTGATATTGATTTGAGAGTTGAGGAATTCCTAAAAATGTTCGAAAGCAAACTATCTCAGATGACAAATGAAGACTTCAAGGTGAGTCAAACAATGCTGGCATTTGGGAGGTACACTAATTGAGTGACATCCTTCATTGGTAAAATGAAATAGTTGAATAATTGAAAATTGAGTTCCATTAGGAATACACATCGAATGCTAAGATTACCCATTGAATTCTGGCATTAGATCTATAATCAAAATAAGTATTTGTGATTGAATGACGTAGCCACTTTTATGAGCATTCCCTGGTTTAGATAAGTAAGGATATTCTCAACCAAGTAGCAAGCGGTGTAGATGTTCGTATTATATTACTCTTAAGATGTCAGCTTGCCATTTCATCAGTAAGAATCCACAGCAGTGTTGGATGCAGGCTTGACTGCCCAATATAGGGTACTTAGAGGGGAAAGTGAGCTGATGTTATCAGTCAGTCCTTCGACAAATACTGCTCCCAAGCCGCTCCTGTGGAAGGAGAGATAGGGCCTGTACCTGAAAAAATTGCGTTAAAACTTCCTCAGTTTCTTTTCCTGGATAGGCGCATGGACTAGTGATGGTGCATGTACCAAAAAGAATGCATCAAGAATCTTTTCAGGCCTTATATAACGCTTGTAGTGGTGTTTTATTTTCTGGGGTAAATTCACTCCCAAATTTACTTAATGAGAACTTCCTTTCTTACTGACTTTCCTACAATCCATCCCATTTTCAAGATTTGTACTCGAGTGCATTCTTGTGTCGAGGATATTGCAAACCAACTGTGCCATCTTTGGCTGGAAGGCATAACATGGTCATACTAATCGTTTTCCTATCATATGCAGAGCAATGTGAATGCATTGATTGATATGAAGCTGGAGAAACACAAGAATCTGTGGGAAGAATGTGCATTCTATTGGAAAGAAATTTCCGAAGGGACTCAGAAATTTGACAGGAGAGAAACTGAGGTATGAACAAAGACTTGGACTAATTAACTAGGCAAGTATTCAGTAATTGTTCTTTCTGCTTTGACCATTAAGCTGGGTGCTGCTAAGTGCTACCAGCACTAAGAGAGAGAAACACAGTGAAATTAATGATAGCATTTGTTTAGGGCGAATTTCTCAAGCCAAACTTCAGTAATAAAGTATTAAGTTCTTACAAATGATATGGGAACAGGTAGCAGCGCTGAGACAGCTAACGCAGCAAGAGTTGTTGGATTTCTTCAATGAATATGTAAAAGTCGGTGCAGCTAGGAAGAAGACGCTATCCATTCGTGTTTACGGGAGCCTGCATGCGTCTGCGTACACGATTGACAAAAACCAACCGGTTCAACCATCCTCAATCCAAATCGAGGATATGTTCAGTTTTCAAAGATCTCAACCTCTTTATGGCTCATTCAAAGGGGATTATGGTCAAGTGAAGTTGTAAGGTATCGATACTTGTCTTCCAGATGAAGAAAGTCAATAATGTTAAGTGTCGCTTTAAAATAGCAGTATTTTGGAATAGACGCAATGTTCGGAGTATTCTGCATTAGAAATGGATACTGTCGCGGTTGGAGATCCTCTATGAACGGTGGGACGTACCTCATTCATAGAAGGCCTACCCGCTTGAACTTAAATGTCGTACATTAATTGCGCTTCTTCTTCAATTATAACCTGCACAAGTAAAGAACGAAGTTTGTTCTCTTATTTAGCTCAGCTCTGAAACTTCTACACAGAGGGCAGCAGAACTCCTTTGACTTATACACAATTTCAGGAACTCGGTTGTACATTGGTGACACTGAAATTTGATGGGGTGTTCTCTTCTCATTGCGGTTATGTATGTATGTTGGGCCCTTGCTTTCGATGTCCTTTGCCAACCATGTTCTTGTTTCTTGTGGCGTTTTTACTTTGTGGGGTGACCTTTCGTGTTCCATTTCCTATATGCCTCCTACGAGTAAAATGGGATTCCTCGCTAAGGAAAAAGGAGAATGAGATTGCCTTGGATGTGAGATTTGGTTTTACTTTTTATCTTTCATGTTTAATGGTGTGATACTTTTAAACGCTGAACACCAAAATTCTTTGAAGCATATATGCATTTCGCATAAAGCGATTCCGATCGCAGTGCAACTTCCAATGGTCATTCAGGAAAAAGGAAAAACAAAAGTAAATGCGAAATTCCGCTTCGGAGCACAAAAGTAGAGGGCTAATTCCAAAAAAAACACCAACTTAGTATTGAGTGACAATTCCGACTCGAACTTTTTTTTGTCCCAATAAAAAGCATCACCTTTTACTTGAATCCCAAAACTAGCGTTCGTGATGTAAAATTTTCAAATTATTTGGGTCATATTTGGGCTTTAAATGAAAGTTTGTGATATTTTATAAAACAAAAAGAAGTTCAAGCCAGAATTGTCACTCAAGATAAAATTTGTACTCTCTATTTTTGGAATTAGGCACAAAACTAGAGAGAAATTACCAGAAAAGTCATAAACCTATTGCATTTATGACAATTCAATCATAAACCTTTCAATTTGGTCAATTTAGTCGTAAATATTTTGATAATTTCTCAATGTCAATTTTGATCGGAAATCGTTGATGTGGCACGGCCAATGCCGGCGCAAACAATTTTTTGTAATTTTTCTAAATTTGTTCCATCTTTTTGTCTTTTCCATTTCCATTTTTCCCCTTTCCTTTTTTGTTTTTCTCTTATTTCCCTCGGTCAATCTGCAGCCTTGGCGGTGGCCAGCAGAGGTGACCGACCATAAGCAAGGCTCAGGATGCCATCGCTGAATTTGGGCTAGGCAAGGGCGTTGCGGTCCTCAACTAGGTCTAGCAGGAGCCTCACGCCCTTACCTAGCCTACATACGCCCTGGCCAGCCTCATTTTAAAAATAAAAAGGAAAAAAAAAAAGGAAAAGAAAAATTCAGCAACATTATCTTATCAAGGAAGGTCAATATCCACGTTAAACATTCGGCCAAAGCCGAATGAACTATATATTAACAAATTGTCAAAAAGTTAGGACTAAATAGGTACAAATATAATAAATTTATGACTTTTTTGACAAATCCTATTTCTAACTCTCATCACTCTTTCTAATTTTTACTTTACTTCTTGCAGAAGAGTCAAATCCCTATACGTGATACAAGTGTCTCTACCCCCAATCTCTTTACCTGCGTAGGCGCATGCATATTGGCAGTCACCCTCCAGTTTAGTCAGCCAGAAAGGCCAAAAAAGTTGATGAGTCATCTACTCGGCCAAAAATGGTAATGGTCATCCCGCACGCGCTTGTCCGCCATCGACATCTCCTTGTTCTTCATTTTTTTTTTTTTCTGAACGATGGTCGATGTTTTTCGATCGGACAGAAAGAACCGAATCAAACGGGAAGATAAAATTCTGTTCCTTAACATTCCTCCAAAGAATTCTTCTTCAACAAGACAAAAATCACACCACTTTCTGAACCCAACTATACTAGTCCAAGCTAAGCCGATGATACGTCGCTTCATTATTTACTTCACTGCAAGTATCCATTTATCTATTCTCATCTCCGATTGTTACTGCAAAGATAATTGATTAATAGTCCTTTTAAGCCATCTGTGATAAATTGTTAAATGTTTTTTCAGGAGCAGATATTGCTTGATCGCGACATCTCAAAAATATACTTAACTTACAAAGTTATGCTCGATTTTTTAAGTCCCCATCACCGTATATTGTACACTCTTGTGAGGCAATTGAAGATATCAATCTGCTCGTCATCCTTGCGGTAGGTTCGATTACCTCCTGCTCGTTATGAAAGTCGAGGGGCTCATGTAACAACAGTAAGTTATACTGCGCATGTAATCATCAGTCTCTCCAATCACCATGTCTTATTATAGATGTTTAAAATCATGCGACTCACCTGATGACGACGCACATAATCAACGATTCTGATAAATTCAATTTCCGTGGTCGAGCCGGATTAAGAATTTTTCGCTGGAATGGCCCACTCAGGAGCTTGGGAATTTCTCCGAAAGACTCGTAGGAGGGGACAGCATGCAAGAAGATGAATTGCTAAGACTAGCTTGGGCCAAAATCTTATGGGATTTTTCTTTTTTTCTTTATTTTTGCCTTTTCAGTTCTTGAACAGGAAACTGATGTGGTACCCATTTCCAATAACGAAAGAAGAGATAATAACACAAACAGTCCCTGAATTTTGATTTAATATGTAATTTGATCTCTGAACTTTTAATTTATTCAATGTAATTCATGAACTTTAACCCAATATTTAATGTGGTCCCTGAACTTTTCATTTGTTCAACTTGGTCTCTGAACTTTTAGTAAAAGTTTAATTTAATTCCCGAACTATGTGAAAATATACAACATAGTCCCTAAACTTGAATTAATGGAAGGACTATATTGAATATTTTTATAAACTTTATGGATTATATTGAGCATATATCAAAAGTTTAGGGATCATATTAAATAAATTGAAAGTTTAAGAATCATATTAAATATTAAGTTAAAGTTCAGAGACTATATTGAATAAATTAAAATTTAAAAATTAAATTACATATTAAATTAAAATTCAGAAATTTTTTGTGCCATTTTGCCGATAAAGAACGACAGAGTCCAACCAATAACGCACGCCCTTTTCGAGTCAAGCAAGTTCACATGTTCAGACACGGTGGGCTGAGCTCAAACTAGAAAAACGAAGATCAAGAACTCTTCCTTTCTAAGCTTTTCTTGAACACAGAGAGAGCAGAATGGCAAAAGCTATGGTGGATCATTGCATAACCAAGGCCAGAAATGACAGGCGACAGTACAGGAGGGTCGTTCTTGAGAACTCTCTGGAGGCTCTTCTCGTCAGCGATCCTGACACTGATAAGGCAAGAGTCAATCCTTGAAACAGCAGCTCGCAAGCTATGCTGTTTCGCGTTCTTTCTTGTTTCTTGATTGAAGCACTTGATGGATGCATCTGGGTGCCTTTCCGTTTGTTGTTAGATTGGATAGATTTTCTAAAGCTGGTGTTTTTTTTTTTGGTGCTTAGTGTGCTGCTTCTATGGATGTGGGTGTCGGCCACTACAGCGACCCTCCGGGCATCGAGGGTCTTGCTCATTTCCTCGGTACCTACTGTTTTTCCGTCTCGTTCTTGAAGTAAAGAACATTAATAGCTACTGTTTACCCCCAAAATAATTGGACAGGAAGACCGCTCGATTGAGCATGTGTTCAAAGGTTGCCTGCAACTCATATTGCTCGAATCGCGTTGCTAAGTAGAAAAGCATCAACTATAAGAAATCCGACTTAAATTGTAGCATCACCACCACATGGACTAACTACTATAACTATACTCCGATATCATAAGAGATCCCCGCCCTTTTGTTACTTCAAAACTTCGCCGCACGAAACTTGAAGGTGACTTGAATTTAGAACTCTCCTTCTGTTTCTTTCTTGGTATCATGATGATTTTGCCAATTATCTCAACCAATGATGACTTTACCTGTTGCAAAGCAATTAATTAACTGCCAAACGCATGCCCTTGTTTGCAAGTGGAGAAAGGTACCCTGCCTTATTTACTTTCTCTTCTCATTCGAATGCGTCACATGCAGAGCATATGCTGTTTTATGCGAGCGAGAAGTATCCGGAGGAGGATAGTTTTGACAAATACACATCTCAGGTACCGATGCTGACCCTACAAGGCTTCTTTTGTTTTAGCTGCTAGTCTGCACTTTGCTCCCACAAGTTAATTGTGGAGATCAAAAGGACAACTAGATTTGGAGAGAGTCCGCAACATTTTTAAAGGCTGCACTCACATTTCTAGCATGTAGGCACATCTATGCTTCTCTCCTGTATAATTCAGTTTCATGATAGTTAAGGATTTGTGACTCCCAAAGTCTTTTCAATTCGGAAGGAGAGACCTAGATTTTGTCAGTAGTACTTCCACAGTTACTCCTGTACCTATTCTACCTGGAAAATGCTGGTTAGCCTTTTCAAATGGATGTTACACGATAACAATTAGTTGACATGCTGATGTAACTCTCTGTTATTTCTTCGAGAAATGGATAAGAATCTCATTCATATGTAGTTCCTATAGCTTTGGTCTTTACTATGAAGGAGAGTCTCAAGTGTCCTTAACCGGCTCAATGCATTCTGGTACAATCTGACCACTCTTCCTGTACCTTTGAGGAATGTCAGAAATTCTTTTACTTTAGAAGATTAGTTAATTGATTTGTGCTGGCAAGTCGAAATGCATACGAAGTATACTCACATTTTAGATCTTGTGCCAACTGCCAAGGACTTCTGCTAGATTTAAAATTGTTTTCAATTTTATGTGTTCAATTAGCTTACTTTACCTTGAGAAGATCTTCTAAGAATGTCTTGCTGTAAACTCTTGATCCCAATCTGCATATTTTATGGTTTATTTTCCTATTCAATGTGCATAGCATGGAGGAGGAACAAATGCTTTGACAGGTTCTGACCATACCAACTATCATTTTGTTGCAAATGCTGATTGTTTTGAGGAGGCTTTGGACAGGTGGATGGTAGTTTCATATTCTCTTGCTATCCAACTGTTCCATTTAGGCAATCTCTGAGTGTTATTTTCTTGTGTAGATTTTCTCAGTTCTTTGTCAAGCCATTGATGTCATCCGATGCTGTTAAGAGGGAGATCAAAGCAGTTGATTCTGGTGATTATGCTTCGCTGCAATTTGGAACATTATCTTCCTCTGTTTAGCTTCAAGTAATAATATCGTGAAAATTAATATTGATGATCCATCTGAATATGACTATTTGCTTCTTCCTTTACTCTTACAGAGTTCCAAAAGAACTTCCTTTCTGATTCTTGGAGAATAGGCCAGGTACCATGTGGTCACCTGCAATTCTCCTTACATAGATTTTGACACCATTTGAATAAATCCTTAAACTGTATCTGGTTAGAAGCATCCAAGGATTGATTTAAGAGTGCTCCAGTTTTTACATCCATAGCAGCATGTTCAGCACTTTTTCAATATTACATGTATTCTTAACCTACTTCTAAAAAAGGTTCTTTTCATACTCTTTTACTTTGCTGTGCATCTTTGCCAAGAATAGTTACAAAACTTATATTTCACCCAGTGACTTCATGTTGTGCTTTGTTTTTCAATTGTTGTAGATAGTCATATTGTTGATATACGATGGATTCTGACTCAATGTCTTTTTGTTTATTTCCCTCCACGCAGCTTCGGAGCCATCTGAGCATGGAAGCACATCCCTATCATAAGTTTGGTACCGGTAGGTACTTCATTGACAAATCGACTCTGGATATGTTATAATATCCCTAGTGCCTATGTGGTGGAAGAGATCTTGTGAAGTGAGACTCAAGTAAAGACTCGCCCCTATATGACATTACATCATTATGCCTTTAGAGGTCTTGGCCTATGTGTGCTCGGGAAAGGCCATTACATATTTAGCTGCACAAATAAGTTGCCTATGCTGCTTTTCCTAGCAGCCAGTCTTCCGATAACAATTCCATTTGTCCCCGCTTTAAAATTTCAGTCTAGTGGTTCTTCATTTTTTTTCCTCTTCAAATGGGACAATTTTGTCAGGAACTCACTGCCTAGAAACAAATCACATTCTGTAACCAGACAAATGGTTTTAATTAGAAGAAGTTAAATTAAGCTTGTGTTCATTCACATATTCAACTTGAAATACTTTGCACTTGTTAGAGTAATTAAATATTAAACCACGCTTTCATCTAACAGCTTAAGCTTTTAGGACAGTTGGCAATGGTCCCACAAAACCTCACATGGTATAAGAGCCGGAGGTCCTAAGTTGGAATCTTTTCAGGCCTCAATTGTCTCCCCAATTAAATATGTCCACGCTTAGTGCTAGTCAAAAGAACTAGACTAAGCGTGAGGGAGAGTGTTAGAGTAATTAAATATTAAACCACGCATTTATTTAACAACTTAAACTTTTAGAACAGTTGGCAGTGGTCCACAAAATCTCACAAGATATTAAACTATGCCTTCATCTAACAGCACTGAATCATGTAGGACAAAAGCTAGTCTGAGACCAAATAAAATCCTCTAAGTTTCAAACCATCTTAATCGGACATATCGCTAAAGCAACTATGCTCATCTTTCAGATGCGTAAATGTTCAATGCATTACGAATGATTTGTCTTTGTAGAGTAGATTTCAATGTTAGGGAAGAACTTGTACATTAGTGGGTTCTGATTTGTACGAATTCTGGCAAATAATGAGGAATTGAACTGGTTAATAAGCTCCTACCTGGAGCTAGTTCATTTTTTAATGCAATTCATACATACAAGCCAGCATCAAACACATTATTTCTGATTATTACTAGTACTATAAAGTTTTGGAGGAAATAGATGGCTTGCTAATTCTATATGCTATTTTCGCTTCCAAAGAAGGATACTGAGCTTTTTTTCTTTTGAATAAAGACTTCAGTATTCTATGTATGAATTGGAACCAACAAAGATGCTTATTATTAGACTATGGAATCCGTGACAAATTGTAACCTGTGAATACTTCACTACCTTAGGAAACAGACAAACTTTAGAAGTTCAACCGAAGGCTAAGGGGATTGACATAAGGCAAGAACTCATTAAGTTCTATGAAGAAAATTACTCTGCCAACCTCATGCGTTTAGTTGTTTACGGCAAAGGTACTGCTTGTGTCTATAATGCAGCTTCACAGTTACTGGATTCTCTTCATTCAGTGGTGCAATTTTGTAAAATTTCATGGATCTCCACAGGATCTCTTGATAAAATCCAAGATCTAGTGGTCCAAAAGTTCAACGCTATTTCCAACAACAAGGAGAGCAGTTTTCATATTTCTGGTCACCCTTGCGTAGGGGAACATTTACAGGTCCATTTCTGCAGTCCGCTCCCATTCTTTGTTGGAAGATATGCACATTCCTCATTTCCTGTTTGGTAAAAATTTCTATCCAGAAGAAAGTTAAAGGAACTCCTTGTTGTTGTCGTCCAGGTTCTTGTTAAAGCAGTTCCAATATGTGATGATCACACGCTACAAGTTCAGTGGCCAATGCCTTGCAGCATTCACCATTACAAAGAAGTCCCATGCCGCTACCTCACCCATCTTATAGGCCATGAGGGAGAAGGATCTCTGTTTCATGCCTTAAAAAAATTAGGTCCGTTTCTCATGTCATTTACATTGCTTATCGTACGCCAATCCTCAGGAGGATTTATCTTACTAGTAATGTTCCTTTCTGCTATGATGACCTTCTTGATTGAGTTATTGTGTGGTAATTACAACTTAAATGTATGCATCTCATTTTCCATGTAGGAGATTTTTTTGTCATTTTAATGCAGCTCCTCTATATTCCGGTTTCTTGCACACAAGATGCTCGAAATTTCAACTAAAGCAGAATAAAGTCATCCTCTATGCTTTTTACTGAAAAGGAAAAGGGTCATGCTCCATGGAATTCTCTTTTTTCTGCTGGCAGCAGGAGACATAAAGAGTCTGATTGACCAAAAGATATTCTGCCGGTATTAGGATGTATTTGAGTGAATATTGTTTTTTACTTTTACTTTTTCTTTTTCTTGTTGCCTTTGAAATGTGGCTTTAAATTAGTGTCAAATGCCTGAAACCTTTTCAAAACATGCAAACATTGACATACAGAATTATTTAGGAATTTTTTAAAGCTTAAAATAACTCTCTTACAAACTTTTGGGGAAAGAAAAATTTACTCCTTTCTAAACTAAATAATTAGATTGGGTTATGCAAATTTATGATCCTCTGAGGTTGAGGGGGCATAAAAGCATCTGGACCCAAACTGTATACTTATCATAACTATCGTAAGAAAAAATTAACTCGTGAAAGTAAAATATCCAATTAGAATTGCTGGAGCCAGCTTATTGCTTTGGATTAATTGTATTCAGCTAGTATGATCAATTCTCTTTTCTGAAGGGTTTATGATCTGTTCTGATGCAAATGACTTTGCAGGATGGGCCACTAGTTTGTCTGCTTATGAGAGCTTTGCAGATTCAAATACCTCTTTCTTTAATGTTGTTATTGAGATGACTGATGCTGGTCATGGTAAGTTGTTTTGTTCTGGCCATTCTTGCCTCTGGGTGTTTTTCTGTTTCTTTTCGGGTCATTTGCAAAAGCCATTCTCATAAACTTAGGGCTATGCTTATTCTCTTTGGTGAAAAGTTCGTCATATAAGAAAGACCGGATTATGAGGCTTGAACTTCTAATCACATATTGCACCAAAAAGCAGAGCACATGCAAGATATCGTGGGATTGCTCTTTAAATGCATTGACATCTTACACCAGTCTGGCATTTGCGAGTGGATATATGACGAGGTACGAATCCTAAATACCTATTTAGGACTATCAGTTGCAAATATGATAAGTTCAGGATACTACCTTCGGCCCTTGCATGTATTTACTCATTTCTACATTATACATTAGCTAAGAAGGTAATTGGCTGGTATATAGACTTTATATCACAGCAACAATGCTAGCCAAGAATGCTGGTGCTCCACATTGCAGCATTTTCGTAATTAGGAACTTGAGGCTACATTCATTCAAGCTTCTTCTATACTTTGCCAGATACAGGCTTTATTGAATGTTGTCAGAGCAAGTCTCTTAGGGGACATTCACATTATCAATTGTAATAGTTATAGAAATAATAGCCTCAAACAGTTGTGAGAAATCGACTTTTTGATGACATGTGTCCTTCTTAAAGATCCATCTGTCCTTCAATAGCTGTCACAAATGTGAAGATGTTTCCATCATGGTAAATGTTCTACAAAATGTGGAAAAATAATTTATTGGACGACTCTGAATACGGATAGAACTGGCAGATGTCTCCATTAGGGCTTCAAAGGGGAGTCATCTAAGTTTTGGTCCTTGGAGCTCTATCTTTGATTGTGACTTTCGTAACATGGTAGTGCATTATAATGTAAGCTTACAAGTACATGAAGCTTGTCAAGGGTACTTTTCTTACTAGAATAGTTGCTCTTAGTTTGTTAAATGAGAAAGCACTACCTCCTTTCTATCAAAAGAGAATAATGCATCTATTGAAGTATCTCACGTCGCTTGTCTACGGGGTTTCATGGGCTTTATATTTATGTAGTCTCCCTCCACATTCCAGCTTAAGCGTTTGGGTTAGACATTCTAACAGCATCAAGGTCGGTTTTTGACAAGCCTAATAAAAAGAAAGAGATTGTAACTCTCTATTCCTTGTCAATGATTTGTTGAGCAGTAACTAAAGACACTTACTAGGCACTACCGTGTGTATATGTGTCCATTTCTAAAATATTTGAAATGAGTAATATGTTACTTTAAATTTATTTGTCTGTCTTTGCACCAAAAAGAAGAAAGGAATAAGTAAGTTATTGCATTCCGTACATGACTAGTAAATTAAACTTAACATTTCAAAATTTCAAAGTACATTAAACCTGTCAAATTGATCACAAATGGTAGTTGCATGGAATGAGTGAATGTGCTTCAAGTTTGAATTGGAATTAAAGGAATCTGGACCCACCCTGTATGAGTACCTCATCTTATGTGATCACATTAAATATGAATGTCAAAGGTTATCATCTAACATCTTCTCTGTGGATCCCCATTTTAATCTTTCGGTGAAGATTGCAGCTGTAAATGAGACGATGTTCCATAATCAGGATAAGATATCTCCAATGAGTTATGTGCTCTCTATAGCATCAAATATGAAGGTATCCAAACTTTCTTTGTATAATGCGTTTACCTCTTTTAATTGATGATGTGCATGCATTCTATGGTAAACATTTATATCTTTTCTAGTTTAAACTTCAGACCAATCCCATTGGTCATCTTCAAGTAAACTGGAATAGATATGATGTAGATTCTAGATATTATCTCTTGGAAATTTAGGAGTCAGAGGGAATTGGTGTAATGAGGTAATATAAAGTTGTATTCAGATTTAACTTAGATTTTTGGGTTACAATGACACCTGACGGAAGTAGTAAGATGTGATCAATTTCCTTTGCTAGACAATAAGTACATCTGGTTATACTCAGATGTTTCATGTCCTAATTACAGTGTTCAAGAGCAGTATCAAACCAGCTTTAAAATATTGGAATTTAGCTTATAGCTTCTACAAAAAAATTCCCCTTTCTCCACTCAGTCCATTACTTTGGTCAACTTATTTATAGCTCTCTCTTTTCCTTCTAAATTTGATTTTTGGGGTATGAATCAGGAAAAGTGGCATATGATAACTATTTCAGAAAAAAAAACATAACTCCAAAAGGCATTAGAATATTAATATCAATTTTTGTCAGTTGTACCCGCCAAAAGATTGGCTAGTGAAGTCGTCCTTGCCTTCCAAATTTAATCCCAGCATCATCCGTGCAGTACTCGAGAAGCTTTCTTCAGAAAACTTCCGGTAAGTTTGTCTTGTCCTGCATTTGTTGATACGCGTACATTAGAGATATCCTTTCCTCTTATGGGCATCTTAGAGAAAAAGGTTACAGCAGTCCTCAGTGATTTTTGTTTCTGCAAATATACCATAGCAACTAGAAAGAATTGTGAATGTGTCAAATACATCAACATTATGGATTTGCTGATATGCTATCAAAATTTCATCATTTATTTACTTCCATGTTTATGAAGTTATTGCATTCAGGAAAAGGATAAATGCTTTTTTTACTCACTGAGTGATGTAGGATGGCATTGTCAATATTTTTTATATCTTCCTAGGCTTCCCTCTTTTTTTTTTGGTTAAATTCCTAGGCTTCCCTCTTAATGTATGCAGTTCTCAAAAAAGTTATTTTTGATTGTCATGACTTTCTGAAATACTTCCATTAGCCTAATTGGATCATATGCTTGAGCTTCGAGAATTTCCATCTCATTCTTTCATGTGACCAACAGAATTTTTTGGGTGTCCAAGAAATTTGAAGGGAAAACTAACATGGTTGAGCCATGGTATGCAACTGCATATTGTGTAGATAAACTTACCAACTCGACAATCCAGGTATTGAAAGATGAGGTCCTCACATACTTTAACCGTTTGTTAGTG
Source organism: Syzygium syzygioides (assembly GCA_031216285.1). Classification (NCBI taxonomy): domain Eukaryota; kingdom Viridiplantae; phylum Streptophyta; class Magnoliopsida; order Myrtales; family Myrtaceae; genus Syzygium; species Syzygium syzygioides. The sequence goes on along the minus strand of CM062242.1, from coordinate 24,426,501 downwards.
TAATAGTCAACTTCCAAAGAATGCATTTTGATGTTTGCTTTTGATTCCTTATTGGATATCAGGAATGGATGCAGCATGCTCCAAGTGAACATCTTCATTTGCCAGTGGCTAATCAGTTTATTGCCACTGACTTGTCCCTCAAGAAGACTGCTAAGGTGGTCTGATCAATCTTAGGTCCATTTGGCGTGCTTTTTGAACTAATCCACTGTCTTGATGTTTGTAACATTGGATCAGGTCATGTATCCAGTTTTGTTGAGGAAAACAAGCTTTTCGACGTTATGGTACAAGCCTGATACGGTGTTCTCTGTTCCTAAGGCTACTGTACATCTAAAATTCAACTGCCCTTATGCTTGCAACTCTCCTCATGCTGAACTTCTTGCAAGAATTTTTAAGCATTTAGTATGTGATTACTTGAATGAATATGGTAAGGCTTTGATGGTTTTTAAGCGTTAAGTGGTCATGCAATCATTTATGATGTTTCTTTTGATGGAAACCAGCAACGACTGGAAAAATGATTGTAGCCTAAAGATGTCTCTCAGGTCGTAACTTGTCTTCATAACACTTGCAGATGCATCAAAAACCGATCCTTAACTATAATTCTTGAATCTTGTCCTTAAAGATCTCTTTAGATTTTTTTTTTTCCTGATGTATTCAGCGTATTATGCTGAGCTTGCTGGACTATATTACGGAATATGCCAGACAGATGATGGATTTGAGGTATGTAGCTCTTGCTAAAGTTAAATTTGATATGCAGTTTATACTGCGTAAGAGGATAACGAGATGCTCTCTGGACTCTTTGATGCTTGCCTCGCAATGCCTTTAGCTTCATTTCTTTGTGGAATCAATTAGTCAAGAATGAGAGAAGTGATTATCGGGCCAAATTTTGGACTTTCAAAAGATTGTTGGAACTGGCAAGAGTTGGCTCTTCTTCATCTCATACCATTCTTTTAGTAAATTAAGGAAAGATGCGCATCTTTGTGCAAAAAAAAGAGACAGCTGAGTATCTGGAGTGCTGTGCCCAATATCCTGTATTTAAGTATCGCACCATAAGTATTTCAGATATGTTAAGAAATAAGGTGCACGGTTCTCTTTTGTAATTGTGTCAATTTCCTATCTGCAGCCTCATTTTGTCATGCATGATTTGCTTGTGGCTATTGGTTAGTCATTCGTTTTTTCTGTCCCATACCATCAACCTTTATCTCACTGCAAGATGCTTCAGTCTACTACCCACCAAGCTTTCTTTAGTGTGTCATAAATTATTCTGACTATGTAATTTGCCCGCATGGGTGACAGAATTAGCTTCTTTTATGTAGCCAAAGGAAAAGAATACGCCCACATATATACACACTAATATTTGTATATATATGTGTGTGTATGTGTGTATTTACATATATATACAAATTGGGCATTGCTATGATGCAGAAATATATAATTTCCTTTTTCACATCTCATTCCTCCAGTAATTGCGGTTCTCCATTTATAACATGCTCACTCTTTTTTCTGATTTTCTTAAGCTCAATGTCAGTGGCTATAATCATAAGTTGCGGGTATTACTGGATACCGTCCTGAAAGCAATGGCAAATTTTACAGTGAAGCCAGAAAGATTTTCTGTGATCAAGGTAATCATGAAAATTTATGCTGCAGAAAGAGCTTATATTAGTTCCTGCGTGTCAATAATCTTTCGTACGCTTGATTGAGGAAAGGTAGATAAGTGCCGGCAGATGCAGTAACTACTTTTTACATAGTTTGACTTTTGTTATATGCTCTACCAAAACATTTGCATTAGTTCCTGTAAGGAAGGACTGCAGAATGAAAGTTTTTTGGGGCCATCAGGACTGCAGAACAACAGGAAAAGCATCCTGTTATGTGGGTTTTGTATTGGTGGAAATTGTGGATACTACTGCTAATTGATCTAATAGATCAAGCTGAAACATGAAGACATGGTTTACTGTTTCAGTATTTCAACAACCCCGCATGCGTAGGCTAAACTTTGACCTAAGACTGAAGTGTGGAAATTGACTACAGTTGGGGGCTCAGGAAAGGTTTGTTAGGACCTGTTGTAATACCATGTTGAAATTGCAGGACCTTGTTAAGTTCAAGCTTTTAGACGGAGATATAATTTAAAATTTTAATATATTAACAAGTTTGATGTATTGAAATACTTTAAGCAATATTGGTATTATTTTTGCCTTTTTCATACTCTCAAAGTGAATCTTGGCACATAGTGCTGTAAACTTGACAAATCCTTGTTCTCATGGAGATCAAATAGCACGGGGAAGACCAATTTATTGTTAACTCTGGTCAACTTTTCTCAAGAAGCTTCCACGACATTAGGCAGATATGCCAGTCATTTTGCAGAGTAATGCTTTTATCTGGTCATATTCAATTTCCAATCAGGAAATCTCTTAGTACATGACTAAGTCGTGAAATCGTGAAGGGTCCAAATACACTTTGCTGATTCAAGTAATACATCTTAAAAAGGGCCACCACTAGAGCAGTGGCTTCCGGATTGGTTCTGTTGTGCTTTGACATTAAAAACTTCATCAAATGATCTTATGCGTCAAGCTTCCTGAGCTATGTACTGGGTGCACCAATTAATATTAATACTCGTCTTTTATTGTCTTCCAGGAGAAGTTGACAAAAAGTTATCAGAATTTCAAATTTGATGAGCCAAGGTTTCATGCCTCATATTATCGCTCTTTAATATTAAATGACCATTCATGGCCTTGGGAGGAAGATCTAGAAATACTTGAGACTCTTAAGCCTAACGACCTTTCACGGTTTGCGCCTACAATGCTCTCGAGAGCATTCTTAGAGTGTTACATAGCAGGTTCAGTATGTTTAGAAGATTTCCCTTTCTTATGTTATGTAACTGTTTCATAATTGAACCTTGATCTTCTTTTATTTTGTTATCTTCTCATAGGGAATATAGAGCGTGATGAGGCAGAGTCAATTGTTCATCATATCGAAGATATTTTCTTTAATGGTTCTCATCCTATATGCAAGCCAGTGCTCCAATCCCAGCTCATAACAAGCAGACTCGTCACACTTGATGAGGGTGTAAGTTACGTCTACTCAACTGAAGGCCTAAACCCTAATGATGAGAATTCTGCATTGGTTCACTATATTCAGGTACTTTTACTCAACTATATTAATGAAAAGAACAAATTTCTGTCCGCATAACTTTATCACGAAATCTTTTGGCCCATCTTTTGCCTGAATACATGTTCAAGACGACTCCCAGCTCCTTTAGATGAGCTAAATTGGCCTAGGCCACCATTTTGTTAGTATGTTTCTCTGGGTATGTGAGGCTGTGTTTAGCTTGTAATTTTGGTTTAAAACCCATCCAGTGACACATCTTAAAGAATGCTTTTAAAGTCGGACTGGACTAAAGTTCAGCAGAGAGATGGGGGTAGGTTCAACCGTTAGAATTGTGCATTGTTAGTTTCAGGGGAGTAAATGTTTCCGCAAATGGAAGCCTAGAGGGAGCAGTTCTAAACCTTTTCCTCACCTACATCTTACTTAATCTTTCCCAGACCCTAGTCCCAATAGCAGTTGGACTAGGTTGAGAGACTGGTTGGTAAATCAACACCGGTCGAACCCCTTGGTTTTGAATGACCGAGTCCCAACAAACGAGACGGGGTTGGACTTGGGAACTATCCTAGTTAAAAAACCATGCTCTTTGTATCCCAGCCACATGGTGATGCAAATTTTTCGTGCATGTTTTGGTAGCTGTAAGCAGTAGAATCCAATAGCTGAGTCTACTACCTGATCAATCAAGGCTTTAATACTTCAAGAAGTAGTTCAACGGAACAGATTTTTCATGTATCTTTTGATAGCTATAAACAAAAAACTTCCTATTTTCCCTTTTTGTTATCTGCACCACATTGTAAGCAAGAAAGAAAGAAAGAAATAAGAAAAGAAAGGAATCATGGTTTACCCCCTTGGGATGGTAGATTCCGACGCACCAATTCACTTTCAGAAATTATATGCTCATGCATTAGCAACAACAAAAAGTTCAGATTACGAGCATTAAAAATCTCGGAGTAACTCATTTTGGTAGGTCTACTGAGTCTTTTTACCTATATATTTGATTACAATCCCCATGGATAAATGCAGATCCATCAAGATGACATTACTTTGAACGTACAACTTCAGCTTTTGGCTTTTATAGCAAGGCATGAAGCCTTCCACCAACTCAGAACGGTTGAGCAACTTGGTTATGTCTGTTCGCTCAAACATCGGTAAAACCATTTAATTTCTCCTTTCTTCTCCCCAAAAGCGTAATTTGCTAATTATTTGAAGTGCTTCATGCAGATACGACCTTGGTGTGCACGGTCTGCAGTTCACTGTTCAGTCTGCTGTGAAGGTACTTACTCAAAGTTCTCCGTGTTTTGACCGCCTCATCACCTTATCCCTTCGCTTGCTTAATCTTAACAGTGTCCAAAATACATCGACACAAGAGTCCAGAGCTTTCTCAAGTCTTTTGAAAGTAAACTTGTCGAGATGAGCGAAGTCGAATTCAAGGTGAGTTGCTTCTCGCATGTTCCATCATGAAAATCACGTCAGCTTTCAAATGATATTTAAACCATTACATCAAACCTGTGGAATTTCCAAATTAATATCTAACCTGCCGTTGACAGAGCCATTTAAATGCACTAATTGAATCAAAGCTGGAGAAGGACAAGAATTTGTGGGAAGAATGTGAGCGTCACTGGGAAGAGATAACGGATAGAACTTTCTTATTTGATCGAGTTGAAACTGAGGTACGAGATATTACCTCTCTCTATAAATTCTTGATTAGCAGTATGCTCTTTCCCTCCTCTCGGCCAAAAGAGCATAATTTATCTTTGTAAAGCCGGACATGCAAAGCAACTCACAAAAATTCACTTTGTTTGCATCGGACCAGGTTGCCGCTTTAAGGAAGCTGACAAAACAAGAATTGATAGCTTTCTTCCACAAGCACATAAGAATTGGAGCGCCTAAGAGGAAGGTGCTCAGTGTACGAGTTTATGGGAGCAAGCATTCTTCAGATTTTGTAGTGGATAAAAATGAAGCAGTTGGACCAAACACAGTACGAATAGATGACATTTTCAGCTTCAGGGCATTGCAACCTCTTTACGGTTCGCACAGAAGAGGGTACGAACGGATGGAAGTTCACAGCAGTTCTAAATAAGCTAGAGTTGAGGATCTCATGAAACATTACTCCAAAGTCCATATCATGGTGCACTTGCCCTGTGGCATCTGTACCCTGTAGCGTTTAGCGCTTGGTGTGCGTACATGACTAATGCATCCCTTGGGATTTAATAGATAGCGGAATCCAACAATAGGTGGTTTCTCCAGCTCAATGTTCCTGACTGAGGGAGAAAACTGCTGGTGCTGGATTTAAGGTGTTAGGCATATCCGGATCTATAACATTGAGAGTTTCATAGCAAAACAAACTCAAACTCTGAGGAAATTTTCAAATTGAAGAATGTCCTACTTGCCAATTCTCCATACAAGCATACTTGCTCTGCAGTGAAATGTTATTGGGTGGTCTGGAGTCTTTTTTATACCAAAAATTAGCTCGAAGGCTGAGGTTTTTCTTCTCACTTATAAATTGATTATCAATCCCTTCCACAACTGACGTGGGAAACAAATGCTACCGTCTCACAATGAAGTACGAGAGGCATCTATAACACCTAGAGGAACTGTGCTCTCGTTGAGTTATCCGTTGAATCACTACTATAAATTCTCGACTGTTACATCGAAATATAGGCCTCTCAGCATCATAAGATACTGTCTAATTCATGTAGAGGACAACCAGTGAGAGGCTGCACAAACTCGAAGCTTGGAAAAGTGCTACCAAAGGCCGCGAATTTATGCAAGATGGCCTGGACTCACTGTGCAAAATGCGATGAATGACGTAGTCGCAGTGTCATGCGATTTTGTTCCATTGTCCTCCATGGTCAATTTGCGGATGCTGTAGAGCAAAATCTTGCTCTCAAATTAGACCATAGCGCTTGTTCTTTTAAATTCTTGTATTCTGGGAACGTTTAGAGCACAGCACCACAGCGCTCGGTGACGACAACCATCGATTTGGACGTTGTCAAACCGTCAGACACGAGATTGAACGAGATCAATATCAATGAACTGGTCGACAAAAACAGAACTTGAAACGGAGCCCATTCGTTCAAAGACTTTCATCACCGCTTCAAGAATTACCCATTTACGCCGGGCAGGGACCCAATTGAATAAATTGAATGGAGACACAATCCGTGTCCGAAAAAGATATGCGAGAAGACAGAAAGAGCTCGATATTTGGCTCGACTGTCTTCCCTATAAACACCCGACATCTCCGAAATGCTAAGCCTATTCTCTTCCTCACACGACCGAATAAACGATGAGCTCGGTAGAGTCGATTCTGAGCCTGTGCTCCGGATGAGGGCCGCCGTCTTTTGCGCCGCCGCTCGAGTGGAAGTCGCGGTGGTGGTGGTGGGGGTCGTCATGGTTGGAGGGAGGATGGTAATACAGACGTGCGGTTTGTGGGCAGTGAGAATGGAACCTCGCAGCCAGCCTTACCCCAAGGTCCAACAACTCCACGTACTTCCCCATGTCTCTCTCTCTCTCTCTCTCTCTCTCTCTCTCTCTCTCTCTCTCTCAGCGCTTCTCGTTCCTTTGCTGTTCTTGATCTACAGAGAGAGAGAGAGATCTGCTGTTTGTGGGAGAGAAAGGAAGGAGCTTTAGGCGTTATATATACAAGGCCACCGCGTTGCCCATCTATTTCCACCACTTTTGTGGAGCTTCCTCCCTCTTTCCCTTCCAAGAACTTTCGCGTTGACGATTGACTCGTTGGCCCAATACTTTGGTGCTAATCTCTTCCCAACCCCCTTCTGGCATGATCTTTTTCTGTTTGCTCCCTTTTTTTTCCTTTGTTCTCAACTGAGCTTCTGACACTGAAGGCAAACTTCTTTTTTCACTTTACCATGGCTGCAATCTAGCTACTTTTTATTACTTCAATGATTCGCGTTCAAGTAGCTGCGCCTTTTACATCATGTAGCACGACGATATCAATCGGTTGATAATTGCATGTATTGAGGCTGGAATAAGGATATTCTTGTACTACTGAAACAACGAATATTGAAGGTTAGACGTACATTTTGGATGACCCACATGTGCACTACCAACTGGTTTGGGTTTAGGTTTAGGTAGGGCATCAATAGCTTGTAATCTAGTGGCACGTTTATGCGCAAATAGTCACTAGCCACTAATCAATTTGATATCATGTCAGCATACTCTGGTGGTTCACCCATCGCACTTCGTATGCTATATACAATCCGCCGTTCAAAACCTTTCGATTTTGGATAGTCGAGGACAGAATTGACAATACATTGAAGAGGAGAGGGGGGAAATACCGGAATTACGAGAATTGGAGGGGCAGAAAGTGGCAAGTTTGGCCAAAACGGAGGGCTTCTGGTTGCTTTTTCTTGGCTTTTCAGTCATCGCCCTCCCGGGAAATTGGCTTCCACGAAGGTAAAAGGCGTCGAACTTTTCTGGCCTCACGCGGTCCGCAGCAGCTGGCTTGACTTGTAACGACGCAGTCCAGCTCGCCACTTTCCTTGTCCTCGGTCAAACAGAAAGAAGCTTCGCGGTTTTGTCTGTTTCCTTCCATGTTTTTCATTTGCTATGGCATAAATAATTTGATAATGAATGCGTCAAGCAATGGAAAAATGAAAAAGAAAAGAGAAAAAACATCACGATGACCGTAAGTCTAACGTTATCCGTAAGTGTTCAAACGATGAATGAGATAAATACATACTTGGGGTTGACGACGCCGTAATGGCGCGAGCATATTGCAATGCTTTGTCTTCACGAAACGGGGTATATGCTTCTCCTCGAGAATTGAAGATTGGTCTAATTGTAAAGGGTCTCCTGTCTTCTATGAAGCGATGATTAGATTCGCGTCGTGAGTAAGATCTCTAAACAGCTCATGTTATGTTTGTTAACTATGTTGTTCTGACTAAAAGCATATTCGAAAGGCTGCGATAACAAATTCATCAATCTCGGATTTTCAAATCGCATGCGGCTGAACATTCCGTAGCAAGTGTGAGACCCTTATAATAATGCTCAGAGAAAGACACTAGCATTGATCGCCGCTCCCGACCCTTCTAATTCTCCCAAAAAAAATAAATCTAGGAAAATGTTAAATATAGTTTACAGCTCCACAATCATGGGAGACAGCTTGTTTATCCAACCCCGCCTCTGATGAACTATGAGTTCCAGGTGGCAAGGGCCAAATTGCAACATCTATCTTCCATGATTGGGCTGTGAGGACGGTCTCAACCGAGTTTCTTTGCGATTTATATAATCATACACCTGGTATAATTAAAAGCCTTGAATAAATTGAGAATTGTGTTAGCCACGTGACTTAAGACCACATGTTTTCGTACTTACTCACAACATGTGAGTAACGAATATTCTATACATTATAAATTATCCACGTCCTGCCATTCTTACTCTTGTAATTTAACATATGCATCCAAAGGAAATTATTATTCAATATATAAACGATAAATTGGCATTAATATTAGAAGACAATTTTTGCTTAGCGTTCTACGGGTCCTTATTACATATAATTTAATTAATAATGCACCCATGTACGCTTACCTTTCCAACGATGAAAATAAATGAACCGTGCATGAAAACGAGCAAAATAAAGGAGCAAATGATACATTTCCCTCAAGTAAACGTATAACAAAAGAAAAAGACACAGCTTTCCCTTCATCAGTCATTCACAGAATTTAAGAAAGAAAGGAAGAAGTTGGGTTTTAGCAAAAAATGAGAACCACGAGTGTATAAAATATTCAAAAAAATAAAGATTTACGCCTATTCCAATGACGAGATAGCCAAAATTTTCATAGAATTTACACAATTAAGAATCACTTCAAAATTAGTCATTCATAGGTTCACGGCAATGAGAAAATGTTACCTTAACTTCGGCAAGACTTCACAAAAAAAAAAACAAAAAGTTTTAAGCTCATGCATAACATCTGACTTGCACTAATATATCTAGCGTGTCTATAATATATCGATACTAAAAATTTTCAGTTCTAGTACTCATTTCTCAATTTTCACTGCCATATAACTAAAAAGGTTGATTTAGCTTGAACAAGATGTTTTTCCGGCAACCAATTTTCATGAACTCTAATACAATTTTGGTCTTTTTCTTGGAGGAAACAGACCGTTGGAACGAAGCACGGACAAATTGAGTGAATGGTGTATCGGACTGAACGAGGCCTGGAGTCAAGGATGCATCATCGATCAATTTTTTGACGAGGTCGGGTTGCTTTGAAAGTCTACGACTGTTCGTCGGTTGACTCTGGCTCCGTCTTAATTTCGTGAGACCAGAATAATCAAACAACCTAGAGCTACCCAGCAAAGGAGGACGGATTAGGACTCATTCAAAAAGAAACGAGTCTCAGAATATCTACCCGTATGGCAGCAAGAGGACGCCTAATTCATCTAACCGTCCAAAAGATCCGTCCCTTGCATTGCTTCGAAAACTGGACTTGGACCGGTGGCCAACCACGAAAGAATGCTTATCCAACATCCCACTACATTTCTCAACTGCTGCTTTTGCCAAATAAACATTTCTCTACTTGTTATCAGGACACTGGAACAAACCTTTTGACCAGAGAATGTCGGTAAACATTAATTCCCAGAGGAGCTTTGAGAAGGAGAAGAGACATGGAATGGAATCGAACTTTCAGGACAAATGCTATTGCAGCTCCCTACTTTTCAAGTGGAAATCGACTGGCTATCATTGCGGATCTTTCCCCAAGAGAGGTGTTTCTCCAAAAGGATGGTTCCACATTTGTGATGGTCGTTTAGAGCGAGGCACGGTATTGTGATGAAACGGTCCAATGAAGGTTTATCGATCCTAATCATACTCTATCAGGACAGAAATGGTATGCATTTGGAAACCAAGCTAGGTAATTTTCAAATCGTATTGCTTCACCACCTCACATCACAACAGAGAAATACGAAATGATCAGTTATTTCGTTGGCCATTCAGATACTGACCTATTTCTTAGTTGTACAATGAAGAGTTCTTAGTTTGACAAATCATCCAGCAAATGTGGATGTTAATGCAGCACTGCTGTTCCCACATGCCGAGTGTCCCACATATGAACATAACTATGATGACCTAATATTTCTTTTACTAATTCAACTTATTCTCCAGGTCTAACATTGTCCCAGACGAGACAAGCAAGCTCTAGTCTGTTATGAAATTAATTTTGCCAACTATGCTCCAGTTCTATATACTGTGGGATGAATATATCTTTAGAGATACGATATTTATTGGCTCTCCTAAATCAGAGGATACTACTATATGTATACTGCTATATGTCATCATGTTATGCAGTCTAACTAACCTGCAATACCTTTCTGATACTCCCTTTGCGTGACCTACAGAAGTAAGATCACCACTCATCAGATAAGAATCATGTAAAGAACAACTTTAGCACAAGCTTATATGCAGAATCATGCCTATTCTAGCTCCCATGAATCTTCATTATTGAATCAGTCAATGAGAAGCACTTACCTCGTAAATATAGGGGTCGTGCCTTCCTCCTGTCCCTGATCTTTTGACTTCATCTAGCTTAAGCAGCCTGAGTTAGCAACGCATAAATGTAAGAAACAGGAGAAGGAATTTGCATGATCATAGACTTTTACGGACATGATAGACTTATCAATGACAATGCAAAACTCACAGCAAACTAACTCGGTACATAATCACCATACTGTTTGTAATGTTTGATTTATTCAGTTTACAATGCAAGTCATAGATGCTGCGAGCATCACTAGTACTCATCAGCAGTTGATCATGACACCATTATAAGCAGAGTCTGTGACATTTTGCTAACATGTTGTACTACATGGTATCGAAGCTCGACCAGAGTCACATCAGTGACTCTTGCCTATACTTAATCTCATTAACGCTAATAGAAATTCTCAGATCATGAGGATTCCACAATAAGTTACTTGCCAAAAGACATGAATTATATGTTAACCACAGCTCTGATGATTAGTCTAGTTTGCCAAGTCATCCATAAACCAGCAAAAATTCTCCCACACAGCATGCACAAGGAGAGCAGCACTTACATTCTGAGAGCCTTGCTGGTGTCAGGGCTGTCACCAAGAGCTTGACGGATCTGCACTTCAGAGGCACAACCTTCAGAGAGGAAGGTCAGAATGGCTTCAGCTCGACGGCGCATGGGCATTGAGCCTGGGCGCTTCCGACTGAGCACCTCGCAGTGAGCCTCCTCACGCTTCTTCTTGAAACTTTGGACTCCAAGACTTTGAGCGCTCGAACCCTCGCTGGAGCTGCTAGTTATACCTGAAGCCGCCTTTGTCGATTCAAATTCAGATGAGGACATCGACAGAGTCTTGCAGTCCATGTTGGACTTCCAGTCATCAGAGCTCTTGATGATCTTCGAGCGAGCTCTTCGGGCCACCTGTGAGCAAGCGACTATCCATTTGAAGTCCCATTCACTGATACGTGCAATTTGCCAACAAGTGACGAAATAAATCGGAATTTGAACAGACCAATGCAAATATTCAGAGAACAGGAATTGTAGCTGCAGGCATTTTGTAATCTGTGTATAGACCGAGCGAAATCAAGCAGATTGCATTATAGCTAATAATCAGTGTTTATTGAGAAAGAAAAACAAGCAATCCAACTACGTGACGAGTTAAAAATAGAGAAATTCTTTCTGAAGGTCGCTGAAACTGACGATCTCATCACGCAGTGTCCAGACTTCGAATTTAAGGAGAAGATAGCAAAAATGGAAAGTGACAGTGCAGAACACAGAGGTATGAGGATGCAAAGGAAATCTCAACGATCACGGATGACTTTCTCTCAGTAACGATTTAACTCGGACTACGATTTCAAAATTTCAAGTCTAGAATCCAGATGAATGTACGAAGAAAGGAGAAACTGGAGCCACTTCCGCTTGCATAGCTCACTGCATCAGAGGGATCGAGTCATGCCGCTTCACACAAGGAACTAAGTAAGACCGGCTTCCATACGTTCCTCTGAGAACAAACGCGATTCAGAACGACGATCAGCGAGGATAACTGAGCTGGCGACTACAAAACAGATTCGCCAGCTCGGGGCTCGGCGCGCCATTCTAATCTGAGCAAAGTTCATCTGGCAAACAAACGAGCAAGAATACGAAGAGGCAACAGCGCGAGGATCACCTGGAGCTTGAACTCGCGGAAACGAGCGGCGACGGCGATGATCCGCAGCTGGTGCGCCTGGAAGTCCTCGGGCGAGACGCCGCCGGTCTTCGACGGCGAGCACTGCTTGGAACCGGCCGAATCCAAGCTCAGCGTCAAGCCGGAGCCGGAGCCGGAGCCGGAGCCGGCGCTCCCTTCCTTGATCGGGTCGACGTCGGCGTCCTCGCGGGGCCTTGAAACAGAGCAACAGAGCAAGCAAGAAGACGAGAGAGACGTCAATGGCGGGACGGAAGAGAAGAAGAAGAAGCGGACGCAACGAAGACGACGAGCGCAGAGAGAGCGATGGAGAGAGAGAGTCACGCGGGAGGAGGCGGAGGAGGAGGAGGAGGAGAGAGGGAGGGAGGCTGGGCGGAGAGGAGGAGCAGAGCGGAAGCGGCAGCGCGTTCGAGGGAGCACGGGAACGGCGTCAGTGACGTCATCCTCTCCTCCTGTTTTTGGACTTCCCCTTGTTCGTGCTTTTTTCCGGGGGGAAATGGGCGGGCAAAAAGTTCCGGTTTAAAAAAGGCTCTCCGTCGAGGGAGGCGGCGGTCGCCACGCTCGCGGGGCGTTTGGAGAACGAATCGAAACGGTTCGGGCGAGCTCGAAAAATCTCTCCTCTAACGTCTCCTCCCCACCTTTTTGTTTAAAAAAAAGAAAATTCAAAAAAATCTTAAACCGAGGCCTAATATAGTTTTGTTGCGAGCGGGCACTGAACAATTTTGTTCTGCATCGAGCAACAACCATTATTATCTTGTATCACTGAAAAATCTTATATCCGATGAAAAAAAAAAATATTCCCGCAAGTGCGTTTTGTGACAAATTACTTATGAAAGTTATTGATCCTATATGATTACCGTTGTAGACGTTTTCTTATTTGGACTCGCGTGAATCTACTATTGATCACGAAAACTCTTAATTTTTTTTAATATCGAAATTTATGACCATATCAAGAAAATTTATTAAGACGTTCAGACGTGTATTTTATATGAGCTGAGAGTTTATTAACAACAGATAAAGATAAGTTGGTGCTCGTTTTTGTTCGTTCGAACTTGCTTAATGCATGTTAAAAGCTTAAAATTACCGGTTGCTAGCGGTTACATATTTTCCAACTGATGAGAAAGTTAATAACTACGGTGTGAATGATACTTTGTATGATTTCTAACTTATATTATTGTTCCTTTGTCAAACTCGAAAACTTAAATCCGATTGCAAAGAGAAAATGAGATTTGACAGATGGAGTGAACACACACGCGAAATAAATTGGGGTAGCACCCCACTCTAATACCATGTTAGAGAATACAACAAAAAAAAAATTTAATTGATAAATGAAGAGAAAGTACACATATATAAAAGAGCATATAAACCCATAAGTATATTCGGTTTTGATCCAATCCGAACATAAGAGAAAATATTGAGCGATTGCAATTACAAAGTGTCGCGTCAATTGCTGACGTGGCATGTGTTTTCTACTTAGGATCAATAATAAATTGACACATGTCCACTGAATCAGTGTCAAAATCCTTCCGAACTTGGCCGTCGTGCATGTGCCGAACGAGCTGTCGCCGCTCACAACCATGGCTTCCAAGTTCTCTCTTCTTCATCCTTCGTCCAAGAGCACCGCCGGTGGCTCCGTCCATGGCTTTGCTTGCTAGATTTTGGCTCGTGGAACTCGCCGCCGGTGCATTCCGTCTTCCCCGACGAGGAGCTCCATCTTCAATTCTAGATGAACTCACTGCCGGACCATCTCCATATCTGCAACTATGGCAATGGAGGCTCGTCCCAAAAAAAACAAGCGCGGTCGGGCGTGCTCGGAAACAAAAGCCAACAAAAATCGGAGCTTGTGGTCATCGCACAAACAAACACACGAACCGGGTCTCTCTCTTTTCACTTTTTTCCCCTATGATTCCACTCTATCGCCATCACCATCTCTCTCGTCAACTCTCTCATTAGCATTACCTTCTTCACTCCAACACTCCCCCACAATCCTTTGCATCGTCGGTCCATCGCGACCGTTCGACAGAGCCGGCCGAACTTCCCAATCCAGAGCCACGGCTGCGGGCTCGTTCGGCTCCGGCGGCCATGGACGGGCAGAATTGAAGACCCGGGCCGAACTTCCAGATCTAGGGCCATGGGCAACGACAGCTCGTTCAGCATCAGCGGCCCTGGATGGGCAAAGTTGAAGAGCCATGGACGACCCTCCACATCTCGAAGTTAAAATTTTTTTTTTTTATTCCAATTCAGCGAACACTTGTCAATTTATTTAAAGGGTTAATATCACCAAAAACTCCAAACTGGTAAGCATGTGACAATTTTACTCCAAACTTTTTTTTTAATACCAAAAATTATAAATCAATACACTTGTGATAATTTTATCCCGAACATACCACAAAAAACCCCAAACTGGTACACTTGTAATAATTTTACCTTAAACATGCCACAAAAAATCCCCAAACTGTTACACATGTGACAATTTTACTCTGAACTAAAATTTTAATATTTTTTTTGTATTTTTTCGAATTTTTATTAATTTTTTTGTTTTTTCTTTTTTTTTCATCTTCAACCTCTGGCCGGTCGCTGGCTAGGCGATCAGCCAGAGGTTGAAGATGAAGAAAAAAAAGAAAAGATAAGAAAATAAAAAATAAAAAAATTACTAAAAAAATTTGAAAAAAATAAAATAATATTAAAAAATTATTAGTTCGAGGTAAAATTATCACAAGTGTACCGGTTTTGGATTTTTCGTGGTCAAAAAAATAGTTTAGGGTAAATTTGTCATGGGTTTACCAGTTTGAAGTAAAATTGTTACGGGTATACTAATTTTGGGTTTTTTATGGTAAAAAAAAGTTTGGGGTAAAATTGTCACAGGTATACCAATTTGGGATTTTTGATGGTAAAAAAAAAGTTCTGAGTAAAATTATCATACGTGTATCAGTTTGAGATTTTTTGTGATATTAATCTTTTATTAAATTGATCGGTCCTAAAATGCACGCCACGTAAGCAACCGACGGAAAGAAAATTTCCAGAAACGACGGGGTGTATGTCGTCTGTCGGAAGCGAAGTGGAGAAATGGGCTGCTGCTTTTGGGACTTTGGACCCCAGCGTGGAGACCCACTAGGGGGAGGGCGTCAGCCAAAAACCAGGGCTCGGTCCAGCCTCGGGCCACAGAAGGTCCGAATAACCCCCACGGACTGTCCAGGGACGGAGCCCCGAGTCCGACCCGTTCATGTCGCCTCCGTCCGATTCGCCTTCGTCGGGAAAAGCGAAACTGGTCCGCGTTTTCAGGGAATGCCGGTGGAGGGCCGTCCCGATTTCCGTCGGTCGTGAAGACAAAATTTCTTTCGCCAGTATGCCAAAAGAATAATAATTAGGGTAGGGCAATTCTCGACGTGATCAATTTACACGATGTCGCGAGTGATTAAATAAGTCTGAATTCTATATGATAAATACATGATAAATTTCGTGCCTCGCGGGATTCGACTAGCTTATCCCTTAAAACACAAATCGGCATATTTAATCTTGCGTGTCGGGCTGTATTTTTTTCTTTTTAGCATGCTGCATTATTCAAATCTCAAGGCCATTCTTATTCTTAAGAGATTATGGCTCCGTTTGGTTCAACTTTGGGGGAATGCATTTGGGAGAATGCAAATACCTTTGGACTAAAGGGGTTTTTCGAAATGCAAGTGGTGTTTGGTAAGTATTTTTTAAAATCAACTTGAGCTAAAAGGACTTTTGCTAATTTTTTTTTCAAAAAAAAAAGCTCCACCAGAGCTATAGTGCCGACCACCGTCATCGGCCAGATCTAGTCGTTGGCCAACCGCCGACGGCCAAATCTGGTCGTCGGCAACCATCGCCTGGGGTCGTGCGACCCCGGCGACCGCCGCCTGAGGGCTCGCTCGACCCCAGCGACCATCGCTTGGGTCGCGCGACGCTGACGACGCTCGAGGTCTGGCGACCCCAGGTGGCGGTCACCGGGGTCGCGTAACCCCCAGGCGGTGGTCGCCGGGGTCGAGCGAGCCCTCAGGCGGCGGTCGCCGGCTGCCGGAGCCTCGGTCTACTGTTCATGAATAGTGCAAGTTGCATTCCGAAAATGCAACTTCGCAAAGCATCTCCGGATGAGCATTGGCCAAACGTCTCTTGGAGAGCATTGAAAATGCAATTGCATCTCCCCAAAAGTGAGTAAAAAAAATTGCCAAACGCCATTTGCGTTTGGCCAAGGAACTTTAGAGGCCAAATGCTCATTTGGAATGCTGAACCAAATGGGGCCTATATAAGCAACACTTGTGTTAAGAAAGAATAAATGGGTCACAGATTATAAACCTTCACTATAACATAAAATTATTAAACGTTATCTATTGTCAAATAGTAGAATAATCGGTATTTTTAATAATAATTTATACTTATAAATTATGTAAGAGTAATCATGACTTTTTATTAACTTTAGTTTATTGATTCTCTGTAGCTGAATACTTAATATCTAACAGTTATCAGTATAGGTTAATTAAATAATTCATTTTTTCTAAAATGAAGTAAAGAAAAAGCATGATTCTTTTTCAGAGGTGGAAAGGGCATTCCACATTCCATTTGCAATGTTCATCGCACCTCATATCTGCGCAACAAACATAGGAATAGGCATTCTATAGACCAAACTTATTGTAAAATATACTCTTACTAAATCTTCTTTTTCCATTCAATCAAAGTAAGTGATTTATATTCAGATCAAATAGAATTAACCTTTACATCTCATCTCACGAGGATCACAATATCGTTAAACCGAAATCAAATATCTCAAGCTTATTGAGGCATAGAAGCCCTATCTCTGTGCAAAAACTAGAAGTCTATCAATATTAGGTCGGAAAAATGAGCTTCGCTCGAGCAAATTTTCCACTAGCTCTCGAGAGAAGCTCATCAAGAGAAGCTCGCCATAGTTTCACTCGGCGATTTTTCAATTGACTCTTGAGAGAAGCTCACCATAAAGATTTTATCTTGTGGGATGTCTTTATCCATATTAAGTCTTTTCGTGCACAATTTGAAAGATTAGAACGGAGCGATGCGACTTCATTTGATTTGGAAGAATACAGATCGAGAATGAAAAACCCGACTCATGACTGACAATAATGTCGAACCGGAGCTCGGAAGTGAACTCGATGTCTCACCCGGCGAAAATCACACTCGCTTACACGAAGCCTAATGTTCATACAACACGCTCTTTAACTAATGCAAATTTTGGGTCCAATATATCTCCTTTTCTTTTTCCCGCCTCGCAATCTACAAGATTGGTCATAAAAACTAAAAAGAACTCGGACATTCAAGAGAGCGCATAAAATTAAGCCTCAACTTGCAGCTGCAGGTCACCTCTCGCCATCACCAAGCCGAAAAGGTCCAAACGCCGCTGTCCACTGTCCAACCTCGACGATCACCCCCAAAGCATCATCAACGCTCGACAAGACCAACCCCCTCATAAAACAAATCGTCGGATCCGAACAGGAACAGCTCCCGATTTACGTGCGCGCGATGGAAATCCCCGCCAAGTCCATCGCATTCCCACGTTAGCAATAGCGAATAAATACTGGGAATACGATAGAGAGAGGGAGAAACAAAAACGCTCATACACACACATGTCCTGTACAGGTCCAGACAGGGACGTCACACCCCACGCCCCGAAAAGAAGAAAGGGAAGAAAATTGGAGCACCAAACGCTTTGCCGTCGCTTATTTTAACACTCGCAGCTCAGCGTTCGCGTCGCGTTCCGTCCGCGGAAAAGCATTCCAAGATTGCACCTTAAGCAAGAAGGAAGCGGAAGAAGGGAAGGAAAAGCCCGTGACCCAACCACCGTGTCGGCAGCAAGAGACTGGATCGAGCTGAGCTCGTCGTCGGCAAGAGGTTGTTGGCTTCTTGGTTCTCGATTTTCTTGGTGTCTCGGTTTCCGTCGCGCCGTTCACTTCCCGAGTCAAACTCGGATTGACCTCGAGCTGAACTGGGTCGCGGCTGGCGATTTGCTCAGTGCCCATTTCGTGAGCTCCCGGAAGAATGCTGGTCCAGGACCGCGCGGCGCCGGCTGCTCCCAAATCGCCCAAGACCCAGATCAGGGCGTCCCTCCCGACCCTGCATCAGAACCATCGGTTCTCCGAGCCCAAGAGCCTCGATTTCTCCACCTGGGCGTCTGAGAATCTGTACAAGATCTTCACCGTCGGCGTCCTCATAGTCACGGTGGCCGCGTTCTTGTTCCTCTACAACGTCGGCGACTCGGCAGCTCTCCTCTGCTTCAAGAACACCCAGTCCGAGAGCCTCCAGGCACTCCAATTCCCTCGCGTCGACTGGGGTTCGGTCGCCGGGGTCACCGACAAGTCCTCGCCCTATGCGAGTTTCCGATCGGAGAGGTGGATCGTGGTCTCGGTCTCGAGTTACCCGTCGGAGTCGCTGAAAAATCTCGTGAAGCTCAAGGGGTGGCAGGTCCTGGCGATCGGTAATTCCAGGACCCCGGCCGATTGGAAGCTCAAAGGTGCGATTTTTCTGTCATTGGAGCAACAGGTCACGTTGGGTTTTCGGGTAGTCGATTACTTGCCTTATGATTCGTATGTTAGAAAGAGCGTTGGGTATTTGTTCGCGATCCAGCACGGGGCGAACAGGATCTTTGATGCGGATGATCGCGGGGAGGTGATTGATGGGGATTTGGGAAAGCATTTTGATGTTGAGCTGGTTGGTGAGGGTGCTAGGCAAGATATTATATTGCAGTATAGTCACGAGAACCCAAATAGGACTATTATTAATCCGTATATTCATTTCGGACAGCGGTCTGTATGGCCCAGGGGATTACCATTGGAAAATGTGGGTGAAGTTGGCCATGAGGAGTTCTACACTCAGGTTTTTGGTGGGAAGCAACTTATACAACAGGGCATTTCAAATGGCTTGCCTGATGTTGATTCGGTGTTTTATTTCACTCGAAAATCGGGTCTGGAGGCCTTTGACATTAGATTTGATGCGCACGCTCCAAAAGTGGCATTACCGCAAGGAATGATGGTGCCTCTCAATTCGTTCAATACTATGTATCATTCCTCGGCATTTTGGGGTCTGATGCTTCCCGTCTCCGTCAGCACTATGGCTTCTGATGTACTGAGGGGATATTGGGCACAGAGGCTCTTGTGGGAAATCGGTGGTTATGTCGTTGTTTACCCACCTACCGTCCATCGATATGACAGAATTGAGGCATACCCATTTTCTGAGGAGAAGGATCTTCACATTAATGTTGGCCGTCTAATCAAGTTTTTGGTTTCGTGGAGATCAAGTAAGCACAAATTGTTTGAGAAGATATTAGAGTTGAGCTATAAGATGGCAGAGGAAGGTTTTTGGGCCGACAAGGACGTGATGTTTACTGCTGCTTGGCTCCAGGACTTGCTCTCTGTTGGATACCAACAACCCAGACTCATGTCATTAGAGTTGGATCGGCCTCGAGCAAGCATTGGCCATGGGGATCGGAAGGAGTTCATCCCTCGAAAGTTGCCATCAGTTCATCTGGGAGTCGAGGAAACTGGGACTGTTAACTATGAGATCGGCAACTTGGTTCGCTGGAGAAAGAATTTTGGGAATGTGGTGCTTATTATGTTCTGCAGCGGGCCTGTGGAGCGCACAGCTCTTGAATGGAGATTGCTTTATGGCCGGATTTTCAAAGCTGTTGTCATATTGTCGGAGCAAAGAAATCCTGACCTTGCTGTTGAAGAGGGTCACCTAGACCAAGTGTACAAGTAAGTCGAGTTTATACATATGCATTGTTCTTTGTATGTCATTTCCCATTTTGCCTTGCACTTATGTCATACACATGGAGTGAGTATGCCCACTGGGGGTCTTGCATCAGTTCACAGCAATGTAGTATTCAGGTTAACTGTAAAGGGCATCATAACTCACTTCCTATAGGACATAGATTGAGATGTTTCGATAAAGGCCTGCAGAACTTGGAGCTTATTCTAACTAAAAGCCCAGATTTAGAATGATTTGGTGGCAACCGGATCAAACTAAAGCTATCTGTAATTTAGATGGAACTATCACCATTTAATGACAACTGGTAGTTAGAATCTGTATGTGTAAACTTATGGGGAAAGATTGCACTATATATGTTGTGCAGGCTACTCGATTTGCTTGTAAGGGAGTAAAATGTCACCTGTAAGGCACTTTGATACACTGCCTTTCAGGGAACTCGAGGACTCTTAGTTTGGATTTGGTGTGATGTTGCTAATTTGAGAGTTATCCCCTTGAGAAAAATCTTCTCTGATGGCTATCACGCCTATCCGATACAATAACGTAAAAGCTTTACTGGTTAATGCTCTAAGTGCTTTTAAATATTTCATCTTCAAGATTTGGAGAATAATTACAAAGTTCAGGGGTGACTTCTACTTGGGCCTCAAAGACAGAAGGTTTTGGGTATGCTTAACAGTTTTCATAGGATAGATATGTAGGCTGGTAGTTAGATTTTGAGATTGATTGCATGTATTTTCGTACAATTACGGTATCAAAATGTTGAGTATAGTGTTTTTATTTAGTCTCACCTATATGAGGTCTCTCTCTTGTGCTTTACAAGTTGTGGGTTTGGGCTATGACATTATACTAGATTCTAGAAGACTGAGGTCTGGTGATTATTTGATAAAATTGCATATTTGGGTCCTTTGTTGCTTTTGTTATTTGCACTTCATATTTAACTGAGGAGGCAACTAGATAATATACAGCTCATACCATCTGATTCTGTTTGCAGACAGCTGCCAACTATATTCAATAGATTTACCAGTGCAGAAGGATTTATGTTCCTCCAGGATGACACAATTCTTAATTACTGGAATCTGCTACAAGCAGACAAAAGTAAACTGTGGATCACTGATAAGGTAATGAATTTTTACACATTCTGTAACCATATTTTCATTGAATATGGGAATGGGAAATGGGCAAATTTTCAATTAGGCTTCATCTATTATATAGCAATGAGTTGGACAATAATCCCAAAACCTGAAAACATAATTGTCCGACTCATCTTTCAATGGAAAACCACTTGAACACCTTCATCTTAATGATTTCTGTTTCTTAAGGATAGTGGTCCGGCTTTATGTCCTCTTGGCTGATACTCTGCACCAAGTTGGTCGACTGACTCCTAAAAATATGTCTCTTGAGTGGTCATATTGGATCATTTTCTGAAACTAACAGGATCAAAGCTGTTAAGAACCTATACCTTTTTCTTTACTAGTTAATCAAATGGATAAAGCAGCTTATCAAAAGAACAGTTGATAGCTGGGGAGACACTCCTTCAGCAAGTTCTTCGGTACCATGGTGCCATTGTCATTGCACTTAAACATGCTTAATGCAAGCTTTATGCATCTATTACTAACTTTTTTCTTGTATTCTGTCCCGAATTTCGCTTTCACGCAATATGTTGGTTATTAAGCTCTCCCCTTTTTGCTCAAAAAAAAAAAATGCTCTCCCCTTGGATTCCTCCACACGTGACTAACAGAACTTTGGCGAACCAGGTATCAAATTCCTGGACCATGGTTTCTGCGAGTGGCAACTCCGACTGGTTCTTGAAACAAGGGGAATTGGTAAAGAAGGTCGTTAGCTCGATGCCAGTTCACTTCCAGGTCAGCTACAAAGAAGCTGTCAACAGTCAACAGAGCTTCGCTATATGCAATT
The DNA here is from genome assembly GCA_031216285.1 of Syzygium syzygioides. NCBI lineage: Eukaryota > Viridiplantae > Streptophyta > Magnoliopsida > Myrtales > Myrtaceae > Syzygium > Syzygium syzygioides. The sequence continues at coordinate 24,404,580 of CM062242.1, read as the reverse complement.
CTGAAGTGTTTTACATCCCTAGACGATTTGTCGCCGACTATGACGATCTGGTTAGTTTGGTGGGCGATCTAGATATACATCACAACGTTGCAATACCCATGTTTTTCTTGTCAATGGACTCCTCTCAGAATTTCGACTCGGTCTTTAGCACAATGATCTACAAAAGAAAACCCCCATCAAGTAATTCGACATTTTATTCCGCCCAAGCACCGGCAGTACATCCTTGGAATGTATCGAGTGAACAGGAGTTTATTAAGCTCATCAGGCTAATGGCCGAAGGTGATCCTCTTTTGATGGAGTTGGTTTGAACATGTAAAGCTGTTGGATTTTGCTGATAAATGGATACATAGAGGAGCTGCACTGGAAAGAACAGAGAATTATGTACCGAAAACGAAGATCAGGTGGTTAAATTGTATCGATAAGTCCTTTTTGACCTTCATTTAACTTTACAATTTTAACCTTGGGAGGAAGAAACTATCTTCCCTTCTTTTTCTTTTCTTGTATATTAGCCTTGTACCATTCATTTTGTGACAGGGAAGCCTCTCCGAGGACATGATATCTTCATTCGTAATTTCCTCGTGAATATATCAAAAGGAAATTTGTTTTTCTCGACGACCGTCTTTGTATGTTTGATCTACCCTAGTTTTATATATGGAGCTGCTTACACACTTGTCTTTACAATTATTTCCTTTTCTGACTGGAGTTTTGCTGGGGCTCCTCCAAGGAGCCATTTTAGGCCATCTTCTTGTTGCTATAGTCGCTTTTGATCATGATGCGAACGCATCTTGTCTGGAACGAGTTTGCGTTTAGGACAAGTGAGGAAATTCTATCGCCATCCATTGTCTTTCATCCAACAAAAAGGAAAATTGTCCAAAAAGTTTCAAATCTATTGTACTTTTACCAATTCAGTTTTAAACCTTTTAAGTTTGTAAATTCAATTCTTAATCTTTTCACTTCTTGCCAATTGAGTCATCCGGTCAATTTTGGCCGGCTGGCCATCTAACCAGCGCTGATAGGGCAGTTTTAAAATTTTTTTTTGAATTTTTGAATTTTTTTCTTTTCTTTTTTTATTTTTCTGCCCTTCTTCCCTTTGGCCAAGCTGGCGAGATCAATCTCGTCAGCCTTTGGCGAAGCTTGCTCGCGCCAACCATTGGTGAGGGCGAGCCTCACCCGCCGCTGCTTAGGCAAGATCAAGGCCGATCTCACTGACACTAGGTTCACCTCGCCCAACGACGGCGAGGTCGGCCTAGCAGTGGTGGGCGAGGGCGAGCTTTGCCAGAGGTTGCGCCTCTGGTCGATCGCCGGTTGCCGGACCGGCCAGAGGGAAGAAGGCAAAAAAAAAGAAAAATATTTTAAAATTGCCACGTCAACGCTGGCCAGACTGCTGGCGCCGACCGATCAAAATTAGCTGGATGGACTCAATTAGCAGAAGTGAAAAGATGTAAGACTGAATTGGCAAACTTAAAAGATTTAAGATTGAATTGACAAAAATACAATAAATTTAAAACTTTTTGGACAATTTTCCCTCCAACAAAATCCTAAAATTGTCTAAAGAGATTTTAACGCCCTTTAGGTGGAATTTCCTGAGCCAGAAAGATGGCATAATCTCTGATAAAATAGTCCAAGAGTACCTGAGGTGACACTTTCAGTCCATTAATGACTTGAACTGCCTTATTGGATCCTTCTGATCAGCAATCCTTACCGGAAAAAAGAGGCCACAAAAATATTGGCAGTGTCGAAATCATCGGTCATGTATGTTCGGCTGGAATTAGCCTATAAGTCCGAGAGGGAAACATCACCAAACAGGACTTGATGAATGATTGTACTCGCTAATAGCCAGTCTTCCTCTTTACCATTATTTACCTCTAATAGAGCAATTTCCTAGCAGCATGGAATGCTTAAATAGCTGCCATTTCATTTCTTCGAGGATAACGGGGCAATCCCATTGGCTGGAATCGCATATATCTGGTGCATACCGCGACTTCTAGTATACCTTTGGCATCCATCGAGGTACTCGTTTGCCAATTCTTGCATTCCTCTTTGTTGGGGATCTTACTTGTGTTTAATGACTAAACTTAATGACTTCTTGTTCTCCGTATCGTCATTTTGAACCTCACTTGTTAAAGTCGGTCATACTCAAATCCTAGGAATTTGTGCATGGATTGACCTTTGTCAGTTACCATCGCTAAAAGCCTGAACAGATTAATCACATTGGGAAACTTGTGGAGAGTCATGTTACAAATTTTCCCGCAGATTACACGTCTATCCATTCCTTGGATAAGGCGACCTCAAATAAATCAGAAAACCGTGAATTTGATATTTGCACTACAATACACAACGGGAATTTGTCAAGTTTTTATTATTTACCTATCTATCCCTTCGATCTTGTCCTCGACCTCGGAGTAGAGCTGCCTCAACTTTTCGATATTCTGCTCAGATGTCTCCCAGTAGCCACGCCCATTCGCTTCCAAGAATGTCTGTACCAACTTTCTGAAGGAGTTAGGATTTGTGTTCATGAGCCTGTTCAGCATCTCCTCGTCCTGAATGAAAGTTGAGTTAGCCTCTTCATAGACCCAGTTGTCAACTTGGCCTGACGTGGCACTCCACCCGACTGTGTTTGTCAGCCGCTTCTCGATTTCACGCACACCCTCATACCCACTAGACATCATTCCCTCATACCACTTTGGGTTCAACAACTTTGTTCGCGCATCCAGTCGCACAGTCTCAGCAAGTGTGCGCACCTGAATCACGGAAATAGTTCATACTCAGCAAAATGTTGTCTGGGACTTCGTAGAGTAAAAGGCAGTGAATCAGAAAACAAGCTTCTAGAGGCATAGTCTGAAAAGGTTAAAGCAAGCAAAATCAGAAATTTGTTTAGTGAGCTTCACCTGGGCATTAGCTGTTGTAGTGTCAGCGACATACGCGCTGGGCTTCTTCCCGTCCTTCCTCAAGTTCTGCACTAAATTGGTAGGGTCTGAGTCGAAGTAATGGCTCACATCGGTGAGCGAGATTTCGGAAGAGTCAAGATTTTGGAATGTTGCCTCAGCAGTGCTGAGAGCCATCTCAAAGACTTTCCTTTTCTCAGTCATTCCAGCACCCGGGGCATCGCAATCAAATGCAAAGGATTTTCTGCTCAAGTACATGTCCTGGAGCTGCTTCTCATCATTCCAGGAGGAATTCTCGACGGCAAGATTGATGTTGGAGGAATAAGAACCTGAAGCATTAGAAAAGACACGTGTGGCAGCTTCTCTAACATCAATGCCTAGGGTCTTGGCTTGTTCCAATGCATGCTTCCTCACATAGTTTAGTTCTTCGGGTTCATCCAGTTCAGCCACCATCTTGATAGCTCGATCCAGTAGATTCATCTGCAAAAGATGAACTGATCTTAAAGGGTACGTTCTAGATTGCATGATGAGAACAGATCTAAATGGTTCATGATAATGAGACATTTATATTCTAATTTGAATCGTAAAGATAGGACTCGGTTACTTTTTCATCCAATACAAAAGCAAAACAATCTACTGACCCTTTAGTTAAATAGTGGGTAGAAGTGTCATACCTGATTGATGAAGAGGTCTCTGAACACTCCAGAACAGTTGACAACCACATCGATCCTAGGCCTTCCCAACTCTTCAAGGCTTACTGGTTCCACACGGTTGACTCGTCCAAAGGTATCAGCAACCGGCCTTACACCAATCATCCACAAAACTTGACCCAAAGATTCACCGTACGTCTTAATATTGTCTGTTCCCCACAGTACAAGAGCAACTGTTTCAGGATATTTTCCACCATTATCAACCTTCTGCCTCTCAACCAACCTATCCACGACAACCTTTGCACTCTGCATCGCTGCTGTAGTTGGAATAGCTTGTGGATCCAGTGCGTGGATGTTCTTTCCAGTCGGCAGCACTTTAGGATTCCTAATAGGGTCACCACCTGGTCCTGGCTCAACATATTTTCCCTCCAATGCTTGCTTCAAGCTCCCCAACTCATTATCAGCCACGACAAGTTGCAAACACTCCCCAAGAAACTCGAAGAGGGTCCTAAGCTTCTCTCTATCTGCACGGTAAAACTTAGTGCTTGACAAGTACTGGATCCAGGGTTCATTTATTCCAAAACCAAGAATGGAGCTCAACTTGTTGGTGACGTCAACAACTTGACCCTTGTTGTTAGTTGTTCGCTCTACAAAGGCAGTGACTGCGCCACGAGATGCTTCATTTATTTGTCGAAGCAGCTCCACGTCCTTCAATATTCCCTTGTCACTTCCTCGGTACACGTCCTCTATGCCCAGTCCAACAGTCTCAGCTAGTATAGCTGGGAGTGATGATATCCCATCTTCAGGACGATCTAGAGCAGCAATGTTCACCAGTGTGGCAACTGCTTCCATCGCTGATGGGGGCTCACCAATGACGTGGAGCCCACAAGGTAGAAGCCGGGATTCAATTTCCATGATCTTAGAGTAAACCTTTCCAACAACCAGATCGCGTTCTTTTGCTGAGATCTCCTCTCCCTCAGCCGGGAGTTCCACATCCTTGTCGAGATTGCATTGCTTAGCTGTGCTTATAATGGAGCTGACAATCTGTGGTCCGCGGCCAGTGTCTTTGAGGGATTGGTACGAAGAGATGAGCTCACTCAATTGCTTAAGTCCCTTGTAAAGCCCTGCATTCTCTGCTGGAGGGGTCAAGTAGCTTATGGTATTAGCGTAGCTCCGACGTTTGGCAATAGTAGCCTCGGAAGGGTTGTTAGCCGCGTAGTAATAGACATTCGGTATGTTTCCAATAAGACTATCGGGATAACAGGCGTCGCTCATTCCCACCTGCTTCCCAGGCATGAACTCAAGTGAACCATGGGTGCCGAAATGGAGAACAGCATCAGCCTGAAATATTTTCTCCACAAAAGAGTAATAAGCGGCAAATCCATGGTGTGGACTCGCTGATTTGGAGAAAAGAAGCCGCATAGGATCGCCCTCGTATCCGAAAGTGGGCTGAACTCCAATAAAGACATTTCCATACTGTTTTCCATAGACCAACAGACTTTCTCCATCAGAGTTCAAATTACCTGGCGCCTTACCCCAGTTCTCTTCCAATGCGGTGGCATAAGGAGTGAGGTCATAATATTCTCTCACGCCCATTTTGTAGGCGACATTCAGATTTGGGCTGCTGAACTGAGCCTCTTTATCATGAATGACTTCTTCGATCAAAGCTTCAGAAGTCTCTGGAAGGCCCTCCACATTGTAGCCGTCCTTTTGAATGTCCTTGAGAACAGAGTAGATAGAAGAGAAGACATTGAGGTATGCTGCCGATCCAACGTTTCCTTTATCCGGAGGGAAGCTGAAGACAGTAATTGCAAGTCGCTTCTCTGCCTGCAGCAGTACATATTTACATCAGAAAAGGCTCAGTAGAGTTTTGAGTAGTTCAATGAGTTTTCGATATTGACATATCTCTCTCCCCACCAAGACAAATCACTGGGAGGGAGGTATGCCCTACTTCAAAGATGTCGAGTCTCCAATCAACAGGAACTTGGTTACTTAGCAGAAAAAATCATGTCTGATTTAAGAATAGATGTCATAAAGGCTAATCAGTATCAATTTTGCCCTCTCGACTACCATGCCATTAATTTTTAGGTGCAGATAAATGCTGGGTTAAAAAAAGAGTGTAAAGGACATTATATTTTGCCAAACTGGAATCTACAAGCAGTAGTAATTAATATAAAGGCAGACAAGACTTTACTTGGGTAGGACTAATGCACCTGATCTACATATGGTGTAAGAAAGCCTAGAAAGAGGGGAATATTGCAACTGAACTCACTAGCTATTTTATCGTCACATCCTACTGAAAACAGTTCTGCAATATCAGATCTAGGAACAGAAAATCAGAACAATATGCAAAGAAGACGATTTCTTGAATGGGCATGTCGCAGCGAAGCAAGTACCTTTGATTTCCTTTTCAGTTCAGCCCATCTGATTGCTCTGGTGCAGAGCTGCTCCACCCTCTTGTGAAGAGCATGTGATTTCCCTGCGATGACAATATCATTCAGCACTTGATGTTTGATGGATGAAGATGAGATGGCAGAGAGATGGAAAAGCAACACAGAAGCAAAAGGTGAAATGGGTATTTCTACTATTTTTATGGTTCTGCACAAAGCAAAAAAGAGAGGGAAAATCAGGAATACAGAACATCGACTTGGTGACGTTGATGTTAGTATCATCTCAGAAGAGATCAGCTCATTAAAAAAGTTATGCTTGTCCATTTATTTTGGAAGCAAGACAGGGCAACTATAAAAAAGAGGAACCGGAAAAAGACATCGTACTTACCACTTCGAGGATCGCGACCAGCGAAGACAATGGGTTCCATGCCGCCATCCAGCTCGGGAAGTGCAACCTGCAGAGCTACCTGAATTGGATGCAAACCCAGAGTACTGTTCAACCACTCCTCCGTGGTTTGAAACACCAAAGGCAGCGCAACAATGTAAGGGACATCGAGCTTCATCAGCGCCTCCACCGCCCTTGGATGATCCTGCCTCGCCGGTCCCCCCACAAGAGCAAACCCAGTTAGAGAAATCGCCGAATGCACGAATGGTTTCTTCGTGACCGGGTCAATCAGGAACCTTTCAACCGGTCCAGAGAAATCAAGACCGCCCGCAAAAATGGGTATGACTTTCGCCCCTTTCGCCTCTAACTCCATAATCACTGCCACGTAATGGCTCTCGTCCCCAGTGACAATGTGGCTCCTCTGCAAAATCAACCCGATCACTGGTGCATTTGGTCCCTTGAGCTTCTCATTAGCATCCTTTCTGGTGCCATACCAATTTAAGTACTCCTTCACATCATCATACATACAAGGAGCCAAAGGGTGCCAAATTCCACTGTCCAAGAACAGAACCGGGTCCGAGTACTCGATCTTAGTCCCCTTCAGTGCCGGAACATAAGACCCTGAGATCATCTTCAAGAAATTCTGCAAGTTATCCGGCGACCCGCCAAGCCAGAACTGCAAGCTGAGGATATATAACCTAGCATCCTGAGCCTTGTCGCTAGGCAAGTACTTGAGCACCTTCGGCAACGTCCGCACTAGCTTCAACATGCTGTCCGCAAACCCTGCAGAAGACTTCTTCTTCTTGAACAACTGGAAAAAGGGGCTCTTCGATTGCCCGAGCTGTGACATACTGAACGAGCCCAACTTGTTGAGTCTCATCACCTCAGGCATTGAAGGGAACACCAAGACTGCATCAAGCCTGTCCCTTTCCGTTTCCACTGCAGCCTTCACTTTAAGTGCAAGCTCCTCCACGAAGATCAATGACCCAATGAAGATATTCGCATCCTCAAGGTCCTTGCAGAAACTTTTGTATGTATTCTCATCCCTAAGCTCTTCAACTAAGTAACCCACAACTTCAAACGAAGCATACCTCTTGTTCTTATTCAGTGCAAGCACTGCAGCTGAGAGAGACGACTGGTACTGAGCCTCCAGGACCACGTACACGATCTTCACCGTTGGGAGGCTCCCGTCTCGCTCCGGCACAATACGGCGGACTTCAGGCGTCGTCTGCGTGAAGAGGCCATTGCCCACCACTGCACATTTCACATTCATGGCGGACTTTGAATAATTGCCTGCTGGGTTCGTCTTCCTGGGGAGGAAGGAGCGTAAAAAGTAGTGCTTTTGAGAGAGCGAGGAGAGTTGATCAGCCTTTGGAGCTGGTAACGTGAATTGGGACGACAACAAAGAAGCCATCTCTGAGATCACGCTCGAAACAAAAACTCTGTTTCTCGTTCGTTGGGGAAAAAAAAAATCAAACGAACAGAGAGGAGAGAAAGAAGAGATAGAGAGAGAGAGGAAAGATCAAAGATCAAATCTTTTTGCGACCCCTCGGTTTCAAATTTGTGTCTTGGTGACACCAAATGTTTTCTCTCCTCCCCCTCCTTCTGGAGACGAAAGCTTTCGTGCTTATATCTCTTCTGTCCCGACACTGAGAGCACTGTAGACCAGAGAGACAGAGAGAGAGGGCATGCGAACAGTTGGAGGGGTGCTTTCTGGTTTAGTGGAGGAGCGAGGGACACGTGGCGACAGGGGTGGTCAGACAGTTTCGATCGGAGTTTCCCGCTTTGCGGTTGAGTTTTGCTCAGTCCTTTGAGTGAGACAGACAGAGAGAATTTGGGGGTGTGCCACTTATCTATCTGCAAGGTTCATGGCGATGGAGTTTCCTGAACTCTCATTGGCTGGTTTGGATTTCACTTCGGATGGGTCGCAAGGAGGCAGACCCAGGAATGGATGATGAGAGAGAGAGTGAAATCCCAAGTGGAACGTGACCAAGATTTTTCTCGCTCTTTCAGTGAAAGGCCCCCTCCTCCTCTGCGTGTAAAGATTCTTTGCCTTTTGAGTTTGTGTCCCACGGTGAGAAGAACCTGATATTATTTCTGTGGACTTCTATGTGACCAGGTTTCCTGCTTCCCATCCAAGTGATCTGCACTACCCCTCCTCCTCCTCCTCCTCCTCCTCCTCCTCTTCCTCGAATGATTATCCTCGACGTGGTCTATAGTCGATCGAATCGATGAAAATGCAGGATTTGTATGAATATGAGTTTCATCCAACTCAGTAATGATAAGTGTGTCGGGTCCGTGGATTCGGAGGTCCTGATAAGAATTGAATTCGCCCATTTGGGGTTTATCGCACTAACAATCAAGTTGGCATTCATGGGCACTTTAATATGTTGGGATTTGGTTTGAGTAAGCAAAGAGGAAGATGGTAAGAGAGACAATATGGCTGCTAGAATTGATTGAAAAACCAAGAAAAAAATGGCTGAGTCTCAAACATTTGCTGTTTGGCTAACGCCATCGGATATTGATACTCTTAATTAAGGTGATAAGCGCAAAGGTAAAGATGGTAAGATGTATTCGTTTCGCAATCACAATTGAGATCAAGACGTATTTACGGCTAATTAGCCACAAAAATGTTAATAGATTTTCTCCGAAGGCCAGGCGTTTTGGGGCTATTTCGAAAGGCCCAAGGTTGAACAGGCTCAATACTTGCTCTCTTCATGCCTCTTGGTTTAGTATTTCTTCTGGTGCATGCACGGTATGGGAAACTATCGACGTAAGACAATGAACCCATTTGTCTGTCAATGTAGTCCTCTCGTTACGCAAACATGTGAACAAATCATTGGTCTGTCCAAAGAAGAGTTTGAGTTGACAAATGGACCATTTCGTACTTAATTAAGAACTAACTATAATTATTTTGTGAGAAATACGTCGTCACATATGATGATTTGATTAATGTGTTTCGAAAAAGAGAAGACAAGGCGGGGATTTCTTTCTTCTTGCTTGGTTGGTATTGACACGAAAGTGAAGGAAAACCTTACAAGTACCCTTCCTCTTAATCTGTCTATAGCAAGCACTTAACGTGGGGATTATTCCAACCAACACCAATATTCACCTTTTGTATACATGATCACCTCTAGTGGAGTCTGCAAAACTAGGTGCTATAATTGGCATGCCTAGTTTGTCTCCTTGCTAAAACCACAAGAATTATGTGCTAACAATTATTGCAAGCAACTCATGTTACAATGCTCAATCGCGAGACAATTGAAGGGCGCAATAGCAAGGAAAGTGTGTTGCAAAAGAAAATGAGGTTATGAGTTCGTTTCATCTTACGATCTCCATATTCAATGTTCCTCACATCGTAAATATAAACCTCATGATCATCTATCGGCCGATTCGTTCTCAATGAAAGCCGGTAACTATTTGGAAATTGACATATGTTGCTGAACGAACAATTACTAGGACGCTATTCGAAAGCGACTACGTTCATGCTAAAAATGCATAACATCATTAAAAGGTTAGGTCACGTGATATAAATTGCAAGAGATTTAGGGGCAAAATGCCATGAAAATGAAATCCTAAGGTACAATGTGAAATTAGAGGCAAACTTCTAGGGCGCAAGTGTAAAAGATTCACTTCAATCTTCTTTGGTTGATTGAAAGCGGGGAAAACTGTAAAAAAAAACCCTAAACGTATTATATTTGTGTCAATTTAGATAGTGTTAATTTAATTATTTTGGAAAATTTTGGCCGAATATTGCTAATGTGGATGCCGGTTGGCCTATATGACTACCGGTACTGATATGGATAATTTTTAATAATATTTTTAATTTTATTATTATTTTTTATTTATTTTCTTTTTCTTTCTTCTTCCTTTGTCAATCATCAGGCACAGGCAATGACCAACCATCGGCCATGGTTGGGCGAGCTGGCCTCATTTGGGTGAGGATCGCCATCAGACCAGTGAGGCCTCAAGGCCGCCTCTTTGGGCGTCGTCGCACCAAGGCAACGCCCTGCAAGGGTCAGCCTCGCTAACTAGATTTGGCAAGGGGAGCCCTCACTCTTGCCTAGTCAGCTGCAACCCTCACCCAGGTGAGGCCAGCCCGCTTGATCATTGCCCGTGGCCAATCACCGGCAAAGGAAAGAAGAAAAAAAATCGGAATAAATAATAAAATGTTATTAAAAATTACCTACGTCAGCACCGGCTCATCGGCGATGCCACATAAGCCGCCCGATATCTACGTTAGCAATATTTTGGTAAAATTAGCAGAAAGGACTGAATTAGCAATATATCCAAAATTTTAGAACTAAATTGGTTTAAAATGTTTAAAACTAAATTGGCACTAATATAAAAATTTTAAGACTAAATTGACACTAATATAATAGGTTTATGACTTTTTGGATATTTTTTCTTATTTAAAAGTGAATTTCATGACGTCATCAACCTGCTTTCTGTTTTTGTTCCCCTTCAATGCGGGAAGCTAATTGAAGCATCCGATCTTCGAATTTAAACCCTAAACCCTCAGATAAAGCTCTCGCCTTTGAACCTGAGCAGCATGGCCTGCAATGGCTCCAACTGCCAATCCAATTGCCACAGAGACGAGGACAATCCCTCCGCCAAATCGGGCGTCGCCGGCTCAGCGGCCGCGGCCACCGACGGCTCCGGGGCGGTCTGCGTCAAGTGCAAGGCCAACGAGCCGATTCCCGTCGCCGCCGTCGCCCGCGGCGGCGAGGACGGCCGGTTCTGCGCCGACTGCTTCCGGAGCAACCTGTTCGCCAAGTTCAGGCACGCCGTCACCTCCAACGCCATGATCTCTCCCGCGGACAACGTTCTCGTCGCCTTCTCCGGTGGCCGTGCCTCCAGGTCCGTCTTCTTCTTCTTCGAACCTGAAAAAAAGGCGCCGTGTTGTGTCGCGTAGGGTATTTAGTGCTAGTAGGGGGAAGTTAAGTGGTGGTGTTACTGTTGGTGCATCTATTTGAAGCGGAGCGGAAATGCTCAAGCCTGGGTGCTTACACTATATAATTAAGCTTGTGCTCTTTTTCATTCCAGGGATTGCTTTACTGTGGTTTTTTTTCTTGCTTGCATGAATTAGTTAGTAAAGAGGCATATAGTCCTAGCAAGGATTGAACTTTGTATGGTATAATCATCAATGCGACGTCTGAATGTCTTTCTCATGGTGACATGCTCTATAGGGTGGCTTTGCAGTTTGTGCATGACATGCAATACAAGGCGCAAAAGAACTTTGATGCGAGTAGGGATAGATCGTTGCCAGTGTTTGGTGTTGGAGTTGCTTTCATCGATGAAAGCACTGCTTATCCGATTCTGTCGAGTGAAATGGATAGAGTACTTGGAGATATCAAGTTAATGGTATCGCAACTATCCCCACCCACTAAAGAGCTGCATATCTTTCCTATAGAAAGCGTCTATTCTGAAGGGTCAATAGACAGCAAAGACCGGTTAAAGGAGCTACTAGATAGAGTTACTGACGCTACCGGGAAAGAAGATCTTCTGGTGCACTTGAGAATGTTGTCCTTGCAAAAGGTTAGACCATGAATTGTAAGTTAATGCAAATTTTATGGAGGATCGAAAAGGTTCATTAATGCTGAATTTTTGCCTATCTTGTAGATCGCCTCTGATAACGGATACAATAGAATCCTGTTGGGATCGTGCACTTCAAGAATTGCTAGCCATGTCCTCTCTGCCACCGTGAAGGTTCGGATTCACATCTGCTAAATAATTATTTTAATTGAACATAGCTTTTCCTTTCAAAGTTATCGACATCTCCATGGAAATGATCTCATTGGAGTGATACTTGTTAATAGTTATAGATGATAGAGTTTGCTTGGGCATGCTGAGCGTGGAATTACTGTGAATTTTGCGGCCAAAATAGAGTATGGTTGGTTTTATCACAACTTAGGAGTTTCTGTGATTTAAACTGAAAATGTTTCTTTCACCTGGATTAGAAAAATATCTTGTTCCTGCTCAACTCGGAATTCGCTTATTATTAGCTCAATACTATTATTCCAAGCCACAACTTGTGTTTTGCAGGTATCTGAATGAAACAACTGTTGTGCAAAGTTCTTATATTTAACAATAAAAATTTTGTCTGTAGATTGCTTTCTTGCTACAACTACCCTATGTCCACATGACTAAAGATCAGTTTCCTGAAGCAGTGTCAGAACTGATGTTCTCTTCAGTCAACTGTACTCAGCAAAAAACCAGTTAATGTGACAATTTGAAGCATAACTAATTTCCTGAGACTATGTATGCTTGGGACAGGCATTGGCACCAATTATCCTTTTGCTAGCTATTCTTCTCAGTGCGTAACTCTCTCCCAATTGAACTCCTGGTTTATACATGTTTAGCTGAGGTGGTTGGTCTAACTGATGACCGATATCTATCTTTAACGTCAACCAAGTAGAGAATAATCTGGATCTCCTTTCATTGGCATTGAGGAATGCGTGTGCATGCTTGCTGCGAGCGCATGTGTTTGTGTGAGCCCACACTGCTTTTTGATGCCTTCTATTTTCTCGTTGCTGGTTTCCTGTTTAGATGGAAAGAGAGACTCAATCTCATTCTTTTTTCGGTTTTCCGGTCAGATACTCAATCTCATTGTATAGGTTCATTTTGTCTGACTTGGATAATAGAGCTGCATTTGATGCATGCCCATTTATTCATGGGAGTCCATTTTACAGTCTTTTAACTTTTCTTTGTTTTAATTTCCCAATCTAACATGAAGTGAAAAGTAATTGAGTTCTGGTAAGCTGTTATTACCGTCTGATTAATGAGGAAAGGCATATTCACGACAGGCTATCTATGTTTTTAACAGGGCCAGGGCTATTCATTACCTGCAGATATACAGTACGTTGACGCTAGGTGGGGGGTCCCTTTAGTTCTTCCACTTCATGATTGCCTTGCGCAAGAGCTCAGCATGCTATGCCGTCTAGATGGGTTTGTAAACTCCTCCTTTAGTACTCTTTTTCTTGTCATCCTACCTGTGATATTTAAAAGTTTTTTCAAAATTGCATATAATCTCTTTACATTAGTTTGCACAAACAGGTTAAGGTCAGTTTCCTTTTTGTGTAGTTGATCTGTGATTTATTGCTGAGATCATGGTACTGTGGATGATGGGCTTTATGTCATTTTGGCAGGGCAGCCTTAAGACTGTAGAGTTGCCTAATGGACCATGCTCCAGCATCAACAGCTTGGTGTCATCATTTGTAGCTTTGCTTCAGGTAATGCCCCTTCTTCTTGCCCCCATACCTTGTTTACTAGCACTGCTTCTGGTAGGAGTGACTAATTGGCTATGGTGGCCAGAAATGTTTGATAAATGATAAAATAGAGAAATATTATTTCTTCTTTTGTTGCTTAAGGCCATGGTTGGCCTTTTTGTTCACTTGTTGCCTCTGGTCAATGTACAAACGGACGGCTAGAGCTTGAACTGTTGATTGTAGAAATTAAATTTCATTTGCCATGATTATGTGACATCGCGTAAGAGTACAATATATTTCCTTTTTGAAAGATTCCCAATTGTTGTAGTCTGATTATTTATATTCATTCTTATGTAGTGAAGACAATGCTGATGCAAAGTTTTGTTTCAGGAAGAAAATCCTTCTCGTGAGTGCACGATTGTGAGAACCGCTGGAAAGCTCACCCCATTTCACTTTAATAGGATTCCGGAGATTAATGATTGTAATGTTCCTTTGGCGACCCGACGACGCCAGAAGAGGTCCAATCTCAAGCTTAATGGATCCATATCCTTGGAATCTTTTTGTCCCATATGCTACAGCCCACTAAACAAGTCTGACTTGCCGGCTTTAGGCAGTCTCGAGACTCGACAATCAGCCTCTGATGTTTTTGGTGCTGCCTGCTGTTCTAGTTGTCAGTTCCAAATACTTCCTCGGGACGCCTCTGATATGGAGCAGTTCTATTCACTTTTGCCTGAGGCACTGGCTTCCCAAGCAAAACAAACCAATAAATATGATTTTAACCCACTAAGGTGAGGATTTACTTTTACTATCACATGATGTATCTTTTGATTTTGCCAGGGGACGTGAATTTGCAACGCCCTATAATCTAAACCCTATTTCCGACTGGAAGTACTTTGAGAGTAATCTTACCATTGTTCCACCACTTGTACTTTCAGGGAGCAAATTCAGGATTACTTGCTTTCAGACAGTGAGACTGACCCTTGAAGTCTTCTACTATTAATAGCCCTTTTATGGTGTCAATTTTGGGAGCATCATTCTTTCTTTCAAGCAGGAGTTCATCGCAGTTCTTGGAGCTCTTGCATTTTAATCCATTGCTCAGTTTTAGCAGTTGACTTGTGCTCGAGCAACTGTGCACAGAGGCAGTACCCTGAAATAGGTGGTCATTTGCTAAATGGCTCTGGGACATTCATCTATTACCAAGTATCGACATCTGCAGAGGATTTTGGCTGCCTGTAAGAAAAAAAATGGGAGAAAATATTTTATTTGTATTCAAATATCATTTTTCTTGGTTTCTTTTTGTTCTAAAATGCTTTTTTCTCTTGAATTATGTTTTAGGTGGATTATATATAGAATCGAATGCGCACACTCATGTGAGTGCTCAAATAATCGATCCATTGATGTCTAATTTGAGAGCTTGGTTTTCCACTCTCATAAGATGGTTTCCAATGAGAAAGAAGAAGAAAGGGATATTTACGTTTGGCTTGAAGAAACTTTTTTTGCGCTGGCTACCGGCTCAAAATTCTTGCCTTTCTACTGGAAACTAGGGCAAAAAGACAGGCAAATGTGTTCTTGGAGTAATCCATTCGATAAAACTGCAAGCACAGGGGTTTGATAATGCACCTTCAATATGCCAGGATTCTGCATTCCAACCCTGACAGGAAAAGCAAAGAAACCAAATCCAATCTCATCAAGAAACTCAATTTCGCCTACATTTTAACCCAGTTTTCGGGTGTGTAGTCCTACACTTTTCCACATCGCAACACTTCCAAGAATTAACTCGCCAATGCTGTTTACTCAACGATAGCAAGTCCACTCATAAGTGCACTGCAGCACCTGAATCCACGCAATGCCATCAAAAAAGGAAATTGTCCAACCTGTACCATAAGCCCTCTCGAACAAAAGAACTCGCCATACATCATGTAGCGTGCGTAAAGAATTCTTCCACCTGAGTTTCTTTTATAACAATGCCAAGTTTTTCGGAGTGAACTGTATTGACCAACTCGCCATCCACATTTTCAACAGCATCGGCAGCCCTAATCTCAATGTATTCATTCATATTGTGCACTGTTCCATCTGCACAAACAGATCCAAACAAAGCTACGGCATTATACTGTGGCTTCTCAATAATTCATAGATAAATAACCTATAGTTACCAAGGGCACAAATTGACCATGACTAAATAGGACCTTACCTAAATAATGCTTCCTATATACACCTCTGACTCTGAGTGATGATGAAGGAAGCCCAAAAAGTCACGAAAAGAAAAAAAATTTCCCTGCTAACTCAGCTTATGCAAATTAATTAGATTTCGAGCTTGTATTAATATTGACCTCCTAAGCTTTATGTTAAAGAAAAATGATAGAATTCCACTCTCTCCTACTTAACTCCCCTTGAGGTCCCATCTGATATAATTACAAAATATCTGGCTTGCTTCTACTTGACAACCGCAGAGTATGCAGTTAGCTGAAAAGGACCTTCCTTTTAATGGAGATACAAGAAATACCTTGAGAATCCTAGTAAATAAGGGAGAATTTACAAGCCAGGAAAGTAGCAGTAGACGCTGGATCTGTCGAATTTAATCCCTTCAAATTTTAGTAGTTCATCATGGAACTGACAGGCAAGTGCCCACAAATGCAAATGCTATGACCATTCGCACGGCATTGTCTAAACGCGAAAAGTTACATGCATAACAGGCATGAAATATCGAGTTACAGAATGTCGCATTTACCTTCAGCAACAATTGGATCATTTGCTGGAGGCTGAGCTTGCCAGGTCCCATCGGGCTCTTTCATATGTCTTCTATCAGATGCAAAGCAACGTAGAAATATTGGAGCATGCACAATGCGGAAGAACCTGACCATGAAAGGAAAAGCCCAGTGTGTCAGATAAAGTCATATTACTTAACTTGACCTCGGTATTATCTCATTAACTCCAGAATGGCAGCTTGTGATTTACAATGTTGACATTAGAGGCCTGAATTGCCAATCAGGAATAAAAAAATCGTAATACTGTTGACCTAACTCATTGCTCAACTCCTCTCAGCTCCTCTAAGGCCTAACATAGCAAATTTTACTCATCATAGCACACTTGAATTTTTTAAGGACAACATGCGGGAAGTCATTGAGAGTGGTGAGTTATTATTAGGAGGTCTTGTAGCAGCAGGAAAAAGACTTGCCTCTGATACTCAGAAAACAGCTGAAACCAGGGTCGTGTAGTTTCTGAAACATAGAAAGCCAAGGGAGAAGGAAACTGGAGGTCAGAGTCCAGATCCCACACCACAATAGAGGAATCTCTTTTTCTCTGCACAACAATTTTCCAAGATTATGCCGAGAAACAAAGCATTTTACTTGTACTGTTACTAGGTAAAATCGAGACAGTTTATGCTCCCAGAGGAGTAATTAAAATTATTCAGAGTACACATAAATGTCAAGTCTAGCCAGTCACCTGAACACAGATGACATGATAATCCCAGAGCACAAGTCCATCAGTGAATTTGCTGGCCTTCTGATGCCACAGCGCAGTCTGCAGGAATCAGCAAGCAACAAGAATGTCTCTGGCATCACCATAAAACGATTTTTCAAGATCCCAAATTCATTCAAGATTGTCTTCAAGGAAAAGAAAAACCCTACGATATCAAGCCAACAGGGAGATTACACTACCCAAACTTAGCAATTAGGAACTCATTTTCCAAGTCTAGTAGTATCTTTTATAAGAGCGAGCCCAGTATACAGGCTGCCCTCATCAGCTTAAGAGAAGAGTAACTCATATTTCATCTCAGGAATAAAAGTGAATGCAGGTCATTCAAATTGTTCGGGATAATATTTCTAGTGCATCACCATTGCTCCTTTCCTTCACAGTCTGTACTAGACTAACAATAACTTGTTTGGACAGAAACAAAATGAATAAATCACAAAGAACCATCAGAGGAAGATATATGGAGAGAAACAGAAAAACAATACAATGGGAAAGTTTCAAAGAAAAGGAAGTGCATGCCTGCTTCTTGTCGTTAGAAATGAAGATGATATAAAGGTCAGATCCATCGGGATGAGCCATCCCATTTGCACACAATTTCTTACAAAGGAAGTAGACATTCTCCTCACTGCCAGAAAGAAACATAAAGTCTCACTTAACCGGTTATTACTCATGGGCACCTAATAGTCTATCATCTTCTGCATAACAGAACAAATCTCATGTTTATCCTCTGGGTAGTCCGAGCATAGCAGAAAAAAAAGGAAGATCAGCAACAGCAAGAAGTTTTTCTGTAAATCATCTTGCTGAGTTGAAAAAGAACTGAAAGCTTCAAACTTTTTCTTTTATCAAAATAGCAACAATTTTTAATTAATCGAATTGGTTCAACAGACAAACTGCAACCCCCGGTACACAGCAAGCATATAGCAATATCACCCTCGAAATTAATGGACAAACAAAAAAAAACAACAACATGAAACATAAATTCAGGATTCTTAAGAAGCTCAAACGGATAGGAAGAAGCACTGTTCCCCGCATAAATAATCTCCTATTACAGATACAAAAACCGAAGCCCACGAAACGATTCTACCAAAAACTCAAACTTTCTAGAATTCCAGGAGTATCCCACTTCCTTTTTCTTGGGATAAAAGATTCCAACAGACGCAGCCATCGGACGATCAAAGGCCCAAGAAAAGACAAGCGATGAGGTCACTCCTGCTCCCCCCAACTCCACTCGGGGAAGAGAAACATGAAAAACCGACAAAATAGGTACACGATGGACCGAAACAACAATCACAGACCCGACCAGACGAAACGGGAGAGAAAACAGGAATTGGCCGAGCTGATCCGATCGGCCACAAGGGTCTGGATCGTTACCAGTAATAAGGAGTGTGATCGAACTGGGAGACGTCCACAGCCGCCGAACTCGCCATCCCGCTGGTCTCGCCTCGCCTCGCCTCGCCCAGGTGAACGGTGAAGCGCTGGCCTTTGTATATCACTCCAGTCGACGCCGAGAGCCACCCCCACCCAACGGTCCCGATGCGCGAAACCGAAGCGACCCCACCAGGAGGAGGACAATCGTCGAGAATACGCGAACTTCCCCGTCCGACAAATTCGAAGGTTGTCGGAGCGTTTTCGTTAACGACGAAACAAAGTCAGTCCTCCACGCGTGGTTTTCCGTCCGTTAAACGCAAGCAGTCCAACAAGAGAAATGCGTGAAGCGTCCAACAAATAAAAACGCGATCTTTAACGAGGCCCGAGCCCAACGCAAAGCCCTGTCGCGCGCGAGCATGGACCCGCCGCCAGAAGAAGGAGGAGGGCCCGCCATCCGCCTCCCCGCTCCGCCGCCGCCGCAGCCCCGCCGCATGTGCCCCGGCTGCGACCGCCCGGCCGGCCCGGGTCTGCCTCTGCCGCGTCATCCCCAGCCCCCCGATCCCGACCGCCGCGAGGGTCGTGGTCCTCCACCACCCGCACGAGTCCCGCCACAAGCTCTCCACCGTCCCCGTCCTCTCCCGGTGCCTCCTCAACTCCACCGTCCTCCTCCACCGCAAGCTCCGCCCGGGGCTCTCCCCTCTCCTCGACCTGTTCCCTCCCTCCATCTACCTCTTCCCGCCGTCCCCCTCCTCCTCCTCCTCCCCGTCCCTCACCCTGTCGCAGCTCCGAGCCTCCGATCTCCTCCGGCAGGCCGAGCCCGAGGGGCTCGTGGTGATCGCGTTCGACGC
Source organism: Syzygium syzygioides (assembly GCA_031216285.1). NCBI lineage: Eukaryota > Viridiplantae > Streptophyta > Magnoliopsida > Myrtales > Myrtaceae > Syzygium > Syzygium syzygioides. The sequence continues at coordinate 24,385,372 of CM062242.1, read as the reverse complement.
CACGTGGAAGCACGCGCGGGAGATGGTGAGCGCGAGCGAGGAGTACCTGTCGCGGTTCGCGGTCAGAGTTTGCTTGGACTCCGATTACGACGAGAGCGTCGACGGAGGGAGCATCTACGATTCGGAGCTGTTGCTCCGGAAGGAGCCGTACGGCGGGTGCGTGAGCACGATGGAGGCGGTGGCTAGGGTTCTGAGGGCGGTGGAGACGAATGGGGAGGAGGTCGAACGGAGGCTGATTGGGGTTTTGAAGGAGATGGTGAGGCTGCAGGCGAGTTTCTTGAAGCCCGTGAAGCCGAGGAACAAGCTGTTGAAGAAAGGGAAGCAGAGGGCAATGACAGAAGAAAATGGAGCGGGAGCAGTAGCTGGAGCAGAGTGAACAGCTCCAAATGTGAAGTCACTTGCCCACTCTTGTTAGAAGAAGATGGGCTTTTTGAGAATTGGTTTGTTCATTTGTTTTGGTTGTTTCTTATGCTTGTTTGTTGCACTGCATTCCCTGGGATGAGAAGAAGAAGGATGAAGAAGAAGAATGTGATTATTAGTCGGTGAATTCGCGGGCAACAATGTCCGGCTGGACATCATTTCTTGTATAGGCGGCAACCAATTTCAGTTTGATGTTCGAGTACCTTTTCGCATCGGAACTCCTTAAGTTGACCACAATTTTGGACCCCGGTCGACATGCTCTTGACTAGTTCAGCCTCCTGGTACGTAGTGAGTGTAGTTAAGCAGTTGAATCTGTGTTAGTCTGGTGGAATGCCATGGAGGCAGCCTCGACAGAATGTGTGTGTGGACTGTGGAGGAACATTATTGGCGTGCTTTGTGATGCGGATTTTATGTTATCAGTGAGAAATTTATAGTATAGGATAAGTCATGACTGAGTTGGTGTCGAGCTAATATCCTGCTGGGGCATTTTGGAGACCCCAGGAGAGTTGGAGCGCTTTCCTCTGGATAAGTGGTTTTTAATCATGTCCCAGAGATGAAGGTATAACGACATGTGAATGCCGGGTCAGGCCGTGGACAAAGGTTCTTTTTCTGTATAGGCATTCTCATGGCTGTTCAGAGGAAATTGGTGCTTATGAAAGTAACTGATCTGGAGCAGAAATCTTGTTTAGTCTAAGAGTTCTCTATCACGAAGCTAATGCTCAGTGTCTTTCATTAAGGAGTGTCATCTTCTAATATTTTAGATTGATGCAGATTATCATCTCTATCGTGAAGCTGTTGCTCAGCGTCTTTCATTAAGGAGTGTCATCTTCTGTTCTTTTAGATTGATGCAGATTATCATATCTGGACTTTTTAATGTGATTACCAGTCACAGGGCTCTTTGTGCGATATCTGGTGATATTGCTACCTCGGAATTGATAAGTGCCAAAGTTTCAATTCTAAACTGGTCTCATTTCTCTCTGATCGAATCATATTACTGCTACAAGCTGTTAGGTAAGTTTTACAGAAAAAATCGATTGTGGATACTGAGATTTTAAGTGATGAGGTTGTAAAGAGTGCTGATTTGGATATTTACCATCACTGAAGGCCCGCTTATGTTGTCGGTATCCGTGTATATTCTCAGGAGGCAATTGTCTTTTCTAAAAAAAATCTATCGTGTGTCCCATGAAAGGGAACCTAAATGGTCACTGCGCAGGTGGGATGTCCGTTTCTTGATTGTTAGACAACTTAGTGTAGCATGTAATTAGCATCTTCGGGTGTTAGACAAACTAGTGTTGCATGTAATTAGCATCCTGTGAATGAGGAACTTCTTAGAGGCTTTCACATTGAAATAGTAGTGAAAATGAAGGGAGCCTCTCTCTGCCAGACACTAAAATATCATTTCACTGCCGAATCATGTACAGATTCGGTTTGCTTTTCGATATGTGTGACCTGAACTGTCAAGTTCAAGCTGGTGTGCTGTAATTTTCTGAAGCTATCTTGATTTGGGTCCACTCTTTTGCGGCGCTGCTGATATTTCCTGCTTTGCTGCGTCGATGTTGGTGTCGTGCAGATGCAGTTGGTCACCGGATGGTTAAGCTTAATATAGAAGTTTGGCTGTACATGATTGTTGTGGGTGCATAAGAAGGGGGGTCTTCTCAACGGTTCAAACTTCTCAGTTAATCTTTGCTTCGGTCATCCCCCTGAAATCTCCATAGCCCTTCTTGTTCCAGAGGCCGAGGTGCCTCCAGACTAGAAAAAGGGATGATTTTCCTAACATGTCGCTTTCAGCCTACTACTTCAGAGTAGCTTTCGAAGTCTTCCATTTTTACAAAATCAGACCGACCAAACCGTCCAGCACCAACCTCGGCGCTTCATTTCCCTGTATCTGCAATGTCCGGCCCTGGTATTCTAATCCAATGCGGAAACTAAAAGCTTTTGAATTCCATTAAATTTTGGATAGGATTCTTAATCATAACCAGAACAAGCCCCATATTATAAAACTAAAATGACCCAGGAGCCTCTAAATGAAATAATTGCACAATATGACATGATAAGAAACTCTAATTAAATGCTGGTAAATAGCAAGAATGCAAACGAATCTAGTTGTCAATGAGCCACCGCCCCCGCCATGATGCACCGCTTTTTTTTTTTCTGATTCTTGACCATGATCCGTGCGCATCTTCCGTGCAATTCATAGGGCCGAGGCCAACACATTTTGATGCAGATGGTGGACCCTCTGTTTGTCTTTTCAGTCTTAGAGAATAGGAGAATATCCTGGAACAAGCAGATGCCCAATTACTTGTCGTGGAAAGAAAAAGGCGAGGGTCAGGCGTGCATAAACATCAAGTGCTTTTTTGGGGGAACGTGCTCTTTGCGTTTAATTTGTCTAAATTGTGTTTGATAAAAGTGATTAGAAAGGCCAAAAAAAGATATTAAATCATCATTAGAGAAAAAAAAAAGGAAAGGATTTGAAAAATTGAGTTGTAACGTAATTTGAATGTTGACTGAGAGAAAAAGAAATGAAGAGAATTATAATGTTCGATAAAAGACCGCAAATGAGAATGCATACAATCCACCGATTTCTTCTGATCCTTCTTCTCCTTTTCTTTCCCTCCATTCAAACAAGATCGTTTCTTCCCCATCCTAATCCCTCCTGCCAAAAAATGCATAAATTCTCCTAATTTTGTGCGAGAAATTCCTATATGGATTTCAATTCATGAACACAAAATAATTATAACATTTGATCATATGAAACTATCGTATGGAGCTCACACGATCAATCCTTATGATAGATCCAGTCACTGAGAACTCGAGTCCAATGAAAAATTTAGTTTTACGTGTATCAGTATCATAGAGTTTCTCTTCATCTTATATGATTTTCATTAAATACGGATATATTGTGATGTATTGTAATTTACACAATGTACTTTTAGTTTATGAAATATTGAGTCCTAAAATTATCATCATTTGCAACTTTGAATCATCAACTTTTACCCATTTTTTTGTATCCCCATTCTCGCTATTGCCCGCCATGACCACCGGCGCAAAACCGTTGCTACAAGACATGCTCCCCCGTGACTCCAATTATATTTGCCACCACCCATGGACAGCAACAACTACAACATCATCGATAATCGGCGTCACCGCCACTAACTAGCATGGTGACCCCCAACTAGTCTAACACCGCCATCATACTATCACCATCATCACTTGGTCGCAGCACCCGCAAATAAATATTTGATTTGCATTGTAATAGTTTAATTCAGGAGCACCTGTTGTCCAAATAGACCTATCAAATGAGTGGTTCTGCGTTGAAAATGGTTATATCCAGATCGATCCATATAATCCGTTTTGACACATTTTCATGCAATACAAATCTAATGACGCATACTTGACCTAATCAATGTCCAACACATATCCAATTGGACTCTTATTGCTAAAACACTTCTATATTATAACCAAACTGAGGTGAGAGCACAGAGTGAACAAGCACGAGATCGAGTGAGGAGGAGAGAAACTAAAGAGATGATCATAGAGGTGAGTTGAATCTAAGTAAGTTATTAACTTATTTAACACTTGTATTATTTTTATATTTACCATATTTACTAAATATAATGAACCCACATAACAATCATGCCCATCATATATAGGTTAAGAAATGTGTTTGTGACCCATTTTGATAATTTTCATATTGCAGCGCTATTGCCGTGCTATAATCACTATCAGGAAGTCTTTCTAGACAAGGTAGGCCTAAATTGATCAAACATTCGCCCACAATGTGACTCGAGCTTGTAAATGTCATGAAAGGTAGCGAGACATTTTATCATCTTTTGGGGTCGAAAGGCATTTTATCATTCGATTACTGCGCTTATTGAGGAGGCAAGCACACATTTAGGGAGGGCCTCAAAATATGCAGATTATGGAGTTCCACGTTAAATCAACATGAACGAGTAAAATGACTCATATCATGGAACAAATCAAAATAATGCAGATTATCCGGAAAATCTCCATCGATCACTTGAGAAAGGGAACATCCAACGAAGTTCCACGTTAAATCAACAAGCAAAACGACTCACGCCACGGTTTCGCGCAGTTGGCTCTATTAGCTTTCGGCCGATCCTACATGTTGTTCGAGCGAATTTCCGCCCGATAAACCCACTCACTCGTCTTCAAATGAAAAAATTTAGAGATAAATATGGAAAGGAAAAAAAAAACGAAACAAATCGAAATCTAATTTCCGGTCAGCATCATCATCCATCGGCAAAGCAGAGAAGGGAAGCCAAAAGCTTCCACAAACCCCACCATGGCCGGTGCCATCTCCTCACCGGATCTCTTCCTTAAATAACTTCCTTCTCTCTCTCTCTCTCTCCCCTTCGATAATCATTTTCGTTCCTTCTCCCTTCGCCCTTTTCGCCTCTGAACTGCAAAATCTCGGAAGTTTCGAAAAGCAGGGAGAGAGAGAGAGAGAAAGAGAGCGAAGAAGAAGAAGCACGGAAGCTCGAGCTCGCTCGCTCGCTCGACGGACCGCACTGCCCGTCACGCCTCCGGCTCCGGCTCCGGCTCTGGCTCTCCATCTCCTTTCAGCTACCGCACATCTCCCTGGTCGCTTCGCCTCGTGGTCCGAGGGGCAAGAACCGAGCGCCGCCAGGTAAAACTCTCTCGAGCTTCCCTTCTCCGCGATCGTCGGTCCCTTCCCCGACGTTCCGATGAGCTCCGCTCGCGTTGCGGATCCTCTGTTTGCTGTTTCCCTGATCGCAACGTGCTTCGTTTCCGTTCTCTTCCGTTGCGAGCGTTGGATGGGTTCCGACTGGCGGGCGAGCTTCGCTTCTTTGGATGTTCGGTGCTGATTCTGGTCGTTGCTTGATTGTGGTGTCGGTTCTGGCTCGAGCGCTGATCGGGTAGCTCGGCGAGAATTCTGGACGCGTCGTTTTGGTTTGTCCCCGGCCGTGCGATCGACCCTTCCGCGGATATGAATTCTGCCTGAAATGCGCTGGACTTTGGAAATGTAGAATTGGGCACGTGATTGGTAGACTTCAATGGGGCTTGTGTAGGTGAATCTGGCAGTAATCTGTTCTTGAGCATTTCGCTCTCTTCTTATGTGTGGCGGCTGCATTAGGTTCTGTTAATTTCTTTGGACGTTGTGCGGTGTAAATAAGCTGCCACTTGATGTGGGCCGGTGGTTTTAGTGTCAGTTCCTCATGGCTGCAATCTATATAAGCCGAACTGATCTGGGATTCTCTCTATTTCTCATGTACAATAACCGTGTATAGCTTTTGGAGAGCTGGGAATGCTTACCTTTCTGGTTGCTAAAAAGCTAGTGAGTAAATGTTGGTGGTCGAGAATTCTAGGGTTCCCGGTCACGGGACACATCCGATATTGGGATGGATATTTGATTAACAAGCAAATAACTGCTATTAGAAGAAGACTCTAGCATTCGCATATTATGACTGCTCGTAAGAGCTTTCATACTGGATAAAGTGAGCCCAATTTGCGGAGAATAGAAGTTTACTAAGTTCTCGAGTGAAGGTCATCGGAAACTTGTGGGGGTTTGTGATCAATCACGAGGTTTTGTATCATTTTTATCTTTTATTTTTAAGAGAACATCAAAACTCAACTGCTTTTATGCTTGCATGAGGTGGAAAAAGGGAAACAGCAAACTAAAGCCTATAATGCATCGGAGAACCAGAGAAATTGAGGAAATTCGCAACTTTAAGTATCTATTGAGTTTGGCATCCACAAGTCAAAAGCAAAGATACAGGTATTATCTCCATTTGACTGACGATCACTGCAGAAGGTAGTGAAGAAGTATATGGGATGAGGAACCAGAAAGGTTTCCTCTCTTTAAACCAATAGGGAAATAAGCAAGATGAGACGTTCAGGCTCCGGTGAGCGCAATAGAATAATTAATCCATGTCCCAGATAGTAGATGTTGTCTTTGCAAAAGACAATTAGAGAGTCATGCGATCTGATGTTTGGTCATAAAAGTTAGTCTGCAAATGACATAAGCTGGATTAAGATTAAACATTTGGTCTGCAAATGTCATAAGCTGGATTAAGATTAAACAGAGCACATATGTCATTCTTTGTTGCAACTGGGTTACTTAAGTAGCAAAGCAGATCTAAAGACCCACAGTTCTATCCTATAGACCCCTTGAACAATCCTTTCTATCTTATAACTGCCTAGCAAACAACTCTACTTGACACAATCAGTCAAAAAACTATGTTCCAAAAATATTCAGCCCGTGTTTGATTCTCTTCTATTCTGTGATCTAAATTAATCTTGAAAATCTGGTGGACAAGATATCCGAAAGAGACATACTCCCCAATGATGTAGTCTTTCATGACATAAAGGTGCTTCCAAGTGCAATAATTTAGTAAATGCTTACATGTTATGGACCTTTGTTGCTCCGAATGTAATGCAGATCACAGATGGGGAAAGACCTCGTCAATTCGAGGCCACAAATGCAAATTATGGTTTTTGCCTTTCGGTCTTTGGCTAAACAAGTAGACTTAGTCAAGAAGCACACGTAGCCTAAGGTTTCATCTATTTTATCTATCTTTGGCATCTTTGTCGTTCCTTTTACTGGTTTATAGTCATGGTTGGCAGTCTATTTAAGCTTCAGTGGCACTAGCCATGTACTTTTCTGAATTGTGCTACTGCTGTTCTTGATAGGTACTTTAGCAGCGGATTCTCTTACAGTTCACGAGTGACTGTTCTGCTTTAACAGTGGTTTCCTGTGAATCTCAATACCAGAATCCTGAGGTTTCTGACTCTGCTGACAAAGATACGAAGGATTTTGCAAGATGTCTAGCCCTGCAAAAGTTTTGGATCCTGCTTTCCAATCAGTTGGTCAGAGAGTGTATCCTTTTGATAGAAGAATTAACTTTATATTTACTTGACTTTATCTTCTTCTTCTTTTTTCGAAATCTCTGAGCTTTAAATCTACCTGACTTTATTTTGTTTTTCAAGATCTTTGATGTGGCCCTTGGCATAAAAATCGAAGTTCTTTTTATCGTTTATTTATGCTGCTTTTGATCTTAAGCTTGTTAACCCTAATTGCTTTTAGTGGGACTGAGATATGGCGAATTGAGGATTTTCAACCAGTAGCCTTGCCAAAGTCTGAGTATGGTAAATTCTACATGGGGGATTCTTACATTGTTCTACAGGTATGCCATGTTCCTCCACATTCTGTTGAGGGGGATAAAAGTAATCAAGAATATGAACACATGTGCACACTCACGATAAAGTGCGCAAGCATGCACGGACATGAGAGAAAAATTCTCTCCCTTTTTCTTTTGCGGGATAATGAAATTGGAAGTTCAGTAGCTTCTTTGGAAGAGCCAGAAGATACTTATGTTTGCAAATTTTATCCTATTTTGTACTCCTTAGACTACGTCTGGCAAGGGTGGTGCTTATCTATATGACATACACTTCTGGATTGGAAAAGACACAAGCCAGGTACATTGTAGAGCCTTCTTTTGTTTAAGATCTTCAACTTGCCTTAACTGTATGAGGTATACCTGTAATTACAAATTCTCTTCATAGGATGAAGCTGGAACAGCTGCCATAAAAACTGTCGAATTAGATGCGGTTCTAGGTGGTCGTGCTGTGCAGCACAGGGAACTCCAAGGCCATGAATCTGACAAATTCTTGTCTTATTTCAAACCTTGTATTATACCATTGGAAGGAGGTGTAGCATCTGGATTTAAAAAACCTGAGGAAGAAGAGTTTGAAACTCGTTTATATGTTTGTAAAGGAAAAAGAGCCGTGAGGTTGAAGCAGGTTAGTGAACTTTTGACATATTCTCAATTTTTGCCACAGCAAGCTATTTTGGACGTGATAAGCTTTAATCAACTGAGTACAGTTGCTTAACTTTACTTGTGTAGGTTCCTTTTGCTCGATCCTCGTTAAATCACGATGATGTATTCATCTTGGATACTCAGAATAAGATTTATCAGTTCAATGGCACAAATTCCAATATCCAGGAAAGGGCAAAGGCCTTGGAAGTGATTCAATTTTTGAAGGAAAAGTATCATGAGGGGAAGTGTGATGTTGCCATTGTCGGTAAGAGTGCATTTAGTTATGATGACCTTCTGCTTGTTTTTGGAGGTTTTTTTGTTGTTTTTTTGTATTTTTATGAAAGCAAGGGATGTTAAATTTATGATTTTCTGTGATAGAATCGCAGTAAGGAATTTTACACTGCCATCATGTGATCTCCCTTCTCATGTATGCACGTTTTATTTACCATGATAGAGGATGGGAAATTAGATACAGAGTCAGACTCGGGTGAGTTCTGGGTTCTCTTTGGTGGCTTTGCTCCAATTGGCAAGAAGGTGGCTAGTGATGATGATGTTATTCCAGGAACAACTCCAGCTAAGCTCTATAGGTATGTCCCTTTTTTATATGGGGAAATGGGAATAAATACAGCACAATTAGTTGAGGGGTACAGTGCCTCTTTTTTCAGTATCCCCCATGTTTATTTCAAGTGTTCGTAAGGATACCGATACCTTCAAGAAAACTGATCTACAAGTTTGCAGATGCTTTTGTGTATGCCTTGCATTTGCATATAGTTAAGACATGAGATTTCACGTACATCCCTTCTCCTGGTTTACCAGCATGTTGTTGAGGATAGTGGTCAAATAGTGAAATCAACCCAATCCCGTCGACCCCATTCTGCTTCTTTCCACCATTAGATAACCCTGATTCATGCTGTTCTATGAGGAGGAACTTCAAATGCACAGCTCGTAGAGTAGAAGATTAATGAGTGGATCAGCATCTGTGCATTCATCTGTAAGTTCTGGAGGACTTACTGCTTCGAGGGCAACATAGTGAAGAGGAAAGATCTGCTAAAGTTTTTGACAGTCTAAACAATTGACCAGTGACTGAAGATTGGTTCCTGCAAACTTTTCTTGATGACATCCTTACTTGTCATAGCTTTCCTCTACTAAAAAATGCTTAGTGGGTATACTAGTCAAATGCCACCTTACCTGTTCTTTTTACATACTATTTAATCCTTTCTATGTGTAGCAATTGTTTTTCGTTGTTGAGTTTCTTAAGTATGTCCAATAGAGCTGGCCATCTGATTACTTTCTACTGACAATTATGTACATTTACCATCTTGTATGGTTTCTCTTGGTAGCTTCATTGAGGGTGATGTGAAGGCTGTTGAAGGTGAACTATCTAAAAGCATTCTGGAAAACAACAAATGCTACATGCTCGATTGTGGTTCTGAAATCTTTGTGTGGGTTGGCCGTGTAACAACGGTGGATGAGAGAAAAACTTCCAGCCAAGTGGCTGAGGTAGATCTGTAGTCTATGGAGATTAATCTTCACGATGTAGAGGTTACATGTGCTCATTTTCAAACTTATATTCAGGGTTTTGTCGCTAGCCAAAACAGACCAAAGTCAACACGTGTAACCAGGGTCATCCAAGGTTATGAAACACAGGCATTTAAGTCCAAGTTTGATTCTTGGCCAGCTGGATCCACTGCTCCAGGTGCTGAGGAGGGCAGAGGGAAAGTAGCAGGTGTCACTTCTCCTTCAAAATTTGTCCTCTTATTTTCGAATGCTTTCTTTCTTATAATTACTGAAAGACAATCCATGTTTTGCTAGCTTTACTGAAGCAACAAGGTATCGGTGTGAAGGGAATGGCAAAAAGTGCTCCTGTCAATGAGGAAGTCCCACCTTTGCTTGAAGGAGGTGGAAAAATGGAGGTATAGTGGATGTTTCCCTTTGCTAATTTATTAATGAGGCTGATTGAGGTGACATCTCTCTAGATAACACTTCATTAACCATAATGCAGGTGTGGCGTATAAATGGCAGTGCTAAGACGCCATTGCCTAAAGAGGATGTTGGGAAATTCTACAGCGGAGATTGCTACATTGTTCTTTATACCTACCATTCAGGGGACAGGAAAGAGGATTACTTTTTGTGCTGTTGGATTGGAAAGGATAGTATTGAGGTAATTGATGTCTTGGCAAGTTGCGCTGAGCAAGTTAATGCACTTATATGTTTAAATACCAAAATAGGGATGTTTTACGTGAGAAAATATTGTGTTGCTGTTGCTTCCTTTCACAAATGAGATACCTAAGGGGATGTAAGTTAGCTATGGTCATTTGGGAATCTGGATTTCACTGTATATGAAATTGGAGGAAGGAGTAAAATAATTGGATAACAAAGGATTGATGACACAAAAATTTTGTAGATAACTATTAATGAATCTCTAGTTGTCTAGGTACAGATGAATGCAAAAAAATAGATGCTGTAGTCCCTCTTTTATGCACATCCATTGAATAGTGCAAAGGATGATGATGGAGGATCTATTACCCAAATTGTTCTCAGATGCTAGAGTTCCAATATTAGATGCTGACATGCTGTTTCTTCATAAAAGAGTGAGTTGCACAAGTTATCCACACAAATTGGGTCTCTGTGATATTTGCTTTTTTTGTCTGTCGAGTAGTAGTAGCGTTCTGGCTTTGCTTTGAAGGTTAATATTTATCACTAAATCTAAGTGTACAGTCCTTTATCTGTCCTTTCTTCTCATATTATAATGTTCTTGGACTCGTGGAATTCATAAGTTATGTTCTGTTGATTAAGATACAAATTCACACGTGCTTGTCCAATCTTTCAATTTCAGCTTTTAAACAACTTGTTTGGCTGGATGTTCCATATTTGATGTAAGAATATTAACAAGATATGATTTTCTTATGTAGGAGGACCAAAAAATGGCTGCTCGTTTGGCTAACACAATGTCCAACTCGTTGAAAGGGAGACCTGTTCAAGTACATCTTTCCTTAGTCAACTTGAAACTTAAATTTCTATTCAAGAAATTGTTCTCTAGCATTCTGTTTGATATATGCTTTTGCAGGGTCGTATATTGCAAGGTAAAGAGCCACCTCAATTCATTGCACTTTTTCAGCCAATGGTAGTCCTTAAGGTATCCTTTTGTCTTTTGTGTAATAATATTGTAACTTCTGCAATGAAATGGATATATTGAATTGAAGTATTTAAAAGTTTAAATTGCTATTTTTTTTAATCTGATTCTTCTTCAGGGAGGTTTGAGCTCAGGTTACAAAAAGTTTATTGCAGAGAAAGGTTTGACAGATGAAACTTATACACAAGAAAGTATTGCTCTCATTAGGGTTTCTGGTACTGCCATTCACAACAGTAAAGCTGTCCAAGTTGATGCGGTAAGTGTTGTTGAGTACCTTTTGACGTATGCTTCATAATTGTCCATGTGATCCATGTCACTTAAACAGCTACTTTTTCTTCTCATGCGTGAATATCTTGCTTATATTATTTACACTTTTGAAGTTGTGGAGTGTACAATATGATAGTAGGTGGACTCTGTTCAAAAGGTGAAGGGGTTAGGTAGTTTTTAGTTGAAGTTATTATCAGTTGGATCAGTTTGTTCCTTGTTATCATTATGCCTACCATGACACCTTGTAACATACCGTCGGTAGATTATGGTTACCTGCTTTGGGATTTCTATATTGGGAATCCAAACTAGGGATTGATTCCTGTACTTACTGTCTTCCTCATACGATCATACGAATTGTTAATGTTCTTCATTATGGGAGTAACCTTTGGTGGCAAACATTTCCTTATCCAAAGGGCAAACTGTCATTGTAAGACGCCAGTAGTTCTCACTCATGACGTTAACCTTAAACATGGAGATCATGATTTCAAATGCAATCATCTTCCATTGCTATGCTAACTGCATAGTACACAATGAATAGGTGGCAACATCATTGGATTCTGCTGAGTGTTTTCTTCTTCAATCTGGATCTTCAGTTTTCACATGGCATGGCAATCAGAGCACTTTTGAGCACCAGCAGCTTGCTGCAAAAGTTGCAGAGCTTTTGAAGGTACTATCTGCTTTCATTTTCTGGTGTTTTCTTATTTTAGGATCACTGCAGCTGTTTGAAAACATACCTAGTGTTGAGTGATTTGTGCTTGATTGTTCTTGAGTGAATGCATGGAGATTGTGAAGTCATAATATCAAACCAAAGAAAGGGAAAAGAAACAAGAAAAGACTTATTTAACCAAGATCATAGGGTCACATTGTTAAAAATCCTCTCTGCAATGAAAGGCTGAGGATTAATAAAATGTGGCCTTTTTATGGACTCAGCATTGTGGGAGCATTTAATACGAGGAAATTAAATGTTCGTCTCATGAGGTACCTATGTAACTAGTCCCTTACTGTGCCTAGAGGATGTAAAACTGGTCTTGTATCCGAGAAAGAGATATGTTGGAAAAAATAAGCATAACATATCCATTTCAATTAGGGTTAATACAACGAAAAATCCCAAATTAGTACACTTGTGACCAATTTAGCCCAAACTAATTTTTTGATCCTAAAAAACCTCAAATGGGTACACACTTGTGACAAATTTATCATTCGTTAAATTATATTAATACCATGAAAAACTATAAATTGGTACACCCGTAACAAATGAAGGCGTAAAACCTTAAGCTGGTACACCCGTCAACTGCCACATGTCATCAAACTTAGAAATTTGACAGTAAAATTTAACGAAAACTAACTTGGTGTTCCGGTTTTGGGTTTTTGGTGGTCAAAAGATTAGTTTGAGGTAAATTTATCACAAATGTATTGGTTTGAGGTTTTTCATGGTTATGCTTTTGAAAAAGGGGAAACTATTCTCTGTTAATTAAAAGTGGTCTTTATTCTCTCTCCACTTTCTTCATCACCAACCATGCTACTAACAAGGGACTTCAAAGACCATCATAGAAGTTTCGTCATCCAAGGACTTTCATATGTGCAAATTTGACCGTTCTCATAGTTACGGCTTTTGTTCCAACCTCATTACCTATTTATGCCGGAAAAGGTCCTGTTGGATCTGATGAAGCTGTATTATTTTCTCAAAAAGACAAGCTGCTGACACTCTGATGGAAGCCAGTCTCACTAAAATTTCAGAACCTGAGTTTATATCCTGTTACTTTGTTCTTTCCTTTCTTATTAATGGTAATTAAACTTTTTGTTTCAATGCGTGTGTGGGTGAGGTATCTAGGGAGAGGGAAATAGAGTTGTGTCACACGACCCTTAGTACTTAATGCCTTAGCTAGTTGGAGAATTATTTATGTAAGTTTTGAAACCAACTAAGCTGTGCATAAATGTTATAGATTGCCTCATTCTGGTTCAGTTACGTGATATTTTTGTTTGATATATGATTTTTGTGTCAAAGTGTAGCCTGGGGTTGCTTTGAAACATGCAAAAGAGGGTACAGAGAGCTCACCCTTCTGGTTTGCACTTGGAGGGAAACAAAATTACACTGGAAACAAGATTTCCCAGGAGACTGTCAGGGACCCCCACTTGTTCACATATTCACTTAATAAAGGTGCGGATATTGACCATAGAATCCCCTTTTTATTTTTTTCTCATTGTCGACTGCAGATCTTCCATACAATTGGCTAAATTCTGACTTCTTGTTTTTCCTTTTTCTCATGGATCCCACAGGAAAGTTTGAGGTGAGTTCCAGCTGATCTTGGGAACTAATTTTGAGTTTGATTGGAGTGGCTCTCACTTTTCACTTTTTCAAATATTGTGACACACACACACTTTGACTTTTTATTTTTTAATCTTAAATGTCTGAAATGTTCTTCAACCAAAAAAAAATGTTTGAAATGTTCAAAATATTTAAGTGTTGACACATGTTCCATATAAAATTTTTGCATAATCTTTATAATTTAAAAATATTTTTGGTATTGGCAGGAAAGTAAAAGAAAAGTTCCTTCTGAATTTTCAGAAATCCCCACAAACAAACACGTCGCCATATTTCTTATGATTCTTCTTTGTAGGTTGAGGAAGTACACAACTTTTCACAAGATGATTTGTTAACGGAGGATATCATGATACTGGATACACATGCTGAAGTGTTTGTTTGGGTTGGTCAGTCTGTGGACTTGAAAGAAAAGCAGAGTGCTTTCGAAGTTGGTCAGGTATGCCCACTTAGTTAAATAACGTCTTCAGTTCTCTTTGTTGTTCACTGAGCTCACTTTTGGCTGTTCTTTGCAGAAATACATTGACATGGCCGTATCTCTAGAGAATTTGTCTCCAGATGTACCGCTTTACAAAGTTACAGAAGGAAATGAGCAATCCTTTTTCACAGTATACTTTTCATGGGACTCTGCAAAAGCAACAGTATGTGTTTCAAAAATGGGCAATGTCTTTTCACTTTTGCCTCGATTTCAATTATTTGACTATACCCTCTTGCATTCAACATTATTGCTGAAAGTAAATAAATGTAAATGCACTTTGTTAATTACTGCAAATACATTTTGTTTTTCCACCTTGTTTTTGCTTCCAAAGCTGCATAATGTCCATTCACATAGTTTCCACCAAGAGGCAAAGTATGTCAAGTTTCTGAAGCTTATAATTTTGAGCAAGTTATCTGACAATCTTATCTTGAAATGAAGATACTATGAGCAAGAAACTCTTTTAGCAAATATCAATCCAGTTTCAACTTATTTTTTCTGAATGAATAGTGAAATTCCGAGGTAGCTGGTGAAATATAGATTGTCTCTATAATGGAAGACCAGGATTAACACATGCAAGCATGACAGTATGGCCGTATTAGAAGAGACAAAATAAACATTCGTACATTGTTTCTCTTGGAACCCTGTTTTGCCCCAAAATATTTCAGCTGAGACTGGTAACAGCAATGACTGTTGAAGCTGAGTCCTCATATTGAATCATCAGTTTATTTTCCTTGGTTACACTGAAGACTTTCTTGAGACTATGTCAGATGAAATATAATACTCCTGTTGTTTGTGTGAGAGAGCTTAGGATGTGAAACAAACCACTAAACATATGGACCAGCATCCACAGTCTACACAGGTAATTTGTAGAGCTCTTAGGGCCAAGGCAGCTTTGGTAGAACTGAGGTAAAGGTGATGCTTATTCCTGTGGGAATGTCATTGAAATAGATGCTAAAGTTGCTTCTTTCCCATGTTTTATTACTATGGTTATATCTTTCATTACCCAACTTAGGTAAAATTCACCCGTCATTACTGAATTCTGGTGCAATTTCAATCACGTTTGTGAGTTGTGATTTTAATTGTTAACAAACCAATACATTGAACTTTTATCATTTAAGACATTGATGCATGCTAACCATTTTCCAACAAATTTTTCAACGAAAATCTGATGTGGCTTCCTATGCTTCTCACCAGGAGGATGCTGCCCGACACACATGAGAAAACATCACACACTATTTAATAGTGGGATTTTAAAGTGATTTTGTTATTGAGTATTTTTAGAACATTTAAATAATAAACCATGTCTTCATATAACAGCTTAAGCTTTTAGAACAGTTAGCAGTGGCCTCACAAAATCTCACATGGTATTAGAGTTGGAGATCCAGAGTTCAAATCTTTGCTTGCCTCATTCGCCTCCTCAATTAAATATATCCACGCTTGGTACTAGGCAAAAAGACTAGACTAAGCGTGAGGAGGGGTGTTAGAACATTTAAATAATAAACCATGTCTTCATCTAACAGCGTAAGCTTTAGAACAGTTGATAGTAGTCCCACAAAATCTCACAAGTATCTTAGAGGCACTTGTTAAGCTCCATTTCAATGATTACCGGTGAAATTAACCTATTCCATATTAGGAGACCCATTCCTTGCTTAGGGACTGATGCATCAATTGCCGGATTCTTCTTATATTGCATGTTTTCTGTCTTCTTATTAATGGTTAAGAACACTCACGTGGCTGCTGAATCAAAGTGAGCTGCATAGTCTTTTTGTGCTTGCTCAATAGTTGTTGAGGTTTTTTTCAATTCTTTTAGCAGATGACACAAGTAGTAAATTCAGTGGTTAGTGAGTGGAAGCTTCAGAATACTGAATATGTCTATTGGAGGATAAATATATTATCATGGAGTTGCCATATTTGCCTGTACCGACTGGGCTGCTTAGTGTGTCTTGATGATAGATTCGCTCGATGTGAAGCATCAAGTTTTCATTCATTTGCTTCAGAGCAGCTTCTATTTTGTTGTTATTCTTACGTAATCGTCATCTTCATCATGCGTATGCCTTTTCAGTACACTTAGTAATATGGTGAAATTATGGCATACAAAAATACTAGTTCTGACCCCGAAAAAAAATCCTCTTATACTTTTCCCTCCATCCTTCTTATTCAGTGAGGTTTTCAATGGATGAGAAACACGTTATCCTGACCATGGATCTAGAGATTCACTCTACAATTGACCATTATCTTTTCGCTGTTAATGTTTTTCCAAACAATGCAGGTTCAAGGAAACTCATTCCAGAAAAAGTTGGCATTACTTCTGGGGATAGGCCATTCTGCAGAGGTAAAAAGGCTTGACTTTGAATTTCTGCGGGTGTGAATTAATTCCACAGCCATCTGCACTGAAGATTACACTGTTGAAATAAGCCCAAACCATGTTTGTGATCATTATGCACCCAGTTATGTAACTCTTCATTGGGCCCATTGTTCACCTTTATAGTCTTAGTCTGCAAACATCTCGCACGGTATTTGACTCTTAGGATGTGCTTTGCTCGGACGAGTATGTCTTGCACCAACATACTTCAGTAAACATTGCTATTTTGATGGCTGTATACTTGTCTGTCATTGTAGAACCAGGATAGATCAAATGGGAGTCGAGGAGGACCAACCCAGAGAGCTTCAGCTTTGGCAGCCTTGTCCTCGGCATTTAACGCGTCTCCTGGCAAATCATCTTCAGTAAGATTGTTATTCTGGCAGTAGCTTCACCTCAGGAGTGTGAAATGAAATCTTCCTTGTATTTAAATTGTTCTTCTTCTCAAGTGTTATTTCATGCTCATAAATTTTGTCTGATTATGAATAGTTTGAAATTTGAAGTTCATGGGATATGAGTGTCTTCGCTATTTTTATAGTTGAAGAGTCAAAGTTCATCTTGAGAATGCAGCTTTTTGATTTGTACGGAAATTTGTAGGGTGAGGACAAATCCAATGGGTCAAATCAAGGTGGCGCAAGGCAGAGAGCAGAAGCTTTAGCTGCATTATCCTCTGCATTCAATCAATCATCTGAGATAAAGACCTCCGCTTCAAGGCCATCTCCGGCAGGTCAGGGTTCACAGCGAGCTGCTGCTGTAGCTGCCCTATCTTCGGTTCTTTCAGCTGAAAAGCAGAAGTCGCCAGAGACCTCTCCCACTCAAGCGAGTGGAAATCCTGCAGAAAGCAGCTCTCCCGGTAATAATTCACAATCTGCATTTTTGTATAGGCTAATTACTATCTCGATAGGATTTAGCATTATGTTCGAGTCTTTTGCTTGCTCTAAACGTGACCTGGCCAAATTCTCTCTTTTATCTGCCTGTGTTGCTACTTCTCTCTCTCTCTCTCTCTCTCTCTCTCTCTCTAAAGCTTACACCGTATGTGCAGTTGGAAATCCCCTTTTTGAAACAGAATGGAACGATTCAGAACCAAAGCAGGAACTGGAGCAGGATGAGAATGATAATGGAGGTAGTGGAGCGATATTCACCTATGAACAACTGAAGGCTAAATCTGACCATCCCGTGACTGGAATTGATTTTAAAAGGAGAGAGGTAAGTTGCTATTCGACTCCCTTAATACCGACAGGTTTCCCCGCTTCTCGGTTCCCAATCGAAATTTCATATTCACTCTACACAACTCTTTTTAGGCTTACCTGTGCGATGAAGAGTTTCAGACCGTGTTGGGGATGACAAAAGAAGAATTTTACAAATTGCCGAAGTGGAAGCAAGATATGCAGAAGAAGAAGGTCGATTTATTTTAGGGGCTGCATTATCCACGGACTTCTTCCTATGCTCCTTTTTTCCTTGGCTACTCAGGGTTCGGTGTGGAGTCACGTCGGACAAGCAGGTGTGGGGTTTGTTTCATTTTTCGCGCGTTGATGAATGTGTAGTTTCTAGCGAGAATCAAGTTTGCGTTTGCCGCTTGTTAGGAAGGACGGTCTCTTCTTTCTTCCTCCTAGAAGGTTCTGCCTCGCTTTTTTTCAAGCGCCCTTTTTCTAAGGACTGTGACAAAGGTCAAATTCTTTTGTATGGTCGAGCGTAGTTCATTTTAGTTCATTTTTTTTCGGGTCTCACTTTTTCCCTTTTATTTCTCTTTCCTCTCAACTCTTACCAGACGAACTCGTGAAAGGAATGTACATGTATTGCATTTGATCTCGACTTAATGTATAATATGGCGATTGGTTTTCTATCTGTACTCGGATCCATGTCCTATTCGGATTCTTCTTCTCTGCCTCGTCACGCTCACTCAACTCGGTCATCGAAAGTAAGATGCAGGGGGCTATGCTTTCAAGCTTAACAACTTTGTACGACATAAAGATAGCTTTCGTGCATTCTCTCTTCTTTTTAATTAATCAAGAATCGCTCTTTTTTTCCAAATGTGACTTTCTATGACATAAAGATGAAGGAATTGCTCGGATAAGTACCTACAGCTTTAAGGTCAAAGTTATTCGTGATCGAGGTAACTTCATTTCAATCGAACTCTCAAAACCTCAAAAAGTTCAGGACGAGCGAGCCGCGAATCTAGGAAAGGCATTCCCACCCCCAAATTCGCGCCAATCGGGAAGACATCCTTCAGCTCGGAACACATGATTATGCAGGGCCCTTTTTGGGTAGTCATCATCAGACCAGAGAGCCACCATCATTTAAGGTTAAAAGTCGCCATAGACTTAACTTGTGAACCCCCCCAATAGGACAAAAAAAATAACAATAAAAGCCAATCGTTCGCGACCCCATTGAACCTTTTTCTTGCTCGCCTGCCTTTACATTCGGTCCTTAAGAGAGAGAGAAATCCTTTCTCTTTCAAGCGAATCGAATCCCCTCTTCCTCTTCGCGATAAAAGCCTCTCCGTCAATCAGCATGCTCCGAACCCCTCACGCCCCAGCCAGAAAGCCTTATCCAAAGTTATCGCCAACCCTAATAAATTGCAATGATTGGCCGGTTACGTTTCTCAATAGGACGCCAAAGCGTGCATTATTTCTTGGGTCCCCCCCCCCAGCTTACGCTGTCGCTCTAATCATGTCGGTCCATCTTGCTACCAACTTAAGCACCATAGATATTAAGATTATAGAGCGCTTTTTGCACGTTAAGTGACAACCTATTATCTTCTTCCCCACATTGACAGACAGAGAGAGACAGACAGCGACAGAGACCGAGAGTAAACTTCACGTAGATCTATTAATATGATTCCGGCCTCTTTCGGTTGGATATAGTATAGGAGATGGGTGGTGCATGATGTGATCTCTTATGATACAACCGCACAAAGATTTAAACAATGGCGTGAGCAATTAATGTTCTTGAGCTGGAGATTAAGTCTATATAGATAGGTTCACATGATCTGCCACGCGGACGTAATATGACCGATTTGCAAAACCTAGCATCACATGCAATCCGTGCGAATATATGCCTTTCTTTTGGTGGGGGGCCCAAAAGAAATTATGTGCCTATGCCTGCTACTTGAAGAACCTCCTCATTTGGACATTGCTCAATAAGTATTTGTGAAAGCGACCACCTTTCATGATCCATTGTCCCTACTAATTGGAATTTAAAAAACTGGGTCACTGGATTGATTAGCAAAGATTTATAATTGATGAGGAAGTATATCCACATTCTTGTGTTATGTTGGGCTCTTCACGAACTTTCACTTCCCTCGTAACTCCTTTACATCGAGAGAATTCACCTATAGCAAAGCCCTTTTGATCGAATGAATGCGAGGAAAGATTCTGCTCGGATCGAATCGTCGAGATGGGTCGGACGACCTCGTTCGGAAAACAGCAAAAACGGTGATGATTCTCTCGCATTACACAAGGATCGATCAAAGGGTATATTGTCTGCATCTGGAGAGGTTTATATTGACCGATGTTTTGGCTGATTGTTCTGCTTTGGCGCTTCTGCAATGGGAATGGATGACCTCCATTCCCCAGATAACATTGATAAATATATGTAAGTAGAGAATCCAATCATGCTCGGACGTCTCGGTAATCAAACAAATCGGCGTCATGTGGTTTGCAGTGAAGAAAGTATGGTCTGATCAAGCTCTGGAAGCTGCCGGTTTTGGACGGACCACGTTTACGGATTAGAACTCCACCTTCTCTCTCTCTCTCTCACGGAACTGATATTTTATACGGCTTCCCAAAAAGCATTTCATCAATACAAACTAGTTGTAAAGTGTATTTTCTCATGCAAATGAAACTAATTGCAGTCAATATTGGAATTGTAATGATGTCAGAAGTTAGGACGAAGTGACTTTCCCGATTTTCTAGACGCATCTTAGATATATTTCACGATTGGAAAAAGCAAAAAAGAAAAAAATACCCGTTCGGCGCGAAAACACGAACTCTCAGTTTAGACTTATGGGCGATCGACATGGAATGTTGTCTAAGATAGTCAGCGTGTTCTATCTATATCGATCAAGTCATGCCCTGGTGACTTAATCACATTAGTAGAATAATCGAGTGGCGTGTTTTGATAATTTTAAATTGACCTAATCGACGACTACTCACATGCGCAATAAGCAAATACGACGAACATCCTACCCTGTATATAAGGCAATTACGCGAGATTAGCTATGAACTAATTATTAAATTTTTTTTGGCCATTCCTTAATCAATTCCAACAACATGCTTGCAAATCACAAAAGCATCCAAACAAATCGCACCAATTGATCATCATCCACCGCCCATCGTCGTCCGTCGATTAAAAATGCTCCACACTTTTCGGAATCATAAGTAAATTATACCCATTAAACTAAATTTATCTTCTAATTAAAACAATTTCAAAGAGAGCCGCACCATGTGATCATCATCCACAATCCATCATTGTTTTTTTTTTTTGATAACCCGGGAACCTCCACACGGCCGATAGCCAGGAAGTAAACCCTAGGGCCTGGGGGCGACACGTGCTAGTCACCACACACGTGCCACCGGTTAAGTCACCCTGCGGCGCTCGGGATTCGAACACTCAACCTTTTGCGAGAGGAAGAGTGCGCATTCCAGCAGCGCCACCCAAGCGGGTGGTCCATCATTGTTTTTTTTTTTTTTGATAACCAAGGGAATCCCCGCACGGCCGACAGCCGAAAAGTAAACCCTGGGGGCGACAAGTGCTAGCCACCACACACGTGCCACTGGTTTAGTCACCCTGCGGCGCCGGGATTCGAACACTCAACCTTTTGCGAGAGGAAGAGTGCACGCTCCAGCAGCACCACCCAGGCGGGTGGTGTGGTCCATCATTGTTTTTTTTTTTTTTTTGATAACCCAGGAACCCCCGCACGGCCGACAGCCGGAGGAGTAAACCTGGGGTAACGCTAGCGCAGGACCCACCACCACGGCGCCACACTTAAGAATCCCTAACGACTACGCTGGGGTTTGAACTCTGGTCCCTTCGTGGGGGGACCAGAGCGCAAGCCAACGCAGCCGCTGCGGGCGGTGGTAAATGTCAAATGGTCCATCATTGTTCGTCGATTAAAAAACCAATTTTTTTAACGCCGCCCTATTTGGAATTATAAGAAAAATTTTACCCATTAAAATACAATTATCTCCTAATTAAAACGATTTCCGGTAAAAAAAAAACAGAGAGAGATTAACTAAAATAAAGCTTTGGGACCATGTTTTGTGCATGCGGACCGGCGTTTTGGAGCTTTCGGCGTAATTTTATGAGTCGCCCCATTATCTGCTCTTGTATGCGGTCAACACGCCGCGATGATGATGACGGATGGATGGAGCAAAACTCTACACATAAATCCCAACTTTTACTTTTTTTTCTTTCTTAGCAAAAAGGAAAAACTTCACCCCTTTTTTTTTCTTTCTGATAAAAAGGAATTATTTAATTGTCCAGCTTCTGTGTCCATCTTGTCGTATTTAATTTCTGTAGCGGTTGATCTTTGACAGCGCAAAAGTGCAAGTTTTGGTTAAGTCCACTTCTCAATGTGGAATTCTCGGGTGACGATCTTTGATAATACTACAGAAGAACATCGAGCCCATATGCTGTTGGATTTTCGACATGTAAAAACTATGCACAAAAATTCATTCGTTCGTTAACGAGATATATACATATCCATCCCTAAGTAAATGGTTATGTATAGAAATGACTCGCATCGTAGGTATAACGTAAGCTCATCAGTTTAGTGCGTAAACTATAAATCAAAATCGGAAGGAGTTTATTCCAAAAAAAAAGAGGGAAAACAAGAATAGCACCCGATATCTATGAAATTAATGAAGGTGTCGTGTTTAACGAGATGTTTGGAATCTAAATTCGGAGGCCAACCATCTCGGAGATGACCCGGATTAGCTTTCATATAAACACGGTTTGACTCGAAATTCGAAGCGTTAGATGTTACATTTCTCCCATTATTAGTGATACACTTTTAATTAAGTTGAGTTAAAACCACTCGAGGAAAGTCTGGAGTTTGGCTCGGTGCTAGTGATGAGTTGAAGTTCACCATATTCCAATTCGTTCCGAGTGCGAGTTGACTGGAATTAGAGGAGGCACCACCACGACAAAGCTAACACGAACTACTGTTGTGTCGTTTGGTCCTAAACGAAAGACCGAGCCGACCCACTTTTGACGAGTTTAGAATTTAGGTAAGGGAGCAAATAGACCGTGCAAAAGTGGATTCCACTTCGCAATAACTACTTTGAAGTCCAAAACCCACGGTTGAAAAACACAAATGTTAAAGTACCCGCATTTCTCTGTCCGATTCGCTCTTTTTTTTTCTGTCCGAATGTCAATTTTTTTTTTTAAATTTTTAAGTTTTGTCATTTGTCCACAGGAGCTAGGATTGAAGGGCCAAAAATACATACGGATCAAAAAATGAGAACCTTCTCATTGAACTCGTCTCGCGTCACTGCGCGTCGAAGTTAGCGTTACCTCGGACTTAACAGGACAGACAAAAACAAGAGGGCGCCAAAATGAAAAGCTGCCGCCAGCATTCAAAATCCTCAAAGTCGCCATCGCAATTCGCAAGAGCACGGGGAATATTGGAAATCTATTCCGACCCAAAAAAAAAAATAAACATATCGGAAATCCATTGCCATAAAGCGTGTCAATGTTCACACGAATTTTCCAAATAATAATAATAATAAAAGAGTGCTCGTTACCAACTCACCGAGTCCACCCAAATTTGCTCATGAGCTATCCATCCCTCCCATCTCTCACCAATCTCGATTTCGTTTCACACATTTTTGTGTCGGGCCCCCCCTCCCTCCCTCCCTCTCTCCATCTCTCTCTCTCTCTCTCTCTAGGATGAGGCAAGCTAGAGAGAGAGAGAGGATGAAATGAATTTTTAAAAAGAAAGCAATAAAAGAAGAAAAAAAAAGAAAGAGGAAGAAGAAAAGAGGACAAAACAAAAGGGGGGAGGGGGAGATGTCCCGCATGAATCATGCGACGCCCACAAGAGGAAGCCCACCCCCCATCATCATCATCGTTATCGTTTCTGGGTGTCGGCGGAATTGGCTTTTTCCCTCGGTCGCGATATCGATCGAATCCAAAGCCCCCCATTTTCCTAATCCCTCTCTTCGCTTAACTAACGACTTTCCCACTTGCCTACCCGCAAATCGCAACCATCGAAACCCAATCCGATGCCCCCTTGACAAACGATGCGACATTGCTTTTGGCACCTGGTCCCCATCCGAAGTACAAGTACGGTTAGACCGTACGCCGCGAAATAAATCGGGAGGGCAAAAGATACCCATGTTAGATCGCCCGTGTGTAGACGAGCGATATGGGATACTTCGACAGATTTGATAATACGCAAGGTCATGTATGAGGTAACCGGGCTTATGAACACTTGAAATTTGGAGGGAAAAAAAATTATCAAATTACTTTATTATATACATATATGTATATGTAATTAACGAGCCATGCACCTGAATATATTTCTTTTGGAGAATTTAAGGGATTTGGAACTTCAATGTCGTGGGAACGCCAGAATATAGTACAAAGTCGTCCAGATTTGGTTTGACCCCATGAAATAATTAATTAATCAATCGATTGATTAGTTGATTAATCCTGAGAATTTGACTCGCGAGTCTTGGCATGGTATTATATTATCACGGACCAACTTCCCCACATGGCTCACCGCTCCTCTCTTCTTCCTTCCACGTGATTTGATTGAAGAACAAGCTACAATTAACTTCAGTACAATATTCCGCAGCTAAATTAGGGTCGTCGTGATTGATGACGCGGCCTAAAGATGCCGAAATTTCGGCATTAGCCTCCGGAAAAAAACTTCGGACATCGACATTTTGCGCGCGCCGTTTTCGACACGAACGGTGCGAACCGTCCGCGTGACCCGATTTTGCGAATGCACGGATCTGGGTTCGACACGAACGGGTCGACCCCGTTTGCGCTGGCTCGTTCGAGTCCAGTGCTCCGGGCGACTGCGGAAGCTTCTTTGGTTTCTTCATGGCAATTTCCTCAGTGCTGGCTAAGTAAGCGAAGTCCAAGAACGGATCAAGGGAGGTCAATGGCAATTCCATTGGTCGCGATTTCATTAATAAAATTATGGGATCAGTCTTCGAAAAGGGTAAAATGGCGATTATGATTATTATAAAATACAGTTGTTGTTAGTATTAATGGAGGAAAATGTCAAAGGCAGAGGGACAAGTTCTGAATCCCGGACGTGGTTGCCACGCATAATCGCAGTTTGGACAATCGGATTCGTTTGCCATCGATGACCCGTGTAAGAAAAACAAAAACTCCGGTCTTCTCCGGCCGCATTCAAACCCGTTCCTTCCCTCGTCGGGCGGCGCCGGGGGCATCGGTGACGAGCCCCCCCCTCCCCCCCCCCACAGCATGGGCGTCCCCGTAACATAGATAACGGGTAGTATATAGGCCTAGCATCCATCAATCACGTGTAACGCGAGAACGGAACGACGCATTGAATTTAAAAAGGACAAAAACCATGGAAAAAAAAATATATGGAATCATGTCCAGTGCGACGTATTTAACTTTTTACTATGACACGAAAAATCTCAAATTTATACATGCGAGCTAAATCTATCTTCATTGACACTGGTAACCAAACATTGTTGACATGGCGTAACTTTAGCGAAATAAAAGCGACGTTTTGATTTTTGACTAAAAAACATCTGGCGGAACCTCGATAGAAAGTAAACGTGTCACGTAGGTACGGAATTTTGGACTTTTTATGCCACGAGAGAAAGTTCAAAATAAAATAGTAAATACAGTTTGGAGTTTTTGACGTCATAAAAGAAATTATGGGTAAATGCATATACATAGTTTGGAATTTCTTTTTTGGGAAAAAACCACCAAAAACTCCAAACTTTACCCCCTGTGACACATTTACCTCGAACTTTTTTTCGTGACACCAAAAACCCCAAACTTTCGTATTTGTGACACATTTACCTCAATGTACATTATTCATGGGCATTTTTGTCTTTTCTGCTTTTTCTCTTTTTTTTTTTACTTTTTTTTTCTTTTTCGGCAAAGGGGGCCTCGCCGGCGTCAAGCGAGGGCGGCCCTCGCCGGCGTTGGGCGAGGCTCGCCCTCGCCTGGGCGAGCGAGGGCGAGCCTCGCAGGATCTGGCAAGGGCGAGCCTCGCCGGCGTCGGGTGAGGCTCGCCCTCGCCTGGGAGAGCGAGGGCGAGCCTCGCCCGACGCCGGCGAGGCTCGTCCTCGCCTGGATCTGGCGAGGGCGAGCCTCGCCGGCGTCGGGCGAGGCTCGCCCTCGCTCGCCCGACGCCGGCGAGGCTCGCCCGACGCCGGCGAGGCTCGCCCTCGCCAGATCCAGGTGAGGGCGAGCCTCGC
Organism: Syzygium syzygioides; assembly: GCA_031216285.1. NCBI lineage: Eukaryota > Viridiplantae > Streptophyta > Magnoliopsida > Myrtales > Myrtaceae > Syzygium > Syzygium syzygioides. The sequence continues at coordinate 24,359,180 of CM062242.1, read as the reverse complement.
CGACATCGGGCGAGGCTCGTCCTCGCTCGCCCGACGCCGGCGAGGCTCGCCCTCACTCGCCCGACGCCGGCGAGGCTCGCCCTCGTCAGATTCGGCGAGGGCCGCCCTCGCTTGACGCCGGCGAGGCCCCCCTCTTTGGAAAAGGAAAAAAAAAAGCAGAAAAGACGAAAATGCCCATGGACAGTACATTAGGGTAAATGTGTCACAAATACGAAAGTTTGGGGTTTTTAGTGTCACAAAAAAAAGTTCGGGGTAAATGTGTCACAGAGAGTAAAGTTTGGAGTTTTTGGTGGTCTTTTTCCTTCTTTTTTTGGTGACGCTTTTTCCCTTTGAAAAATAACAAAAAAAGGGAAAAAAATAGTTTTGCGGGGGGACTAGGAAGTAGGAAGGCGCGTAAATGAGCACGCTTTTAGGTTGCATTAAAAGCCGGGAGCGAGGCATGGGGGAAGCATAAAGGACGATCCGCACCACCGGGTGCACATGCCTATGCCCCCTTTCCCATTTCTTCTTTAATCCAATTGCACTTTAGCCGCATCCCATTTATGCGTTTTTTTCAATTTCATCCCCCCCGCCCCTTCCTACGGCTAATCGCATCGATCAGTCGAGCTAGTCCGGCTCTCGAGGCTCGAGCCCGCCCGCCGTTAACTCCCGGCCCGTCACCCCCGATCGCCCCGTTTTGGACACGGGGGCGGAAATTGGGTTCCTTCTTACACACATTGGGGTTGCGGAGTTGAAATCGATTCAGGTGCGTGCCGTATTCCTGAGGGGACACTAAACCCAGACCACACTCTTTTGTGCTCAGCGCTCGCGGTACAAGAACCCGACCCACCCCCCTCGCAAAAGAAGCTGCCCTCGAAAAATTACAATCGGCGAGAACTTTGGACACAAGAATCCCTCCTCCGGTGCAACGATAAAACGGGAGAAATCGAATCGAATCGAAATGCCAATTCTTATTGCCGCGGACCTATGTACATTTCTAGCAACAAAATTTCGTAGGGCCCAAAACAACAAAACAGGGAACGACAAAAGAAAAAATACACGAAAATCGAAACCGATGATCGGCATTTCTATTCATCGGACCATAACGTAATTCTGCTATTTTCTTTGTCTATGAACTTATTTTTTCGTGTCTCTTAACAATCGCTATAAACAGATGAATCCACCTCGGACGAACATATTTGCCTCATTATCATACCCTTTACGTCACGATGGTGACCGCTATTGCCATTATTATTATCGCCGTGCTTGATCAGCGACGGCGGACCGGACTTGCCTCCGCCGCCCGGCTCCTCCGGCGGCGGCGGCACCACCACCAGGTTCACGTTGCTCAGCACGAACTCGTTGCTCGCGAGGTGGCTCAGCGCCCCCGACTCCGTCACCGCGCCGCCCTTCCTCTTGTGCTGCTGCGTGGACGCCCGGACCACCTCGTTGAGCATCGCCGCCGCCAGCCGCCGCACGCCCCGCGTCCCGCCCATCACCACCCCCGGGCTCACCGCCGAGCCGCGCGGCTGGGCACGGTCCGGGCTCCTCCTCCCGTGCTTGCTCGGGGCCGCCGCCAGCAGGTGCACCGTCTCGGGGCTCCGGCCCCGGACGCGGCCGAGCGGGTCGCCGAGCACGGCCCAGCTCTTGGCGTCGATCAGCATCGCGTGCTTGAAGCTCCGCCGGACTCGGCCGAGCAGCATCGAGTAGCATGCCCACCGCCGCAGGCTCAGCGGGACGTGGTCCAGGAACCCGGAGAGCGAGTTCTCCGGGTCGAGCTCGCCCGCCTCGAAGCCCACCACCGACCCGTAACTCCGCCGAGCCGACTTGTCCAGACTCGCCGCCCCACCGCTCCCGGCACCGGCGCCGGCGCCGGCGTCGCTGCTGGAATTGCCAATCCGAGCGCGCTTGCCCCACAGCGGCTCGCCGTCTTCCTTGGACGACTTCACGAAACGGGCGGCGTCGAAACTCGCGGGAGACCTCGAAGTCGCGGCGGTCGCGTTGAATCGCTGCGTGTAGTGATGAAGGAGCTTCGAGAACGACTCCTCTTCTTCGCGGATTACGGAACCGAATCTCGAGGCCGAGTCGCGGGAAGGGAAGATGAGGACGACGTCGGCTCTGGCCGTGAGGCCCGACCGATGCAGCGTCCGCAAGAACAAGCGGAGCTCTTCCTCGGAGAGGTTCTCGGCCAGGTGAGCGACGACGAGGTCTCTCATGGCGCGCGTGCCTCTCCTGTACAGCGTGCCCATCCCCTGCAGCGCGAACTGGCGCTTGGGACCGCCATTGCTCGGCCTGGCCCTCCAGGAGAAGGTCGGGAACGACCAGAACGGCGAGGGAGCACGGTCGTTTCGGGGCTCGGGAGCGAGGAGAGGCCGGGGCGGCTGTCGGTGGCGCGGCGGGGGCTGCCGTTCGGGCAAGAAGCGGCGGGAGTAGGAGGCGGGGGAGGAGGCGGAGTTGGAAGGAGGGTCGAAGGTGGAGAGGGCGAAGACGAGGAGGGTGAGGCAGACGAGGAGGGCGCAGATGGAGATGGTGGACTGGGCTCTGCTCAGGAGGCGGCCGGAGCGGGTCCTCCTGAACGGAGACGGAGACGGAGACGGAGGAGGAGGAGGAGGAGGAGGGCGGAGGAGCCTGGGTTCGTCGACAATGTCGGTTGAATCGGAGCTGGGGCGGTGCTCGTGTCGCCGGTGCTGGTGTTCCTCGGGGAAGAAGACGAGGAGGAAGCCCATGCCGGAGCTCTGGTCGCTGTTCTTGGCCTTGCTCGTCGCGAACATGCCCATCTCCTCTCGCCCTCTCTCTCCCCCTCTCTCGCCCTATCTGTTTCGATCGTTCGGTGCGAACGCGAACCCTGTGATTGCGATTGTGCGCGTGCGCGGGCGCTCGCTCGCTCGATCGAGAGCTATACTCTGTTTCTGGATTCCGCCTGTGCCTGGTTGGGGAACGTGGGATGTGGACGGACGTCGTCATGTTTTTCAATGGTAAGGAAAAGCAGAGCCTCTCCATGGGCCGCGGTTTTTAACAGCCCGACTTGTTTCGGGCACCGCGAGATTCGAAAATCGCTCCCGAATTTAAGAAAACTGTTCCGTTCGAAGTACGGTTTTGATTTCCGTAAGGCCTGTTCATTTCGCGAAAGATTAGTAATACGAAAAATACCTTTTTAAAAATGTTCGCCTGAAATAATTGTTCAACGAAAATACGGTTATTATCACGAAAAGCCCCGTACAGATAGATCCGAGATAAATTTACCTCAAAATAATTTTCTCGCAACAAAAAATCTCAACCCGGTACATATGTGATAAATTTGCCCTTCTTTAAATCACGAGCTGGTAAATCCGTGACAAACAGAGGAGTAAAACCCCAAACTAGCATACCCGTCAACTGCCACGTATCATCCAACTTAGTAATTTGACGGTAAAATTTAACGAAAACTAACAAAGGGTAAATTTATCACGAGTGTATCAATTTAAGACTTTTGATGATAAATGTATCGCTTTGGGATTTTTTGTGCTATTAACTCAATATATGTATTCAAATCATAAACGGTGGAAATTGAATATTTTTTTCCGTACTTTGGTGCAAAAAAGAGAATTTTCCTGATTGGGAGGGAGCAAAACCTATCTAGCTGCGGAGAGCGAGGGGGGGCGAAGTAGGAGTGGAGAGTCCCGAGAAGGCCGCGTCCCATTTGCTTCGCTCTGGTTTGTTCTGCTCTGTTTCTGCTCATTTAATGAATGCATTCATTCGGCTCTGTAAAACTCTACCCAAGAAATTAAAGGAAGGCGCGGGACGAGGAGAGGCCCAAGGGACGAGGTTTTCGCGTGTCTTTCGCCGATCCTGCGCTGTCGCGGTGGTCCGCGCGCCCGGACTTTGCCGAGCTGAGAGAGAACTAAATTTGGAACTTTTGAAGAAAGCAAAATTCATGGGTCACGCTGGACAATTAGGAAGGGAGGAGAAGAACCGTCTGATGCCCTAATTGGTGCTTTATTAGCGTTAATTGCTTCGTCGTTAAGACTGGTGTGCTCGATGTGCGCAGGCGGTGAGGTCGAATTCGGGTGACGCGGGTTGTGCGTGATTTGACCGTCATTTGCATCCTCGATATGTGACTTTTAGTACGACGATGCTGCTAATCGCGAGGCTTTGAATTTTCACGGGAGATCTGAAAAAAAGGGTTACGGGATACTCGAGCTCTGATTTAACTTTGTGAGAGCGATGCTTCCTACACACCGTACGTTAGGAGATTGATCATTGACAATCGCTGTGACGAATCGAAATTGAATGTTGCGGCGAGGTTGTTTAAACTCGCCCCCATCTCATCGACTGTCCAAATATATATCGAATGACGACTGGAGGTGAGTGGGGCGCGTCCATTTTTCGTGCCCTCGATGAGGACGCTTCTCATCTCGAAATTTACGAAATAGGCACTGCCAATCACGGGTAATTTAGGAATTTCCCCTCTAACCAGTTTAAATCTCGGCGTCTCCTCGGTATCTAAAACAAGTCGCGCGCGACAAATTACGGTGGATATCTTGTAATTGTCACGGTAACCTGTCCCCGCGAACGAAAAACCTGAATCGATCGATCAAAGCACGCAAAGGGACGGCCGATGAGGGAGATCTCAAAGGGGTGATTGATGATCGGAAAGGAAGGTGGGGCTTGCATTCGTCCCAAGAAATATCAAAATCGAAACTTGAAATCACTTGGGGCTGTGTGGGGTTGCCGCCTTCAATGAATATCAATCGAGCACGGCACGGTACCGACAATTTTGGGTGTGACCCGGCCGCTCGGACTCAATTCGGTCCACCCGCATTTATTGGTCCATGAGACGGACACATCTTGCGTGGGGACCCCCGCTCCCCCCTTTGAACACTTCGCTGGATTTCCATGTGGATATAATTCGATACAATCGATCGTTTTTAAAGAAAATATTGTTTAAATCGTTGGTTTTTTTCCGTGAAATAAACGAGGCATTCACGATGCGGATCGGGTTTTTGCTCCGCGTGCTTTTTGAGTCTTCGATTTTTGCATCTTTAGTTTCTCGAAACGGCGCCTTTGAGTATGCTTATCAAAATGGTCAGTAATATTTATGTTATTCAAGACTATCGACTCTCGAGCGATTAATTTTACTGATCGCTTCGCTCGGCAGCTAACTAATCGGGAAGAAGAATAGGAGCCTCGGTTTCGAGCTACTGTTAGATAGATTCGACATCCGTCGATCGAATCAAACGTGCTGATGTTGCCATAAAATTGTCACATCAAAGCATGTGAATTCCAGTGGCTTGTTCGTCTTTTCGAAGGAGAGGTCTATTATGGGCGGAGAGATCGACCCGGCATCTTGTGTGGTACCGAAGATGGCTTACCTTCATTGAGTTGGATCTGTCCGCAGTAGCAACGTCCGCTAATGTCGTGATCAGTGGGATAATGACATCAGTACTTCTTAAACTTTTACTCTCGTTCAATATCACTCGAGAATTATTTTTCGATTCGTCATTGTCTTTTAGGCTTCCGAAAAGCCGTTTAATCCGCTAATGTCGTGGTCAGTGGACGGAATACTTTGTTTAGCTCGTGAGTAATTATTATTTCTGTTCAATTTAGTCCTTAGTGTTCAGTTGCGTCCTCTGGATTATCATTTCGCTCTCTCTCTCTCTCTCTCTCAATTGTGGCACTTCGAATTTCGATTTAATCCCGCCATGAAATGTTGTTAATTATGTTGTAACATTAACGCCTAATCTAAGCGAGCATCTCGTTGGTGTCGGCAGAGACGGCAAGGGGGCTTGCTCTTCTTCTTGCGGTCTCGACTTCAAATCTTGTTGAAGCACTCTAGCGATCAAAATCTTGGATGCACCGGGCCGATGAAAGGGAGTACGCCTTTAGGATCGTTAGTGAAGCAAACTGGTCAAGATGCGTGAAAGCTGATCCTAACACCATTTGATAGCTACACAAAAGAAAATGGGATTACGCAAGACAAAAAAAATTTAAAGGTATCTTTATCCAAAAAAAAAAATTTAAAGGTATGAACTTTTGCATTTATAAAATGTTTAGTTACGTTTACATGTTGTGAGTATTTATATCTTTTTCATGTTGTGCTAACATGGTGGGAACTTTCTAAATTGGCTAACTAAACGAGTCACGAAAGGGTAAGATGGTCAATTCATGCTCGACATATTTATCATTTATCGCCATCAAATTTATTCGAATACATTAACACATGGTCTAACTATTAAATATCAAGTGAACTTTTGTCATCAAAATCATGTAAAAAACATTTAAAAAAACCAATCCAAATCCGTCTGGTGATCACCTGTGTACGCAATGAGCATTTGTACACGAGTGCATACAGGGAGAGAAACGAAATACGCGGTTAACAATATTCTTAATTTCTAATTTCGTATTTTACAATAATTCTCGATTACTCGATAAATCTCTCGTCTTTTCGCTCGACCACCGGCGAAATTATTTTTAAAAGATGGAATCGACTTCGGATATATTTTATATTATTTTTATCCTCTAGCGACGTAACTTCTTTCACGATTTTTCTTCGCATCAGAGGCGCGCAATTCTTCGTTTTTTTTTCTCTAATTTTATATAAAAATAGTTGGAATTATTACTTGCTTCGCCCCTCGCGCGATGTTTCCTCCTCTCGACAGAGCGGAGCACCTGCGGCTGGAAAGGAAGGAGCGGCAGAATCACGTGGTGGAGAGGACAGGGACCTAAATACGGGCACCGCGCCACCAACCGTCGACAGGGGAGGGTCGGGGCCCGGGGAGATCGGACGGCCGCGATCCGTTCTCCGCGGTTCCCCGAGGGCCCCCAATCGAGCGTCCGTCCCGGTTGATTCCGTACGGAGGCGTGGGCCCCCCCATCTCAACAGTCCTCGGAGCGCGCGTAGCCACTCCTACGGTGAGGCCCTCTGCACCGAAACATCATTACTATTATTACCGCGTCAGTGACCCCCCACCGAACCTCCCATGAAGCCAAAGCACACGTGTTTCTTTTTTTTTTTTTTGGTAATGGTAAGTGTGCACACGTGTTTCTTCACTTCCGCATGACCCTTAAAACCCCATTTCTTGTTTTTTTATATTCATATTTTTATTTATATTTACATTTTTCCTAACTTTTTTTTTTTTGATATTACCGACGATCGTTTGTTCTGCATGATCCTTCGCTTCTATACATCGACAATTTGTAATTGAATTCCAACGAAATGAAATGAAGAAATTGGAAACGATGCGGTATGATCGGGGATCGATCTCTCGACGGACTATTGAGGGCCATAGTTATTAGTTGTTTTTCTTTCGAGCAGGAAGATGTTTCCCTCGATCTTGATCGGGAGATCGAGGTACGAAGATGGCATTATTCGTATTGAACACGGGAGGTTTTCGTGATGGCGTCGATTTATTTCGGCAAGGGGAAGTTGGCACGGAGAATTTTCGTTATAATTTAGAGATCTAACCGAACCACTCTTAAAATTCTAGAAATTTGGCCCCTTTCCCAATTGAACTCAATAGAAAGCTCATAAACAATAAGGTTTCCGAAAACTTACAAAGATTAAATTATGGATCATCCCGATGATTAATATCTCGAAGGGCAAAACTTCCGGCGTGCGTTGAAATGCAGAAATCGGAGCAATGTCGAGGACAATAATATCCGCTTGCAAAATCAATTCAACTAAGCGGCGACGTTGGCGTTCTCACGATCGGTTAATTGAATCAGTGAGCGAATCAAGAAACGCCCGACAAAAATCGGTTTTTGTGGCCGGAAAATCAGGCGAACAATCCCTTTTTCATGCTGTCCCCCTCCCTTTTTAATATTGCCGAACCGGCCAGATGATCACACGGTACATCTAAAACGTGAAATGTCGGTCCGGCGGAAGGATCAATCACCACCAAAAGCCGTGAATCCACGAGAGGAATTGGGAATGGCTTTAATGGATTCGGAAACCAAAACGGTATGGATGGGCGCGGGAGAAAAGCTATTGGGGGGGGGTCATCGCGACCCGTGCGGAGATTTAGATCCCACCAGTTCCTTTAATGCAGAGTGCGGATCTTGTTCAGACCGCGTGCTCCTTGATTTGAGCCAAATCCGATCACGTTTAAGCCATTACTCGATTGAGCATGTACTCCAGAAAATATGGCCCGACATTCAAAGCCCCAGCACCGGACGTGTTACTAGAAAAAGTCGGGTACTCCCAAACACCGCGAATTTTTGTAATAGGGTGGGCACTCTGGCTACTGCTATTAGCCCTTGCTTATGGATTCGACACGAATGCTAGATACTGATCAATACGGTCCGTATTCGTTCTGGTGTCATTTTTTTTTTTTTTATCGGTCCTGCTCTATCTCTTACGGTCCGTCACCGACAATTTGGTTCAGGGAGGGGGGAGCGATACTCAACATGGTCCCACCCCTGATCCGTACACCAATTATTGGTCGGGGCCGTACGAAAGGGCCTGCAGTTTTAAGCTGTTCCAATTCAGAGATTTTATTTCAAATCTAGTCGACGCCCCACGCATCCCCCAACGGCACAGGCAATTTCGGTGGGTCCCGTCCCCGTAGCAACTTCCCGTGCGGTGTCGTCACTTCACCGTCCAGATTTGTACATGCCCCATGGACCCAGGACGGGCCCGCGTCTCGCGGTCTCGGCCCAAAATCCTTTTTTGGGCCGGATTTTTCGTTTCATTTCGACATTCGTTTTTATCGCATACGACGAGCGGGCGTTTCCGCGAGACTCCTTTTTTTTTTTTTTTTTTGTGGAGCTAATAGACTGAGGAACTTAGAAGACTCTTTTCTTTTTTTTTTTGCGTCTCGGAAAAAAACGTAGATAACGTTCATTAAAGAGAGCTTTGTGAATACACGTCCAAAGTATCGTAACGAAATAAACCGCATGGGGCTTGAGGGGGATAGAGGGTCCAATTGCTAGGTAGACTTGTTTTCCTTTGAGCCTTAGCAATCCGATCCGCAGCTTTGTCGGTCCCTTTTACTGCAATGGGCCAGCTTTAGGTTCGAAAAGAGGGGCAGCAGATCGCGCCCTCCAGGGATATAAGCACGCCTGCCTCCTAGTTAAAGCTGGTCTGTATACTCGGTAAGGCTTCGATAACTTCTTTGTTGTCCGACTCAAGGGTTAAGTCTTCCGTCGGTTCGTAAAGAGAAGAAAGGTGGGATTTCCACCACAACTAACAAGTTTGCTTGTTTCGTGGAAAGTGTAATATTTCCAAAACATTTTTTTGAAAAATATGTTATAGAAAGTCATTTTCCGGGAAAATGACAATATTTTCAATGTCTGGCTTAAAATGAATTGGATATTATATTCCGTCATTTAAAAGCGAAAACTTGATTCCTAGCCATTGGGATCTCGATCGCAGGAGCCAGGGTTTCCTCGAGCCCGACCACTGAGAACCTGAGCATGATTGCCAGAGACTTGGGCACGATGTCATTGACTTGGGTAGGAGAGTTGAGTATTGAATAGGGTCTTGGGCCCAACCTTAAGCGACCTAAGCCCAACCTCTGTGGACTTGAGCCAGAGCTCTAGTGACTTGGCCGCGGGAGCCGGATATTGGGACATGGTCGCCATGGAATTGGGCACGGGCATCAAGGTCATTGTTGTGGGGAACTCAAGTACACTGGGGTCTTGGAGCCAGGCCTTAAGAGACTTGAGCCTGATCGCTAGTGAGTTGGGTGCGGGATTCGGGTACTTGGACACGGCCACTAGGATTCAAACATGAGCATCGGGGTCTTAAACCTAGCCTTGAGGAACCTGAGTCCAGGTGCTGGTGACTTAGGCACGAGAGTCAACTAGCTGGACGTGACTATCGAAGACTTGAGCTCGCCTTGAGAGACATAGGCTCAACCTTTATGGATCTGGGTCAAGCGATTTGGGCATGGGAGCTGGGTACCCAGACACAGGCATCGAATTCCTGGACCCCTCCTAGATGGACCCAAGCTCATATGCCTGTGATTTGGGCACAAAAACAAGTTACTTGGAAACGATTGTCGAGACTTGAACACTGACATCGAGAATTTGAGCCACACCTCCATGGACCCAAGTTTATGTGCCGGTGACTTAGGTGTAAGATCTAGGTACTCGAGAACGCCGTCAAGACCTGAGCAAGGGTAACTAGGTCTTAGGCCTAGCCTTCGTGTACTCAAGCTTGGCCACCAAGGAACTAGTCCCACCCTTGATGGACCCTAGTTTGGGAGCCAAGTACTTGAGCATGGCCGCCCAAGACTTGAGCATGGCACCAGGTCTCGCCCCTGGCCTCTATGGACTCGAACCTAACCTTTGGGACCTGGGCACGGGCCTTGGGGTTCCTGTGTTAAAGTGTCGATATTTAGTAATATTTTGAAAAGTGATTTTAATTTTCAAAAATGAAATCACTTTCCTAAATTTAAATATAAATTTTCCACTAACTCGCTTTTCTAAGCGATCCAAAGTTTGGAAAATGTTTTCCGATAGAATATTTCAAAGGGGCACCTTAGCAAGTTTATCTAGCTATGGCGGACGTCGGGGTTCTATCTCAAAATTTTGACTTTCAATTCAGAAGAAATTTTAAAAGGGAACATTTATATTTTTTGCCAACAAAAGGGAATTCGGATTTAGATACGAAGAAAACAATAGCTCAATTTTGAGATATACGTGTCTATCAAAAAAATTTGCCAGAACAATTGATGCCTGACACTGATAAAAATTGAAAGAAATTAAGATCGTAATGAAATCTGGAGCAATCAAATTTCTTAACATTGGCACCGAAGTTGACCTTTTCACATTAGAGGCAAACAGAGTTAATTAAAAAAATTCAGGCAAAATTCGAAATCCTGATTATACATATGAGAAATATAATAAAATGATTAGAAGAAAACATCCGCGAGTTCAAGGTAAAAGCTTGATTTTTACGATTAGTCGCTGAGAGAAGTGTATTAAAAGCCGGGTTAATACCACGAAAAATCCTAAACTGATACACTTTTGACAATTTTATCCTAAATTATTTTTTTGACCATAAAAAATCTCAAATTAGTACACTTGTGACAAATCTACCCCGAACTATATATTTTTTTGACCACCAAAAATCCAAAACTAGTATACATGCGACAATTTTATCATGAACTAATTTTTTAATATTATTTTTTATTTTTCGAATTTTTTAATTAATTTTTTTTTAATTTTTTCTTTACTTTTTATTTTTCTTTTCTTTTCAACCTCTGGCTGGTCGCCGAACCAGTGACCGCCGGAGGCCGAAGCCGAAGAGGTCGGCCCTACCGACCACTGGCGAGGGCTCGGCCCTTAGTTTGGGGTAAAACTGTCACATGTATACCAGTTTTGAGTTTTTGGTAGTAAAAAAAATAGTTTGGGGTAAATTTGTCACAAGTGTACCAGTTTAGGGTTTTTTATGGTCAAAAAAATAGTTTGGGATAAAATTATCATAAGTGTACTAGTTTAGGATTTTTCATGATATATACCCTTAAAAGTCCCGACACTTTTTATAAAAATACAATTGAGTTCTACAATCAAGTCTTAAAACTTATTAAGAAGTGGAATCAAGTGTTACAACTTATCAAATTGATGTTATCAAGTGTTTCCGTTAATTACATATTTTAAAAATTTTAAGACTTAATTATATTTTCGTGATTATTTTAAGATTTTATTATATTTTTATAATAAACTTTAAGATTTAATTGTACTTTTCGCAGCAAATTTTAGAAATTTCAGTACAATGTTTCCTTCATCATTTGACTTAGCCGTTTTCTCCCCGTCCTCAGCTGCTGCCACCGGTTCGTTTTAGTCCTCGAGCAGCCTCCTCCCCTCATCTCCGGTCAAGTTCGACGCTTCACGGCGGCTTCCGCCGAGGCAGTCCCGAACTCTCATCCGCCGACGAGCTCCGTCGCCGCTCTCGCTCGCCTCCCCATGGCGGCGACAATTCCCGCCCACTTCCCCCGCCCTTACTTCGCCGAGCCCGCTCACCCCTCCGGCTCCACTCGCTTCCCCCCGCGCCCGCGACCGCGCCCGGCCCCGCGCCAGCGTCGCGCTCGCTCCGCCGCCCGAGTCACCTGCGAAAGGTCCTCCGCGGACCAGCCGGCGCCGTTCGAGGCGACGAAGTCCGTGCTCGTGGACTACGACGAGGGGCGGCACGAGGTCTCGACTCGAGTGAGCGGGCTCAGGAAGAAGGATATACCGAGGCGGTACAGGACGCGGGTGGAAGCCGACCGGTTCCAGAAGGACTGGACCGTGTCGGAGGTGGTCGAGAAGGTTCTGGAGCTCAAGCACTGGGAGGATGTCCAGGGAGTGTTGAATCGCTGGGTCGGAAGGTTCGCGAGGAAGAACTTCCCGCTTCTAATCAAGGTATCGTCGTAAGGTATATAACCTGTTAGTGAATGCCGCAATTGATGATTGAATTTGAGCAGCCCTGAAACACAGGAACTAGAAAGGTGAAATCGGGAATGTTATCGTTTTGGCTCCGAGAGTTGAGTGTTGCCTGTCGATTACGGCTTCTACAGACCAACGACGCACTGTGTATGTCGCTGCTATCTTAGATGTAGGGCTGGATTTGTTCGTTTCCTTTGTTGATGCGGTTAAATTTGGTTTATGGTGGTCGCTACCTGGTTTCTAGGATACAATCCGCATGTGGGAGGTGAGAGGCGTTAAATTCGAAGTTCGAAATGGCGGAATTCACCATTAGTGCATGCCTGTTACTTTGTGTATGTATTGAGTAGGATTGTCGGGGGCGAAACTTTGCAGAGTTCGCTTCCTGGTTTAGCAGATATTCACACAGTTGGCTGTATAATTTGGAGCTAGGAAGAACTCTGATTTTTGCATGTCGCTTCTTATTTGAATTAAAACACAACGATAGACAGGTTTCTTCATTAATTGTCAAACGAAACATACTGATGTTTGGATGTTGTTTCCGATCCCACTTGTAAAGCTGATGTTATTCTCTTGGTTAATCATTCATGGAATTTGAGTGGAACTACTCACTTTCTTTCTTTTATGTTTTGCAGGAGATTACTCAAAGGGGGTCTATTGGACATAGCAATGAAGTTTTTAATTGGATGAAGAATCAAAAGAACTACTGTGCTCGTAAAGACATCTACAATATGATGATAAGGTTGCATGCTAGGCATAACCAGACAGATCAGGCTCGTGGTTTGTTCTTTGAGATGCAAAAGTGGAGGTACTGTGAATGAGCTAAATTGCTTCTTTATGCTTTCTTTATCCTCCTCCTAGTCTTCCATTGCTTCGAATCTCTGTTGGTAGAAGGCAAAAATGTTCCTGGCAAGTGTTCTCTCTCTTAATGCTCTTTCTATGTCTAAAATGTGGAGTGATGCTGATTAAGCTGTGGTCACTGAAATACGAGGGCAAAAACAACAAGCATTGGCAAACCTTAGTGATACCTCAGATTTTGCACCATAGTTTCCCTTTCGCAGCATACTGACTCTTTGTTTTGTTTGTTTCACCTGCATATTATCTTATCTCAGAATGCAGGGTTGTTGCATTGAAAGTTGTGTATGCTTGCGGAGCCATAAGCTGAATAATCCCCTTACTGATGATGATATCACTTCAACTTTAGTTTTTTCTCTGCAGGTGCAAGCCTGATGCCGAAACCTACAATGCTCTTATAAATGTACATGGACGAGCGGGTCAATGGCGCTGGGCTATGAATATCATGGAAGATATGCTCCGTGAGGCTGTGGGTATTTCCATTTTATTCTCACGATTCTTATCTGGTTTAATGCGAGCTTCCTTCAGCAACATTTTCATAAGAAATGATGCTGACTTCATGCAAGCTTCCATTTGTAACCGTTGAGATTTGCGAAGTACTTAGGATGCACCTTTTCCAATAGCTTGTTTTCATTTGGTGGAGACTGCTTACTTTGATTCTTGCATGAAATGGAGTTCTTCTTCTGGCTGTTTTTCTCTCCTCTTTCCGAAGTAAAATTTTGTTTCTTCAGCAACCCATTCTTTTCGGAGGACAAAATGAGATGGGATCATAGAAGGAGAACCTGTAATTTTACACTGCTGCTAGAAAGCCCAAGTGAATGAAAGTGGATTTAATGATGGTTTTTTTCATCTTGCTTTCTCAGTTTCATGATGGATACCTCATGTAGTCCTTGAATGCACGTTCATGAGCATGCCATTGCCATTTCTGGAGTTCATCTTTCTCAATCATATATCTGCACTATATGAAAGAGTAGAAAAGTTAGAATGTGTCTCCTTGGACAACTTTGCTTGGATGTCATCAGGCAACTTAGGACTAGTGTTACTAGCTAGTACTTGTTGGAGCAGATGGCAGTGTTAAAAGCAGTTCCCATCAAGCGACCATATGGGTTAGCTAGAATGCGAATATGCAAACCTGAATTTCATTTTTTTCTCCCTTTATAGCATCTTATTCTAGGCACTATGATAATTTTGTTTAATCAAATATTAAGACACTATTCTATGCTTGCAGATTCCTCCTAGTCGAACGACGTACAATAACTTGATCAACGCTTGTGGATCTAGTGGAAATTGGAGGGAAGCTCTCAAAGTGTGCCAGAAAATGACAGAAAATGGAGTGGGTCCTGATCTTGTGACACATAATATCATTTTATCTGCCTACAAGAGTGGCTCTCAGTACTCAAAAGCTTTATCCTATTTCCAACTGATGAAAGGGACAAACATACGTCCTGATACCACTACTCTTAACATTGTCATGTACTGCTTAGTGAAGCTTGAAGAATATGGGGAAGCCACCAATATCTTTAATTCCATGAGGGAAAAGAGAGCAGAATGCCGTCCAGATATCGTGACGTTCACTACCATCGTTCATATGTATTCAGTCTGTGGACAGATTGAGAACTGCAGGGCTGTCTTTGACACAATGCTTGCTGAAGGTGTAAAACCTAATATTGTCTCATATAACACCCTTATAGGTGCATATGCTTCTCATGGAATGAGCAATGAGGCTTTATCAGTGTTTAATGAGATAAATGGAAGTGGTCTTACACCAGATGTGGTGTCTTATACTTCTCTACTTAATGCTTATGGGAGATCCCAGCAACCAAAGAAGGCCAGAAATGTATTTGACATGATGAAAAGAAACAAATGCAAGCCGAATATAGTGAGCTACAATGCACTCATTGATGCTTATGGATCAAAAGGTTTGATTGTTGAAGCTGTTGAGGTTTTGCGAGAAATGGAGCTGCAAGGAATTCAGCCCAACATTGTTTCTATATGCACACTATTAGCCGCCTGTGGCCGTTGCAGGGAAATGGTCAACATTGATACTGTGCTTACAGCGGCACAGATGCGAGGAATAGAACTCAATACAGCTGCCTATAATTCAGCTATTGGGAGCTACATGAATGTTGGGGAATTTGAGAGAGCTACTAAAATGTACAGATCTATGAGAGCAAAGAAAGTAAAACCTGATTGCATTACCTACACCGTGTTGATAAGTGGCAGCTACAAGATGTCAAAATACAGTGAGGCACTTGAATTTTTCAATGAGATGGTGGATTTGAATGTTCCTTTGACAAAGGAGGTTTACTCAGCCGTAATCTGCACCTATAGCGGACAGGCAAGAATTTTGGCAAGACATGCTTTGAATAGTGATGCGAAATTTATGAAGCTAATATATATTTATTTTTTCCGGTTATTGTCTCGTTTCAGGGCCAGCTCACTGAAGCAGAATCCATGTTCAGTCAGATGAAAATGGCCGGTTGTGCTCCCGATGTTGTTACATATACAGCGATGATACATGCATATAATGGTTTGGGTAAGTTCTTTCTTTTTCTTAGTCTTTCAATATGACAAGAATTATCCAGGTTAAATGTCACACATTCTGTCCAATGCAGAGAACTGGGAAAAAGCATTTTTGTTATTCCAGGAAATGGAAATGAGCAAAGTAAGTCTGGACCCAATAGCGTGCTCAGCTCTGATGAGAAGTTTCAATAAAGGAGGTCAGCCGTCTAAGGTTCTCATCCTTGGAGAATACATGAAAGAAAAGAACCTGCCCTTCAATGATGCTATACTATTTGAAATGCTGTCAGCTTGTAGCATGTAAGCCCAAATGTGCTTGTTTTCCTTTTTCTACTTTTGGATTATGGTTCTGTCTGCTCCTGTGCGAATTGGTTTTGCATTATATAGGAAAGATCTTAGCAATTCTAGTCCCTGATAGTGCTGTTGTTAGTATAATTTTAATATCTCACCTGGTTCCCTTATGTTCTTATAGTTCTTTTGTTTATTTATGGGTAAAATATTACTAGTCTACTGGAAATCATGAGGCAATCTTCCAAGGTAGCAGTCATCCACGAGTGTGAATATGACTGGGGGCTAGAAAAGTGGATCTTGGAATTAACTTTGTCTAAATACTTTGAAATTCCTTATAAAGTTTCCACTAGCCTGTACAGTGGGAGACCACGGGCATCTCTCTTGTGAAATGAAGGGGAAAGGATTTTCTTGTAACTGGCTTGAACTTCTCCTCTGTATCTGTTGGTGTATAAGATGCACCTTACCGGGGTACTATTCAAAGTTCGGTTGATCATGTGGATGTACCCTTGGTAAATTGGTTAGATCCGCGTTTTCCATTCCTATTATAAAAACCATTGTAAAAGCAGTTTTTATTCAGAGCAACGTGATAATATCTCCATGTGCTACCTTCTGCAGTAGCACTTTTCGTTCTCTTTTTGTAAAGCAGTGTTTATGGACACCAACTGGTAAAATCTTCGTGTGCTTCCCTTTTTTGGATCGTGAAGTACATTAGGCATGATGACGATAAACTCTTGCATTAAATGTTGGCTTCATGGGGATCCCATCATGTTCAGTATGCTCTTGTTATTTATAAAAAGGCGGTCCTTGCAAAAAGCTATAGGATGTTGTGTGATTAAACCCAACCGAAGCACTTTGCAGTTAGTTTTTTAAAATTTACTTTTGTCATCAGGATTGAGAATCTTTTAATAGTGCTTTAACTGGTAGTGATCAGTGTTGATGGATGGTTAGTCAGAAAATAATTACTGGATGGGAATCATATATCTCGCACAATGCTATTGCTTTCATTCGATGCATTTTCACTGCCTCTTACGATCGATCATCTTTCGATTTAATGTCTATGAGTTTTCTTTAATTTATCCAAATCTTTATTTGGACATCCTTTCATTAGTTTTGAACTTTTATATAATCTAGTAGGTGCAAACGATGGCTGTATCACTTGATTATATATTTGAAGAGAATTCGATATCTTATGCTTTTCATGTTACTGCTATAACTCCATCTCATTATTCTATGTTCAAGTTCTGAGGGGTGCCTCTCTGTGAAATTGATTTTCCACATTTTCTTTAAATACTCACTGTCGATTACCCTGGAACAAATCTAATTTGAGTTGCATTTCAAGATTGCGAGATTGGAGGACGGCAATTACTATGGCTGGATTGCTAGAGCCTTCCTTATCTATGGTGTCAGTGGGATTGCTAAATCAACTTTTGCATTTTCTTGGAAAAAGTGGGAAAACTGAGGCAATGATAAAGGTAATTGGAAAAAAAGCTAATTCGATGAGAATTGAGTGCCGCAACACCCGTCCCCTCCCTGTAAAACCCAAAAAAAAAACAAAAGTACTTGTAGTTGGTGATTTTTCACAAGGTTTTGTTGATTAGGGTTCAAAATTGGTTAATATGGGGGTACTTTGGTGGTTTGCAGTTCTTCTACAAGATATTGGCATCTGGTGCTGAAGTGAACTTCTCCACCTACATGATATTGTTGAAAAATCTTTTGGCCGCTGGAAATTGGAGGAAATATATTGAGGTAACAAGCAGAGTGAACTTATGTCTTGTCATGTCGTTGATCAGGATTCTGTTGTCTGATGGAATTCCTGAAATTATTTTCTTTGGGCAAGCTGACCAGTGATTGCCCATTTGTTAACAGATTTCGCATTTTAAGTAATATTTTAATCTTTAGCCCAAAGAAAGTATTACGGCAATTAAAAAAGGTCCAGTATGAATAGAGAACTAAAAAGCATCTTCATGTCTAGATACTGGATTGGATGGAAGACGCAGGAATTCAACCTTCAAATAGAATGTATCATGACATATTCTCATTTGCCCAAAGGAGTGCCGGCGCTGAACATGCTGCTTCAATATACCATCGAGTTGGTAAGCTGATTCCTGATTCTCTTGCCTGGATGTCATCTATCTTTATTATCCACAACCAGATATCCATCTTCAATTATTATTGTTTCTTTGGGCTCTTCAACCTTCAATGGTTTACATGTATATTATGATTTCAATCATATGTCATGGATCTGTTGATGAGAGTCGCACTTCAACTCAGAATTGGTGTCTGATTTGCTGTAGTAACTTGCAGTTGCAGTGTTATCATTTGTGGGCACACAGAAGTTTTGACTGGTTTTACTGAGCATTATTCCTTTTTCCAATGTGACTAGAGTTTTTTGAATCTCGGTTGCACATTTTGATATAGTTTCTTGCTTGCATGATGCTTGCAGAAAGAGATTGGTAGAGATTTGAAAATTTTGAAATTTTTCTCTTGCAATAATTTGGAAATTTATTCCTTCTCCTCCACCTCTCATTTTCCCTCCTCCTCTCCTGTCCATCGTCACTTGCTTGCATAATGCTAAACATTTGTCTAATTTGAGTGCATGGTCTGATCGCAGTAAGCATTTTTTATTGCAAATGCACCCTCGGCACCTAAATCTCATTGTCTCTAACTTCATTTATTTCATTCGTCTAGCTTCTAATTTCATTTTAAATGACTTCCCCATGCTATCTTTATCCATTTTAGCTTCCTCCTTTTCATTTCCTCTTGTTTATCACGGTTGTGCTTCAGGTTTGTTAAAAGAGAAGTCTGCTGACTTGGCATTAGTCGATGATGATCGTAGCATTCAACCCCTGGCACCTTCGGATATAGCCGATGAGGTTTTCATGACAACTCTTTCACATCCCTAGGATCAAGCTTGCAGATGGGATGAATATAGCGGTGACCAAAATGTATAGTAGCTCGTATACCAGCATATGTGGAAAGGTGCAACTTAAAGAAGATAATCCTTCACTAGAGGGCTTTCGACTCAATGGCATCTGCCTTCCTCGGAATGGTAGAGTTCCAGGATACGACGACTTTCGGACCTTGGATCTTTGGATCGGATGAAAAAGTTTTTGTCAGGGAATCCACTTGGCCATTGTCTTACAAGGCCATCTCATCATCATCAGAAGGAGAAGGAGAAGCAGAAGAAGAAGGAGAAGGAGAATCCTTCACTAAGCACGATGGCTCGCCACATGACCCCATGAATCCCGTAGGGATATAGATGCCTATAACCTGTCAGAACCAGTGTTTCCAATTCGTCCTGCGGAGTGGCCACGGCCAAGAAATGTTGTATGAATACCCCCGACTGCCTCGGGTGCGATTGCTAAGTATTCGCACCTTCGCACGACTCTTTCATTCACGTTCGAAATAAAGAACGTTTCCCATTTGACCAGAAAAATGAAAATAAAAAGAAAAATAAAGAAGGTTTCCCTCGTCTCATTCGTATTTCCGTGTTTCTTCTCTCTTTTTTTTCCCGTTTTGCCCACTTCAAACCCTCCGCCGTGTCAAATATCTACTTACGGAAACAAACGGGAATCGCGACGAAAAACTCGCGCGCGAGAGGAGGAATCCAACGTTTACTTTTCTAGGAATCCTCCGGACGTTGCAGCCCTTCTCACCGCGCGATCGAGTCTGTACTCTCGGTTTCGCTCGACCGATGCAAGACGGTCGCTGCACCGGATCGGCCTGGTGGGTCCCCCAACTCACTACTGTGAAACGGTAGTCACCCGGGTGAGAGATCGATGATGATGGTACGTGAGCCGTTTGTTCATCGGCCACCGTAATAAGGAAAAGTCAAAAAAAAAAAGAAAAAACGATCCTCTTTCTGGTCCATGATTTCACCCCCTCGTTATTACCCACCAACGCACGGACAAAGAAAGAAAGAACGGAAGGAGGAGAAAGAAAAATCGAAAAGAACTTCAATTTCGCCGAAGGTGGGTCGCTTTGTCCTTGACCGAAACTGGGAGACGATTGGCGTTACCCTCCACGTGCGCTCCCCGACTCGCTCGGGAAAAAATGGAGCCAAAAAAAAAAAATACAAAAGGAGAAGAAGAATTGGAGGCGGCGGAAATTACGGAACCGTCCTCCTCGTCATCCTAGCCGTTACGAACCCCACTTTTCAAAGGCGCGCGCTCGTCCCGCCACGTGTCGCCCCCATCGGTGGCCGGGGGCATTCCCGTCATTCCCCCCCCCCCCCACGCCCCCTTCTTCCCTTCCCCTCCGCTCAACTGTAGTGTTTTCCCCCCTCCCACTGTGCCGTGTGAATCATATACACCGAATCCCCGCACACACTCGCTTTCACTTGAATCGCCTCTCCACTCTCTCTCTCTCTCTTCTGGACTTCGCTCTCCTTCTCGTTCGCTCGAGAGTTTCTCCCTCCCTCCCCCTCTCTCACTCTCTCTCTCTCTCTACTCTCTCTCTCCGAGGGACTTCGGGAGCAGCAGCTGGTGGTGGTGGACACTTCCGATTTCGCCATGGCTTCTTCCTCCTCCGAGCCGGGGCTGAAGTCCGAGTCCGGCGGCGGGGGCGGCGGCGGCGGCGGGGGGGAGGCGTCGGAGGCGGCGGCGGGCGATCAGCTGCTGCTTTACCGGGGGCTGAAGAAGGCCAAGAAGGAGAGAGGTTGCACCGCCAAGGAGCGCATCAGCAAGATGCCTCCCTGCGCCGCCGGGAAACGCAGCTCCATCTACCGCGGCGTCACCAGGTAGTCACATCAAAAAAAAAAAATGAAAAAAAAATCCGTGCACGGTGCGCGCACTGACACCGAAGAAGCTGCTTATGGTCGGTCAGCGCGTACATGCGCACGATCGATCGGGGTTCTCCTCATAGATTCTTGTAGTTTCCTAAGCCGCTGCTCGTGCTCGAGAAGGTGTGCGCTGCGCGTCATCGCCGTTGGTCATCGTGCTGCCCGTGATTCGAGGACCCGCACGGACGCGTCCTCGAGCGAAGATTCGCTGCGATTAAGATTATGAGGTCGCGCTCACCGTTAAAAAACGTCACATCGCTAATTCCGAGGTTGTACGGAAGTGGTACTTACCACAAGATATATATTGAAGTGGTGGCTAAATTTCAGGAAGTAGAACGAGCAGTAGTGTATGTCTGTACAGATGTTTCGCGATTGGTGCGTGTATACGCGTGTAGATGTTAGGTGTAATGTTATGGGCGACTGAGTGAGTGTGATAGAGTAAGAGTACTCTACGAGACATTTAAGCTCCATGAGTTCGCGAGTGAACTCGATCCAACCGTAGATCCTCACTTAAATGCCGCGTAGTTCTTTGCATCATTCTTACCGGCGAATCCAGTTGGGTCGAAATTCTTTCCGGGTTATTGGTTGCCTTCGCTTTCATTTTCCATACGTATGTCGTGATGATCTAATCAACCAGAGCTCATGTTTGTCCTGATACTCGAAACTGATGCTAAATCCTTTCGATATTGATGGACTGCAGGCATAGATGGACTGGTCGATATGAGGCTCATCTCTGGGATAAAAGTACATGGAACCAGAATCAGAATAAGAAAGGAAAGCAAGGTTGCTCTCGTTCTCTCAACAAAACCTTCTGACACGTTGCTACAACAAAGCTGGACTATTCACTTTATTAAACTGACGCTATGTCTTCTCTTTGTAATGTCTGTGGAATGGTTTGTTGAACAATCTACTCGGCCAGTTTATTTAGGTAAGTGAAGCTGTATTTGATATACGTGCTTATTTGAAACAGGTCGATGCCAATTGCCAGCTTTTATAAGCTCTTTCTCATTCGGTGTCACACGATGACAGGTGCTTATGATGATGAGGAGGCTGCAGCAAGAGCCTATGATCTCGCTGCCTTGAAATACTGGGGACCTGGGACACTCATTAATTTTCCAGTTAGATAATCCCATGCCCAAGCCTTTTTCCTCGTTCGTTTTGCACGACATTTTAAAGTTTTGATTCTTGTGTGTGGTACCCTGCTTTATCTTAAGTTTACTTAATCCTATATAACGGGACATCTATCCACAAAGAAATAATACGCTGAACGCTCATTTCACTAATTTCTTGATTGGTCATCTAAGTAGAATTTTTCTTACACAGCCCGCCAACTTAATTAGGTCATTAGATGTACAGTACAGTTTACTAAGCATGACAAATTACGCAGGTCAAAGACTATACCAGAGATCTTGAAGAAATGCAGAATGTCTCTAGGGAAGAGTACCTCGTGTCTCTTCGTAGGTAAGTGAACATGTATGATTTGTCTTCGATCTGTTGACATTACACACTCCACTGAATTTATTCGATTGCCCATTAAATATTCTTGCAGAAAGAGCAGTGGTTTTTCAAGAGGAGTCTCCAAATATCGAGGGCTTTCCAGGTTTGCTACTACAATATGAACTTGCCTTTTGATAAATTCTGTATATACATGGGTGTGTACATACCACATTTGATCGAACTTCTTAAGGTCAGCAGGCGGTAGGAGCTTCGGATTCATCATGAATAGATGTTTTCAGAATCTATATCATAGACTGAACATTCTTTCTAGGAAAATTTTATTGGATAGGCTGGTCTGTCAGTTAATTTGCAGTCCCTTTCATGTTAAGCAGCATTCATAATATCATCCGAGCTCAAACTTTCGCTTTCTTTTCTTTTATTTCCTTTTATTGATTCATATAATTCAAACTCATTCAATGCTTTGTTTTGCTCTGCAAATTTGTTGCTTTTATATACTAGCCGATGGGAGTCATCGTTCAGTCGCATTGGCGGAGCAGAATACTTCAACAGCATTTATGGTGGGGAACTATACCTTTGAGCATCTCTGTTTTTGTTTGGGAAGCAAGCTGTCAATGAAGTGTGTGTCGTCTTAATCGACTTTACTCCTTAAAATCAAATTTCTAATCACAAAATTAAATTGAAAAGGTGCAGGCGAAGATCAAGCAACAGAAAGTGACTTTGGAGGCAGTTTTTGCATTGATAGGAAGATTGACCTAACCAGCTACATAAAGTGGTGGGGCCAAAACAAAACCCGACAGCTAGACTTGGCTACAAAATCAAGTGAAGAAATAAAACACTGTTCCTCTGATGACATCAATACTGAACTAAAAACATCAGAATGGGAAGCTACAGAACCGTACCAGATGCCCCGTCTAGGAGTACCTCGTGAAGGCAGAAAGCACAAAGGGTCCACTTTATCCGCCCTTGGTACCTTGTCACAGTCGGCTGCCTACAAGAACTTGCAAGAGAAAGCGCTTAAAAAACAGGAAAAGGACCATGACAATGATGATGAAAACAAGACTACTATCAACAGGATGGACTATGGACAGCCTGTTGAGAAATCGAGAAGCCATGAGGCTAGCGAGAAACAAGGAGCAACAGTTGGAATGAGTGGAACGCCTCCACCTCAAAGGAACCTCTATCCCTTAACTTCTTTCTTGAATGCACCCTTGCTGACTAATTACAGCAGTATTGACCCACTGGTGGATCCTGTCCTGTGGTCATCACTTGTTCCGGTGCTTCCTGCTGGACTCTCACGTACTGCTGAGGTTGGTGCTGTTGCTTTAGACTTAGCTAGGCTATTAAGAAGCATCTTTTCGTAACAATTCATTGATTGAGGAACTTGGATAATATATTAAAATCAGGCAACACAATTTCATTAAATTTTTTAGTTGTTGGCTGGAATTCACATAGACATCCATTGAGATGCGCTAGCAAAGATAGGTCTGTTTTGTTGTAGCCTTTGACTATCAAGTTAAACTGCACAGGGACAGGGTTAGTTCCTATTGTTTCCACACGCTCCTTTTGCTGTGTTCTTGATAATGGAATAATTGATTTTTCAAACTTTGTTCAGTCTGCGTGTGTGTATCTGCACTTGTACATGAAAACTGGACTTAAAAGATTAAAAGAGAAATGTAGCTTACCTCGGTTGGTATTGACATCTGACATTTACATGATAGCTGTTGTGAGCATGTGAGAAATCGAGGACGGATAGTACCTTTCATTTGATTATTATTCCCTGAGTGATCCAGTTCCCCCGATTGAATGAGACTTGTCTGACCAAACCCTACTGAAATGAAGGGGACAATAACATACAATAGTCATCCACCCTTTGACTATTGTGTTATTACTCTGTGTCACCGTGATCTTATCATTTGGTAAGATTCACTAGAATTGCTTCACTAGAACCTCGACTCGACAAACTTCATTCTTCTCGTGGAAATCTACCTCGGCCATGAAGTACTCAAATTCTAAATGCAGGTTCCAAAGTCCGAGACCGGCTCAACGTATACTTTTGTTCGGCTGCAGGAGTGATCATCTGTCACTTGTTGGTACCAAATTTTGTGTAAAGATGGAGTGCATACTCAAGACTTCCGGTCAGAGTTTTAGCGGAAGGCTGCCAAGTCAACGAAACTTAGAGAGCTCAGTGTCTTCAACAAATCGGAGGTGGCTTTTCCCTTGTCGGTTTGACATGGTTTCTGCCGGGCGGAGGACCGGAAGCACAAAAAGTGTATATGATTTAGATGTTGTAATTTTTGTATCACTATATATTACAGAGCAAAGAATACGAGATTGCAGAGAGAGTCCTAGGCATGTAAAGACTGAATGCGCCTTCTTAGCAAAATGTAACCTTGCTGCAAATAGAGTTATCGCAGAGTTTGGTATAACTGATTTCTGCTGAATAAAGAGAATACTGCTTATGATGTTATGATGTTACAAGATATAAAGATTGGTTTAGGAAATAAGTTCATAAAATGATGCGATATGGGGTGCTTAAGTACTTGGTATGACAACTTCATGATAGCATTTCTTATGCAGCCTACCATAACCAGAAAGAAAATCTCTCATCAGCCGTAACATTACTGAGAAAATCATCTCTCAATCTGAGCTTCGTGACGGCTTTAGAGTTTGATGGTCGTGCGTCCTTCGATCCTGGGGTGGGGCTTTCTCTCCAGTGTGCCGCTTCATTGTCTCCAAGGAGTACACGAGCCTGGCACTTGCAAGGTGCTTATTGCAGGCCGATACTTCCGACACATACAAGAGCGAAATATAGAGAAGAAGAACAGATTTATTGCTACAGAGTCTTGAGTAAATATGACCCCGGGTAATTACAGCTTATTTTGGGTGATCTTTTCTCCTCTACAAGGCGACACAACTTGAATAAAACGAAACCAAAGCCTGTCATATCCATCGCAATTGCGACATTCTGGAATTGCTCCCTTTTGGAGGAATGTGCTTGCCTCTGTCTAACGGGCTCTAATTTCTCCTCTATCCGGGGGACCGGGAAGAAATGTCTGACAACACAACATCGCGGAGAAATAACATGGATGAATGTGTTGTCTGCTAATCTTGCCCCTATCTAATGTTACAGAGTAAGAACTACAAAAATTCCTGGATGCTCGGGATTATCCAGACAAACCCATCTTCATGGCAACTTCTATAGGCACGGTGGTCTAGAGCAGGCCAATGGACCAACTAGATGCGTGCATCAGTATGCAATCACACTGATATCTCCAGCTCGATGTGGAGGAAAGTTGAGGAGGCCCTGGAAACTAAGAAGCCGACGTTTACCCAGGTGCCACTTGTTCCAGATTACGCGTGTTCGAGCGCCTGTATAGTAGTGATTCCGTAGATTCATATAGATGATATTTCAATCCTAGAGACTCCATTTTATCAATTAGACCAAAGGCCCATTGCCATTTATCATTAGAAAGTAGAAGAGAGCGAAGCAACTGGTTGCAGTGTCTGAACTTCACGTGCAATCCTCTCTCCAGCATATGACGGAAAACCTCCACCGATGCATCCAAGTTTCCTTCCTTACACAGAGCAGGGAGCAATGTAGAACAGCTAGTGTAAGATATATCGAGCCGGTTGTCTTTGAGAAGTAAAAATATTTTGAGAGCTTCTTCAATTCTCGATGCTTGGCACATGCCAACAAGAAAAATGTTGTACGGTGCAAGATCAAAGTCCTTCAGACTCATCTCCAGCTGTAGCAATTGTCTGACTGCCTGCTCCACATCTCCTTTCTCAAAATGCTCCTCAGCTACTTTTAAGGTTCTGTCATCTCGGCCGGGAAGGTTATTCAGATACTTTAACCAAAGACTAAATGCCAATGGAAGCTTACGTCTCCTGCACGACCAAGTTATTAGACATTTATATACTGATGAGCTAGGTGAGCATCCCACCCTTTCCATCTTATCAAAAACCTCAAATGCTTCCTCTTCTCTGTCAGCCCTTTGTAGCCCATCTATAAGAGTTGCATAGGTCACCGAATCCGCGAGCCCCTTCATCTGTAGCTCCTTTAACAGATTGCGAGCAGCAGTTAGTTCGCCTGCCTTGCAGAAACCATTTATCAACGTATTGTATGTTTCAATACTCGGCACAACACCACTATTGGCAAGCCGAATTAGAAGCTGGTAGGCCTTAAGAATCAACCCAGATTCGCATAACTGCGACACCATCTCTTTGAGACTCTCGCTATCTACACCCCGCTTGGAACCTTGAGAAAGCCGAAGCAATATTGAAGGATGTCTGCCTATCTCCATCTTGTGGAGCAAAAGGTGGGCTTCCTTGAGCTCACCAGCCTTACAGAGCCCATCCATTAAAGCATTGAAGGTCACAACAGAAGGCAAGCAGCCGTGTTTTTCCATCTCATCGAATATCTGTCGAGCCTCTTCAACTAGCCCGTTCCTGCACATACCGCATATGAGTATCGTGTAAGTGCAGGCATCATGAATGGAATCACGCTGCGATATCTCGAGTTGAAGAGACCGGGCCTTGTCAAGAAGACCCAAGTCACAAAACCCTTTTACTATAGCGTTATAGCAATATGAGTTTGGAATTAGACCTCTCTGGGTCATTTCCTCGAGCATATTCATTGCATCCTCCATCCTGCCTGCGTTTGACAAACCCCGAATCATTATGGCATACAAGGTGACATCAGGTATGACCTCCTCCTTGACCATCCTCCTATACCACACATCCACTTCATCATATCTCCCAGCTTTAAACAACCCATTAAGCAAAGTGCTATACCCCTTCAACCCAAGTGCATACCCCTCCTTCGCGAACGTTGGCAGAACCAACAAAGCCTCGTCTATCTTACCTGCTTTGCAGAACCCATCAAGCAAAACGTTGTAAGTAACCGAATCGGGACTACACCCGCTCTCCCTCATAGACTCAAACAACTTATAGGCATGATCGGTGCTCTTCGCTTGACACAGCCCCGCGACTACTATTGTGTAAGTCCTCTCATTGGGCGATATACCTCTAAGCGTCATTTCGTCAAACATCTTGAGAGCATCTTTAATCTTGCCACTTTTGCAGAACCCGTCGATCAAAATAGTATAGGTAGCTCGGTTCGGCAAACAATCTGACTTCGCCATCTTATTGTAAATCGCCAGAGCCAACCACATAAGCTGCTTCCGCCAAATAATGTGCATTATCTTATTGTAAGTATACACATTGGGCTCGCAATCAAAATCCCTCATCCTCCCAAATGCATCCACGGCCTTCTCGGCCATACCCATCTCCCAATACGCCGAGATCAGCACCAGGAAAGCGTCGGACACGATCGGAAGCCCGCAGCTCCTGACCTCCTCGAGGACCCTCCAGTACACATCGAGCGCGCCGTCTTCTTCCGCGAGCATGCCGACCACCAAGCGGTGCGAGTCCCAGACCCGGAACCTCCTGTCCCGCATCGCCCAGAGGAGGAACCGGAAGCACCGCGCGCGGTCCCGCTGCTCCCGGACGACGGACTCCACGACGTCGTGGGAGAGGAACGGGGAGATGCGGTCGAGGGCCGGCTCGACGGCGGGGCCGGCGGCGTCGAGGATCGCGAGGACCTCGCTGGAGACGAAGAGGTCGTCGGCGGCGCGGTTGTGGAGCCATAGGGGCCGGGGAGAGAGGCGGGAGGCGGTGGTCCGAAGGGGCCGGAGGAGCGTCCTCATGGTAGGGAGGAGGAGGGGGAGGAGGAGCGAGCGTAGATGGCGATCGTTGCTGCTTCCCAGGGAATCATCGTTCGTTGCCCGTCTTGTGTTTGTGAAAATTCAAACGAGGATGGCTTAAGACAGCCTGAACAGTGCGAGCTGAAAAGAGAGTTGGAACATGTCTTCATTTCGGAAAATGTCGCAAATGGTCTCTTGAATTTTGGTTCGATTTTATGTATAACGTGATCTCTGAATTTTAATTTGCTTAATATAATCTCTAAATCTTAACTCAATATGCAATGCGATCCATGAACTTTTAATTTGTTCAATGTCGTCCATAAATATTTAGTACATGTTTAATTTAGTTCGAAATTCTTCCATTATTTCAAGTTCAGAGACTATATTGAATATTTTCGTATAGTTCATGAACTGCATTGGATATATGTTAAAATTTTAGGGACCATATTGAATAAATTAAAATTTCATGAATCACATTATGCATTAGACTAAAGTTTAGGGACTACATTGAATAAATTAAAAGTTCACGAATCACGTTGCACATTGAGCCAAAGTTTAGGAATTATTTGTGTCACTATCCCTAAAATCAATGAACCCGCTATTGTTGAATGTGGATTACAATAGTAATTTGGTTTAGATGACATAATTTATATTTAAAACAAACGAGTTTGAAAAGAACAAAAATTAATGAAATGCACAACACGTTTGGTTGTGGTAATAAATATAACGCCTCCATTGAAATCGGAGTGCGTGGTGAAAAGTGGAAAGGGGATTTGAAATTGATTTAGAAACCTAAATACTTTTAATATAAGAAAACATTTTTTTTTCAATTCAATCTTCGCGGTATTTTCTATGCTAATGTGTGATTTATTTGATTGAACCTTTTGTTCTATCAACACATTGGTAAAAACGTGTTGTTAAGTAGCTGGTTCGGAGAATTTGATGCAAAGCAAGGAAAAGTAAAGCTTGGAGTATAATTGAGAAGTTCTTAGAAAATAATCTTTTAATTAATAAATTAAACACCATCATACCATCGTTACAAGAATTTAGCGCCCTGGAGGCCCACAAATTTATGATGTTCTAAAATGGGTTGGAAAAGGCCTTATCAATTCCGGCCCAAATAGTGTAGCCTTTTTTTGTAAATTCTATTTCAAGCTCAATTCGGCAATCGATTCCACGTTATGTCTTCTTGACCCAAAAATCAATTAGGGATGCTTTAGAATCCAGCAGTGACTACCGAATTTGGTTTAACCTGGGAATCGGACTGAACTAGCCTGGACCAATCAGTTCAAGGTCAATTCAAATGAGAACTTGTTCAATTCGAGGTTCCGAGGTTGGAACCACCATTCTATCTAGAAACTTGAGCGTTTAAGTTAGTTCCAAAAGGATTTTGAAACTCTTTATGAGATACACACACAGTTTTGCACTCGTCAAAAATCAAATTGGGAACAAATAATCATTGTAGCTAGATCAACATATGCCGTGGTAATGAAATGCTGCAACTTTGATATTATTCATAAGAATTCGAATTTTTATACAAAACAAAAAGTGGGCCGGTTCCTGAGTAGAACTAGGAATTGGGAGTCACAATGCCGGTTTCTTGTCCCAACGGGAAAATGACCCTCCGAGGGACCGATCACCCCCGCCGCAGAGTCTAGTTTCACTTGCTCCTCCACCTCCATCGACACACGCTAACAAATCGTCGTCCTATAGCAAGAGAAAGCTCAACGAGGTGATAGCCCGAGCGCTAAAGGAAGTACCATGTCCTGAATCCAATCAGTTCTTGCCGTAATCTCTCGGGTCGAGGCATACGAAAGTAATTTCTCGTGAACTCCCTCAAATTTAGGCACGAAAAGCTTTGTCCTTTTATCAGGCCAAAGGAACGGTTTAAGGTAGAGCACGAGTGCAAAAGGGCTGAGACGTAACCGCGGCCCGCTCCAAGAAAAACAAAACGAAGAAAGAAAGAACGACAGTACGAGGCATGATAACGTTGACACGACGGATATACAAGTCGCATTCCACCTTTGACTATAACATCCCCACTTTGCTTTGGCCCGCCCGCGGGTTTGACAGTTGTATGGTTACCTAACATTCTTCACCTCAACTCAATGTCAATCTAAATCTAAGTAAAACTCTGATAATTCTCCATCTCGTGACCATGACCGTGAAAATTGTATGGTTACCTAACATTCTTCACCTCAACTCAATTTCAATATAAGTTTCATCGAATGATGCTAATTGTCAATCTCCCGAGTACAACACCCTTCAACCATCACACATTCCCATTCGATTTATTTTTCGGCTTAGCGATTATGTGATGCTCGCATTAGTTTTGGCACCTCTCGATCAATTTACCTCCAAGGACAATGTTCAGGGCACGCTTCCCCATTTCGGGGCGATGCATTTAAGATTTTACTAATTGATTGCTCCCAACAGGAATAAAATCCATGATTTTAAGGAGAGAAGCAGACTCTTTTACCATCAGAACCAACACGCCTCCTTTCGAATTTTGAAGCAGAAAAGAACGAGCTGTGATAAGTGCTCTCGTCAAAAAATCATTGGAGCACGGATCTCGAGAATCGCCGGCAAAAGTTGATAAAGATCAAAAGGACGAGTGATCTCTTTAGCTTAGCCACACACCATCGAGCAACGAGCCGTTAGGCCAATGAGAAGGAGGGTGGTTAATTAACCAACTTTCCAACTTCCATCATCTTCCTTTCCCCGAGGAATATGCCGTGTTAAGATACTCTCTCCTTCCGAGGATGATTCCGGCATCATCCCATCCGTTCAAAGATTTTTTCAATTAAAAAGAAAGAAAGAAAGGGTGAGAGAAATGTTGAAAAGAGCAAAGTGACCTTTCAAGGCAATAATGTTCTGATGCCATAGTTCCGTAACTCGTGATGGGTTTAAGTTGTTAAAGAAGGACGGTCGACATGTAGAAGGCGCACAACGCATGTTTGATTTCTTCGTATGATACGATATGAGATAATTTTCGGTACAAATCACAACCTCGACGTGGGTAGTGCAAGCAATCGGAATTTGGTATCTATCTACTCATTGAGGATGGATCTTCATGCCAAAAGTATGAAAAAAGAAAAAAGGAATTGCTGCCTTGATTTCTTTGGCTACATATGCAGTAAACACATTTATGTACTCGGCATAAAGATCGAAGATAGATAAACGGATCTTTGTGCGAAAAGCAAGTTTTGGCCAAAAAAGAGGGGTTGTAATGATGAAGAAAGATAAAAGGATCGCACGACATAAAGTTTCGGGCAATAGCAATAAAGAAAAGATTGAAGTTTAGCCGTCATTCAAACGGAAAGATAATGCGTCGATTGTCCTAACAGTAAAGTCCACGATTATTGTTACAATACTTAATCTAAAAAGGTTCACCTTTTAAGATAATTGATTGGAAACGACACGATAAGAATGAGTGCATTGGAAGCAGAGACGACCAACGAGACACGATAAGAATGAGTGCATTGGAAGCAGAGACGACCAACGAGCTGCTAAATCACTTTTTGGGAGCACACGTTCACAAATTCCGTAATAGGGAGCGAAATTTGCCCTCGCACATGTGATTTGGGGAAGCTTCCTGTATGGTGCTTCTGGTTTGCGCACACGAGTGGAAATCAAGAAGACTCGTGACCGTACGTGTCTGCTAATATCGATTCGTATTGATCTGCCCTCGACACAAAAGATCCACGTTTATATTTGTGCTCTAGAGATGGATTCTTATCACCATAGATCTGCACAGGGGGAAAAAAAAGGATTCGAGAAGAAATCGAAAAAAAAAAATAGAGGCAAAAGAATTGGGTCCGGTAAGCGATGTATCTAATACACGAGGTGGGTAGCGTATTTTCGCGAATTCAATTCGCCGGTCCCGATCGAGTTTTCTAGTTACCGAAGAAAATGCGCGCCGGTAATTAGGAGAGCGAGGTTTCGATCGCGACCCGAAGTCTCTTCTCGGGTCTTTCTCCGTTCAGCCTCATGTTCTATTTTCGGGATATCTTCGGAGCGTTGACATCTCTTCTCACGACCGGAAGTCGCGGTGTTTTAGAAATCACACGTCTCCAGATTTCGCGCCGTTCGTGGGGTGTTTAAGCAATTCATTTAAAGCGGATTTGCAAACTTAAATGACCGACTTGCTAGGTTTATGGATGAAGGGATGAGGCCGTATCTAGCAACAAAGAGATTTGACTTAGATGTTCGCGAATGATGGCTGAACCAACATTCTTCCTCGACAGAACCAGTCATACCGATGGCCAGCTGATTCGTAGGGGAACTTTCCGCCTCGTGCTTTCCGATTGCTCGAGCATTTTCCCTACAAAGTTATGTGCGCAATGGAAAGAGAGTTCGGCGTGCACGTTCGAGACCGCCTCGAGCTTGAATTGCTAAATCCTTGTCAAAATCCATCGTGCGGTCGCGTTTATGTTTTGAGGCGTTATCTCGATACAACAAGCTCATGGCTCCGTGAAATTATCTAGCCATTGGACGGCCGAAAGATAGAATTGACTCGATTCGGGCTTTTCGTTTATTTCTAGAGTTGGTGTGGGCTGTCCAGTGATCGGCTTTAGCGCCAACCTAATCGAAGCGCAAACTCTCGTTGTTTACGCAATCAATCTCGACCTCTTGTGGGAGGTAGGTAGAAACTCAAAATTAAATATACAAAAAAGGTGATCATCATGGATTGACCATTTTAGAATTATCAAAAGAGAAATGAGATTTACAAAAAAAAATGGAAATTATAGAAAAGTCCCATGCGGATTGAACGTGTGTCCTGTTCTCTATCGGTTTGATCTCCATGATTACTTTAGTTAATCAGCTAATTACATTAATATAATCCCAAAAGCAGCCAAACGTTGTTGCGGAGGATGATGGGCATTGTTTATGCGGGGAAAAAAGTAATAAATTATATTGCATGAGTACGAGAAAACCGAGAAAACAAGCCATTTATAATATAATAGAAAACGACACATATAGTCTTTGAACTTTTAATTTGTTTAATGTGGCTTCTAAATTTTAATCAATACGCAATATAGTCCCTAAGCTTTTAATTTATTCAATATCATTTAATTGAGTCCTTATTATACTGAACATTGTATCAAAATTTCAGGGACTATATTGAATAAATTAAAAGTTCATGTAACGCATTGAACATAACTTAAATTCATGGACTATAAAATTTAGGGATCACTAGAAGAACTATTTGTGCCAGTATCAAAAAGCAGCCAAACGTCGTCGATGAGGAGGATAATGGGCATGGTTAATGTGGGAAAAAAAGAGATGTAAAATAATTATATTGCATGAGTTTGAGAAAACCGAGAAAACAAGCCATTAATAATACGACGGTCGAACCTTTGGGACCCACGTTTTTTTTTTTTATATTTCTGAATCTGGACCGTGTTTTGCGTCTGATAAAAGCTTATCCTGCCTTGCAATCGACGCCTAGTTAAAAAGTGGAGTGGAGTGCGATGCCTTGCCCCGAAGTTAGTGTCCATTTCGAATGTCTTCTTCCTTTTTTCCACGGAGTAAACACTGCTTCTTTGTCTTGGCTGACAAGCTATGCCAATAAGCTAAATTTCTATTTCAATGACAGCTCAATTTACAAAAAAATTATGAAAATTTATAGAGTAATTTAGTGGGTTACTAATTGGGTGATTGATTTAAGAAGTCAGTATTAGGAAAATTGTCCAAAAAGTCATAAATATATTGTATGGAAGCTAATTCAGTCCTAAACCATTCACTTATGTTAATTTAGTCTTAAATCTTTTGATAATTCGCAAATTTGGTTCTAAGCGTTTTGACAATTTGTCAATGTAGTCCTTCTGACCAAATATTCAAATGATAGGCTTAGGGCTAAATTAGCCAATTTTTCGAAAAGTTTATGACTAAATTGACAAAAAGAAATGTCTAGTATTAAATTGACAAGTCGTCAAAATGTTTATGACTAAATTGTCGTAATTGAAAAGTTTAGGAGTGAATTAACTATCGTATAATAGGTTTATGAATTTTTGAATAATTATCCTTTTAATTTTGTTAAGATGTTCGTAATAGGAAGGAGTCTAATTTCAAACTCAAAAAACGTAGAGTAGAGAGCATGCTCCCCCAAGTGTCATTGGCAACCAAGGTGAGGAAACATGCTCGGTCTCTTTCTTTGCTGTCTCTTTCGTAAAGCCTCTTTTTTCTTTCGTAAGCCCGTTTTGAAGCGTGCAAGTATGACATTGCGTGCGCATGGCGAGGACGGCACTTCCTCCTCGCGAACACTTGTTTCGAACAACTCCAAATGAAGATGTCCTTGGGGCACTCCGTGAAGGTCCCCTCATGACAACCCCTTGAAAGGGAGTCGCCACCGGCCGGCCAGCAAATGGGGCTGCGGGGACGCTTGGCATTGCTACGGGGTGAGGAGCGACGAATTGGTGACGGCTGATGGAGTCGCAACGACGAGCTCGCCTATCTCGAATCATCATAGGGGTCCGAGTGGCGCCGAGCAGCTATAATTCACGCCTCGGACGTCGTAATAGGTACTTAATTCGAACGATCACTGATAGAGAGCGATCAACACCTACCTCGCCCCGTGCATGCCCCGTCGCCGTTCGACCCATGGTCCCATTTTGTAACCACGAAACGAGGAGGGTGGGTCCAAAGTCCAACGGACCACGAATTTAGTGTTCGAAGGGGCATATGCTTAGAGATATTCCTTTCGAACGATGAGATAGATAGGTGATTGAATTGGGTCCCCGTCCTGTGGGCTGTAAGTCAACTCCCCTGTGTTTTTACCAAGTTTTACCGAGGGAGGTGTTAAGTATAGTTAGCCTTTCCATAATCGATATGCTTAGATGCTATCGGCGCTTGCATAATTACGGTGCGGCAAATTCTGTGGGCCACTACATTTCCGTCTTGTCACGCCAATAATCACAACTCTTTAGGTCCAATTCCCTGCAAAACCCTCAACTTTAACCTTTATTCCAATTATATCCCAAACTTTTTTTGTCTCATAAAAAATCCCAAACTTTTACTTTTGTTTCAAATCTACCCAGTCGATTTTTCGTCCAATTTTTTAATATTATTTTTTATTTTTTCAATTTTTTTTCTTTTCTTTTTCCTTTCCTTTTCTTTTTTTTTTTTGTTTCACCTTCAATCTCTGGTCGGAGGCTGGTCTGGCGACCGGCCGGAGGCTGGGGTCGGCCCCACCGGCTGCTGGCAAGGCTTGGCCTCGCCCAACAACGACGAGGTTTAGCCTTGGTCGACCTTGCCGTTGCTGGGCGAGGCCGATCTTGCCAGTTGCCGGCAGGGCCGAGCCTCGCCAGATCTAGCGAGGCTCAACCTCGCCGTTGTTGGGCGAGGCCAACCTCGCCAGTAGCCAGCGGGGCCGAGCCTCGCCAGATCGGCCCCCGCCTTTGGCTGGTCACAGGACCGGCGACCGACCGGAAGTTGAAAGTGAAACAAAAAAAAAGAAAAGAAAAAATAAAAAAATTCGAAAAAATAATATTAAAAAATTGGACGAAAAGTTAACTGGGTAGATTTGGAACAAAAGTAAAAATTTGGGATTTTTTATGAGATAAAAAAATTTAAGATATAATTGGGACAAAGGCTAAAGTTGGGGGTTTTTTAGGAAATTGGACCCAACTCTTTATGTAATTTCGGCTTCGATGCTTTCAATGAGGGAGATGCATTGGGAGCTCGTGCACTGCACTGTCCTTTCTTGTTTGCGCTTTAAATCCGTTTTATTGAAGCAAGTCATTTATAGTCATTTATCGCGTGGATCCCACGCCCCTACGGAAACAATAAGATTGACAACTTCGATGAGCTTGGATGCGAATGATAATTGTTATATTTTTATATTTTTTAATTTTCTATTCCTCGGAATAGATTTGAAACAGAAATCCATTTGATAATGCAATTTCATTTTTCTATTTCTAGAACAAATTTCTACTCAAGAAATAGGTTTGGAATAGAAATCAGAAGTAAAAAAAATTTTACTTTTCTATTTTTAGAAGAAAAATAAAAAATAAAAACTTTTCTTATCATTCGCTCTCGTTACTAGCCGACTCTTCACCCACCACCCGTTGTCGCCGCCAGCTGCCTCCCACCACCATTTGTTACTATTCACTACCGTCCTCCATCGCCGATCGCCTCCCACTGTCTCCTAATGTCGTCTGCCACCACCTACTGGCGGCCATCCACCATCACTTGCCATCTACCGTCTTTCGCCACCGCTTGATGCTGTTCGCCAGCTACCATTGGCCGTTGTTGTTCGTCACTGTTCACCACCACGCTCTGGCCACCTTTTGTTGTCCTTCGCCAATTGCCTCCTCCCGTCCTCCGCCACCGGCTGCTGTCTATAGTCTTCCGCTGTTGTGCGACGTCAGCCACCTCCCATCGTCAGCCGCCGCTCGCCGACTCCTTGCTGCCACCATCTTTCGCTAACCATCCTCCGCCGCCACCCATCGTCATCCGTCTCCACCCGATACCGGCCCACTCCGGCCATTGTCCTTCGTCGTCGGCCTCCATCCGTAGTCCCCCGCTGTCGCGCGACGCTAGCCACCTCCCACCATCAGTTGCCCCCCTCTCGCCACCGTACTCCGCCTCCCGCCACCGTCCTTCGCTGCCACCCCAACACCGGCCACCTCCAGCCACTGCCACCGCCACCGCCTCCAGCCACCACCTGCCGGCTGCTGGAGAGGAAGAAATTTTGTGTTGTTATCAAATGAATTTCTATTTTAGAAATTTTGTGTTATTATCAAACACGTATTTTGACAAAGAAACTCGTCTATGGAATAGAAATAGAAAAATTTATCTTTGATCAAAAATTGATTTCTAGAGCATAATAGTTGTTATTCGGGCTCTAATTTACCGGATCTGGATTTGATTCAGCCGGCCTCGACGACTTTAGCTTAAAGCTATTTTTTTTTTTTTGCCGTGGAAATTATTGAGTTTATGACCTTGAGATATTTATAAAAAAGACGAGAAAAGGGGAAAAGAAAAACAAATCTGTTCATGACTAGAAATTG
This sequence comes from Syzygium syzygioides, assembly GCA_031216285.1. Classification (NCBI taxonomy): domain Eukaryota; kingdom Viridiplantae; phylum Streptophyta; class Magnoliopsida; order Myrtales; family Myrtaceae; genus Syzygium; species Syzygium syzygioides. Next base: position 24,322,233 of record CM062242.1, on the reverse strand, counting down.
TTATCATGCGCTCCCCAAGTATCCATTCCCACCAAGCCAAGAAAGAATGCAAGGTGTCCTTAGAAAGGCTAAGACAGAAAAAGCTTCGTCATTTTTGACTTCGGGGGTGACTTCGTTAATGGAATTTCCATTTAATCAAGGGCCCGGTTCGGGCACGGAGTCATTGAGAGCATAATAAAACTAAGCTCCGTTTGTTTTGCAAAAAATAAAATATTAAAAATATTTCCTAAAAACAATTTATTGTATCGCTTGAAAAAATTAATTAATGAAAAATATTTTAATTATCGATAACATCTTATGTCTAAATATTTTTGTTGACAGTGAAAATATTTTTTCGTTTGTTCATTCTTGTAAACGATACAAGCAATCATTTTGAGAAAATTATTTTCATATGTTTGTTTCACGAAAAATAAATGATTTGAAAAATATTTTTCTAAAAATTATTACTTGCATCACTTGGAATTATTATCTAATCAAAATTTTTTTATCGATAAAACTTTATGTCCAAATATTTTCATGGACGATAAAAATATTTTTCATTTATTCATTTTTATGAACAATACAAACAATTATTTTTTCGAAAATATTTTTCAAATTTTTCATTTTTCGCGAAATAAACCGAGCCCAGAAAAACTTTCAATGGCACGGGAGACCAACTACTTATGATACGTTGCTGTCTTTCTTTGATTACGTTCGTCCTACTATGAGAAGATAGATCTTTAAGAAGAAGGTTAATATGTTGATTCATAAATAAATAATACGCTAAATGCATTTGGCCATCTCCTCAGTCATTTTCAAAATAAAATACAAGCGGTTTTCTTAGAGTGCTACGTGTTGTTTTTGCATAGTAATCTATTTATAACTTACAAATACATACGAAGCTAATGCATTTTGGGCATCTTTCAGTCACTCGAGAACAAATAGAATGTGGTTTCGTGGAGCGCCATGTATGACCATTTGAATAGTACACGCAAATCGCATTGATTACTTGTAAGGCATTGGTCAGTTCAATTAGACGTCATTATTACGATGGCAAATTCCCTTTTTAATCTTTATAAATGTTTTCTACATTAAACCAATTAATAATAGAACTTTTAGGCAGTTTCTCCAAATTGTTTCCTTGCGTACTTTGCACTTCATTAATGGAAACAAGCGTCTGATCGGAAGCTTTCCATTTCCATGCACAGCTCGTGTATTTCACCCTTTATCAACAGAAGCAAAACAAAAAAAAAAATTGTCCAACCCAAACAAAAAAAAATGGAACAGAAATTTATTCAAAGCAGTTTTTACCTTTTACATTTTAGTTCTTGAAATATGAAATTCACAAATGTCAAAGGTTGTAAATTTTTTGGGTTTTAATTTTTTTGGATAAATTCTTAATGCTAAGATGACTTATCTTTTTGGATTAATATTACGAAAAATTCTAAATTGATACATCTGTGATAAGTTTACTCTAAATTAATTTTTGATCACAAAAAACCCAAAATTAATATATTCGTGACAAACTTATTCTCCGTTAGTTTCCGTTAAACTTTACCGTCAAATTACTGAGTTGAATAGCACGCGACAACTGACAGATGTACTCGTTTCGGGTTGACCCTCCGCTTGTCAAGGGTGTATCAATTCGCGATTTTTTGTGATATTAATTAAATTTAACGGAAACTGATGGAGCGTAGATTTATTTCAAATCTACGAGTTTGGGATTTTTTACGACATTAATTATATTTATTTTGATTTTTGGCGGGGAAAATGAATTTAAAGTACGTTTTCTCGTCAAAGAAAAGGAACAAACGCGGCCCCAAAACGAGAAAAAGAGAAAGAAAAAAAACAGGATGATTTAGCAATTTTTCTTTCTTGTTGGAGGAAGAAGGCGCTGACGTAGCGGTTGGTTAGTGCCGGGGGGGACGGGGGGGGGGGTGGGTGGGGGCCGGCGTCTGAAAATTCCATACGTCGAGACTCTGGGGAAAAAGGCCAAACCCCCACCAGAAAGCCAGCGTCGTTCCTGGCTCCCCCACCTCCGCTGCCCACACGCCATTGCTCCGTCTCTCCCTCTCCCTCTCCCTCTCCCTCTCCGGCCGAGGCCTAGGGTTTAGCCCCCCCCGGAGGAGCTAGGAGCTGCGGGAAGGTCGCCGGGGCCACCGCTCGGAGCCTCCGCGCGCGGGAGCAAGCATGGCGGGCGGCGCCTCCTGGAGGCAGCTGAAGGTCATGCTCCGCAAGAGCTGGCTCCTCAAGATACGTCACCCCTTCGTCACCGCCGCCGAGGTCTCTCTCTCTCTACTCTCTGTCTGCTCTCTCTGCTCTCTCTCTCTAGTTGAATTCCAGCTCGAGGTGTGTTGCGAGAGTTTCCCGGTGTTTCATCGGATTAATTCGAATTGGAGTGATCGGTCGGTCCGACTTGCTCTCGGATCGTCGATCGCGGACGGCTTCCGGCGGCCTTTTCCGGCCGTCGTTCTTCTCCTTTCCGTTTCGATTCCGAATAGCTGTGTTGGCTCCCGTCGGTTCGGAGCCTTGCCGACTGCTGAGTGGTGACGTTCGTCGGACCTTTTTTTTTTTTAATTATCTCCCTCCTAGTTCGCTTTCTCTGGTTCGACTTGCCGTTTTTAGCTTGTCCCGAGCTGCCGTTGGGGCTCGACTGACGAGCGTGCTCTTCTCTGGCAGATTTTGCTTCCGACGATCGTCATTTTGTTGCTGGTAGCAGTCAGGACACGAGTGGACACGCAGATTCATCCCGCACAATCGTGAGTTCTTTTGCTGGTCTTCGTCACAAGTGTTCAAGTTATCGGTTAAATTTTGTTGCCCCGATATGTTGGTGCTTTGTGACGAGCATAGGTAACAGTACCTGTGTAAGACGGGGTCGTGGGAAGTCTTTTCTGCTTTAGATGTCTCTGTTTTGACAAGGTGTTAAAAAATTGGTGCTTAATTGATGTGGCGATGTATAGCATTATACAAATAAGATGATGGCAAGAGCTTGTTCCAGGCACATCCGGAAGGAGATGTTGGTGGAAATTGGCGAAGGGATATCCCCTAATTTTCAGCAAGTTTTGGAATTACTATACTCGACGAGGGAGTTTTTGGCATTTGCACCGGACACGGAGGAGACCAGAACGATGATCAACTGGATGTCCATAAAATTTCCCTTACTGAAGGTACTGGTACTTCTTGACTTTTAGATGTATACGCAGATATGAATCCATGCGCGCACCGTCTGTCGCAGTCCTTGTTAATTTAGAATTTTCCCTTCTTTTAGCTTGTACGGTGAGTAGCATCTTTGACGTGATCCTAGTTTGTTCATTTAATGTTATGGTTGAAGTTCTGCATGAGTTTATTGAATATGGATTCTGTCAGCCTGATGTTTTCTTAGTTTTTTAACTTTGATCCCAAAAGGACACTGGCTTCCTTGAATGATATGTAGATTGAATTAAATTGCATGATTGGCTTGGACAACCTCCTGTACGGGAGTGCAGCCTTGTTTCGATCTGTTAATCGAGCAGCACATCTTAATCCAGGATGATTTAATAGAGCCAAGTCTCGACCTTTATAATTGTTTAGAGTTATCCCTTATATATAATGTGAGCATGTGAATCGCTACCTCGCAATTTAAGCTTTTGGGAGAAAAATGTTATCTAGCATGGTGTAGAGCATGGCTCATCCCTAGTTTGTGTCCTGATACTGTCTTGTATTTGTTATTGCTCCAATTAATGTGGTCAAGTCCATGTCCTATATATAACATACTGGTTATACATATGGGGAGTTTTATGACGTAGGCTTGATATACAATATGAGCTTGTTACCCGATAGGTAAAGCTTTTGGGGAAAAAAGTATTAGTTAAAAATTATGTCAACAGGACTTTTCAATTCATTGGCGGCGGAGAATTGGTTTCGTCTAAGCGGATTCTTTTTTTCCTTTTATCATCAATAGAAATACTTCTTCTTTGATAGGACTTGCTGTTATCTTACCCATCAAAAGTATCAATCCTGACATTTTTGATCCATAATGTTTCTCCACAAAATTTCTGCCATGTTGTCAACATTACCTCTCTTTCTGCCTTGCGAAAAGAGTGCTTTGGAGATTAATGATTTTCTCATGACATTGGGTTGGAGGATTAATAGCCCGGACAATTATGTTCTCCATGATGGTTGACTCATCAAATTTAACGATACAATGACTCTTATTTCAACAGCCAAGCACTTTTGGAAGCCATAAATTGCAACAGCCTGAGCGTAAGAAAAAGTAAAATATTGCAGAGGCATTTATAGCCAGAAGTAGTTTATTTTTCCTGTATCCATTAGAGACAAAGTTTATTTGTCCCCTCTCCATTAGAGACATGACTTTATCCTTTACTTGTGCATCGCTTCATTGGAAGTTTCTTCTTCTCTCTTGCATTTGACGATGGGTTGTTTTGTTTATGGAAATCTATATAATAGAGATGAAATTTTTTCCTTAGATGCGAATGTGATATGTATACATGATGCAAGGTAAATGACTTCCTTTGTTCTGATGCAGGTCGTACATAAAATATACAAGGATGAAGAAGAGCTAGAAACATACATACGGTCAGACGTCTATGGAGCCTGCAGTCATATTCGGTGAGTAATATATTCTTACTTGTGTTAACATGAGGCAGCATGCTAGAGGCAACATTCTGTCATAGCTGCCTTCTATTTCGTGTCAAATGATGAGCTAATTAGAGGATAGTGTAATTGTTTGGGTTATAGCTTTTAATCGGTGATATGTCTTAAACCTCATTGGATCACCTTTTGTTTGGGATCTTGTGCTCTGCCATTGATTTTAAATCTTGCCAGGTCCTTTCCCTTCCATCAATTGCATTTCACAGATTTTTGTTCTTTGTATGATCGATATGTGTAATTAGAATGGAGATCTCTTGCCACTGTTTCTATTCTTCACATTGCCTGATCCGACATGACTTTTGATTACCTGTCGAATTTGACTCGGGTTGCATTTTTCAAACTCTTTGATATGTGAAGCTGTACAACCATCGCGAGCCCATGTCCATGTATTATTCATTTATGTACTATTGTTTAACATTTTTCAGAGTGCTTGCGTAAGGAAGAACTTTAACATTAGATTAACTTCCATCATGGTCACTGATCTGAAAGCTTTTCTTTCTTTTTTTTTTTGGGTTGGGGGGGGGGGTGGGTGGGGATAGCGGGGGATACTTAACAAATGGAAAAAAGTAACCACTCACCTTGTCTTGTTTCACACAAGGGAAGCACCTACTTGTTGGATCTGCGGCACTTAGCATGGATTTTATTGACTTCTTCTGCAGGAACTGTTCAAATCCTAAAATTAAAGGAGCAGTCGTGTTTCATGGTCAAGGCCCTCATATATATGACTACAGTATACGCCTCAACCATACATGGGCTTTTTCGGGGTTTCCTGACCCTAAATCCATTATGGACACCAATGGCCCATTCGTCAACGACTTGCATTTGGGTCTTAATACCATACCAATGATGCAGTATAGCTTCAGCGGATTTTTTACCGTATGCAACACTATCCCTGCAACTATGTTTCTTTGTCAGTTCTTTCATCATGTTGCTGTGACCTGCTATTCTTTTTACTGTTTACCTTTCGATAGCAACACTCTTCCGCGTCTCTTAGCCAAGACCAAAGAAAACAGCTCATGTCATTGTGCTAAGAAACTACACTTCATTGTTCTTTTGATGATTTTCCTAGTACGATTCTTGGCTTCATAATGAGTAACTAGTTTTCATTGTCACTTTTAGTGTAGTCTTTTCTCTCCTATTTGTACCTCGTTGTCTTTCGCCTCTTTGTGTACATGAAATGTACTGCTGCTTTTCTTTCGTTGCTGATTGTTACTTGTCAGAAAAAGAAAAAGAAAGTAACTAGCATGGAAGATGATGCAAAATGAGTTATTGAGCAGATCTGTTTCCTTGGCTCCTTTTGACACTGTAAAAGGTTTTTATTAGGATGATTCTTTTATATTTGATGATTGTTAACTGTCATTTTGAGTTACTTGTCAAGGCAATGATTCCTCGTTCGACACACAAATGTTTACGGTGTGAGAGCGAGCATTTTGCAAGTAAAGAGGACTATTCTCTTTATCACTTACATGCATCTGGTCACCCTAAATAAACGACTTTTAACTTTTTTTTTGATAGGAAAAGAGTAATTTCAGCATCTTGGAAATGAATCCTTGAACTTTCTGTACTTTAGCTTAAAGACTGATGAGATTATAATCTTTGAATATTCTGCAGCTTCAACAGGTCTTAGATTCATTTATCATTCTGTCTGCCCAGCAACAGACTGACTTGCTGAATATGACCATCGAACCATTGTCAAAATCACCCGAGAGATCTTCCTCGCTTGATCTATCTTGGAAACAATTCATTCCCTCCAACATAAGGATAGTGCCATTTCCAACTCGCGAATACACTGATGATGAATTCCAGTCTATCATCAAGAATGTTATGGGAGTATTGTACGTATTCCCAGAATTTTTCATTTTTCAAATTCTATTTCACTTGAATTCTGGTACTTGTATTCTTGTGAAGATGCTGTTCTGGTAAATACTGATCATCCTTTAATTATGTTCTCCTTGGAATCAAATGAGCAGGTACCTTTTGGGTTTTCTCTATCCAATTTCTCGCCTAATCAGCTACTCTGTGTTTGAGAAGGTACTTAAAATAATCTCTGCATTAGTGCAATGATGATATTTTACGTGCTTAAATTGCTCTAAATGACTTATCTCATATTTATTATTTTAAATCAGACATGAGAAAACCATTATCAGCCGCAGCTTATCTGTTTTATGTTCACAAAATTCCAGGAACAGAAGATAAAAGAAGGTCTTTACATGATGGGTTTGAAAGATGGGATATTTCACCTGTCGTGGTTTATTGCATATTCTTTGCAGGTAAATGTAGCTTATCTGATTCGTTTTGTTGCTCTTTGTCCTCAGTATGTATAGAATGAGAGAATACTTTTTTTACCAATCCACATTTTCACTTACATATGAAGTGATAAATACCAAGAGTGGAATATTTTGGCAAGAAGTACCAGTAGAGCTGGGTTGTTTGTTATAAATGGTTATTAGGTGCTTCTAGAAGTTGGTAGTATTCTGTCTAGCCTATTAATTGGTCGATCATTTGTTTGGTTTGTATTGGATCATTCAATTGCTGATTTGTATTTTCATGTATTATTTCAGTGTTACTACTCACCACCCCTTTTATTTTTTCTAGCGTCTTACTTATTATGGCAAAACATTTTGACAGGCTCCTCATTTTCTTAGTTTTATATTTTCTGCAGTTTGCAATTTCCTCTGGAATTATCACTGTTTGTACAATGGACAATCTTTTCAAGTACAGTGACAAATCCGTGGTTTTTGTGTACTTCTTCTCCTTTGGACTCAGTGCAATCATGCTGTCGTTTATGATTTCTGCATTTTTCACAAGAGCAAAAACAGCTGTTGCAGTTGGTACCCTTTCTTTTCTCGGGGCCTTCTTTCCTTATTACACGGTGAATGACGAAGGCATTCCTATGTAAGTAATCATGCTAAAATATTTCATTCAGGATATCCTATTTGTGATTAAATTCACAGGACCAGGTTACTTATGCAGCAGTTTTCTGCATATAGGATTCTAAAAGTCATTGCTTCTCTACTTTCGCCAACGGCCTTTGCTTTGGGGTCTATTAACTTTGCTGATTATGAACGTGCTCATGTTGGGCTCCGGTGGAGCAACATTTGGCTGGTACCTATGTGTTTTGGAGTCTAGATATTGTGTACTGTTTAATATAGCTGAAACTAATTGTTCATGATGATGGATCATGCAGGAATCATCTGGAGTGAATTTTCTGGTCTGTCTAGTAATGATGTTGTTCGACTCACTTGTGTACTGTCTGATTGGATTTTACCTGAATAAGGTATGTCCTCTTTGAAGAATACTTAGAAATAGTAACAATTTTTAGTTGTATGAGTAAATAAGTGTTGGTAAGTAGATATTTATGGTTACTAGATAAGCGTCGAGTTTTTTAAATGAGGACGTTATATAAGATTATCTCCTGTACAACTAGAAGTAGATCTACCTATGTAACTTGCATTAAGTGAAGTGAGTAATTTGATAAAAAAAGAAAAGAAAAAGAAGTGAGTAAAAATGTGGCTATTGATTTTCTTTGTCTCTTTCTCTTGCGATCTTAACTTGGGATTAGAACCACAGAGAGAGAGGGGGGGGTAGGGGAGGGAAGGGATCACCGTTGGTTTGGTTGCCCTTTTGAGCTATTCAGAGTGAAGTTTTGTCAACTCCCTTGCTAGTCCCCATCAATTATCGACTTCAAGCGTTGATTTCCTTTGTCGAGCTGTTTTGGTTTGGTTGGTCAGGGAGGGAGGAATTACCGTTGGTTTGGTTGCCTTGTTGAGCTATTCAGAGTGAAGTTTTGTCAACTCCCTTGCTAGTCCCTGTCAATTATCGTCTTCAAGCGTTGATTTCCGGTTTGGTTGCCTTGTGAGCTATCCAGAGTGAAGTTTGTCAACTCCCTTACTAGTCCTCTTCAATTATTGTCTTCAAGCGTTGATGTCCTTTGTCGAGCTATTTTGGTTTGCATGTTCTCTGTCCTTCGATGGTCGTGTTGAGTGCCACCATTGATCTCAGCCACTCGTCACATCTTCTTTGGCAGCTGGAGAAGATTGTTGTAGGTTTAACACAGTCACAATCAAGTTGCCATTGTTCCCCACCGCCTCAACAGCATCATTCTTTCTGTCCATCTTGTTGCTTAGTCATCAGCATTAGAGAAAGGCAAAGGGTAGGCGCATCTACTTTGCCAAGCCATAGCCAGACGTCCTTGTCCCTGAGTCATCCTCGTTGAACCGTCGATCTATGTTTCTGTTGAGCCAAGGTCGATCTTGGCAAGCTGTGTCTCCTCAATGTGGATCTATCACACATGAGCTTTTGACTAGGATATCCGTTGCATGAACCCCCATCCGTTAATGTCGATTTCCCTTGGCCATCAGATTATCATGTTCACCGTTAGGGTTTGTAAGTCCGTTAGAACTATTTTGCAACTGATATTGTTGTGGTTTATCTCTATGATTTGTGGGGTTTTTATTTGATTCATGTCTTCTATTCCTCGAGAGAGCTCCTAAAAGAAGCTTTAGGAGAGCATTGCTCCAATTCTTGTTTTCTTTATGCATCATCCTCAGATAAATCCTGTCCCTGTCGTCCTCTGAAGAGAATTGTCTTCTCTAGTACAAAATCCTCACAGTTGTCATCTGTTGTGGGGCCCATCTTCAAACTGCAAGTGTGCGATGGGCAAGCAAAGTCGCTGTCAAGTCTTCAGGCAGCCGTAAGCGCCCAAGTAAAAAATCATAGTTGACATGACACGATGAGCTTTACTTTAGTTGTCAAAAAGAAAATTAGAATAAGCTACAATAAGAAAATGAAAAATAAAAAGCCAATAGGATAGATGCAATCTTCTTGGAATATATTTAAGGACCGTTGCACTTAAATTGGGTATCATTTAAGTTTGTTGCTCTAATATCAAAATTTTAAATAGAAACTTTTGAATTACAACCATATTTGGATTTCTGACTATTGCATATGTTATGGGATGCTAGATGACTTTTGTCTTTTAGTGCGGTTCTTCAATTTGCTGTCAACCACCTTCCTGCTGCTACTGGTCTATGCTACTCTTGGAATTCCACTGTCCATTATTTTTTTAAACTTCTGTGATTGCTATTTTATTGATGTACTCAGCTCATCAGGTCCTTACGAGTGAGCGTGGAGTGCTTTATCCTTTGGATTTTATACTTGACAAGGGATTCAGATGGAAGAAGAATAGTCCAAAGCACCAGGCTGTCAGAGTGGAAGTACAAGATAAAAATAAACTTTTGAAGAAGGGGGCCACTTTTTGTGAAATAGATAGTGAGCCTGCTATCGAATCAATAAGCTTGGAAATGAAACAACAGGAGCTTGATTGGCGGTATAGAACTGTTGATATAGGATTGCCTGTCTTTTTTGGTCTTCTGACTCTGGCTTACACACATAAGCTGATTAACTTGCAGATGCATACAAATTAGGAACTTGCATAAGGTGTATGCCACAAAGAGGGGGAAATGTTGTGCGGTAAACTCACTGCAGCTAACCCTATATGAGAATCAGATACTAGCTCTTCTAGGTTAGTGCCTCAATGTGTCTTTCTTGTTCTTCATCTTTATTTCAGAATTGTCAGCTTTTTGACTTTATTCCCTTGTATCGGGCTTAATGTTTAGTCTATAATGGAGGAACGATTTTGGTGTGGTTAATTGTACAGATTCTGTTAGATTTCTAGCATGTCTTTGTGATCTCTATGCTAAACCATATGGTGCAAATGTTTCATATCAAGCCTTTTCCCTAATATGGTTCCAAAGCAAACAAACGATCAAATCTTTGGATTGATGATACTGGAAGATCACGGGATAACAAATGAATGGCTATACTTCTGTTGGGAAGCCATGTTCACGAGATTGTCTAGTGAAATATTCTTTTTGATCACTCTTATTTCCTCTTCATATTATAACTGTCTTAACTCCAGATCATTTAGGGATGTACTGTTCATTGGATTCTTTTGGGCCCAACATTCTCTTGAAACAACACATAACTCACTACAGAGCATATCAGTAGCTACGACTTTGTCTATGTGGACCTCTATGTCCATTCTAGTGTATGCACTTGCGCAATAGGTCCCCTCATAGAAAAGCTTCTATATGTATTATTACTTTTTCAAATGAAAATAATCAAGTCCATTTAATGTTTACTTTTTTGTCATCTAAATCTGCGAACGCTCTGTATGAAGGACATAATGGAGCTGGTAAGAGCACAACAATTTCGATGCTTGTTGGACTTCTTTCTCCCACATCAGGGGATGCTTTGGTGTGTGGCCGAAATATAACGACGGAAATGGTAAACTATCTCTTCCAAAATACTTTCTCTGTGCTGGTCAGTTCATTCTGCTTATGATGTGGAGAATTTGGGTGCGTTTTTAATTTATGGGAATAATATAGCTTTACGCTAATTATCTGATATGGTCTCGTCATTTCATATTTCAGCTATTTTAGTAGGCTTATTTATTTGATATGTTTAGCAAATAATCCAACTATGTTCTTTTGTAAACTTGTTTACCTTCCTTGTATATGGTTGCCACATGTGGAGATGCAGTCTTATTGTAATTTACATTGTTGCGAGTGTGTGCCTTCGTAGAATGTTGCTTCCCTTATCAATTTAAGAACTCAGGAATGTAGAAAGAAGAACTCTTTTCTAGAGAGGAAGGCGTTTCAAGTGATAAACCCCCTATAAATTCTTTCATTTGCTCGTTCCTGTGATATGTGCCAATTGTTTTGAAGTTGGTTTGAACATGAAGCACTGACAGTGGGATAATTCTATTTGAATACGTGACTTAAATCAAGTCAAAAGTGGGTGCGTTGGACATAGGAGGAAATGGTTTACAAGGTAAAGAACCTCAAATATTGTGATGGTACCCATGTAGTTGACTCCAGCAAGTCGGCGAAGGATAGGTTTGTGCATTTCTAGCTTGCTACTGCTTGTCTTGTCATCAATCTTCTGGAAAACTTGGAGAGTTTAAACTGCAAATTGTTGATCCATCTTTCTTCAAGATGGCATTGGTGTCCTGTGTCCACTGAGTTCTGAACATTTTCTTGGAAAGGGTGTACATGTTAAGATCGTGTGATTATTTGCTTGTGTAACGCTAGATGCTTTGCGGGGTTTATAATCGGAGGTTTGTTTTATTTTGCCTGATATTTTGTGTTACTTGCGTTAAAGTTGAGTGGGCAACCGTTTATTGTAAAAGTTTAAGTTGTTAGGCAACATGCTGTTTATACTACTATTTTAACACTCCCTGTCACTTGAAGACTGATAGAATCATGAAGCTTGAAGGATTTGAACCTTAGTGTTATAGACGATTTGTATCTTTTCCTCTTTATCCAAATATAGATTTTTAATTGGGATGGATGAAATCTTCTGCAGGAGGAGATAAGGAAATGTCTGGGAGTTTGCCCTCAGAATGATATCCTTTTTCCTGAACTGACTGTAAGTGAGCACTTTGTTTATTTCTTAATTACATCAGTAGGATATGCTGCAAATACTATTTTAAACAGTCCACAAGTTTCTTCCCCACGTCTGGAACTGGATGTGATAATGATGTAAACGTGTGTGTCTCAATCTAGTCATCTCCATGGTTCTCATTCAGATGAATTAGACTGCGTCATCAATGCTGTTTATTCAGACAACAGTTAATTTATTTTCTCATAGTTCGATGTCAATTTTGTTTCTCATGCCGCATGGAATATTGGTTACTGTTCCAAATGCTTTTTGAAGTTCTTATCAGATTACAATTTTTGTGTAAATGATTCTCGAAGCATACTTGAATGAGTGACTTGTGCTTTACCATCTTTTGTGGCACTTATCATGTAAGAGAAACTCGAAGGAAAATTCTATTTCTATCATGAGATGACGTAGATAAAAGGGGGAAATTGTCTAATCAGTCCTAGACCTACTGTATATATTCCAATTCAGTCCTAAACTTTCCAAATTTGCCAATTGAGTTCTAAATCTTTCTGTAAAATTCCAATGTAGTCCTTCTAGCGAATTTTCGCCAAAAATCCCTGATGTGGCAGTGTGCCATGTAGGACGACCAATGACGACTAGAATGCCTTGTCAGCGATTTCCAATGAAAAATTGACTGGAAGGACTACATTGAAATTTTGAGTAAATTTAGGAATAAATTGGCAAAATTGGGAAGTTTAGGACTGAATTTGCATCCGTACAATAGGTTTAGGACCGGTTGGGTAATTTTCCCTAGATAAAAGGCATGAGAGGTAAGCCTGCTCCAAGACCTATGAATGAGTTGTTTATTTTTTTTTTGGTCAAATTTTGGTTGCAAAAGTAGAAATAAAAGTAGGAAGTTATTTTTTAGTCCCTCTGACCAAGTTGTATTCACATCATATTCTTCACTTTAGTTTCACTGCACCATAAAACATTTAGGATTTAGAATTGTCCCCCTAACTTGTGCTGTATTTGAAAAGATTTAAAGGGGACCAGTACTAATTTGTGATCTCTGTTTGAAATGCTTAATTTTTGTGCCTATCACATGACTCGGACAATCATGCATATCCAACACAGAAGGTGCTACTACTACAAATCACTTTTGTATTTGAGCATCGAGTCGATTGGCAAGTCACAATTGATCTGTCAGATGCATAACTCCTGGTCCATTTTGGTAGTTTTGTGGCATTATTTATGAATGCCACTGTCAGAAAATGTGCCAGAGTCAATGTTCAATGGTTAGGTTTCTACTCGGCTTTATTATTGCATAAATGAGCCACTCTCTTTTTTTAAAGTTTCTATATAGTTTTCACTTCTTCTTAACATGGAAAAACACTGCAATAGTGTTTACTGGTTTACTTTGCATATCCTTATATCCTCACAGCAATAAGAATGGAGTAACATTTGTCTTTTTTCCTCCCTATATCTCGATATGTTGTACAACTGAATTCTTTTGCTTGATATACCTTCTTTATTCTTGTTATTTGACTACCTTTCAATGCTTTTGCGTTTATCTTAATCTTTGTCATTTGACCTGTTTGACTATTGTTGGCAGGTTCAGGAGCACCTGGAGATATATGCAGTATTGAAGGGTGTCAAGGAAGATCTTTTGGAGCGTGCTGTGTCTGATATGGTTGACGAAGTGAGTTCTCTCCATACAATTGACATGTAGCTTACATTTATTGTGATCATTTGGGAAGTATAGACTTATAAGTATGATTAACAATCCTCTTCCTTGATATAAGGCTTTGGGGTAGCTTTTCTTTAATTCTTGTTTTGTGCTAACTAGGAGGAAATCCATAACTGAGTTTTGCGGGTTGGTAAAATGCTCTTAGAATGCGTGAGGCGCCCCTCCCCATACACTGCATGAGATTGGAGGGGGTACATGCTTGACGAGTTCAAGCTGCACTTCTTAGTTGTCAGCTGCAGTCCCTCATTGCTACACCATTAATTTCTAGGGCTTTAGATTTCTCACCAATAATAAGGATAGATAGTGCTATTACCCCTACTGATCCTGGGAAGCTAGAGCTGCTGCTTTGAGCTGTATGCAATTAGGGGCTGCATTAGAGAACGTTTCTCTAGACGGTTACGTTTATGACTTGCTTGGTCATTTTATATAAAAAAAAGCTCTTAATGGTATTTAACTGGATCCCAATAATGTAGATGTGGAATGTAGGCATTGAAAGGAAAGTCATGCTGCCCTAGTTTCCTTTCCTGTTTCCTTTTATTGCAGGATACCACAAGGATCACCCTATGTTAATTTTGACCAGGTAGGTTTGGCTGATAAAATCAACACCTGCACAAGGGCTCTTTCTGGTGGAATGAAGAGAAAATTGTCTCTTGGGATTGCTCTGATAGGAAATAGTAAGGTGATACTTTCTTCTAGGTTTCCTTTTGGAGGCTCTATTCCCTAGTTTTACTAAGTGATTTCTGTTGAACAAATTAAATTTGTTCCCAGGTTATCATTCTTGATGAACCAACTAGTGGAATGGATCCATATTCAATGCGATTGACATGGCAGTTAATTAAAAAAATAAAAAAAGGAAGGATAATACTATTAACCACACATTCAATGGATGAAGCGGATGAACTGGGAGACCGGATAGCCATAATGGCTAATGGTTCCTTAAAATGCTGCGGAAGGTTAGTTTGATCTACTTTACTTGCAAAAAGTAGGCGATTTCGATCTCATTTGATTCTTTGTGACATCATGCTCATTTCATCAGAAAGAAACATTTGAATGTGGAAGCCTAGTTACTATTATTGAAACTCTGATGTGTGCTAGGACAGAGAGAGCTGCTTGGATTTCCCGAGCAGTTATTGCAACTACTTGTGAATGCATAGACATATGAATGACATAATCTTGGAGCTCTTTTAAATCTGTCAGATTTGGAAGAGTTGATGACTTTTGTCACATGTTTATAAGTAATGTTGGACAGTTTGGTGGAGCGGTATAAAGATATTTTGATCAAATAATGTATAAACACTGTGTAACATGGTGCAAAACTTGGAACTCTTGAAGTTGAGTGCACCACTTTTTGTTGAAAAAAACTTAAGCTCTCAGAGAATGTCGCATAACTTAACAATGTTCCACGCGTGAAGGTTGGTAGTATATCAAAGACTTTAAGCGTGCGACCTGAGACATGTGGGTGAGGAATTTGAAGCCCATGACTTTTAATTGAGGGAAACCATTTGTAAATGACATATGTCCATGAACCATCCCAGTTCTTTTGTGCACCAGAAAGCTGACATAAAATGAAAAGGCCTGATCTCAAAAGGTCATGCTATCGAACTTTTTCTTTCTGCAACTTCCTTTTCCTTGGTAAGGTCTTGTCCTTTGGTGAAAGTTTTTTTTTTATATGAAGAAGATCAAAGTAAGGAAAAGGCCATAAATGAACCTCAGATGTAAGAGAGAATGGTCATGAAGTATTGAGACATGAAATAATTAGCATGTGACTTTTAAATTATGGTATCTCTCTGTCTTCCCATCTCTCTCTCTCTCTCTCTCTGGATCTTGTATCACCTTTTTCTCAGTATAATGTGGAACCCCTATATTTACAAATGTTTGATATATTTCATAGTTTGGACAGTATATTGTATTCAGTTAAGTATTTTGGTACTCTGAAAGTGAATTGCAATTTCTTATGGTTGTTACCTTGGACAATGATTTTGGCCAGTTCCCTTTTCTTGAAGCATCAGTTTGGGGTGGGCTATACACTTACTTTGGTGAAGGTATAGTCATTTCTGTGTTCATTTCCTATGTCGTATGAATTTCTCTGGGTTGTTTATTCGCATTGATGTGCTTTCTCTGTACTTAGCCATGCTGTTATCATGCAGTCTGCTCCAACTGCTTCTGCTGCTGCTGATATTGTGTACCGTCATATTCCATCAGCAATATGTATAAGCGAGGTAATTGTCATGACAGTAGCCACATGTATGCACACACATGCATCGGCAGATAAAAAAAGTCTGATAACATGATTTCATGTGATGTGTACTATTCCATAATATGCCAGACATCTGATATATTTCACAGATTGACCTGGCCGGAAGCCTAAGCATATTTGATATCGATATGCCATTTAAGATTTATGTGTCAACTTTCCCTCCATTTGCTGATTATCTTTCTCTCTACATCAGCCTTTTTTTGTAGCTGTAAGTGAATTCACAGGATTCTTATTTGGTGCATTTATCTCCCTTTCCAGGTTGGAACTGAAATTTCCTTCAAGCTTCCGTTGGTGTCTTCTCCTTTTTTTGAGAGTATGTTTAGGGAAATTGAAGGTTGCATGAAGAGATCAATGTCTTCCTCTCGAACATCAGGTGTCAATGAAAATCTTGGCATAGAAAGCTATGGTATATCTGTCACGACATTGGAGGAAGTATTCCTAAGAGTAGCCGGATGTGATTATGATGAAGCTGAAACTGCTACAGAGGAGAACATCTCTGTTTCGACTGATCACAATCTTTCTCAAGCTTCTCGTGGCAGTACTAAGAAAATGACCTTGCACAATAAAGCTTGTGGAAATTACAAAAAGGCCATGTGGATTCTGCCTGCCTTAATTGGGAAAGCATGCAGTGTATTTGTTACTGGAATTTTCCACGTATTGAATTTCTTAAGTATGCAGTGCTGTTGTTGTTCCATCATTTCTAGGTCTATATTTTGGCAACATTGTAAAGCTTTGTTCATAAAGAGGGCCATTTCCGCTCGGAGGGACCGCAAAACAATTGTTTTCCAGCTTCTGATACCAGTAGTTTTTCTATTTCTGGGGCTTCTACTGCTGAAGCTTAAGCCACATCCTGATCAGATGTCTGTCACTTTCACAACTTCCCATTTTAATCCTTTACTACGTGGTGGTGGGGGTGGTGGTCCAATTCCTTTTGATCTATCGTGGCCTATAGCAAACGAGGTATGTAAGATACACATGACATTTTGTTATGCGTGGTTTTGATTAATATGTGAACTTCCGACAGTGGATTGTGAAAAAGGAGTAAGGAATATCCAACCTAGCTTTCTGTTTTGTTGACTAATGCAATCATTCCTTCCACTGAAAGCTACTGATAATCCAGGTAGCCCAACATGTTAATGGAGGATGGATTCAGAGATCCAAACCGAGTGCATATAAATTCCCTGATTCCCAAAAGGCATATGCTGATGCAGTTGAGGTAGCTGGGCCTAATTTAGGACCAGCTTTACTTTCCATGAGTGAATATCTCATGTCTAGTTTCAATGAATCCTACCAGTCAAGGTGCTTAAGTGAAGTTCTCTGATGATTCTTTGTCCCACAGTTTTCTATCTTCAGAATGACATTACATTTTTCAGATTTACTTTCCATAAGTGAATATTTCATGTCTAGTTTCAATGAATCCTAACAAGGTGCTTAAGTAAAATTCTCTGTGATTCTTTCTCCCACAGTTTTCTATCTTCAGAATGACATTACATTTTTTCAGGTTTAAGGATTTTCTATAATCTGAATGGTGAGATACAATGATTTTACTTCCAAGCAATATTTCTTTCACCATTAAGGTAATTGGACCTTACGTGGAATTTGGGTTGTAAGGATCTAAATTCCCACTAAGGAGAACATATGACTTGCTTCCTCCCTCTAAATGGTGCAGTAATTGGAGGAACATTTTAGGTCTGGAATGTAGCCTCAAAGCCAGTTTTTTTATTGATGTGTTCATCTGTGCGTTTTTGCTTTGACGAAAAGAAGTATAAATAGACATGGAATAAGCATCTATGAGGCTTTGGAATTCACACTGTTCTCTATTCATACAAGAAGTGGCAAAAACAAGTTGCCATTTAAAGATTGCTTCATCCTGAGGACTGGTGTATCATTTGATAAGCTTAACTTTTGCTTTGGTTTTATTTAAAGCTACAAGTCACGATCAATGCTTTAACTTCTGTATCAATGCTGAATGTAAAACTGTGTGGCTTGTGTATCTGATCTTGCATGATGAATCAATTTAAGCCTTGAATATCGCGGTCTTTCAAATTTGCATCTTATTTGCAGGTATGGGGCTATTGTGATGGATGATCAAAATGATGATGGGAGTTTAGGTTACACTGTACTGCACAATTTTTCTTGTCAACATGCTGCTCCAACTTTCATCAATTTAATGAATTCCGCAATACTTAGGCTAGCTACACAAGACAAAAACATGACTATTCAAACTCGCAATCACCCTCTTCCATTGACAGAGAGCCAGCAGTTGCAGCGTCATGTATGCATGCCTCTTCCCTGTGTACTATGTTTCTTGGCTCTAATCTTTTTAATGGCCGTTTGATTAGAACATTTCTTTTGTTTGTAAAATGCAGGATCTGGATGCTTTCTCTGCTGCAATTATAATTACTATTGCGTTCTCCTTTATTCCTGCTTCATTTGCAGTTTCTATTGTGAAGGTATAATTCTAAGCCTGCTCCATAGTATGCACACTAGTTTTATGCCTTTGAACTGCATCAATTTTATCTATGTTTCCTGTACTAATAGCTTACGTAGGCGGGATTTTTTTAGTTATTATTTCTGCCTCTTGATGTTGGAATTCTTTAATATGTATGCTTTGCTTTGTATCTTCCTTTGGTCATGGAAGGAGTCTACTCTCTTCAGCATGTTAAATGATCGTTTCCAGGTTCATGTTCTCGTTTAAGTATTGTGTTCATTGATGTGTAGCATACTCATTTAAGTCCTGAATACATGTCTCCTACGACATTGTTTTGTTAAGCATTTCTCTGGCAAATGCTCAGATTCTCTTTCTTAGAGGACTGACAGATTTAGATAGTTATTGTCAGCCAACTTCCCCTTCTATCTAATCATTCTTGAGCACTATATATCTCCCTGCCATTCTGAGGTCTAACGGGTTGTAGCTACTAGCGAAGTGCTATTTATTATCTCGGCCTGTTACTTCACTGTTGCAAGCAACTTGCTTCTTCATGCATTCCTAATTAAGCTTAGATTCAGAGTATATGAGAGAGCAGTGCATTGTCTCGTTCATATGAAGTTCGCCTCCACATTTGAAGTTGTCCTTAGCCTTTTGAAATGGAACCCTGTGATTGTTTGTTTTTTTAATTATTGTATGATGTTACACTATGCAGGAGCGGGAAGTGAAAGCTAAACACCAGCAACTAATTAGTGGGGTATGAGGCTTTAATTGTAAATTTGCGACTGTAAACAAAGTACAATTAAAACTTATGGACCTATTGTACTTTCAGGTTTCCATACTCTCATATTGGACTTCTATCTACACATGGGACTTCATCAGCTTCTTATTCCCTTCATCTTTTGCAATTGTTCTCTTCTACATCTTTGGTATGCACTTGACATTCTTACTGGATGGATCAATTGACATGGCTATGCTTTGTGCTTCTGTTTGATGACTCATTCTTGCCATCCTAATTAAATTAAATAACTTCGTCCATGTTTCCTATTTAGGAACCTTATGCCATTCAAATATTAAATAATTTGAAGCAAGACCTCAAAAAGCAGTACAGGATGTAATGCTGGCTGCCCCATCAATTCAATCTGAAGTGATCAAGACTAACCTTTTACAGTAATGTCTATGTTCACCCTATTTTGAAAACCAGAGGCAGCAATTTGAATATTTGAATTTTTTTAAATTCGTTTCAAATCAAGGGGAGGTTGATTTTTTGGAAAACTTCTACTTAGTAAGGGCTTAGGGAGTACAGAGATGGCTGTACATAATTAAAGAGTTTAACTGCTTTACCTGCTGGTGGTATGAAAAATCAGGATAAAATATAACTTAGTGAGGGTGCTTTTCTCAACCTCCTTTTCTAATCACCACATTGACAGAGGTTAAAATTTGTAGTAATGGTAATGGAGACAGATACACCAGCCTGACAAAGGGAAAAAGAAAACTCACCTGGAAGACTCTCTCTTTGACAAATTCTTGGGAATTCGCTTTCTACTAGTTAGCCATGGTTAAATATTCCATTGACCTATATGTAATAGTTGGTTTGATCTCTTAGGTATGGATCAATTTATTGGAGCTGGTAGCTTTCTTCCAACGGTCCTGATGTTTTTGGAGTATGGCCTGGCAATTGCTTCGTCAACATATTGCCTCACATTCTTCTTTACGGACCATACCATGGCACAGGTGTGCAAATCTCCCTGAGTGTGCTATTTCGCTTCTCAGGCACTGAGCTTTACTAGATCTGGTGATGTTAACAAACTTGCAGAATGTGGTTCTTCTGGTTCACGTCTTCACTGGTCTCATTCTCATGGTCATCTCATTCATCATGGGGCTCATGCATACAACAAGAAGGGCAAACAATTTTCTCAAGGTTCAATTTAATGCTTTATGAATGGCTCTTATCTTGGTCGGGGATCAGTCATTACGTCATTAGTTGAGTATATGCCAATAAGATAGCAGTGTTGAGACTCGAGATGAGTGTGTCTGTTGGATGATGTTTCGGATGCTTTGGTTTATGCATCTTTTTTCACCAGGAAATATCCTGCGATATAATTGTCAGCCAAGCTCTTATTTTGTTTGGATGCTTGGTGTTCTGCCTGATAAGACCTTAGTGTGTATCAGATTAAATATTAAATGCCAGAATCATGTTATTCAATTTTGTGTTGTTTTTCCATGGGATTGGGTAACGGCAACTTAGCGTCAAGCTATTCCCCTTTTGAAGTCTAAAGAAAGTTTGTTCACTGCCTTCGGCTCCAGGTTACTTTGGACTGTTCTCATCATTGGGCCTATTTTTCTTGCGAGAGAGTTGCCAAAATACAGATTGTCATTTTTCTCCCTCAGAATATGTGCTAATGATTCCTTTTGACTAGACAAACACATTGAGTGTCTTGAATTTTTTGGAAATGCATACTGTTGCCTCACTTTCGTTAACGTGGTATATTGATGTGGCTATCACCATACTTAACTTCTCTAGAAAATGTTAGATCAATCTGTTAATCTGTTGAATTCAAGTGACAGCATATCCTTGATTAAATTCCAAGTTAAGATTGATTTTCGGAGAGCTAAGTGTCTTTTCTATTCCGTTTCACTTAACTGTTTCCAGCAAAACTTCATGTTGGTAAGTCATACATTGATCTGAGATTTTGACAAATGATAATCTCCTCTCTCAGAACTTCTTTAGAGTATCGCCGGGGTTTTGTTTTGCTGATGGACTTGCTTCACTAGCCCTTTTACGGCAAGGGATGAAGGATAACTCCAGCAAGGGAGATTTTGATTGGAACGTGACTGGCGCCTCTCTTCTTTACCTTGGCGTTGAGGTATTTCTCATCTTGATTCTTGAGGCCTTTCGCATGCTTTTTTCTTTTTCAAAAACAAATAAGAAAATCTTTGTTAGAAAGGTGGATGCTTATTTCAGCACATATCGCAAGTGCATGCTTGCATTCACACATTTACTAAATATGAGTCTACAGACTTTGTTTTAGATATCGAAATCTTTTTGTTAATTTTTTGTGATAGCATGTTATGTTGTTGATCCATTGAAATTGGGCCAATTCTGATTTAGTTTAACTTTTTGTCATGGCAGAGTTTTATCTACTTCTCATTGACTCTTGGACTTGAACTCTTTCCTTCTCACAAGCTGACTGTGGCTGCAATTAAAGAGTCATGGCAAAAAATTGCTGAGAACCTTTCTAATAATTCCACTAGTTACGCAGAGCCTCTCCTGAAATCATCTTCCAAAAGTGGTTCTCTTGATTACGATGAAGACATTGATGTCCAAATGGAACGGAAAGGGGTCCTTTCAGGTTCCATTGATAATGCCATCATCTATTTGCGGGACCTTAGGAAGGTACTACTATACTTCTGGCGAATGAAATGTTCTTGTCCATTAAAACTTTTCTAACCTGATCCACAAAATTTAGGTGTACTCTGGAGGTAAGCATTGTGGCATAAAGGTGGCGGTACATTCTTTGACCTTTTCAGTTCAAGAAGGAGAATGCTTTGGTTTTTTGGGGACAAATGGAGCAGGGAAGACAACAACACTATCAATGCTGACTGGTTGGTGCAAATTTTTCTCACAAATGCTAATTTGTAAAACTGAAGATGTATTGCTGTGAATATCATATCATAAATGTCCCTTTGTGCATGTCTTCGTTTGTTGAGGAAGTTGTTTTCTAAGAAACAGTAGAACGTCTGGAAAAAAGGATGTTATCTCCTGCAGTTTGTTCTTTCTTAGTCAATGTTTCTCTGTTTATCTAGATCTTTCAAGGATTCTCCATGTCTTTTGCAATCAACAGAAAGTCAATGAGCAGAGGAAGTCTTACTAAGCAGGATGAATAATATCAAACGTTAAAAGAAAACAATATTCTTTGTAAGACGGCTCAACACCCATTTCCCATAATGGAAGAAGTAATAAAAAATGAAACAAGAGAAAAAGGTAGTAATCTAGGTAGTGGAAGAGGCGATTTTTCCTCTGATCAAGTGACATGCAGGGGAGGAATATCCAACTGGTGGAACTGCTTCTGTATTTGGCGAAGATATCCGCTCGAATCCCAAGGCTACTCGGCGACATGTATATTTTAATATTTTGCACTATTTATATTGTTTGCCGGTGATGTTCAACTACTGGAATATCTGAAGCTTGCTAATGTCGTACTTTTCCAGATTGGTTATTGCCCGCAATTCGACGCGCTCTTAGATTATCTCACTGTCCAAGAGCATCTTGAACTTTATGCAAGGATAAAGAGAGTCCCAGACCAAAGGATTGATGATGTACGTTGTCAAAATGAAAGATTTTTCGCAGTTGCTATCTTATGTTTGCTAGAGATGGCTCCTTACTGAATATTCATGGATAGACATAGATTTGGATTATAGATTTTTTAATACTTGTATGGAAAGGTTTTGAGCAGATCTCAATTTACTGTAGTGCTAGCCCTTTTCATTTATTGCATAAATCCGTGACTCCCCCAAGATGGACTGCTAATGCCTCCTCCGTCTTTGTAGGTTGTTATGGAGAAGTTAGTGGAGTTTGACTTGCTTAAATATGCAAAAAGACCATCATTTACTCTTAGTGGGGGAAACAAGCGCAAATTATCTGTTGCAATCGCAATGATTGGAGATCCTCCTATAGTCATTCTCGATGAACCCTCTACAGGTATGTTAAATAACTATTCTTAATTGGTTTTAGCAACTGATGTGACATTTTTCCTCCCATATTGAAAGTTTGGTAGTTCATTATAAGTTCTCATGGAAGTCTGCATTCGAGGATTTCTTTAAACTTCTAATTGAGTGGATATATCTTGGACATTTTTTAGATTGTACATAAATACAGACGTAAATTACACACATGCAGCACATTTTATGAACCTTGAAATTGTCTGAGTTGGTATGGAATTGTTAAAGTACTTTAGTTGTTTTAGACATGTATGGTTTCTTCTAGATGTTTGTTCCTGATAGCAGGGGTGAAAGATGCTTGGACTATCGTGCCTAGATTTATCCTATCAAATCCTTTATATAAACGTATTGCAGGTTATGCGAACTATTGAGAGTTATTTGCTTTGGTTGATAGGCATTGGTTCTGAGAGGATGTACACGTTATGATACCTCATTAAATTACTGAAACGCAAATGTCTTTTGCGGTGATAGGTATGGACCCCATTGCCAAAAGGTTCATGTGGGATGTGATCTCCCGTTTATCAACCAGGCGAGGAAAGACTGCAGTTATTCTAACAACTCATAGTATGAATGAAGCTCAGGCATTATGTACAAGGATTGGAATAATGGTACCGATCGAAATAGTAGTTTCCATGAGCTGACAATATTATTTTCATCAATGGTGGGTTAATTTTTTTTTCTTCTTGTTATAATTGAAGGTTGGAGGACGATTAAGATGCATTGGGAGTCCCCAGCATTTGAAAACTCGTTTTGGCAATCATCTCGAGTTAGAGGTATGGCAATGTAAAGGAAGTTCTTATGGCTTTTGCAAATATTCATTGCTGCATCTTTTTCTTCAGGTTAAACCTACCGAAGTTGACCCCATTGACCTGGACAAACTTTGCCGAATTATCAGAGGAAAACTTTTTGATATTCCTCTGCCCAGAAGCTTACTTGATGACCTTGAAGTTTGCATTGGGGGCATGGACTCCATTACTGCAGAAAATGCAACAGTGGCCGAGATTAGCTTATCAAAAGAAATGATAATGACAGTTGGACACTGGCTTGGCAATGAAGAAAGGACCATGACACTTCTATCGGAGGTACACCTTTCTGACGGGGTTGTACGAGAACAGTTGTCAGACCAGTTATTTCGAGATGGTAATAGTCTTCTTACGTTAATTATAAAGCTTTTGTAAGCTCCAAAGTTACAATCATATATTCATTGGTTTATTACTGAAGGAATTAGCCCCATCCGTTTGTTTGTATTGATTTTCATGCAGGTGGTATACCATTGCCTATATTTTGCGAGTGGTGGTTAACCAAAGAAAAGTTTTCAGTCATCGATTCATTTGTTGCATCATCCTTTCCTGGTGCGAAATTCCAGAATTGCAATGGGTTGAGTGTCAAATATCAGGTAAAGTCATGATGACTTCATAGTTTGTCGCAGTTTGCGGGAATATATGAATCTGCTGAATGATGCCTAGTTTATGTCATTTACATTAGTTGTGGTAGGAGGAAAATCAACTGAAATGCCATATTTTGCAGACATCTTAGGTTGTCATGTTTTCTATATATTGATTTCCTTTTCTAACTCCAGTTCTAAGCAATAAAATGAGTTGCATCTAATATGAATAAACTAATTTTGCGATGAAAGAGGTGTTGTAAGATAATAGTTGCTAATTCCTTGGATCACCAGTTCAAACATTGAAGTTCCACCTTCATAGGAGAACACTTTTGACCGATAACCTTGATATATCAATTATTCATTTTTCACCAAGTACTTTCGATTGTATCGATAATTTCATCCCATCAAATAATGCTTAAATAGTTCATTTTGTTTTCCTTAGAAAGCTTAAGAAAATATTTCGAGGATATGTGCGAAAAACCTAGTGAGGTTTCTACTACAAGATGTGTTGAATTCAACAAGCGGATCCTTTTAAACCCTGGAGGCTCATTTTTTATGTCATACTGGTTGCCAGATTTGACAAAAGGGAGTTCTTTAAACTCAGGTTATCTGATGAGGCTTTTTTTTGGGTTGAAAAAAGAAAATCCTGAACTATGAAGCCATTTTATGATTTGGAGTTTTCAAATAATCTCAGTGAGAAGTGAAGATGCCCTGCCTATTTCAAAGGGATTTGACTACAAAAGAGTTGTTGGTTATCTGCTAACCAACACGCTCATCCCCTCCTTTATTCGGCCGGTGGGACTGGTTGTGAAGAAAATCTTGCACAGGCACAACATAATCTATAAGCTATATTTGCCTCCCAACCCGATTTGGATAGAAATCCCTTAAGTCAACCTCTAATCGGTGTGTGATACACACCACATTGGTAACTGAAAACACATGTTAATCGTTAGATAGTCAGGTGAACACATTGATTTTTTGTTAGCTAGGTAAACTGTATATAAGTTGCTTAGAATCGATCTTGAAGAGTGTTAAATTTGGACTCCTTAACTGTCATTTAGCTGCCTTTGTCAAGGCTGCTAATGATTGCTTTAGCCATTTGTGACGATTAACCATCTCGGGAAGCTTGTTTGTCAGCAAAGTGGATCAGAATGTTGGTTCAAGGTTAATTGTTTCTCTTGGTGGTTGGTTGGCCACTCTGACTCTGGTCATTGTTGCAGAATAACACCAAGTTCATGGGCAGATGCATGTCTTTTTTCCGTTGTCGTTCTTGTGTACTTTTGACTAGTTTGTTTTGTTCCTTGCGAGACTATTCTTTAGTTTTTGACTTATGTTATTCAAGCAAGATCGAAATTCATCAGAGTATTTTCTGCAGTTGCCATACGGAGAAGGCTTCTCACTTGCCGATGTTTTTGGGCATTTGGAAAGAAACAGGTAACCTTTGTTTCGTGGTTCTTTCGTCCTTCTCTTTCTTAACACGGTTACTGACATTCTGAACTCCGTTTTTGTCAGGAACCGTTTGGGAATATCAGAATACAGTATTAGTCAGTCTACTTTAGAATCCATATTCAACCGTTTTGCAGCAAATGCCTGAAGTATCAGCAATTTTGCGTCGATTAGATGGAGGGGGAGCGGCAAAAGATGCGAGGTATAGGCCACAAGTTTCCCGGCAGGAAGAGCCGTCTTTCTTGAGCGCTTCCTTTGTACAATTCTATTAGCCATTTGTGAATAGAACGAACTGGCACATTGTACAAGAATTCAAGTTGTGGTCTCATCTAATCACTAAAAGCTGCCCCATCAAAGTTATTAAGAGTAAATGAGCTATTGCCTCCTGAAAATATGCGTGGCGCGGGTATTATTTTGCGGGGATTTGGATGCTGCGGCTTAGAAAAAATCTATCGGTTTGGGATCTTGAAAGTGAATAGGAGGAGACGGAAATTGGCAGAGAAAAAAGCCGATCCAATGCGCAGAAAATACACGGAACCTCACCTTACCCAAAAAAAAAATACACGGAACCTCACTGCATGATGCGTAATGCGGGATCTCTGTTTCTGAACAGTGTCGCCTGTTCAGATTGTGGCTTCTTCAACGTTACTTTTTTTGTTCCTTTCTCCTCCACCGAGAAGCCGAACGTGGGTCTTCTTTACTGCTCAAAACACAAACATCATCAATTCGAAGTCAAATTAAGATGGCTGGAACGTCTCGGTGTTGCTGCTAGCCTCCAGACACTGAGTTCTCAAGTCACTTTCGCACCTTAAAACCCTCCTGAGTTTTCTCCCATGTCCCGTCATATCATCCATCGCTAAGCTCCTAGAGAATGGTTTAAAAAGTAGACGCGTGGTATGGTCTTTTCTAGCCTGCAACAAATAAGATTAACTCCCGCACGTTCTTCCTGCTTGGTGTTCGAGTTTCACTCTACCAAAAAAGCTTCCTACCTCAACTACAGTTAGAGAAACAAGTGCTCCAGTTGACTTCCAGGGCAGATACTTCCTTTTTAGGAAGATTAAGACATTGGGGTTTCTCTGACGAGTGTGGATGCAAGAAAAACTTTAACCTAGTGGACAGTAAATCTCCAAGACAAATGATCCACCAGTGGTCCTCTCTGTCTCTCTCTCTCTGCTCTTCAGCAAGTTCTTTTGGGAGGGCCCATGTACGTATTTTGAGACTTTGGGAAGAAAAAAACAGGCTTCAACGTTGTCATCGCTATGTTAAATTGTCGTTGGCTGAGAAAGGTATGTTAGCCAGGACTCGTTCTCTCTCGCCTACACGGATGCGGATAAATATGTACTTGTGGTCTCTGTTCCTTCGGAAGCTCCCGTTCCGGTAGGTTATCCGAGTCCATGAGACTAGACAGTCTAAACTGGCCTACCAAATTCTTCCTAGATTGTTGACGCTTGAGAAGGGATTATCAATCCAATCAGCTATCTACTCCATGAGAAAATTTGCCAATGGCTTTGACATTGGACGTGGGGTTTTCACCTGGAACATGGAGAGGAAAATGGCAAAGTCGTAAATTTGTGCGAGGACTACTTAAGATCGCATCGTCAAATTCAAGGCAAAAATACACCACAAGTGTCATAACTTGTGTACGGCGATCATTTTGGTGTCATAATTTTTTTTCGAATCACTTTAGTGCCAATTCGGAGGAAAATAAATCACTTTAGTAACTTTGGCCAAAATTTCGACCAAAAAGCTGACCTGGCATTTATATTAAAAAAAATGGTCTGACTTGTACACGTGAAAATTACGTGATTTTTTTTCGAATTTTTAAATTTTTAGAAAAATAATAATATTATTATTATTTAAAAAAAAAGGTTGTAGCAGCAGCGATGGAGCCCTCGTCGCTGCTGCCGCCAAGCCACCACCGCCGAGAAGGGCCGGCAGTGGTGGGCACAGTGGTCAGCGAGGGCCGGATGCGGCGAGTCGAGACCTCGTCGTCGCCTGGGTCGCGACGGTGAGGTCCCGCCTCGCCCAATGAAGGCGAGGCCAATCTCGCCGTCGCCTGGGTCGCAACGGCGAGGTCTCGCCTCACTGGATCCGGCCTTTGCTGGGCGAGGCGAGACCTCGCCGTCGCCTGGGTTGCGACAGCGAGGCCCAGCCTCCCCTTCGATGGGCGAGGCGAGACCTCGCCGTCACCTGGGTCGCGATGGCAAGGTCCTGCCTCGCTCGGTGAAGGCGAGGCCGACCTCGCCATCACTTGGGTCGTGACGGCGAGGCGCGGCTTTGCCTTCGCTGGGTGAGGCGAGACCTCGCCGTCGTGACCCAGGCAACGGTGAGGTCTCGCCTCACCGGATTCGTCCCTCGCTGGGCGAGGCGAGGGTCGCTGGGGGTCGGCAAGGGTCGCCGCGCCTCGGGCAGGGGCCGGCGACCCTCGCCAACCACTGCGTCCACCATCGCTGGCCCTTCCCGGCGGTGGTGGCAGCAGCAGCGAGGGCTCTCTCGCCGCTGCTGCAGGACTTTATTTATTTAATATAATATAATATTTTTTAAAAAAAATACATGTTAGCAGGCTAAACGGCATCGTTTTTGGTTTTTAATGCTGACTGGACCTCTCCGGTGAGCCGTGTTAGCGCCATATCGGATTTTCGGCTAATTACGTTAGCATTAGCACTAAAATGATCGTTTTTCAAAAAAGTTGGCATCAAAGTGATCCGAAAAAAAGTTATGGCACTAAAGTGATCGCCGTACACAAGTTATGACACTTATGGTATACTCGCCCGCTAGAGAAAATAACATCTACTCCCATCAGTGGCCCTGAAGTACATTTGCAAGGGAGCTGGAGGAGTTCTCGTTGGTCAGGTTGGTTTGAGGTCTTCTTGTAGGAAAATGAGGGGGAAATTACCAAAAAAGTCCTAAATCTTTTGCAATTGTGCCAATTCAGTCCTAAACTTTTTTTTTGGCCAATTCAGTCCTAAACCTTTTACAAATAAGCCAAATCAGTTCATTTGGCCGGCCGGCGCTGACGTGACCGCCGGCCGGCTGACGTGGCGCCGACCGGCGACCACGTCACAATAATTTAATATTTTAAAAATATTTTCGAATTTTTTTTTCTTTTCCTTCTCCCCTGGCCTGTCCGGCCAGGGGAGGTTCGCCGGCGAAGGCCAGCTCCGGCGAGGCGAGCTGGGCCCTCGCCGGAGCTGGGCGAGCTCGCCCAGCCAAGGCGAGCTCGGCCTCGCCGGAGCTGGGCGAGGCGGAGCTCGCCATGGCAGGGCGAGCTCCGCCTCGCCCAGATCTGGGCAAGGCGGAGCTCGCCATGGCTGGGCGAGCTCCGCCCTCGCCGGATCTGGGCGAGGCGGAGCTCGCCCTGCCATGGCGAGCTCCGCCTCGCCCAGCTCCGGCGAGGCAGAGCTCGCCTTGGCTGGGCGAGCTCCGCCTCGCCTCGCCGGATCTGGGCGAGCGCGGAGCTCGCCCTGCCATGGCGAGCTCCGCCTCGCCCGGAGCTCGCCCAGATCCGGCGAGGGCGGAGCTCGCCCAGCCATGGCGAGCTCCGCCTCGCCCAGCTCCGGCGAGGGCCCAGCTCGCCTCGCCGGAGCTGGGCCTTCGCCGGCGAACTCCCCCTGGCCGGACAGGCCAGGGGAGAAGGAAAAGAAAAAAAAAAGGAAAAAAAAATTCGAAAATATTTAAAAAATATTAAAATATTGTGACGTGGTCGCCGGTCGGCGCCACGTCAGCCGGCCGGCGGCCACGTCAGCGCCGGCCGGCCAAATGGACTGATTTGGTTTATTTGTAAAAGGTTTAGGACTGAATTGGCAAAAAAAAAAGGTTTAGGACTGAATTGGCACAATTACAAAAGGTTTAGGACTTTTTTGGTAATTTCCCCGGAAAATGGGTCATATGTATATGCAATCCAAATCAAAGATCAACCGTGTAGACATGCATTCTCCCTTTCTTTCTTCATCATATACCGAAGAACCCATTTTCTTCCCCACCTAATGCATGACCAAGTGTGGTTTTGACTTCAAATCTTATGGTTTTTGGTAGGCTAGATAGATTCTTTGTGCGCTAACGGCTGCAGCGACGACTTTGCAATGAGAAATAAAGTGCATAACTTCAAAACATACATGACTTATTATGTGGTTCATTCAATCGAGAGTATGTCTACGGGGTTATATAAATCGATTAGATGCAGTTACTATAGATTGGATTGCCATGACGGTGATCCAATCACTCAAACATTCTTAGAATTTTCCTTATTTCGATTATACCTTATAATCATCGCAAAATAGCCAAAGAGGAAGCGAATTATTTGTCACTCATAAAGATTCTTCGATGGCTCTCCAAACTCACTCCTGTGTTCCAGAGTTCAAACAATGCTATATAAGGTTAAACACTCGTTTCAAATCAATTCGACGTAAGTGTGCTCGAAAAAAATATGGAGCTCTTTGGATATCGCGTGTTCGTCTGACGAGTTTCCGTCGGGCTCTTGGACCCCTGGTCGAGGACTCAGCCGCCTGACGAGAGGCTCGAACGGTTGCAGCCAAGAGCCTGCAGCATACCGTAGGTTTTGGACGCCTCAGAGGCTCAGGGCATCTAGTGTTGTGCTAGCATCGTTGGATCCACGACCCTGTTTTCTACTCACATTCTGATCATTTTCTTCGTGCAGGATATCCACAAACCCCATCTTCGTGTCGATTTTATATCTAATCGATATCTAATCGGATCTAACTTCGAGCCACAACAGATACTGTACATGTATCACAGCCGCAACTCTGCTCTAGAACAGTTCTAATCAACCCAGACTAGTTCTTACTACCAACCCTAAATATGGCTAAATTGCTTGTTACGACTCAAATGCCTTCTCGTGCCATTGCAATGGGCACCAAGGAGAATCTTCCACGCTATGCCTTAGCTAACTTAAAAACAAACGAAGCAACCTAGTCTGCATAGTATCTTATGGTTATAGGATACTTTCTCTTTGGCAAGTTAAGATCACACTTTGAATAAGATAAGATTAGCCGAGTCTATTAGACAATGGCGAAAACTACCAAAAAAGTCTTAAATCTATTGTAGTTGTATCAATTTAGTCTATCCGGCCAATTTTGGATGGTTAGCACTGACGCGAATGCCGGCTGATGCAGAAATTGATAATTTTTAATTTTTTAATTTTAAATTAAATTAAAATTTTTTTATTTTCTTCCTTCTTTTCTTTTTTCCCCATGGTGGCTGGCAAGGCTCCTCGACCCCCACGCCTTGCGCCCAGATTGCGAGGCGCGGCCACGGGCGAGGCCAGCCTCGCCAGGTCACCTTCACCCGCGGCCGTGCCTCACGATTTGGGTTTGAGGCTAGCCTCGTTGGTCGCGGGCGAAGTTGATGGCAATGGCCGCCTTTGCTCGCGGTTGGCGAGAGCCACGAAGCCCTCGTCAGCCATTATGGGGAATAAAAAAAGAAAAGAAGGAAGAAAAAAACAAAATTAAAAATTGAATTAAATAAAAAGATTATTAAAAATTATTCGCTTCAGCGTCGGCTAGCGTTCACGTTGGTGTTGATCAGCCAAAATTGGCTGAATGGACTAAATTAAAACAAATGCAAAAAGTTTGTGATTGAATTACAAAAAAATATTTAAAACTGAATTGACACCATTATAATAGGTTTACGACTTTTTCGATAATTTTCCTATTAGACAAAACCAGGGCAATGATTACACGACTAGAATCCAAACTTCACGAGTTGAGGCAAGAAAGAGGGAAACAGCCCTTGTCTGCCACTGGACATTTCCCTCATTTGTGTTTCACATGGAACGGATCAACGTTGGAAAAGCTACATCTAACAGTAACCCAAATACCACAATCTATCGACAGGTCTAAGTCAATAAAGCAAATGACCCGTTGATTCATTCTCTGCTGTTGGAGAAGTGCTCACGTAAGTCAGGCAAAATCGTGATTGGAGAAAAAAAATAGAAAAGAAAAGAAAAAAATTATTAAACAAAATCAAATAATTTTAAGAAAAATTCCAAGAATTGTTTACATCAATATGGGCAGTGTCATGTAGGACAGCTGGTGTCCACATTAGTAATTACCACTTAAGATTCATCGAAAGGATTACATTGGCAAATCTTCAAAAGGCTTAAGACTAAATTGATCAAATTAGTTTAGAAATGAATTGACATCCGTAATCGAAATTTGGATTAGTCAAGTAGATTTTAAAATGCCCTATTGAAAATGTTTGGCTCCCGCCGAATATTTATTGCATTGGATTCAATTTAATCAACGATGAACGATTTACGCAATGTCATGCACCTCTTCCTGTGCCGTCAAATCTTCCTTATCATTAATTTCTCTTCATTTTTTTGGGGGAAAAAAATCATTTTGCCGGGTCAAACATTCTCAATTTTGTTAAATCGTCATCACGTTCCCATCATGAATCTTCATATGTCAAATAAGATAGCCGCTCTTATCTCCACCATCCTCTTTTTTATCCCTTGTTTTCGAAAATATTTTACGTCTGCATAATTGTTTTTTAGGAACTCCAAAGACCAATGATATAATCATGAATTTCGTGGCGCGTGTCTTATGACTTTCCGGCTCTGTATTTTGGTGGTTATGATTGATTCTGGAGTTTTATAGAGTATTTAAAAAAGCACATCGATTTCGTTTTTCACGTGGCAGGGTGCATGTTATCTGTGATATCCGATTAGGTCTGAGATATGTTAATCTTTTGAGGGACATATAGACCCTCATCACCGACCACGCCGTTCC
Organism: Syzygium syzygioides; assembly: GCA_031216285.1. Taxonomy (NCBI): domain Eukaryota; kingdom Viridiplantae; phylum Streptophyta; class Magnoliopsida; order Myrtales; family Myrtaceae; genus Syzygium; species Syzygium syzygioides. Next base: position 24,289,479 of record CM062242.1, on the reverse strand, counting down.
CCGCAAAAGAAAAATCAAGGGAAGCATCGCCAACCATTTGAAATTTCACAGGAATTTTCGAGATAATCGTCACATCAGTCCTAAACCTACAGTAAATGCTGACTCAGTCCTAAACTCTTCAGTCCTAAACTCTTTAAATTTTGTCTATTTAGTCGCAAATCTTGAGCGAAATTTCAATGTAATTAATTCGGTCAATTCTCATCAAAAGTTGTCAATAGGACAGCTGATGATGACTAGAACCGCTGCATGACTAATTTTCAACAAAGATTGACCATAAGAGTATATTAGAATATCGTACAAAGGTTCAAGACTGGATTAGAAAAATTGGAAGGTTTGAGATTGATTGGGTAATTTATCCGAAATTTTCTATATAGGCCGCAAATTGATGACTAGGATGCCAACTGTTTTACGTGATGCGGCTGATGTCGATGCGGACATTTTTACATATTTTTATATAACTTTTTTCATTTTCATTTTTCTTTTTGCAGGTGGTCGGCGAGGGTTGCCCTCACCAGCCACAGGCGAGGTCGGCCTCACTGAGGCATGCCTGGGTGAGGGCGAGCGTCGGCGAGGACCCCCTCGCTAGACCTGACGAGGCCAACCCTCTCCCAAGCCAAGGTGTCCTCACCGCACCTCGCCTGGGCTAGGGCAGGGCCTAGCGGAACTAGATGACATCGAGGGTGTGGGAGAGGTCGGAGTTGAATCAAAGCGTTGAGAGAGAGAGAGAGAGAGAGAGAGAGAGAGAGAGAGAGAGAGAGAGAGAGAGAGAGAGAGAGAGAGAGAGAGAGAGTCGAATGCTAGATTGGACAAGCCGAAGCCAAACAGAGAGAAGTCGTTTGCGTATAGATTCATCTCCGATTCGATGGTGGTGGTGGTAGGTAGTGGATTGTGGAGAGGTGAAGTGATGGACCTCGGCGAGGGCTAAGGGAGGGGCCTCGCTAGCGATCGGTGACCTCCGCTAGCTAGCTACTGGCAAGAGTAAAAAGGAAAAAAGAAAAAAAAAAAGAAAGAAAAGAAAAGAAAAGAACAAATTAATAAATAATTAGAAAAAAGTATTTAAAATTTTTAAAAAATATCAACTTCAGCGTCGACTGTGCCACATAGAATGACTGATGTCCATGTCAGGAATTTTCGATTTAAATTGGTCAGATGGACTGAATTGATATCAATTTTAACATGTTTAAAGCTAAATTGTTTCAATTGAAAAGTTTATGATTGAATTTCTATCAATATAATGGATCTATAGCTTTTTTGGTACCTTTTTCCTGCTAACTACTAAAAGAGGTCCAATCAAAACCGAGGGTCACACAGCGACAAGTTGCTGAGCATCGTCGCGTCCTAAATTTCTTCGATTCATTTTGCACTAATTGCTCATTTGCAAATCAAAAGACTAATTAAAAATTTCATGAAAAATATTGACAGGTTACCAATAAGTCGCCTGAAAAAAAAAAGCAACGTCTAATATTTTTTTTCACCAACAACTTTGTAAATCATACCCATAACAACTTTGTAAATCTTACCCATACTTTTTAAAATTTACCACCACAGAAAAAAAAAAGTCCCATTTTTAAGCACAGAACAATAGAATTATGCAAATATTCAACTTGATGCCGCAGAACGTTACACATCTAGCTTGATTCACGAACTACTTTCACATTCGCATTTCAATATATACATTCATGCAGTGAATTGTATCACCTATATAAGAAAACTTATGGCCACTATTTCTTTCTTCCTTAAAATCATAGTGGCCTCTTTTTTTTTTTTTTCCTGAATGATTATTTCTCACTATTCTGTAATCCGATATATATCCTTTTGAACTAGCATCATCACTTGCATGACTGAGAGAGCAAAATGCTTGCGCTCTCTCTAATGCCTGCACCTTTCCTCTTCCTCTCCCCTCTCTGATCTCCCTTAACCTCCAATCTCACCCCAAACAACTTCAACCCTTCACTGCTATTGTTGTTTTCCCTCTCTTCCTCCTCTTCCTCCTCGTGTCGCGCGTACTTCGCGACGAGCTCGAGAAGCTCCTTGCACTTGTGCTTCATGCTGGTGAGTTCGGAGCTCAAGGCCCCGTTCTCCTTCTTGAGGCGCTTGTTCTCGTGGACGAGGTTGCTGTACTCGGACGACGACGAGGTCGACGAGGACCTTTGGTCCTCGTCGGAGGAGTGATTGTTGTTATTGTTGTCCTGATGAGCTTGCGCCGAAGGGTTTGAGTTCCCGTTCTGCTGCTTGTTGGCCCACGCCTTTCTGCGGCGGATTTCGCAGAGCAGCTCTCTCTCCCCCTTTCGAAACATGTCGTTGCAGAACTCCCATCGGCTCGTCGCTACTTTCCGAAAGCCCTATTTTTTGTGAAAGAGATTCAAAATAATTACATTAGATTGCCTTTGTTGCTGAAGGAATACACAGATCAACTCTCACTATTCCAATGACATGACAAAAACTAATGAAACCGACAAACAAAAATCGATAATTATATCATCAACGAACCAAATACGATAAACCATATCGAGGTAAATATTATCACCCATCTTCTCATTAATGAAATCGAATCAAAGTGCAACTTCGGTTGACGTGTGATTCCGCATAATCCATGGTCATAGGTGCAGGTTTTTCAGTAAACGGGCAAGACACAGGCGAGAATAATGGGAACGAGTGCTTAGAAGTCAATCTTGACTGCCAGATCTGTGACTGGAGAAAATCTATGTGCATGTGTAATCTTCCGCTATTGGTTCAATTGATCGTCAAGCGTATAGATCATGTTACGACTTTGACTGGCTTATACTGTCCAGAGGATATTCCAATACTTTGTGCTGAGCCATGAATAGTCTGCATTCGGATTAGCTCGGGTTACCAAAATGGGTAAATATGCACATTCATATATATGTAAATATATATTTTTATATATGAAACCTCTGGCAAGAAAATCAAAGTTGAACTTCATTGAAAAATATATCAGATTTAACATAGATATCCAGTCAAACTAGCCTAGCTAACATGCGGTGTAGAACGGCGACTAACGATTCTTCTTTTCTGCTCATCTTTATCTTATTATCATTTTCAACTTTTTTGGTGGAGCTACCTTTCTTCTTTTTTAAATTAGTCGCTCGGCGTTATACGTTATACAATACTTATGTACAAGCTATTTTCTCTCCTTAGTTTCTCCCCCCACATCCTACGTGAAAAATTTCACCGCCCCATTAACTTCGAGCATTTTTTTCTTCTTTTTTCTTTTTTGGAGTTAATGAACTTTTAGTATTTGCATGGGACTTTCTTTTCTTCCTTTTTCCAATTCATATGATACATGATGCTGAAAAATTAAGTCTAAACATAGTTTAACTATTCACATGACGCGAAAAATCGTTGACCGTTTTGAACTCTAACGGACGATCTATGTAGGAAGATTGAAAAGAGGGAAGCAAGCAAGCAAGCCTGATTGTTACGTACATAAGTGTTGAGCTGCCTCACGAAGCTAGAGAAGTTGCTGTGCTTGAAGAGCGTCGGGAGGAGATCCCTCGCAAACTCCGCCGGCTGCCACACGACAAAGGCGGTGCCGTCGGCGTTCCACGATATCACGTCGTCCGTGGCCGGGTCTTCCACGAGCATGTACGTCTTCAGCAGGAACGGCGGCGGCGTCGACTTCCTCACGTACTCCAACAGCAGGCCCTTCTTCTCGGAAATATAATCACCGCTCGCCTCCATGACGATAACGATACAATATATTGCCTCTGGATGTATCCCTCTCTACAGATTGACCAACAAAGAGAGAGAAGTTGAAGAGAGAAGAAGAAGCTCTGATTAATAAGGACGAGGGAGATGATTAGAGGAGAAGAGAAGAAGGGCAGTTAAGAACTCCCAACCCCAGCAATAGAAACCCAACACGAATCCACAGTTCATGAGATTTGCAAGAGTCGCTTTTGTTCTCTCGTTTCCCTTCTCTCTCTCTCTCACACAAAATAGAAGAAAAATGGTTGAAAACGTACGTGGAAGGCGCGTCTCTCTTCTTATATATGGTCGAGAAAGATCATGGAAAGCTCCTAACTTTGCAAAATTTTTCTTTATTTTACTTCTTTGTTTATGTCTAGTGTGTGCGCAGGAAAATACGGTGCAAAGGGCGTAGACTTCTGTGGAGAGTCAAGTAAAATAATTTGACATTCCGGACGTAACCCTAGACAAAGCATGGGTGGAGCTAGTGCTAGTCCAAATAGAACCACCACCCATTTAATATTTATTGCGACACCAACTCCCTTGTGGCTTAAATTCCTCATTTGGATGGCGTGCGCTGTTTGACCGGTCGTGCACGGGCCAACGAAATTTTCGCGGGACAAAAGGGCATGCCATTCATAAACGCGGTTTTGCAACTTATTTATATCTTGAAATGTATACAAAAATATGGAGAAAAAATTATCCAAAAATTCCTAAATCTGTCGTACAGTGATCAACTCAATTCTAAAATTTTTAACGATTTGCCACTGTAACTTTTCACATCAGCGATATCCGGCAATTACAGCTTTCCTTGTAAATATGCATGTGTGTACTAGTTAGTGTGGATATATATCTTCCGTAATGTCAATTTGAGAGGAGTTTCTATGCATAGGCCGCATAAAATTAGGGGTTATTCGATTAGCTATTTATAAAAACCTCTTACTCATCAAATGTAGATGAAAGATCATTCGTCGCATGGCATCAACAAAAGTTATCTCGTGCTCGGAATTGCAACATACTTAAGTTGTTATGTCATGTAATCCTCGGTGGCATGTTATGTACCCGGAATGTCTATCTAGTTTAGGCGATTCTCGTTGGCCCCCGTGTTTTCGTAATCTTGTGTGATTTATCGATATAGTCAGATGACCCGAAATAGGACCACAAACCCTAGAGGACCCATGGTTCAGATTTGCAGGACTTGTAGTCGGAATAGTGAGATCTTGACAAAGGCCAATTCGACCACTGATATAAGCGAGACAAAGACAAGAACACGATCAATTTCTTCGATCTGATCCGGGAAGTTTCTATGAGATAGTGTGCTGATAAAAGCTTACAAGAAACTCATGTATAAATACAGATATTTTATCTATGCACTCCACACCTTCCCGTGGGTTGAGGCTTGAAAAGCTCTTGATGGGGCCCTTAGTTTTTCTCCATATAAATTAATTGCTTGTTTAACTTCTTCTGGTGTGATGTACTTTCTTTGTTCCTTTTCTTTCTTCGAATTGATCAAATTCGAATTTTAATATCTAACGTGAGAGTTCTTCTATCTAAAGAGCTTCCGACTGTTGATCATGAATTTCAACCTCCGTGATCTCATGCCTTGGACGTCTCCTTCTTCTCCATCTTCTTCTCCTCCTCCTCCTTCAAAGAGAGAGACAGAGAGGGGTCGCTTTATTGACTTTCTGCGATGTTTCATATCTGAATTTCTCCAGTATGCATTATCTCCTCCTCACCCTCGTTGTAGAAACGCGTTACGTGGAAATTTTAACACTCAAAGTCAAGGGGACATTTGCGGAGAAAAAGCTGGGCTTGCGTTGGAATTTGGCACAGTGGACCAAAAATCATATGGTGGAACTTGGAAGTTTGGGTCATGCTCCAAGATGAAGAATCCACACATAGCAAGCTTGCCATGCTAAGATAAACGGGAAAATTACCAAAAAAAAGTTTTAAATCTATCATACTAAATCTTTCAATTTGACCAATTAAGTCCTAAATCTTTTGACAGTTTACCAATACAGTCCTTGCGGCCAAATTTGGCCAGAAATCTGTGATATGTATGTCGGCCGTGCCGTCGTTTGGGTATGACCAGCATTGACGTGGACAATTTTTGCAATTTTTTTATAAGAAAATATAAAATATTTAAAAAATCAGAAAAAAATTAAAAGAATTGCAAAAATTGTTTACATCATCGTTAGCCGTGCAATGTAGGCACGGTAGAACGGCTGGTGTCGATGTCACTGTTTTCTGGCAAAAATTGACTGAAAGGACTATATTGGCAAATTTTTAAAAGGTTTACGACTTAATTGGCCAAATTGAACGATTTAGGATTGAATTGACAACCGTACACTATGTTTGAGACTTTTTTGGTAATTATCCCGAAGATAAACCGTAAATGAGTAACAAATATATGTTCATTCTTCTTTATGACTACCTCTAGCTCTAGCAATGTCATTTCGGTTGATAAATTGACTTTTTCGGCTAAGAGTGCTTCGATATAACTTTCGCTTGAAATTTCCAAGTTTGAATATTGGACTTTCGTTTAGAATTAAACACCGTGCACCATTAAAAATATGAAATAAACGTTTGAAGTCATCTTGTATCACTTGCATTTGGAAAAAATGAATTAATTGATTTCCCTAAGGTCAAGTCAACAAAGGCCTTTCGGTCCAGTTTAAGCAAGAACAGGCACCCTCTTTAAGTTTTAGGAAAGTAAACCTAGAAAAAAGGGGTCAAACACCCATGTCGATCATTTCTTTCTTCCAGATCCTATTATATAGTATACAGAGTAAATTTGGAATATGGTTTAGTTGAATGAACGACACTAGAGATTGTTTAAAAATAAAATAATCAAGATTGACGAAAATCAGCTGTGGTTCAAGACTTCGAAGTCCCAAAAATATAAGGGTTAATACCACGAAAAATCCTAAACTGGTACATTTGTGACACATTTACCCAAAACTATTTTTTTTACCATAAAAAATCCCAAACTGGTATACCTATGATAATTTTACCTTGAATATACCACAAAATATCCCAAACTAATACACATGTGATAATTTTACCCCGAACTAATTTTTAATATTATTATTTTTTTATTTTTTTGAATTGTTTTCTTTTCTTTTTTTTTTCATCTTCAACCTCTGTCCGGATCGCCTCGCCGATATCGGGCGAGGGCGGCCCTCGCCGGCTTCCGCCTCTGGTCGGTCGCCAGACCGGCGACCGGTCAGAGATTGAAGATGAAAAAAAAAGAAAATAAAAAGTAAAAAATAAATAAAAATTCGAAAAAAAATTAAAATTAAAATTAAAATTTTAATTCAGGGTAAAATTGTCACATATGTACCAGTTTGAGGTTTTTTGTGATAAGTTTAGGGTAAAATTGTCACAGGTGTACCAGTTTAGGGTTTTTGGTGGTATTAACCCAAAATATAAACATATATGGGATAATAGCACTAATAGTCCCTAAACTTTGATTCATTGTGTAATGTGATTCCTGAACTTTTAATTTTTGCAATGTGGTCCCTAAACTTTGACCCATTATGTGATGTTGTCCCTTGAATTTTAATGTGTTTAACGTGATCCCTGAACTATTGGTAAATATTTGATATAGTCTATATACTATGAAAACGTTTAAAATTTCAGCAATTGCATTGAATATTAGATCAAAGTTTAGGTATTACATTGAACAAATTAAAAATTTAAGAACAGCATTGTACATTGGACCAAAGTTCAGTGACCATTTATGTCATTTTCCTTATATATGGATCCTAAACCTATTGTACGTGGTCAATTCAGTTATAAACTTTTTAATTGTACCAATTTCGTCCTGAACCTTTAATTATGCTAATTTAGTACTAAACATTTTGAGAATTTGTTAATTTAATTATAAACCTTTTAACGAATAATCAATGTAAACCTTCGGATCAATTTGGGCTGAAAATCACTGATGTGGCGATTTAGTCAGCACTGACGGTCCTAAGTGTTGTGACCTTGGCGCGATCGATGCTAACTTGGATAATTTTTTTAATTTTTTTATTGATTTTATATATATTCTCTTATCTTTTATTTTTCATAAGGTCGGCAGCCACTAGGCAAAGGGCCGCTAGGCACTAGGCAAGGGCCAGTGAGGGTCGTTTGCCCTAGGGTGAGGTCACAAAGACCTCGCTGGCCCGCGGGCGAGGGTCACAACCTTTGTTGGCCTCAACAAGAGCAAGTGAGGGCCGCGATGCCTTCGTTATGGCCCACGAGGGCCTGGGCAAGGGCTAGCGACACCCTTGCCAACTCGCTGTGTAAGTGAGGGCCGCGGCACTTTATCAGTGGCTAGTAAGGGCTTGGGTGAGGGCTCTCGATGCCCTCGCCAGCCACAGTAAGGGCCCACAACTCTCGCCTAGATCTAGTGGCCTCACCCGACACTATGAAGAAAAAAAAAAGAAAGGAAAGAAAAAATAAAGTAATAAAAAATTTGAAAAATTTTAATAAAAATTAAAAAATTCTCTACCTTAGTGCTGGTCGAGCCACATAAGATCGTTACGTCAGTGATTTCCGGTCAAAATTAGCTGGAAAGATTACATTGGTAATTTGTTAAAATGTTTAAAATTAAATTGACGTGATTAAAAGGTTTAAGACTAAATTTACTGTCATACAATAAATTTATAACTTTTTAGATAAATTTAGATACACACACACACATATATATATATATAGTCCACCACTTGTGGGATAAGAACACTATGAAGCACATCATTTGAAAAGGTAATCAGGTGTACAAATTCGTTTTGACCCGGTCGGGAGAATGAGGAGCCCAAAGCGAATGATGGAACGAACAAAAATCAATCGATCAATCAATTAATTAATCAATTGATAACGATTTATTGATGTAAAAATAATAATAATTTGGGGGAAGTTTTGGAAGGTAGTGAATTTTTGGTGGGCAGCTGAGCTTTCTTGACTAGAGTTTTTCAGAAAACTCTTTCTTGGTTTCATACCCTCTCTATCATCGATTATCGATTGCTCATCTTTTTGTTCGAAATTGCCGGTTTTGTCACTATACGACGTCGTCAAAGGAACAATCCATCCGCAGATTCTGTTCCCATTGGCTGATCAAGGTATTGCGTGGGGAAGGCCCCACCAATCACGGCCAAAATTCATTTTTAGAAAAGAAGGAAAAATACTAGAGGTGTACAACCGGAACCGTCCAAATCTAGAACCGCTATATTTTTTATCGATTGATTCCATAGGTGATTGGTCCGGTTCCCGGTTCCGGGATGAGAACCGAACCAACGGACCAGACAGGTTACATTTTTAATTATTTTTTTTTATTTTTTAAAGAATAGTCTAAAGTAAACCCTAATATGAGTAATCTCTATTTTACAAACTCCTCTCTCTCATCTCACCGTATCGTCCACGGTGTTAAGCTTTGCAATTGTTGGTATTTGCTTTTTGCACAGCAGAGCTTCTCCAATCTAGATTTCTTTTTCTTTGTATTGTGCTTTTGTTTGGAAGGAGAACATTATAGTCACTGATTCCATCGAATTGGATCGGACCGATTGGTCCGGTCCCTAATTCCTAGGTGGGCCTGGACCGGACCGAGAATCCGTCACCCCTAAAAGGATACTATGAGCACCCCTTGAATATGAAGTTCATATTTTGGATAAATTAGCTATAAAATAATCGATTATATTGGAAGCAAAACTAGGATTGACTAACCCAAGGGATGATTTTTTTTATTTTTTGGAGAAATATTGCTGAAAATTATTAGATGTGTTCTTTCTAGCAAGTATAGCCACAAGCCGTCTTGCAACGATCTAGTTGTTCTGCTTAAGAATGAAAACATGAGTGGAAGTTGTTGATGTTTGCCCTTTTTATGTAGTTATAATGCTGAACATGCTAAAATCGTTTAACGAAGTTGATTCGTCAAGCTACACGTCGGGCTATGAACGGGCCCTCTAAACAAGCAGATCCGCGTTCGAGAACCACTAATGACCCGACACATCGTTTAGCGAAATGGTTTTGTGAACTGGTCTCAATAACTCTAGTATTTTCCTTTATGCCAAAATGTGTGGAGGATCGGCGAAAGCCCCCGAGCATATCGATAGTGCAAGAGTCATAGATGACCCTATCTCACGTGCCTCATCGAAGTTTGTCTCCGTCGCTTTCTAAATCAGTGCCTGTAAATCAAAATCTTCGTGTTTTCCTGCCGTGGAGTGATTAATCAAGAAGCCAAACCTATTTTTGCTCCTTTCAATCTAAGCTTCCGTGCCCACAAAAGTTACAGAGTTGGTAGATCGAAGCACGCACCGTTTCCAGTTTTGGGAAACTGATGCAATAATTCGGCCAAGAGGGCAACCAACTTGAGGCCCATGGATTGATCGATTTTTTCTTGGTCGAAAAGGCACATGGTTTTGATTTGACTGATGTAATGATACCAGCAGCAGGTTGCGAAGGTAGAAGGAAATGTAGTGCATGGGCTCTCAGTATAAAAGCGCTTCTGTTTTTCTCTTTCTTCTTTTTTGGACGCGCATGACTGCGATTCCGTACTCGAAAGTTAATTTTACTCAAAAATAATTCTTTTTTAATTCTGTACCTGAAAATAATTTCTAAGATTTTGAATGCGTTTAATAACTGCCCATAATTTCTATTCTTAGAATAGAATAAGAACATAAATGCTTTTGGTAACTATACAAAATTTCTTTTTATTAATAATATTTTGAATTTTTAATATTTTTTTCTTTTTTTCTTTCTTTCCCTTCCCTTCCTTGGCCATGCCAGGGTCGGCGAGGGCGTTGCGGCCCTCGCCGCAGCCACCCAAGCCCTCGCTTGGGTCGCGACAGAGAAGCCGGCCTCGCCAGATCTAGGCAAGGTCAAGCTTCACCATGGCTAGGTGAGGCGTCGCCGTCGCGGCCGCAAGCTGCCCTCGCCCAAGCGGTGAGGGCTGCAACGCCCTAGCTGGCCCTGGTCTATGGCCGGCGGTAGGCCAAGAAGAAGAAGAATAACAAACCAAGAAGGAAGAAAAAAACCAAGAAGAATTATAAATGGAAAAATTGTTCCAGAATCAAGAAGTTACTTTTTTTTGCTTTTTTATTCCGTTCTAAAATTGATTTTTGGAATAATTTTTTGCAAATTTGTGCTCGGGCACAAAATATTTAACAAACGGATTTCTGTTCCCAAACTGATTCTGAAAATAAAAGAACATAAATTTTTACTAGTTGACAACTTGCCAAACAGGCCCTTATTTTCCAATCTCTTAGGATCGAGAAATCGGCATTCGAGTCATGTACTAAATTTAATATAGACCATTAAAGCTTCACCAAGCTGCGTGATTAGGTAATCCTCGTCTAATTGCCTAGCTAATTTGTGTGGTGTGGTGTAATTTGAATAGGCTTAATACATAACTCAAATAGATAGGGACTTATCCTTGTATCTTTATTGGGTTAACGATAAACACGCACTTACTTAAATGCGAGAGTATCGACATTAAAAAAAAAACGCACGATTTTTTGAGAATTTCAATAATTTGAAATGTATGCCCAACGAGTGAATCCAAGAAATTTTGGGAGCATAGGCCTGGGTGAGAATGGTTTTAAGGTAGATACTAAAACTGGAGAGCTAAACCAGTGAAAATTTGTTCTGTTCCAGATGTCACTATATGCAAGGTAGGCTCTAGCCGCTCTAGGCTCCAAAATTGAAGAATCTATTTTGAAGAGTAGGTTTCAATTCTACGCAAGTGGAATTTGGACCCTAAAAGAAGTTTTTGTGTTTTTTTCTTGATCTACGCATTTGCACAATCCTGGGGTATTCCTTGGCTACTAATAATGAATGTATAATCTAAAACAGTTCGAGCTTTAATTTTATGACTGAGACTTTTATTTTGTTAATGTTTCATATTCTTCGTGTGTCTAAATATAAGTTGTAGTTTGTAGATTGTAGTAGTAAGCCATGATCATTAAATATGACGATTATGTTGAATTTGGGTAGACCTTGATGTAGCTAGCAAGGATCACCTAGAGGGGGTGAATAGGTGATCTTAAATAATTTTTATCAATTTATGTGGAAACGACAGATTACAGTTGAGTTTGAATAAATTTCAGATTCAAGATAGTTTAAATTGATAGTGCTCTTGATGTGTATTATGTAAATTAAGATATAAGGGATATAAAAAATGCACATAAGTTTATAGTGGTTCGGCTTATAGCAAGTCTACGTCCACTCTCCCACGTTGACAGCCTATCAGTTGGATTTCACTGTGTAATAAAGAGGAATTACAGATTCTGAGTGACAGCACTCTTGTGTATGATAGGACTCTCTATCTCACACAATTACTCTTATAAAGTATTCCTCAATATCTTAATTTTTGGCTCAGAAAAACAAGAGAAATGATTGGAGTATGTTAAGACCTTGGACTTGTTAATTCTTGATTCTGTTTTTCCTTCTGCTTCTTGTTGATCTCCTTAAATACTCCTTTACTTCCAAATTAGTCGTTAGACAGCTTTTAGAGGATCATTTTCCAATCTTCACCTTGGACATATTTGTATAAAAAAAAAATTGAGTAGCCGTTGGATGACAGATTCTGAATCCCGCTGATTCTGGTCGCCCATACAATTAGAATATTGATTTCCATAAGTAGAGCTTTATCCGTTGCAATGCATACTTGTCATATTGTTTGATTGTCAATCAATTTAATTGAGATTGATACAATCAAAACTTTTCTTCTGTGAAATCCATACCAGATCACTAGTTGTTATTTTCGTTCTGAGTTCTGAGTCTAAATAAATTCTGTATCTGCATCTGCGTTTGAATAAATTCTACGTTTGCTTCTAAATAAATTCTGTGTCTGCGTCTGTGTCTGAATAACTTCTTATTTTGCTAGCTTGTAAAGTTTGAAAAACTTCTTTCTGAGCTTCCAGAATATACATACCTGGAATAAAATAGTTCAGAATAAGTATCAGATTTACAATAACATGGAAGGTTTTGTCAACTTCAAAATCAATAGGAGTTTTCCTCAACAATCTCTCCCTTTTTTATGGTGACAAAACTTCCTTGTAGATTGAATCAATTTGAAATTAATTTGAAATAAATAAGCATATTAAGCACATGAAACACAAATTGAAATTGAAAGAGCAAACTCTATTGAGATCTGTGTCTTTTTCATCCTTTGTATATAACCTGCATATGATGTTAGTATGGCAAATCTGCATATAATTTCTCCCCCTTTTTGTCATCAGCAAAAATGATAATAGAGAAAATAAAGCATTGATATAAATCATCCAGGCAGTCTAACAAAAGGAAATGTTAAAATATTACAGACCAATTGAGAAAGAGATGGTTTTTGAGAAAAATGTTAAAAAGCAGGCTATTTCTTGAATGGTGTTCGAATGAGTTGAAAGTTTTCCAATATGGAGACAGCTTCCTCAATCTTCAAAGAGCATTCACCCATAACTTTGTCCATGTTGGTTGAGTACAGAGCAATAGTTTCCTCAAGTTCTGCTTTGTCTTTTGCTGTCTGAAGACGTTGAGTCTGGTTGTTTTCCTCAACAGACCTTAGAATCGATCTAGAACTTATGACGGGGTAAGTTCCAAATTCTAAAAAATGAGAAACCTGTTCTAATAGGTAGGTTTCAGGTAAAACTTGTACGAATTCTAGAACTGCTTATCTCCGGCACAAAGTATGTCCATTTACCAAAATGGAGATGAGCGAGTAGCCTTGTTTTTTTTTGGCCCATTCGCCCCGTTGTAGATAGGAGGCCAAGCCAGAGCGCGCGACACAACCAACACGTGGCCTTCAACACACTTTCAACCGCTGGTCGTCCTCGAACCATTTTTTTCTTTTGTATGGTCCGAAACCAATGGCTGCGAGCGCATCCGCGAGGATAGGAGCCACCGTCGGGATCGCGGCCGTGCCGACACACCGAGTCACCTCCACCGCCACCGCCACCGCCACCACCTCCGCCGCCGCCACCGCCGCCATGACTCCGTCCGTCGCCGCCTCCCTCCCCCACCGCCACTCCCTCCTCTACTCCAACAGCTGGTCCTCCGCTCGCCGCCCTTCCTCCCTCCGCCTCGACTCGCCCCGCCCGCGCTCTTTCCTCCCTCTCCGGGTCAGAGCTTCTTCTTCCGACGACTCGCCCCCGTCCGGTTTCTCAGGTCGGTGCTCTCGATTTTCGTGTCCAATTGCGTGCCTTAGTGATGGTAGGTGGTTTGGTTCGTGAGAATGTTGCGTCAGCGATGTGTACGATGTGGTCGTGGTCGTGGTCGTCCCATTGCCTCCTCCTGGGACATTGGAACAACCCGTGTTGACTTTGGATAGCTCCGACAGCGTGAAAACGTGCCTGCGATCGCCTTTTAAGTTTTCGTGTCCGTTTCACGTGTTGAGTTAGTCTCCATCAAGTTGAGGCGTACGTCTTTTGTATCCATATCATATCTAGTACGTGGTGCGGATGTTGTGTGCTGGGTGAATGCATTGTGAGTCTGTGACTGTTACATTTAATTGCTCCTGCTGTCTAAGGATTTGAAAAGTAGTATTTGTTCTCTCCTGCCCGAGTTCGGTATTGATTGTACGGGCTGATTTAGACTGCCCGAATGGGTAAGCATTTGGTGGGGGAATTTCATCTTAACCATTGTCTGAGCTCAGCTCTTTATAACTGCAAAAATCCTGTGTGCAGAGTTTAACCTGTTTATCTTCGATTCTGGATAGTCAATACAGAAGAAATGAGATAGATGACAATCTTAATTGATATTTTCCACCCCTCTCTTGGTTTTGCAGCCAGAGGAGTGGAGAATGTGGTGATCATTGGTTCAGGTCCTGCTGGATACACGGCAGCGATATATGCTGCTCGTGCCAATTTGAAACCGGTAGTTTTTGAGGGGTTTCAAGTAGGTGGTGTACCAGGAGGACAGTTGATGACTACCACTGAAGTGGAGAATTTTCCTGGTTTCCCTGATGGAATCACTGGTCCAGATTTGATGGACAGGTAAAGATATATGCAGGACGCAACTTCGTCTCTCGTATGTCGTCATGTATACGGAAACGGTTGTATTCTTCTTTCGATTTATGTGATGGTGCTGATGAGAATCTGGCATGGCATGGTCGTGTTATTAGGATGAGGCGGCAGGCTGAGCGTTGGGGAGCAGAGTTACATCAAGAAGATGTAGAATTTCTTGATGTGAAGAATAGCCCTTTCACTGTGCGAAGTGGTGAACGTGAGGTGATCTATTGACAATTGTTTATTGGAAATACTGACCTGAAAGGAATGTTTTTGAAATGCAACTGATTGACCATGCTAAGTTTTATGCCTTAGAAATAGGTTCTTTGGTAATATCTGAGAGAACTCTTTTTGGGAAATAATGTATCCTTCATGGCTAACTTTTCTGTATGACGCAAGAATAAGATTCAAGCAGAATTTAGTGTACCGAATCTGAACCATTATCATATATTGCAGAAGAATTTTGAGCATTAGAATCACATGCATATTATTAACACTGTAAAGCAAGAAGTTGCAGGATATTTCCTGATAATCAAATAATCTGGTGATGAATACTCTCATTCTTCTATTATGATGTCCTATGTGTCCTCTTTTACTGAAAGGGAAAAGAAATATGTTTTAACCAGCTAGCTTTGTTAATTTCCCATTATCTTGTTCTTGCTGATTTGTAGTTGGCTCGGCAGATGCTAAAAAATTGCACTTATGAATGTCTAAAAAGTTTTTGCATTGTGGTTGTATTCCAGGTTAAGTGCCATAGTCTTATATATGCTACAGGAGCTACAGCGAAAAGACTTAGGATACCCCGTGAAGACGAATTCTGGAGTAGAGGGATCAGTGCTTGTGCTATCTGTGATGGTGCATCACCACTCTTTAAGGGGCAAGTGCTCGCTGTGGTTGGAGGGGGAGATACAGCTACAGAGGAAGCACTGTACCTGACTAAATATGCTCGCCATGTTCACTTGCTCGTACGTAGGGACCAACTTAGAGCATCCAAAGCAATGCAAGATCGGTGAGACTCCGTCGATTATTTCATGTTTATATCTACTTAATTTTGTGAGCACTGACAACTATCAATTGCTTAAGTAGGTTGAAATATGTTGCTGACATCGTTGAAAATCTTTTATATTTCATCTCTTTTAGTCAGTGATTTGTCATAACTTGTATTTTTTTCTATTGTGGTCCCTTCTGGATCGTTCTTGACAAAGAATTGCTGCTTTTTCCTTTGCTTGAAAAAAATTGTCTTGCATCTCCTTTTGTCGTAGTTTTACCTAATTCATGAACATTTATGCTCTGAACTTCTAATAACCAGGTCACTAGATTATCCAGTCATAAGCTTTCCATAGTTGGTCATTTCAGATTAGATTGTGAAGATTGAAATGAATGAGACCGCCTCCTGATGGACCCTTAAAATGAAAAATTCGGCATCTTTCCATAGTTGGTTAATTCAGATTAAATTGTGAAGATTGAAAAGAGACCTCCTCCTGACAGACCTTTATAATCACAAATTCAACATGCAAATGCTTTTGTATGGCGCATCTCCGGTAAAGTTCTTGGAGAACTTACTAGATGTATGGCCAAGAGGTGTTCCGCAATGGAAGGCTTTCTGTTTTGGGTGGGTTGGTGTGTTGGCTTTTATAAATTCCTTTTTTTTTTATATAAAAAAGGAGCTGGTGCTGGCAGTGAAATGAAATCCCTCCTTTCTTAGTCATGTGCATGTTGGATTGCTGAATCAAACTGATGACTGGCTCCTCTGTTCTTGTATAATCCTCCACTTTCACACCGCTCAATGCTGGAAATAAAAAGAAATGAAGCTTAATCAATTGATGGGGAAATAGAAATTTCTCAAAATTTTGTCTTGGTCCTCAAGTTGCGAGGTGACAGCCTGTGAATAAACTGATGAAGGTATCTAGAACATAAATGTTGACTATTTAATTTCTTGAAAGCATGATTAAGGTAATTTCATATACAATCCTTATCTTAAGAGATCTAATTTTAGGAGATAATGGTTTGAAATGTTATATTCTTGTTTGGTCATTATATAGCAATCGATATGATATGATAGAGCGTTCAAGACAATATAATGTCATATGAAAGTTCCCTTGAGAATCAATATCTCAAATTAAAATGGAATCATATCAGTACAACAACTCCAAAACCACATTCTATTAAACATTCTTATTGCTTTCATGTATCAATTTTTAATTTTAGATGGAATCTATTAGCAAAATTACATGAACCTAAGCATAGTTCAAGCGCTCCTTAGTCATAATTGCCAAAAGTTTTGTTTTATTCTGCATAAAAATATTTGGCATATGGTTAAAGCATAATACGAGAGTACCAATTTATTATTGTTAAGACTGGTTTGTTTAGGAAAACAGATTAAAATAAAAGGAAGAATAGTGGAGAAATAAAAAAATAAACATGGCCAAAAACTAAGTCGATTGGAAATGTGGTCCTAGGTATTAAGAGAAAGTTTCCAAATCATTTAGGTTGAAATGAATTTATTTGTTTATATGCATGAAAACTTAGTTAGATTTGGATGGCCGGTTACATGTGACGAAGAGTTAGCATTCTCATGGCACCTTTTCAGTACAACAATTTGTTTGTTGCTTAAGTTCTAAGTTAATTAGTCATTTGATTTCGTAAGTGCGAATTATTCAGATGCATGATATTGAATTTTTATTTTGTATGAAAACCTTCCATTTTAAAAGATTAACAATTATCAATATCTAAAGTCACTTTGAAGTCTTTTTACAAAATTTCAATATTTTTGTATACTTTTCCATTTGGTAAGTAGTTTTTTGGCTTTTTACCAAGCAAACCCAAGCTTACAAATTATTTTAGGCAATAAACTTAAGAAAACATACTTGAAGAGAATGAATCAGATTGAAATAACTTTAAAGAACTTTTTCTAGAAAACTCTATTATTAAGGAAAAGATAAGTGAATAGTTTAAAATGAAGATGCAAATCTATATATAGATATGAACCGTATAAAGTATAACTTGCAGTTTTGTTGATAGAAGTAATTAAATTGTTATTCCAATTAAAAAAATAAACCAAAAGAAAGGACTAGGTGAATTGTGAATATATAATGAAGAAAATAATGAAAGGAGGGCTTGAGTGAGTGACACATGTCCAATCCAAAACCCTCCTTTCATCTATTTTAATAGATTACAGATATCAGCTGCAGGTGTTCAACTGAGCTTTTTAAATGGGTACAGACCGCAGTTGTATATACTGAGAAAATTAACTAATATCTTACTTCTTGACCTGCAAAAGTATGAGAGAATACACCACTTTCCTTACTATATAAAATGTACATTTTGATACTCAATTACTTGTAGGGATCTTGATCACTTGTTTAAGTGTACAATATGTTTCTAGAAGTAGTTGTCTGCTTATGCAAAGTTTTGGTTAATTTGTGGCATCAACTTACATGCTGCTAAAGAAAATTCTGGTTACCATAACACAACTTAGCGTGTCATGTCGTGGACTCTTAGAATATTAAGCAAATCACCTAGCTACTGTATCTGGAAGGTACTGCAACGTTTTTGGGCAATTTTCTCCTTAGATTTGCTGCATTAGTGTTGGGAAGTTTACCGTACTAATGAACCATCTGTATGTTGAGTTTTCAACTTCCTGAATGTTTGTTTAACAGGTTGATTATCGCGAATGTTTCAGAGTGTACAATAATCCAAATATCACCGTGCACTTCAACATGGAGGTTGCCGATGTTGAGAGCAATTCAAAAGGTCAAATGTCTGGCCTTTTACTTAAAAGAGTTGACACGGGGGAAGAGTCTGTGCTCGAGGCAAAGGGTTTATTCTATGGTATAGGCCATTCTCCAAACAGTCAGTTGTTGGAAGGGCAGGTTGAACTTGATCATACGGGCTACGTGTTGATTGAGGAGGGTTCTGCAAGGACTTCCGTACAAGGTGTATTTGCTGCTGGAGATGTACAGGTAATGAAGTCAAGATTTATTTGTGCTTCAGCATTTTTCTACTTTAGAGTCTTTCGAGGCTTGTCAATTAACATGTCAAGCTTTCTTACTTGCTCTGCTCCTACTCTTCTGCTTTCTTAACCATAGGAGCATTCTTACTTCTATGGACCCTATGTGTTCACCTGTTCTTTGGGGTCCAGTAATCCAGTTCAGCTTGCACATAGACTGATAAAGCACAGAATGTATATCAGAGCTCTTTATTTAACGTGTCTTTTTATTTGCTAATTGATGAGCTTATTAGGGATGGTTAAGTGCATTTTTTTTTCAAGAATGTGGAATGATTGATGTTAGAATAATTAAATATTAAACCACGCATTTATCTAACAGCTTAAACTTTTAGAACAATTGGCTGTGGTATCACAGAATCTCACATGATATCAGAGCTGGAGGTCTTGAGTTCAAATCTTTCTAGGCCCCATCCTCCCCAATTAAATCTGTCCACGCTTAGTACTAGGCAAAAAAACTAGACTAAGTGTGAGCGGAAGTGTTAGAATAATTAAATTTAAGCCAATGCTTTATTTAATATGTCACCACCGTATGTTCAATGCTTATGACAGAAAACTGATATTTCGTTCTGATGGATTATTTATTTGCTTGATTGAACTTTGGCCGTTAGAATATGATATGATTTAGCATGCCGGGCCCAGCGATTATGTTAATCAAGATCCAATAGTGAGGCTATTCTAGCGTAATATATTTTAGAATGGTTTGTAATCAGTCAGTCCCTAGGTTATTATGATTGGGCTCTGTACATTATCATGATTCAATTGGCCCACTCATTCGAGTTTAGGGGTTTGGTGCATTTACTGGCATCATCATAAATTCACAAGCGTTGCCAGTAGCTATGCCCCAGAGTTCCTAAAATGTTGTGAGCGCAATATCTGAATAAATCACATTCTCTTGTTGCACTCATAATGTGGTAGTATCTTTGCAAAATAATCATATGATCTTCTAGATTCCTAATAATTGTTAATCCGTGCCTATTAAACAGGACCATGAATGGAGGCAAGCCGTAACTGCTGCTGGATCAGGATGTATCGCTGCTTTGTCGGTGGAAAGATATCTTGCAAGCAATAATCTGCTTGTGGAGTTTCATCAGGTATTTGAACTTTCGAAGAAATTTCGTTGCAGCTCCTCTATTTTCATTTTGAGAAATTTATCAAACTAGTCTGCCATGTTCAATATGGCTCTATTGAGAAAGCTACAAAATACGGTAATACTTATGCTCATTTTTTCTTCAGAATTTTGGCATAACGAGAGAAGGAAAGTCTATAGCTAATGAATATTTGCGCTTGCCTTGTCTTTTATATGTGCGTTTAAGATTTTACACGGTTGTTTGACGCATTTCCTATAGCTTAGATTTGCTATTAGTTGCTCTATATGTGTATTGTACATCTTCAATGGCCTAGATGTGCTCTCGGTATCTTGGTTGGCTAAATTATCTTCTGATTAGTCTTTTAGATTTTCAGAAGCCACACCGTTAGCTGGTCTGAACCACTTCGTTGTGATATCTAGTTTGCTTCTTTGAGCTGTGTTGGAATTCTTTGCTGTACTGGACCCATTAATGAAGGGGAACTTTTAATTGTCCGAAATTGATGACGTCCTCTTGATGTAAACTTTTTGGCAGCCTCATACTGAAGAAGTTAAGAAAGAAATTACAGATAGAGATGTGCAAGAGGGTTTTGATATCACACGGACCCAGCACCGGGGGCAGGTGTGCTTTTGTGCAGATACGAAAATCAGCATGTGATGATTAATATTTCCTTGTTGGAAAATTTAAAGTTCAGGCCTTTAGTTTTTCCTTAACTTGTATTTTGTTTTCCCTAATTCAGTATGCTCTACGGAAGTTGTACCATGAAAGCCCTCGGCTTGTATGTGTACTATATACAGCACCAACATGTGGTCCCTGCCGAACTTTGAAGCCTATTCTTGGCAAGGTACTTGATGGTGCTCCCTTCAATTCAAATTCCATGGCATTTCATAAATGTGTTATGCCTGCACAGTTTGCTTTCCTCTTCCTCTGGCTTCTGCGCATCAAATTTGGAATTATACTTTTGGAGATGGCAACTCTGCATGAGACTTCTAATTTCTTTGTTAGGAATAAAACTTGTTGATGAATTGTGGACTACAAAGATCTAGTAGCTCAGAGAAATCAGAATGCGCTTTCAGGCGATGGCTGATTTATAGATGACCATCCTAAGGTTTGAGTGTGGTATGAATAGCTTCGTTTTGGGTCATTTTCAACATTTGCATTAATCTCACTCTAGGTGCTGAGTAGTAAAATTGGGTGCTGTGCTAGTGACACACTATTCCTGTGGGGATGCACACGAGATTTCTAGCTATTATAATGAGCATATATTGATTGTTTGTCTCTGCATTAATGGGTCTTATTTATTTTGCAAATTTCTGATTGCGATCACCTGTTTGGCTAATTATGTCGCTTTATCTATTTCCCTCTTAACAGGTGATAGATGAATTTGATGAAAATGTACATTTTGTTGAAATTGATATCGAAGAAGATCCAGAAATAGCAGAAGCAGCAGCAATTATGGGCACACCATGCGTGCAGTTTTTCAAGAATAAGGAGATGATCAGGTTAGATTATTATTTTCTCTCATTCCGAACTTCTTTGTTTGCCCCTGCATCTGGGCTTCATATCGCTATTATAACTGAGCTAGTTACTTGCTTATTCTGCATGTTTGGGAAATATATTTTATATTTTGGTTCAAGATCAAACAAAGTACTCCTGTCTTGTTTGCTGTATTTAGGCAATTCTATGACATCTTGGATCACTTTTAACTATCTCGTCCCCATCCAGAGAGTTCTTTCTATTCAGGAATAGCCATTTGGCAAATTCACTGTCTCCATCATTGAGCTAGCTCTAATTGCTGGTCCAAAATTATTCTATGCTGGTGATACAGGATGATCTCAGGTGTCAAAATGAAGCAAGAGTACCGAGAATTTATAGAGGCAAACAAATGAGAACATTTCGCGTGCTTGTTTAGTTGCTGCCAATGTCTGTCGATTCAGTTTTGTTCCATCCAAGCTAGCCGGTCGAATAATGCCCATTCTATTGCTCGATGAGATCTTTCTATTCATTAATCCCAATGGATTATTTCTACCGAGTTCCAAAAAAGCAATATAGAGAATTTAACATTTGATTGAATCATTGAAAATCTCATGTAAGTTTTGATAGATTTATAGAGGGAGAAGTGGAATCTTCTCGAATAATTCTTGTTGCACCCTCCATACATGCATGGTTAACTCAAATTTTGGTTCAAATGTTGCATGGATAGCGTGGATTATTTCTTTCGATTGTATATGTAGAGATTAGGACTGATGACATATCATATATCTGTTATACCGTATACGGGATGCTTTGTCGTAAGGTGGAGTCGTTCTGTGATTGATCCTTGGTAAACAAATGAAGCTAGCAAGCTCTTTGGGTCGGTCCTTCGGCCTGTGCAAATCCAACCTCCACTTCTCGAGACGCAAAGTGATAACATCTTTCGCAGAATGGCGACTCAGTCAGGTTTTGTTAATGTCAATTTAAAGTTGATCCAAGCTTTTTGAAAGTTCATCGTCTGTTTTACCTTGATTTAGCTGGCTATTTGGAAAAATCGAGCCGAGTATAGTCAGTGAGTTCAATTCTCAAACATTACTCAGCTCACAAAGGTCAAAATTTTAGACATGAGTTCAACGTGCGTGATGTTGGTGCGATGTCAATATTTTCGTACTGAACTTGATTCGATACGAGTTATTTAGGCTATAGGTACGGTTCTAGAAGTGCAAGAAAATTAAAACGACGTGTTATTTGTGTCAGCACATTAGTTAGTAATCTATCGCAGAAAACAATCAGGAAGAAGCGTGTCTCGGATTGAAATATAATATTCTATACCTGTGCTCAAAATGTGATGTGAAAATTGGGATCGATGATATGCAATGTAGCAGTAGCACTCGATGCGGCTTTGGGTGCGAATCACTCAAATCTAGTATTGAAAAGCTCAAATTCTGACTCCCCTTTGCGGTCGAGCTACTGGAACTTGATTAAGAACCCTCAAGTTCAATGCTTTCGACCAAAAAATGAAAGTTAGATATTTCGATAAATCGAGCTCAAGTACTTTTAATTAAGTAGGTTTGTCTAACTTAATTTCCCTTCTTGGTCACATCTATCCTCTCATCTGTTGGCACAAGTTGGACTTTTCTGTCCAATTGTCGACACTAAAACAAGAGCATTTCAGCAAATCTCCATATCCTCCGAGATTGCATTGCCCATGTGCCTCTCTTCCTGTAATGACCCTTTTATTTTCATAATAGTCAACCATATTCTCAAAACCTTTGACTTTTGTTCTCATCTTTGTTCCCCCACAAAGATATTTCATATCCTCGTCCTAGTTTGTGCTCTTCCATTATTTTCATGCACCCTGTGTGGCACTGGGAAACATTTACGGACAGTGATGATTTTTTTTTTGGTCAGAAAAGTCGATCACATCCTAGAAACGATAGTGCCTGAAAATATTGATTTTAAAAATGCATGTGATGTTGGTAAAAAGGAAGTCCTCATCATCGACATACCGAGGGGCTAGCGGGCTCTATGGTCTCTTCAATGGCTCAACGCCAAGTGTAAGTTTTGGGAAATATACACTACAATCCTGGAGATTCGACATAAAGTTTCACATGTCAGGTCGACCCAACTAGAGTACCACAAACTTTATTTTTATTTTTGCTATTTCGTTTCCCTTATTTAAATTCTCAAATTCAGCACTGCTTCACATTCTACCTTTTCTCCTCCAATTTGTCTCTCTGATCTTTTTATGTCAATGAGATGACTCTCGCATCCTTGGATCGTGTCCCTAATTCTTCGCTTAGCTGTTTTGATGTTTTATGTGCACGTCCACATGGGTGACACACCCATGTCCTAGCATGCGAGATCTGTGTAGATATGCCCCTCGATCTTCTCTCCTTTCTATATGTGATCTTGGGTTGCATATATGAATAGCACATCTTGTCGGCGACTGTTTGTTCCTTGGTGTGAACTGAGCCACATCAACTTGTTTTTTATCTTGCTTTGCACTCGGATTCATTCAGAAAGAGATACAGAGAGAGATATCTATACGAGTATCCTGCCTGATCTCTTGGTGACGTGCTGTGATCTTCAATCGATAAATATATTCTCGCAAGGAATTTATGTCACGATACAACCTTCAACATGTAATTTAATCTCCATATGCATGTGTTTTAAGAGCAAAAAGAAAGTGGTTGCTCCAAATTTTAAGTGCAGGCGAGACTTAGATGATATGATATTGTTGTTTATGGATCTAGCCAATGTGGAGGATTGCTGCCACTTCTATCCATGTTTTATTTTTTTTTCTTTCTTGCTTTTGTTAGATCCCGGTCAAGAACGAATCTAGAACAAGTAAATTGGGAAGCCAAATGTGTGGATGGTGAGTAGACAAATTATTTAATGAATAGATCATATTGATTAGTGGGTAATTTTAGTTAGTGAATGTACGATGGAGAATTCTCTTTTGTATGATTAAGATCTATTATGTGACAAAGATGTGTCTTTTTTTAATATAGAAAGATGTTTATTTATAACATAAATAGTAAAAGATTTCTGACTCGCTTAGTAATATTTAAGCATGACAATAACTCTTGACTTCTTACGATTATAATCACAAGATTCACAATGTCTCTTATATGAGTCAATAGATGCAAACTTTTAATGGATACTTAACATTACCAAAATTACATCTAATAGTAAATAAAATATTCCCATAGGCACAAAAAAATGCTATTTCTCAAGTCGGAAACAACCAATTGCATTGCATTGATATATCCTAAAGACATGCGAACTAATGGAGTGCCACACCGTAGATGGTGACTGATATGCCCTTAGGCACGGCCATACAGTCTTTCACTATGAAGTTACAGATGGAACTCGACCTTGGTTCCATAAGAGCAACTCACATGCAAAATGAGTCACTTCAAATATGTTCATTGCTCAAGCCCGAGTCTAATGTTTGTACAATAGTATCTGAAATTGATCAAAAAGATATACATTGGTAATATTTCGTCTCAATGTGGTGGCTTTCCGGACTGCCTAGATCCCACCTTATGGTGTTTGCATTGTAATGACTAAGAGAGCTTGCGCCTCTTTAATTCCAAGGTTTCTCCGAATTTTTTGATCCCATCACAAATGATTTGGCAATCTCTCAAGTGCAGGTCTAGCTATTTCATAGTGCTCGAGGGTGTCGTTGTTGATTCAAATGACAAAGACATCGTTATATGCTATTTCTCAAGTCCGAAACAATCGGTTACTTAATCATTCATACTTCGTAATCAGAAGCATCGTCATTTAGCTTTTAAGTTAGAAGGTATTGAGAAGTTCCTGCAAAAACTTTCCAAGGCTATGAAACTTGAAGAGATCTGAGGAATTTTGGGAGTCAAATTGAGGATGCATTTGTGAATTGTTCTTGCTTTAGCCTAATTGATATGGTAGCAAACCATTTCGACTCCTTTTTGTAGACGATAAGATATATAGGTGAGCAGTTCTAGGTGGAACTTGGAACTTATATGTTGGAACATGTTCCTCATTTTTTGGAATCTCGAGCATATCCTATATACTTTGGAACCTGAAACCTACCCTGTCATGGGTTCCAAGGTCTGTTTTAGGGTCTATCTAAGTTCCACCTGTATAATTAATTGACTTTTAATGATCGCCACTTATTATTACAATCCACTGATCACGATTTTTTCTAGACACACAAAGAATACGAAACATTAACAAAGTAAAAGTCTCAGTCATAAAATAGAAGTTCAGATCAATGGTTCCCGATTACACACTTATTATCAAACACCATGGAATATTGCAGAAGCATGCGAAGACATAGATCGAGAAAAATATAGAAATTTGTTCCATGTTTCACTTATCTAGAAACAAGTCCCTCAATTTTTTAAATCCGATACCTATACTGCATACCCTTATTTCTACTGGTCTGCTTTCAGGTTCTACTCCGAAATCATGCTCACCCTGTTATAATACCCTAAAGTAATTAATTATATTATAAGCAGTCGCTTGTTTTCCCGAAGTGTGGAAAGATTGGGAAGATATCAAGGGGGTGGACGATGGGTTCAACGCTTTCTCCACAAATAACGGGAGTGAACAATGATGTGTCCAAAAAGTATTTTTCACCCTATAGTATAGTCATAGGGTAAGATGCTCCTCTTCGTTTTAGAGCATAAAGTTTAAGGAACTTAGTGGGGCCCACCCCTTCTTTTTCAACGAGTGTCATTTCATCCAGACGGTGGGGGCGCGCCCACCCGATCGGTGCCTCCCCCACTTCCTCAAGATAAAACGCTCCCATTTTGTCCTCCTTCATCGAGTGGTTTTTTCCCTTTCTTTGTACTTTTATAAAAAAAATATATCTTCTCAAATCATGATTCCACGAGGAAGGGAAAGTGGCCTCTCTCTCGATCGATTACGTCGTATCATTTAAGAGGTGTAATTCTTGCATATAAAAACTTATTATGCGAATTGGTACTGTATGCTCAATCTATTATCGTCGATATATATTTTCTTTTTAAGGAGAACTTTATGTGTCATCTAACCCTTTTTTTCCTTGAATATCTGGAATGTGGCAGTTCAAAATCCACTGAACATGAACATGATGGCATTGTAGACATTAGAACCAAAATCTAGGCTAAGTCGTATTTAATAATTAATTGGACATTGATCTTCGATCGACTAATTAAAATCACGAATTTCTGGCTATCACAATCTTGCAAAAATTTCCACAGCGCACATTATGTAAGCGCTGTGAAATTTCCAAAAGAGAGTAACTTTGGGAATAGACTATCCACACGTTGATAATTTATAAGAAGAATTTGCACCTTGAATATGTTGCTAAGTCTATTTTTATAACTTCCATTCTTTTCGTGTCTAATAGAAATAGGAAAGGAAGACACGTAGAAGATTTGAGTTTTTTTTTTTTTTTTGGTAAGGAATAGAAGATTTGAGTTTTATGACTATAGTTCCTAAGTATAACGATGTGATGACAACAACATTAAAATCCCTAAGACTTCAACTTTACATTTACTAAACAACAACAAAAAAGTTATTCATCTTATACACCGATTTTGTCTTTGTGTACATATGTGTGTACGCGAAAAAAGTTATAAACAAAAGCATTATAGTTTGATTATTTAAGCAGAAAATAGGCAGTAGAGGTCAAATTCTGCAGATTATATATATGCTTGACTTAGAGCATGCTCAATGCTCTATTTCTTCAATTCTTTTTCTTTTTATTGATTTATAAAAGTCTATGTTTCTTCTATGAAAAGAGCGGCAGCATGCGCGCAAAGAATTAAACTATAGAGAGCGATAATGATAGGGGAAGGCGTCGATGATCAACACGCTGATAAAGACTTCTCTTGCAATGGAAACCCACCTTAGTCAATCAAACTAACTAATTAATGGAAAATAACAGCTCACCGAGAAATGAAATTAAACTTTTTTTTCTTTTCTTTTTCCTGCATGCATGTGTAGAGAAAGGTGAAAAACAAAACAAAAAAACGAAGTATACATACACGCACATACGTCTAAAAACATCGTCGTCGTCGTCGGATGCAAAGAGAAAAACAATAGAAATCACGTGGGGTTGAGGTCATGCACGCTAAGTAACTACTACATATTAATATTGAATTACACCATGATATGTATAATGTATCACTGACCATCTTTTTTCTTCTTCTTCTTCTTCTTTTCTTCCCACACCACCACATTGAAAAATGACGAATTGACGATGAGAACTTCAGCTCGGCGGACAGCTGACGGCGGCTCTGATCATTCCACTAGCCCTCTTTACCGGAGAGATTGGAGACTGAGTTCACTTCACGTCGCTTTCTCTCTCTGTCTCTTTCATAGTCTCAACAGGAAGATGCTGAGCTCGGGGCCTCCGTTGCCGTCCGGGTTCAACATGTAGAACGCCTCGGAGTCGCGGCTCCCGACGACGCGCTCGAACCTGGCCCTCATGTACAGCAGCTCCCCGTCCCCGATGCCGCTGGCCTTCTGGCCGTCGTCCGCCAGCACTGGGATCACGCCGGCCCCGACCGACATGGTCCGCACTGTCCTCAGCACGTGCAGGTCGGACTCCGTGCACGCGCGGGACGCGGCGTACCCGCACTTGCGCCCGTTGCAGTACATGGTCCAGGCCGGCTCCTGGAACAACCTCGGCGGGCGGTCGGCGGCTGTGGAGGCGGTCTTCTCACACTCGAGGGCGATGCGGACGAGGCCAGAGGACATCTCCTTGACGAGAGCGGAGGTGGAGATGGCGAGCTCGAGGAGGAGGACGGGGTCGGACTGGGGGCCGTCCTGGACCGCAAAGGACACGTGGCCGCGTCGGTGGCCGAAGAGGGTGCCGGTGACTTTGCGGCCGAGGGAGGTGGAAGAGGAGGAGGAGGCGGAGGAGAGGGAGAGATGGCGGGGGAGGGAGAGGAAGCGGCAGGCGGCGGCGGGGATGGGGATGAGTGTTTGGAGCTGGAAGGAGGAGATGAGGCTGAGGAAGGAGCGGAGGAGGGAGGAGATTTTAATGGAGCGATGATGGGTTGTTGCTGCCGATGACCTGGAGGAGGATTTGCGGAGGAGGAGCTTGTTGTCTGAGGGGGCAGAGGCGGCCATATCTTCATGGCGGGATCGAGAAGGCGGCGGTGTCGGCGATGACGGGGTGCATGGTCGAGGGAAGCTCGAGGAAGGAGTGATTCTTCTGGCGCTTCTGTAGCTGCCGCTGCTGGTGGTGCTTCTCTGGAGAGCGAGTTCTTGTGATCTCATAGTGCGTGCGACACAGAGAGAGAGAGAGAGAGAGAGAGAGATGAAAGGACAATTTGACGAAATGGGAGAGAAAGTGGTGAAAGCTTTTGCTCTGGTGTTGCTCTGTAGCTTCGTACAGAGAGAGAGAAGAAGAAGACTTAGAAGAGGAATATTGGGGAGGGAAGGGGGACAAAGATGATGATGGTGTTGGGGGGGCGGAGGGGGGGGCGGGTGGGAGGAGGTGGGGAAATATATATATAAGGGGAGACTGTGGAGGCTTTGTGGGTTCGTGTGTTTTATTATGATTATCATCATTTGCTTGTGCATGCTCACCCATTTTTATCTCTACCATTTCTTTCTTTCCTTTTTTTTTTATCTCTCCCAATTGTTATACAACATATACCCAAAAGAATAAATGTTTACCATGGTTGATGAGTTCTACTGCATATGTACATGCAAAGTCAATAGGGTTCTGTGTGCTTCTCCCCCTTCAGGAGCAGATTGGCCCAATGTAAAATATTGCTGTTGAATGGAGAACCTCTAGGCTCCGTTCGTTTGGAGAAAAATATTCTCTTTTTGAAAAATATTTTTTCGGAAGTCATTTTCCTGGAAAATATTTTTCCGGAACATAATTTTCCGGTGTTCGGCGATCAATATAAAAAAGTTTCGGAAAATATATTTCGCCGGTGATCGGCGGCGGCGGCGGCGGAGGGCGGCCGGCGACCGGCGGCGGCGGCGGCGGGCGACCGGCGGCGGACGGCGGCTGGCGGCGGACGGCGACGGAGGCGGCGACCGGCGGACGGCGACGGAGGCGGCGACCGGCGGCGACCGGCGGCGGCGGCGGCCGGCGACCGGCGGCGGAGGCGGCGGCCGGCGACCGGCGGCGGAGGCGGCGGCCGGCCACCTTAGTGAAGAAGAAGAAGAAGTTCCGGAAAATGATTTCCACTTTTGAAGAAGTGGAAATCATTTTCCAGAAATTTAGGCTATTTTGTAAGGGGGGAAGGAAAATATTTTCCTACGGAAAACATTTTCCGCCCCCCAAACACCGGAAAATCCGGAAAATATTTTTCGGGAGAATATTTTTCCCCAAACGAACGGAGCAAATCTAAATCTAACCTTTCAAACATCAACAAGTCACATCACATTCTTGAATTGATTTTTCTCTTTCATCGTTTTCCCACTCTGCCCCTCCTCCTGTGGCTATGCGCGCGAGTCGTGCGCCCGCGTGTGGGATATGATCAAATGACTGAAACGAAAGTCGTAATCAGGCCGGATCATGAGTTTGGGCAATTCAATGGCCCGATCAAAGAGCATACCGGACGAGAAGCTACTAAGATGAATTAACAGTATAACTCAATAATTATTTGATAGAAAATTGCTTAACAATTATGAGAAGTTTACTAAGATGAAACACAAGCGAGGGCCAGCCCTTGCCCAAATATATCCAAACTAGGATGGAAATATTGAAAAGAAATGATGATCCCCGAAATACTCGGCGGAATAGGTAATCGCTCGATTTAAATACAACAAACCCTAAATTTAAAACAGAACGTCTTCCACGCAGAGTAATTATGGGAATCACCCTTGCCACTCGAGGATTGAGCCTTATTGGATATACGTGAACGAAGCCGTCTGTGTACATTTATAAAAATTAATCTGAGTCAAAAATTTTGGATACCACATATATAAAGAAAGGGAAGCACGCGATATTATGTCCTCATGTGGCCACCATACATCAAATTCTTAATCTTTGCCATCAATTTCATCGAGCAATAAAACCGGCCTATTCGAATTCAAGCCAACACAACCGCTGTGATTTTGATTGCTGATCTTTGTCTATCGTTCTTCCTCGAATCACATAAGCGTCGCAATATATCTTGAGATTTGTCTTCTCTTGGAGGCACATAACATTATTTTTGTGGGCGTATCATGTTGACCGTCGGGATTAGAATCACCACACAAATATGCCCAACGGCCCTCGGAAGTGGTAGGAATATGATGAAGACGTAAAGCATAAACTATGCATATCATTGTTCCCACGCTCATCAATACATGCAACTTTCCCCCTTTGAAGTGGTGTTGAACTTCGGCTTTCTCTCTCTCTCTCTCTCTCTCTCTCTCTCTGCAAGAACAGTTGTAAATAAGCTTTGTTGCCTTCGTTACCGGGACATCAATGGGCAATTTTAGGGTTTGTTTTATGGGTGGAGGGGCATTGGCACCTTTTACCAAATGGAACGACCTTTTCTTTCCCATCTTATAGTTGTAAAATAAGCTTTGTTGCCTTCATTACCAGGACATCAATGGCCAATTTTAGGGTTTTCTTTAATGGGTGGGGGGGCATTGGCACCTTTTACCAAATGGAATGACCTTTTCTTTCCCATCTTGTAGAACGCCTCATCATGTCACCTTTATGCCATTCATACACACACACACACACACACACACACACACACACACATATAAATATAGCTGTCCAATTAATTTAGCATCCCAAGTTTGCTAATTCTTATGCGCGTTTTGCTTGCTGGGTCCTCGTTAACATTCCACTTAAGAACCCCAAAGAAGAAAGAAAAAAAGAAACACAAATTTGTTCGACCATAGCCTTAATCACGCTTAATTTCATGATATAGTCTAAGGAAATGTTAATGGAGTTGCGTGGACTATGTATTGTTCGAGTGACGAAGTATATGGGAACATAGGTCAATGCGAAAATGGATTATATATGGCTGAAGAGGACCATAGTTTGTACTTGGTACACGTCCCTTTTCGAATGAAACAAGGTCGACCTTATTAATAATAATAAACCCTAACAAATTATGATAACCGGTCGTTATCATTAACGTAGGTCCAATGTGGAGATGAGATAAACGATAGATTAATCTGATTTTCTTCTCTTTTTTAATTTTTGGACGGTTCCAAACAAAGGAGTATCAAATGCCTCATGACCAATCGGATTGGTGGCCTAACAAAATTTGTGAGGGCTCGAATTAAAACCCTCAGGGTCGTGCCACGCGGGCAAGGGCATGGCCAGAAGAGGACGTGAAGTTGTCCTTTTCATGCATGTCATCGTCTTCATTTGTACATGATTCAGCGTGGAAGCTGTGTCATGAACAGTAGGGAAATCATTTTCGTTTGGATTGATTGATTGATTTCAAGAGCTTTGATCAGTTTTTTAAAAGGGTGGACGAACCCGTCTCGTTCCTTAATGTCTTAGGAGGCCATATGATATGATTTGGTCTATGGAAAAACGAAATATGTCTATGTAATCTATAGGTCTCCAGATCAAATTGATGATTTATAATTAGGGTAACAGTGATACTGGCCCTACGATATCTGTGCCAAATTTGAGAAATCGTGTCATCAAAGATTATCCGAATTGAGATTTGAAACACTTAGTATTATGACAACGTGATTTGTTATTTGACACTGAGTAAGGTGTAGTACGAGAGGAAAAGGGTGCAAATTCGTCGTCACGAGTTCCTGCCATTTAACTGTAGTTGGAACAAAATCGGGATGATTGTCAAATACATGAAAAGCAATGGGCTAGTTACTTACAAAACCCAACAATTCATGAAGCAGATTAAGCATAGTTACTATAGAGAATCCCTGAAGTTAAACTTAGTGCAACCTAAAGTCAATATAAGTGGGTAACGTTGAAACTTAGTAACAGGATCTGTTGGATTCATATCAAGCGCTTAACCACTCGGTCAATCTCTCGAGATAATTTTCACGGGACTAATTAATCAACTAAATTCGTATCCAAGAAGTAGTAGTGGTGGTGTCTCTATAGATTAGCTTTGTTTTCGAAAAGATTAGGTTAGATTGCACTTGTGCTTGGGTGGACCATTTAGAGGCACAGGACATAAGAGGGAGACCTTGACAAGCTCTAACTACTTAAAGAAGCAACTGCACTAATAATGGCGTACCTTCCATTCCGCAATGTAAAGGGCATAAAGGATTCATTAACAAACATAGTTCACGAGCAACAAATATCAAGTGGGAATTTAAAATCGATGAGTTTTTCGTCTTCTTTTTTTATAATGAGAAAACCCTCTTTGAGTAGGTTAATCTCAGGCGATATGACGGCAAACTAACCGCACAGGACAAGACATGTCGAGCATTTGACAAAAGAGTTTAGCTGTGTCGGTTCGTGAGTGAATTTCACCGAACCACTCTTTGTACAACCTAGAGTTGTTTCATTATGCAATCTAGATTTTGCCAAGCTGCTGCAACGAAAGTGCCTCAAATAGCTCTCGCAGATCAAGCACTTGAGATGACCGTGATCCAAGAAGTTGTAGCACGTTTATAGCTAACTGAATCAATTAATCAACTTGCTATATTATTAATATTAAGACGAAATCGATCATAATATAGAATCCGCAAGAGATTTCTTGGAGTAATGAGTCACCGTAACTTCGGATCTTTAGCTTATTCGTGTCATCAAGTTGATTCTGCTAATCCTTTGTCGGTAATATAAAAGAAACAGCATATAAGTAAGAAAGGGCTGTATCATAAACAGAACCGTTCGATTTATTGAGCATCTACTCCCACATCTATATCCAGATAATATTCACCTCGTAACAAGTACGAGCTTTGTTGGAATTATCGGGAAAATAAAATTTAAGGTTGGAAATTATTTTCAGTTTGCTTTTATTGTGCGGAAAATCAGAGGTATAAATATGTCAAGCTATTTATTGATCATCTCATGAATTAATTGAACTCAACACCATTCTTCCCGAGTTTGAGATTTTGAGAAGCTCCAGCATTTGATTCACTTGAGATTCGAAATATTTCATCTTTTTTCCCAAAGCAATTCAATACACACGCTGAGTGCAGTGAAGGGTCTGCTCAGCACGGATTCTGCCCTTCTAAAAACTGCTCATAACTTTCCGTATTAGCGGTCGATCCACCGATAATCAAAACGACCGCTCCGGATTCGATTCCTTCTCGACAGAACTAGTTGATGATAAGGAAATAATTCCTCGGGAATCCC
Source organism: Syzygium syzygioides (assembly GCA_031216285.1). Classification (NCBI taxonomy): domain Eukaryota; kingdom Viridiplantae; phylum Streptophyta; class Magnoliopsida; order Myrtales; family Myrtaceae; genus Syzygium; species Syzygium syzygioides. The sequence continues at coordinate 24,255,993 of CM062242.1, read as the reverse complement.
CTCGTTCCGACGTAGTTGACCTGCCTATGAGGGATCGAAGAGGAGAATTTAAGTCCGATAAGAAAATGTTTAATCTAAACAAAATTTATAAATAAAAAATACATGTACTAGGGTTTGTGCACGTTTGACCATTTAGATGTTCGATATTAAATTAATTAAAGCCGAACCTCATCGTACTAAAAGCAAAGGCCCACCGCTCGTTCCCCGCATTTTTTGGGCCCAAAGCCCAAATTGCGCATCGCAAGCCCCAGGCCCAACTCAAGACGTCCCTTCGAAGGGAATCGCAGCCGTCCGCCTGCGCCGAACTCGACGGCCACGATCTCGACGGGTCGAAGTGACCGTGCAGGGCACGTGCAAGCGAGAGGGAATGACGATGATGTCCCCACATGTTTGAATTCAAAAAATGTCAAACGCAACGTTACGATTCTGCAGCCTCATGAGGCACGGACTCGAACCCCAACTCCGAATCCTGAGTCACAGTGCCACTTTCGATCCTGAAAAAGCGATTCGGAAGCAGGAAGTAACTGAAGCGGTATCGGCGATTTCGCTAAGCGGGTCCGCTCTTTTCTCTGACTGAAAGTCTCTCTCCGAGATCAAGAACAGGAGGTATATTCTTGGACCCATCGCTCGGGAAGCGTGAATGTCTACGGATATGTCGAGGACCCATTTGCTTTCTGCTTGTTCATTTGCCCGTTGAAAAGCAATGGGGAGACGAGTTCTTGATGATTAGTGCGAGAATTCATTTTCTTCCCTTCGTTTTGGGATCATGGGACACGAGTTGGGCATTTGATTCTTGATTCTGATTCTGCATGTCCATTGTTGCTGGGTAGATAAAGGAAATGGCTCTCGTGGAGGACTCGAAGAGAGCAAGAATGCACGACATTACTTTGGCTTCGAGAAAAGCTGAAGAGGCAGGTTGGTCTTCTTTTATACGGCTCTTAAAGATCCTTTCTTTTTGAAGATTTTGGGACTGGGTGTTTGACGGTATCGGGTTTATTTGATGTGCTTTTCCGCAGCTTGGAGACGGTATCAGGCCGCCGAGTGGCTTGAAGGTTTCGTGGGTCCACTCGGATTGCCTCGACAGCCATCAGAGAGAGACTTCATATCTTGTTTGAGAAATGGCCAATATTTGTGCAATGCCATCAATAGAATTCAACCCGGAGCTGTCCCCAAGGTAATATAGTCCATCTCATTGATTGTTCTCCTGCCCTAGAATTTATATGTCAGTTAGCCCAGGAAAAGGAGGCGCTCGCATATTTAGAGTAGATGGAATGTGAGTGTGATCGTGTTATCATTGGACCACCTTGCATCTCTAGTGGGGTCAATTGGAGTAACCGAAATGTTTGGCCTGTGTCTATTCTCAAAACACATTTACCAAGAAGGAAATTGAGATTTGTTTGGTCGATTTGATTTACCTTTATTTGCAATGATTGTTAGGTGGTGGAGATCAATTCTCCTCAGCTATCGCACACAGGCGAAACCCAACCATTGACCGCTTATCAGTACTTTGAGAATGTCCGGAACTTTCTCGTAGCCGTTGAAGATCTAAAGCTCCCAGCATTTGAAGCTTCAGATCTTGAAAGGGTAAGTTAAGACTAACTACGGTTTTATGCTTTTTAATGTGTTTATATTGGAAGGGGGGAATGATTTTAAATTGGATTTCGCAGGACACTTTGGAAGCAGGCTCAGTGGGTAAGGTCGTCGATTGCATATTGGGTCTCAAAGCTTACTACGAGTGGAAGCAAATGAATAACAGTGATGGACTTCATAAACACATGAGATCTCCTCTAGTCATGCATTCTACTAATAGGATGAATGCTAGATCCTCAGCTGCGACTCCATTGGACTCTCGCAGACAATTGTTCGACGCATCCTGCACAAATGATAGACAGGACCCTATTGGTGAAAATGGAAGATTTGAAGGTTAATTTACTTCACATATCTTCGAGGACAACCTATGCTTCTTCCATGTAGGCTAAGCACTGTAATGCCGGGGCTCTCTTTGAAGGAATAATATATTGTTTCATTTATGCCAAAAAGAAGAAAAAATTAGCAGGAATTTGGTCCATTTAAATTTATTTTTTGATAAATAAATGATTTTGATGCGCATGGAAACACTTCACCAGAAATATTTTGCAACTACAAAATAGGTATTCATACAAGACTCGAAGATAAAAACTGCAGAGCCTTAAATAAGTATATGTCCTTTTGTTGTCCTTGGAAGTTGGTGCCAGTTTCAACTAGTTACTTAGAATGTTGCTGGTTGAACATGGAATCTGCATGTCAATTTAGTCCTCAATTCCCTTCACTTTTTCCCCACTGACAATCTTTCGGTGCTTCACTTGATATTGTAGAATCAATAGTCAAGTTACTCACTGACTATATAGTTGAGTCAAAGGAAAATGTTGACAGGAACCTTTTTGCCACCATTGCTAATGGTAAACAGGTAAGAAGTCAGATTTTGACAAAATCACTATGAAATTGCTGGCATGGTTCCTGATATCTCTTTTATTCTGTTTTTCTTCTGTCATAGGATTCCATGAAGCTCTTCACAAAAATAATCTCACATTGTTTGGGGCAGCAACGTCAAGACAAACACCCTGAGGTAAGAAGTTTGACTTTCTTCTATAGCAGCATTGGTTGCTCCTTGCCTTTATGCTTTGGATGTAACAAGTTTTTCTTCACAAATACACTAGAAGGTAGGAAGGGTATGAAAACGTAGAGCTCTTAGATTGAGAAGGCATCACTCTCTTCTATCGAGTAGTTAGAGCAAATATCTCCTGTAGAAATTTTCCACACTTTTGTGGCTAGTTGATGTGTATAAGGTTAAAATTATAGTTTTTAGACTAACCAGAGTGGTAAGTATGTTGCTTTTTCCAGCGCTTCCTTTGCATCTGCGCAAGAAATAAAGTGCACTAAACGTCACAGGAGTGGCATTTCCATTTTTCTTTCTACAAACAAAATAAGCTGCTAATCTTCTTTGCCGAACTATATGTCATAAGCAACCATCAGGGAAACATTTTGTACTCAAATCTTCTGCCCAATATAATTGATATAGGGACGAGAAACTTTGATTTTATTGAGTTTTTCATTTTTTGATGCTCGTGGTTTTTTTACTGTCGTAATCGCAAATGACATAATTGTTTCAACATCCAATTTCAGCTGGATTTAGTTTTTGGAGATTTACTAAAAGAAAGAGGCAGGTCGCTTTCAGCATCCTCGCCCCTGGAAGATTTGTCCACTCGAGGATCCAAGGTATGTTATCTTTGTGAACTTACTCCTTTGCAGTTAAGTTGCACTTACTGACATTCTTTTGCCCACCTATGTCATATAGTGATGTCCATTGGCATTAGATAATTTGTGCAAGAAATTTATATCTATTTTGTTCCCTTACTTTGCTCTTGTCATCGCATTAGTTGATGCTTTATGATGACTGTTTGGTCGATTGGCATGATAGGGTTTTGGTTATTGTCCTCATTGGAATGGGTATCGCGTTCTATTACCCATAATGAAAAGAAGTGGCTCATTGATCAAGCATCACTTGATTATAAAAGCTGGAAATTAGTTCTCAGTACATATGCCTACTAGAATATCTTTCTGCCAGCAAGTATTTGCATATTTAGTAGCTATTATCACCATGGATAATTTGTAATCTGATGCCTCCACACTCTTCTTGTTCATAGTGCTGCAGAACCTGCTCGAAAGAGGGTAACTGCGATCATCGAAATGTATTTGAGATGCAAGAGAAAGAACTTTTGGTGAGTGCCTCTATTTATAATGCAGCAAACCTTTAGAGAAAGAAAAGCTTGCGGACTTCTTCTGCTGAAATTCGCAAAATGATTTGGAAAGATTTTATTTGATAAAAAGATTTCAGGAGGGGATGTTGGCATTATAATAGAAACTTTCTAAAATTTTCATTTAAACTTGCTTGCAGAATAGAATAATAAAGCAAGATCTTTAAGTTATCATGATTTCATGTTCCCGTCAATTGTAAAGGATGAGAAAGTCTAATATTTGCATCTTACAGGATCTTAAAACTTTGCTGGTGAAGACAAAAAGGGAGTTTGAAGATCTGCAGTCCCAGTTTCAGAGAGATCTAAAACAGCTAGGTGGGAAAAGAAGACTAAAAAGGAGTGGTCTAATTAGTTCTTTTTTTTTTCCAAGCACAGACGAGGCTTAGGACATTAAGCTCCCTAATGCAATTGCCACATGTCAATTTTTTCATTTTGGAATTTCCTCTACTTGGGGAATTGCATGTTCCCTTATGACATGGTTGATTTCCTTTTCCTTTTGCATTGAATGTCAACCATTTTAGATGAGTGTCGTCTATTTACTTTATTTATTTATTACAGCTCCTCTGATTGTCTTTATCTCAGAATGAGGCCACTGTGATTAATATGCTTCTTAAGATTTGGCAATAATCCTCAAGTTTCAACTTCAAAAATGAATTAATGGGATCTTGATACGATCTTTTTCTAGCTTTTGCATTTTATTAAACAGAAACCAAGCTAGGTGTGACATGCTTCCTGAGCATTAATATGTGTTTTTGCTTTTCCAATGGATCAGGTAATCAAGTCCAGGAGATGTCTACAGCTGCTCTTGGTTATCATAAGGTGGTGAAGGAAAATCGAAACCTATACAACATGGTTCAGGATTTAAAAGGTTGGCTCTCTTTTCAAGGAGAGTTATTTGTTTATGAATTGGAACACATAACTCAATTTTTTGAACAGTCTGCATTTATCCACAAAAGTATATGCTTATCTAGGGGTTAGTCGCTTTTAAGTAAAGGAGCTTTTGTGGTTTTAACTCCAATATTATGAGTTTAATTTAATGAACATCTTTACAGGTAATATACGAGTTTACTGCAGAATTAGGCCCATTTTTAATGCGGAAGCCAAAAATGTGGTAGATTTCATTGGAGAAGATGGTTCACTTGTGATTGTTGACCCTTTAAAACCCCAAAGAGATGGAAGGAAAGTGTTTCGGTTTAATCGGGTTTTCAGTCCGCTTGCTACTCAAGGTATTGTTACACTTCATCTCACTATCAAGGGTGTATCATTGGCCAAGTGATTGTTCTGCAAGTTGCTGTTCAGCTTTTAAACAACAATGTAATTGTTTTCTGCCATGTGACCCTCTTTGCAGATGATGTGTACATGGATACTCAACCTTTGATTAGATCGGTCATGGATGGTTACAATGTCTGCATTTTTGCTTATGGTCAAACTGGATCGGGTAAAACACACACAATGGTAAGAACTTGTAAGTGTAGCTTTTGCAGATCCAACCTTTGTGCCAGATCACCTACTAGGCTCCTAGATGATTTGTTGAAAAGTGTGCATTTTCCTCACTGGTAGATGGATGTTCTGTTAATTTTATATATCTACCTGCAAAGCATATACATAATTAAACCTAAGCAGATGCTTAAGATTGCTAACATTGATTCAAGGGATAACTACTTATTGCCTTTTGGAATTACAGTGTGGTCCATCAGGTGAACTGACAAAGGACATGGGCATTAATAACTTGGCTCTCAACGATCTGTTCGAGTTGTCTAACAGAAGGAAAGACATTGTAACTTACGAGATTCACGTTCAGATGGTTGAAATATATAATGAGCAAGTGCGTGATCTCCTGGATGAGGATTCAGCATCCTCAAGATATCCTTTGAAATGGATGCGTCTGCCTTACATAGATACATTTGATGTCAAATAAGTAGATAAAAAGACTGAAGAAAGTTTAACTAAGTTTTGAAATGTAAATTTGGGTTCCTTGACGATGCACAAATTAGAGATTCGAAGCTGTACCAGTGACGGTGGCTTGAGCCTTCCAGATGCTACCATGCATTCCGTCAAGTCCACAGCTGATGTGGTCAACCTAATGAAACTTGGTGATATGAATCGCGTCGTAAGTTCTACAGCACTGAACAATAGAAGTAGCCGGTCACACAGGTCAGTTTTTGGACAGGCAGAGTTTCCTTCCCATTCTTTTCAGTATAAATTGTGATGTAGTTTCCAATGGATAGATTATTCGAGAGAGTGATATTGATGCCATTGGATGCATCCTTGCAGTGTGCTGACAGTACACGTTCAAGGGAAAGATGTCTCTGGATCCATCCTCCGCAGTTGCCTGCATTTGGTTGATCTTGCAGGAAGTGAACGGGTAGATAAAACTGAAGTCACGGGAGAGAGACTGAAGGAGGCACAATACATTAACCGGTCTTTGTCTTCTCTGGGAGATGTTATTACAGCTTTGGCTCAGAAAAACTCTCACATACCTTACCGCAATAGCAAACTTACGCTTCTGCTGCAAGATTCTCTAGGTACCTATTTTGAAGTTTGTCAGGTGTTATTGAAGCTAAAGGTGAGCATGGTTCTAGAGTAGAACCTGAAACCTAAGATCTTAACTGGTGGAAACCTGTAGGTTTCAGGTTTCAGGGTAGGTTTCAGATTTCAAAAATGTAGGTTTAACCTGGAATCTGAAACATTAAACAAGTTTTTTGTATTTTTTCTTGGTCTATATTTTCGCGTGATCTTGCTTGTTTCATGGCATAAAATTATGAGTGTATAATCTGGAACTAGTGTCTGAGCTTTCATTTTATAACTTGTTAATGTTTCATATTCTTCGTGTGTTTATATATAAGTTATAGTTAGTGAATCGTAACAGCAAGTAGTGGTCATTAAAGGTGATGATTTACTGCAATTATTCAATTAATAATACAAATGGAACTGGGTGAACTTTGGAATCGACCCTGGAACTTGTGATAGGTAGGTTCCAGGTTTCAAAAAATGAGAAACTTGTTCTAGGTTCTAGGTGGAACCTGTACGAATCTAGAACCGCTCACTCCTAATTGAAGCTTCATTTTAGGATAAAATTACTAATACCGGAGTCAGCATTTCATAGAAGAGAGACACCCTGATTATGATCTTTGGGAAATGGTGACATTGCTTTGTGTATTTTATTTCAGGAGGGCATGCAAAAACATTGATGCTGGCTCATGTGAACCCTGAGGCGGATTCATTTGGGGAATCAATGAGTACCTTGAAGTTTGCTCAGAGAGTTTCAACAGTTGAACTTGGTGCCGCACGGGTGAACAAAGAGACCAGTGAGGTCATGCAACTCAAAGAACAGGTAAATGCACTCGGGTATTTTCTATGTTTCAGAAGCCTTTTTGACAATAATCAACATTACAATTCTAGGGGCTGGATCTGCGGATCTGGCTTCCTAATTTTTCATAAGCGACAAAAGGTATCCTTCAATTGGTGTAATTGCAGGACTGGTTTGTGCATGTTTTGACAGTTTCTCCTAATTAAAACTTGGATACATCAATCTATTTTGTACAGACATGATCTTTTTTCTGATTTGAGCATGGAGATTAACAAGTAAATGTTCTTGGTATTGCCTGTTGATTTTGAAATCCATTGTCCAAAGATCTTATAAATAAATTGCCATCTTTCTCTCTCTCTCTCTCTCTCTCTCTCTCTCTCTCTCTCTCTCTCTCTCTAAGCTTTTTGTATCATTATTTATTCAGTGTTTCTGATTGTAAATTTATTCTTCGACAGCCTATTAATGTCATAAGAGTATAAGGAGGTTTTTAAGCATCTCAATGAATAGACCATGTCATCATACTTTCAGCTTCATGATTTCTCAGATTCAAATAATGTGCAAGTGCTATTATCTCTACGTACAACACCCCTTTTAGCTGCAAATCTGACTTGGAGGTAATTACTTAATTTGTTGAAATCTTACAGATTGAAAGTCTTAAAAAGGCACTGGCAAGCAAGGAAATGCAAAGCATGCAGTTCAGTAGAACAAAGGAACCCAAGTCTCCGAATGGACCGAAAGCAGTAAACGAACACACACCTCCGCGTTCAAGAAGATTAAGCATTGAAAACCGTACACCAACAATCAAAACTGGGAGAATCATGAATTTTGCTGAGATGAAGGCAAGAAAAACTCCTGCATCTACTCGCACACGGAGATTGAGTTTGGAAGGCCCAAGAACCGCTAAAAATAATAATCTGCAGATCAAAGTACAGGATGAAATGAAGCCCCTACTATTTGAGCCAGAAACGAATCTGAAATATGGGCTGTTTCAAGATACAAAAATCTTCCAGTCCTGTGAAAGTCTGAACCATCAGGGTTCCGCGACGGATAAGCACCTTCGAAAGACCGCTAGGAGCCCGACTAACTACTTTAGTGTGCAAATTCCCCCTCTTGAGCTACCAAAGACACCTAGTCCTGAACCACTCTTACCTAGCAAAAACGAGATCCAGATTGTGATGCAAGGAGAGCTCACTCTTTGTACTGATCCTCGAACACCCAACTTGCCGATTCAAAGCGTGAATGGCAAAGAATCTCACATAAGGAAATCCCTGCGCACCATTGGGAAGCTCATCAATGGATCTGAAAAGAGGTCAGTGACATTTTTTGTTACTAAATAGTCTTAGCACTGCTTTAGACAAATACAGTATAGTAAGAAATACACGTAATGCAACTGAAAATTCCAAATAATGATGGGTAATGTGAGAATTTGCTCACATCAGTATCTTGCCATTAAGACTTGGTTTCTATGCAACTGCAGGAACCAAAGAAATGTGACAGAAGCTCGTTCACCTGTCAGAGGCTCGACCACGCCTGGTAACAATGGAGGATCAGCAATTGCAGCAAACACAAGGACACTAAGGAGACAATCACTAACAGGTGTTCAAACAGGTTCAGATCGGTCTCGCCGATCTTCTCTGGGTGGCAAGTCCACTAATTCCGGTAAGCAGAATCAACATAATTAAATTGAATTTACGGGATATATTTCATCTCAGTCTGTCCATCATCTAAGTATTTACTTTTGTTTCTTCAATAAGATGTAAAAGATGCGAGGAATACCAAGACGCCTCCTCCGGTCCACCCATCATCAAAGATAGCAAAGCGTTGGCTGTAGCTATAGATGGTGAAATTTAGTGTTCAATGACCTGCGCAGTTATGCTTTGACTCGAAGCCAACTGAAGTTCTGACATGATAGATGAGACACCAAGAATTGACGAGAGAAAGACTGAAAAGTTAGCCGACAAATGCAACAGCAATTTTTCGGTTTTACACGCTGGTTTTGTACATATTCAGACAAGTTTCTTTAAATAATACCCGAAATTTTTTCCGCCAATGTTTTCAAATGTAACTTCTCTTGCCCATTGTTCTCGTATCTCTGACTAAATTCATCGAAGCTATTGGCATCATTTAACAGAGTTGGAGGAAATGACGGGTGCCTTTGCTAAAAAACAAGCTGCTCTTCGATTGTATAGCTTAGATTCAGAGAATACAACGTGGCATTCATATTATGTGACACCAAAATGGTATTATCATATCAAGTGTTCTTGTTTTTAGCATAGTTGATTATAATAGCTTCACATGTCCTGAAACTGAGAATCGCTTTTTATTTAGGCGATATAGATTTTACATAGTTGGCTTATTTAGTTATAAACCTACAATGCAACCGAGGGGCTCATCAGTCTAAAAGAAAACACAACTATAGCAACAACTTCCATGTTTCATTTTCTGAAAGAGGATCCCTTTCCCATCTTTTAAGTTCAGCTTAATTTTGTTGAGGATACGACCAAGCAGATGGCCATTGCCAAGATTTACCCAAAACTCCTACTGTCAGGTAAACACATATGAAGGGAAAGAGCAGCATCATTAACAAGTCATCAAATTCACCAAATTGTTAATAATGCCTTCTTTACAAGTTTATGATGAACCTGAAAAACTGATTTTCAACCATTAAGTCAATGGAAAAAAAATATTAACAATTATTTAAGGAAGGTGAAGATAACGAAGTAGTTAGCAAAGCTTAAACAATTTGGTTGTTTGATTGTAGCTAACTTGACCGTTTATTTTCGCGAAGGAATAGTCATAAGCTTGAAGCAGCCGCTTGTGGAATCTCCTCATGTCCAAGCTCACATTCTGTCTGTCGAGATAGATCTCCTTAGTGTATTGCCATCCCTTCTTAGTCACACTCTTTGGATTTGTAAGGACTGGGTCGCCTCTGTCGTATTCGCTATACAACGAGCTCTCTCTAGGCAAAATCTTATACCCGATATACTCGCAGCCAAGCTTTCTTGCAGGTTTACCATAGCATGTCTCAGCTGGCGAATCTGTCCCTAAAGGAATCACTTGGATGAGCACGGAACCAGGCTTCAGGAAGAGGAGGTGGGTCAAAGCAGCCCCGTGTACACCAACCATAACTTCGCTCTCATTAAGCAAGCTATACATCTTTGCCAGTTCTGTCGTTCGATCAGGCCTCGAAACTTCTACTATGAACCCCATCTCCTCTGCCATTTTAACCAAGCAATCCTCGTTAACTAATGCCCTCGACCCACGGCGCGATAATATTATTAGCTTCGGTTTCTTCACCCGGTGTTTCTGGTCGTCCTTATTAATTGTCATCGATTGCCTCAAAGCTGGCACTGAAGCCGCTTGATTCAGTTTCAGCTGTATCCCTCGCTTTTTGTCTGGTATTGAACCTTTTCTCCACGGCTGGTAAGCACGGTCCAGGAAGTGTCTGAAATCGAGGATGCTCTTATTCCCCTTCATCAGTGAAGGATCCACAGTCAAATCATCATGGATTTTCAGACCAACAATGGCGTTCGGGAAGCAGTGGGTTCTTTTATCTCCACTAAAGTCGATGGGCGGATAGTTCGAGAGGCGAGAAAGGATGTTCTCATACTTCATAATCCACCAATTGCGATATTCAAGGATGACAAACACGACCTCCTTCTTGAAATGCTGTGACGTAATGTACAGCGGAAGAATCCCATCATTGAATTCATGGTAGAGGTTACCCGTGTAGCCTCCGGTCGAAAAGAGCAGTGCGGGAACGCTGTGCCAGACATCGCACCGATGGTCAGCGTCCATGGTATCTTTCTTCACGATAAGGTCAAGCTCATCAATTTTATCCATGACAGCGTTCTCCCATTTTCGCGTATAGGGCCTTATCTTTTCTCGCTGGAGTTCCTCGTCATCGTGTCCTTCGGCCGCTCTATGAACGCTTGAGATGAAGTCGACGAACCTACTTGGCTGTTTCGAAAGATAAAGGAAGACTGAAGAAGAGGGAGAGTGTGTCCTTACGTCCCCTTTCATGATGCATACATCGGAGCGAAAACCGCTCCTATCACAGCATATGGTCCCTGCAATTGTTTGCAAAAAAATGATTTAATTCAAAAAATTGGGAAAGGTTAAGAGAGATTCAAGTAGTCCAACTCCAGCCTAGAATTTCTACATGCAACAAGGGCACGATACACCGCGCAGGGCCAAAAGAAACTGTCATTATGTGTTTGATGATTATGGGCTCTAAGTAAGCTATGCTACAACGAAATAGAGAAAACGGTCGCCAGAAACTGAGGGCAAAAAACAGAGCAGCAGTATGCAAAGTACAGAAGTTCCGATAATTTCAACTTGTTTTCCGCCATGTTTTACTTGCTGGACACGCATAAAGAAAAACTCCAAAACAACTTCAAACGCAGTTTTCAAGGAACTCATTTTGTTCAAGGTTTTGTCTGGGATTTTTTCCCTTGTTTCGCCTCCCTATCAGTTTGCCTTTTTCAATGCAGTTAAGGAGTGGGTACCCACCATTAGACATTGAAGAACAAGGAGGGGCATTTGCATCGTGGTTCTCACCAGCGCCTTCACTGTCCACGCCGAAAGAATCTGCCAAAATCCCACGAAAGAAAACCATCAAGAAAAGGTGAAGAAATAACAGAACAGAGGAACAAAGAGAGACGAGCAAAACCCAACTGAGAGAGAGGCTACCGGAACCGAACAGCTCAGGGACCACCACAAAGCTACAAGAAAGAAAAGAGAGGAGGAGGAGGAGGAGGAGGAGGAGGTAGAAGAGCTTGGGCTTCTTCCTGCCACGCGACTCTTCATCATCGAAGATATGCGCTTCGCCTTCTCTCCATCGATGGAACCTCTGGCGTTGCACCATCTCTCTCGCACCAATGCCCGCAGATATTTTTGAAAAACCAGATTTTTTCCCCTGTTTCAGGCCTTCTGCTAAATGAACCCAACTGGGAATTGAGAGAAGTACGTAAATCCAGGAAGATTGGAAGCGAGTGCGCAGGGATTTTCTCAGGAAGAGAGGAGACACTGTTTTCTGAGGTTTAAGTGCATGCACTTTTTTTTTTTGGTGACTGAAACAGAAATTTCATTCAAACTAAGCAACAAGAGTTGGAAATGGTAAATGGGGAAATGGTTCTCTGTTCAAAGGTGGCAAGAGTCTTTCTGGGCGGTCAAATATGAATAGAGAGAGAGAGAGAGAGAGAGAGTCTAAAATGGGATAACTTCTACGTGAAAAGATACCATCTAAGATGACTAGCATCTCGTTTATTGGCTAATGGCATATCGGATGACACGAAAACGCATACGAGATCTCGGTGATCTGATAAGGTAATTACTCTTGCCATTAATGATCGAAGCTTTTGAAATCAGTGGTATGGATCAAGCCTCATAGGCCCAAGCTCGAATAATAATGCATCTCATGATCGACCTTCGGACAACTTTCCAGACGTTCGAGAATTACGGCATTCCACGTTAGGATCACAATGAATGGCGTATTGCTACAACGGTTCGAGACTGGGTTTTCGAGAATAACGCAAGCGGTGCCCTTTTCTTCTTCCCTTGGGCATGGATTCAAAGTTTATTCATGAAGAGGAGGAAGAGAGAGAGACAGTGTGTGTGTCCCGCCATTGACCGGATAGAGAACGTCTCCATCTTCCCCCTCTTCCCCCTCTCCTCCGACGTCTCTGTTTTCGGCCTGACCCGTGCTTATGTATGCTTATCCTGCCGTATGCATGGTCGTCACGTTCTCCTCCGGGCCTGAGTTTTCGGCCTCCGGCGGCTGACTGAGGCACTGTCCACTCTGTTTGGGAGATGCTATCATGGCTATGGGCGCAGAAGAACTCCCACGTCAGGCTTCCTGACGCTTCTCCTACATGATTTTTTCTAGGTACCAATTTCGAAACGCCAATTTGTCTCACGAGTTGGCGAAGCGTCATTTTACGTTTAAAAGTGCTAATTACTCAGCATCTCAAAGAATAAGAGATGACTCTGTTTCTTTATGCCATGGCTTCGAAGAGATCAATACTTGCTTATGTGAACCCTGATGCAGATTTGTTAATCAGATCAAAGGTCAGGATGCCTCGATCAAGCGCTCCCTAGTTCAGAGATACAGAAATTCTCGGGTCCTACGACTGTCTGAACCAGCAGGATTCCGCGACAGAGAATCACCCTTGAAAGGTCGCCAGAGCCCAACAGATTCCTTTGACGTGTAAATTCCCCCTCCGAGCTAACGAAGATTCCTAGCCCTGAACGGGCTCGTAGCTAGCAGACACGAGACCCAGATTGTGTCGCAAGGAGAGCTCACCCTTTGTATCGATCCTGGAACACACGGAGCGCCAATGGCAGCATATCTCATGTTAAGGACATCACAGCACACCTTATGGGGAAGCTCATCAATGGATCCAAAAAGAGGTATGGTGTCATGTTTTCTTTACTTAATCGTCTGCATTCAACAAATTCAGTAGAGTGTAAAATGCACAGGATGCGACTCCAAATTCTGACTGAAGAATGACGTGCAAATCGGTTCACATGGGTGTCCCCCACTAAAACTCGTGGTCTATGCAACAGCAGCAACCAAAGAAATTTGACAGAAGCTTGTTCGCCTGTCAGAGGCTCGACCGCATTCATTTACAATGGAGGATCAGCAATTGCAGCTAACGCAATGACACTTCGTAGACAATCACTAACAGCGGTTCAAATGTCCAGTTCAGACCAGTCTCGCAGGTATTCTCTTTGCAAGCCCACCAAGTAAGGTCAGTCAGAATCAAGATAATTAAACAACAATGTACGTTTACATCTCATTTTTGTCCATCTGAGTATCCACTTTCGTTCTTTTGGATAAGATATGAAAGACACAAGGAATGCTGAGACGCCTCCTCCAACCTCACCCATCATCGAAGACCGCAAAGTCCTGGGCATAGCTATATATGGCGGGTTCGATCACCTATTGCAGTGGTGTTTCGACCATCTGAGTGTCCGCTTTTGTTCTCTGGATAAGATATAAAAGACGCAAGAAATGCTGAGACGCCTCCTCCAGCCTCACCCATCATTGAAGACAACAAAGTGCGGGATATAGCGACATAAGGCGAAATTTTAGTGTCAGATCACATATTGCAGTGGTGTTTCCACTCGGAGCTGACCGTAAGTTCTGACGCGAGTGATTAGAAAATCGACCGACGAATGCAATAGAAGTTTTTTTGGGCTTTACACATTGCTCATGTACATATACATCGACCCAAGTTTCTTGAAATGAAAATCAGAATCTCCAGGCTAGTATTTCCAAACACAACTGCTCCTGTCTATCGTTCTCAGAATCTCTGACTGTCATTGAAGCCGTCGACATCATTTAACAGAGTTCGTGGAACATATCAGGTGCCTCTGCTGTTCGATGTATACAGCTTAGAATTCGGGATAAAGTGAAGCTCGACATTCATATTGTAAATTCTTTTGTGACCACTATCAGATGATACTAAAGGCTTAAACTCTTTAACGAAAGTGTGATTTTAATATTTAAATAGACACACATCACATGACGCCAACATGTTATCATCCAACTAAGGTTAGTTGATTTTGGCATTAATGACAATATCGCATGTGCATATGAACTTACATAACTAGCTTAGTTCAATAAAAGAAATACAATGCAATTTATGGTATCATCAATCACCTTTTGAAAACACTCTGACCAGCAACTTATATTTTGGGTTAATATCACGAAAAATTTCAAACTGGTATACTTATGATAAATTTACTTCAAATCTCTAAGCTGGTATACCTGTAACAATTTTACCCCGAATTATTTTTTTTACCACTAAAAACCCCACACTAGTACAACTATAACAATTTTACCCCGAATTAATTTTTTGATTGCCAAAAATCCCAAATTAGTACATCTATGATAAATTTAACCTTCGTTAGTTTCCATTAAATTTTGCTGTCAAATTGCTAAGTTTGACAACACGTGGTAGTTGACGGGTGTATCGGTTTGAGGTTTTACCTCTCTGTTTATCACAAGTTTACCAATCTGTGATTTTTCGTGATATTAATTCAATTTAACGAACACTAATGAATGGTAAATTTATTACAAATATACTAGTTTTGGGTTTTGGTTATCAAAAAATTAATTCGGAGTAAAATTATCAAAGGTTTACCAGTTTAGGGTTTTTAGTGGTTAAAAAAAATTAATTATGGGTAAAATTGTCATAAGTGTACTAGTGTAGGGTTTTTGTTGATCAAAAAAATAATTTTGGATAAATTTGTCAAGGATGTGCCAGTTTGAGATTTTTGGTAGTTGAAAGATTAGTTCAAGGTAAAATTGTCATATGTGTACCAATTTGGGGTTTTTTGGGGAAAATTCCAAAAATGAGCCCAAAATAGTCATTTTCTCAAATAAAGGTCAGAAGTAGACCTTGTCTCAAATAAGAGCACGAAGTGACCATATTAGTCTCAAATAAGGACCTATCATCATTGGCCAAAGGATATTTTCGTTTTTTACTTTTTTGAATTCTTTACTTTTCTTTCTTTCTTTTTTCCTTTTTTTGTTTTTTTTTTCCTTTTTTTTTCCTCTCTTCCCTCCCCCGGCCAACACCGGGCCTGGCAGAGGTCGTCGACCTTAGGCGGAGGCCGCCCTCTCCGGTGTCAGGCAAGGGCTGCCCTCTCCAAATTTGGCAAGGGCGACCCTTGCCCGACATGAGCTGAGCGGCCCTCGCCCGACACCGGTGAGGGCAGCTCTCGCCTGAGGCCAACGGAGATCGCCGGCCAAGCACAATGACGCTGGGAAAGGAAGAAGAAAAAAGAACAAAGAAAAAGGAAAAGAAAACGAAAGTAAAAAAAATCAAAAAAATATGCTTATAATTTTTTTTTTGGCTAAAATACCACTTCTCTGGTGACGGAATAGTCACCGGCTGGCCAAAGATCCTTATTTGAGACGATTTAACCACTTTAGACTATTATTTGAGACAACATCCATTTCAGGTCCATATTTAAGAAAATAACTTCACTTCGGGTCCCTTTTGGAAAATTTCCCGGTTTTTTGTGATATTAACCCTTATATTTTTCATAATTTGAAAGTGGATCACTTGCCCATTTGTTACCAATTTCAGCTTAATCTAGTTAAAGGATACAGCCAAGCATATAGCTGTTGCCTTACATTTACATTATCCTCTCGAACTTTACAAAGAAGAACAAGATTCCTGAAAACTCTCACAGCACTCTGCTCCAGAAACTGCTATTTTTGCCAAAAGATATCAAGAGCATAACTTCATGAAACTCAAAGGTCTGTTGTCAGGAAAACGCACATGAAAGGGGACCCGGAAATTTGTCATCCTAAAAGCTTTCAATCTTTTTAAAAAGAAAAATTTGGGAATTGGAAATTATTGAAAATGTACTCTGTAAACGTTAATGGTGAATCTGACAGAGGAAAACAAGTCGTCCCTCTCGATTGTAAGCATATGTTTATCTTAAACATGCCTTGGACTTGCATCAAGAAGTAAGAAATTGGCCCTTCGTTTTTGCCACTGAATTAAGAGATTGACCTTGAAAACTGAAATTGTAGATGAGAGTGTGCATTCAACTTCAGCCAAGAAAGTCGATGGAAAAAGTTGTAACACCAGTTTAAGGAATCAGAAGAGAACAGAGTATTTAGCAAGGCTTGGCCAACTTAGTAGTGCGATCGCAACTAATTCGACAGTCAAGGACCTCATTTCTATCCACTTTACACATAATAGCAAAAGATTCTTATTGAAACCTCGCTTACCATGTCTATCTCTACTACATTGCGATTGCGCAAAGACCAAAAAAAAGAACTTACTTTGGTGCATACCATGTACATGAAAAAGAAAAACTATGAATAAAATCTCCAACCTGTACAAAAGGACTTTCCTGGTTGCAATGTACAGCAATGAAATGTAACGACAAAAAATGGCAAAGAATATATGAACGACAAAGCTAATCAAGCGAAACCGTTGACTGGAACTTCAGCGGAAGATTGGCATGCCATGCCAGTTTATTTTCGAGAAGGAATAGTCGTAAGCTTTAAGCAGCCGCTTGCGGAATCTCCTCATGTCCAAGCTCACATTCTGGCCATCAAGATAGATCTTCTTAGTGTATTCCCATCCCTTGTCTGTCACACTCTTTGGATCCGTAAGGACCGGGTCGGCTTTATCGTATTCACTATACAATGAGCTCTCTGTAGGCAAAATCTCATACCCAATATACTTCAAACCAAGCTTTCTTGCAGGCTCACCATAATATGTATCGGCCGCCCAATCTGTCCCTAAAGGAACAACTTGGATGAACACAGAACCAGGCTTCATGAAGAGAAAATGGGTCATTGCAGCCCCGTGTACACCAATCATAACATCGCTCGAATTAAGCACGCAATAAATTTTCGCCAATTCAGTTGTTCTATTAGGCCTCAAAACTTCTACTTGGAACCCAATCTCCTCTGCCATTTTAATCAAGCAATCCTCGTTCAATAACGCCCTTGACCCACTGCGTGATAATATTACTAGCTTCGGTTTCTTCAGTCGGGGTTTCTGATCCTGTTTATTGATTTTCATCGATTGCACCCGTACTGGCCCTGAAGGTGACTGGTTCAGTTTCAGCTGCATCTCTCGCTCCTCGTCTTGTATTAAACCACTAATCCGCGGCCAGTAAGCACGGTCAAGTAAATGTCTGAAGTCGAGGATGCTCTTTTTCCCCTTCATCAGCAACGGATCCACAGTGAGCTCATCGTGGATTTTCAGACCAACAATGGCTTCAGGAAAGCAATGGGTTCTTTCATCTCTACTAAAGTCGATCGGCGGATAATTCGTGAGGTGAGAAAGGATGTTCCCGTACTTTGTAATCCACCAATTGTGATATTCAAGGATGACAAACACCACCTCCTTCTCGAAATGCTGCGAAGTAATGTACAGCGGTAGAATCCCATCATTAAATTCATGGTAGACGTTACCTGTGTAGCCTCCTGTCGAGAAGAACACCGCGGGTACATTATGCCAGACATCGCACCGATGGTGAGTGCCCGCAATGTCTTTCTTCACAACAAGGTCTAGCTCATCGATAGTTTCCATGGTAGTGCTCTCCCATTTTCGGGTATAGGGCCTTATCTTTTCGTGCTGGAGTTCCTCGTCATCGCTGTCTTCAGCTACTCCGAGAAAGCTCGAGAACAAGTCAACAAACCCACTCGTCTGTTTGGAACTATAAAGGAAGACTGAAGAAGAGGCAGAGTGTGTCCTCACATCCCCTTTCATGATGCACACATCAGTGCGGATGCCGCTTCTGTCACAGCATATGGTCCCTGCAAATTTTTGTGACAAAATGCTTAAATTCACAATTGGGAGAAGGCTAAGAGAGATTCAAGTAGTCCAGCCTAGAATTTAGTTACGCAATGAGGGCACAAGACACCATAACTAGCAAAAGAATAAGCCATAACTGATGAAATTTCTGGGATGATTATGTTCTCTGATTAAGCTATGTTTCAACCCAACAGAGGAACTGAGGGCAAAAAACAGAGAGCAGCAGTTTATTAAGTAGCGAAGTTCAGAAAACACAACTTGTTGTCCACCTTTTTTAGCTGCTAAACAAGCATACAGAAAAAACTCCGATGAACAAATACAAATGGATTTTGTTCAACATCTTGTATAATTTTTTTCTACTTCTTTTTTATTTGCCTTTTTAAGATGCAGAACAAGAGTGAGAACCCACCATTAGACATTGAAGAACAAGGAGGGGCATTTGCGTCGTAGTTCTCACGAGCGCCTTCACTGTCCACGCCGAAAGAATCTGCCAAAACCCACCAGATAGACCATCAAGAAAAGGTTGAAAGAAACAACAAAACAGAGCAAAATAAAAAGGAACAAAGACAAACAAGCAAAACCCAGAGAGAGAGAGTGAGAGAGAGAGAGAGAGCTTACACAAGAGAGAGAGGCTACTGGAACCTAACAGCTCAGGGACCAACAACACAAAGCCGCAAGACACAAGAGAGATAAGGAGGAGGTAGAAGAGCTTGGGCTTCTTCCTCTTGAAACCGGAGCTCCCGCAGTCAAGCACGACGAAGCCATGCTCTTCGTCGTCGAAGATATGGGCTTCGCCTTTCCTCCACTGATGGAGCCTCTGGTGGTGCACCATCTCTCTCGAATCCCCAGAAAGTTCGTTCACAAACACAAAACAAAACACCAAAAACAGATCTTTTCTTCTTGCCTGGCCTTGATGCACGAAGCGTCACGCTTTGAAACGATACGAACCCAACTGGGACTTGTGAGAAACACAAAAGGAAGGGATATTGAGAGCGACTGCAAAGGTATTTCCTCAAGAGGGGTTGTTTTCCACACAGAAAGGAAGAGAGAGAGGGAGGGTTGTATGCATAGGGGAGACACCGAGTCCTGCTTTTTGAGGTGCAAGGAAGATCCTTTCTTATATCTTCTCTCTTTTGTAGTGCTTGGAGAGAGAGGAAGGAGCAAGGGAAACAGCAAATGGGGGAAGCGCTTTTCTTTTCCTTCTGTTGAAAGGTGGCAGAGCCTTTTCAGGGCTGTCAAATACGAAGAGAGAGAGAGAGCGTGTGACGATATTGAGGCAAAGCGTCTGAACAGGGATTTATGTATATTGGCGCTGCACATCGCTCGTTCAGTCAAAAACCTTCTGCAATGGGAACAACTCCAAACCAAGCAGCTTCGTTTCGTCCATTAGTGATGTTCAGTATTCACAGTGGATAGAATGCGTGTGAGGTTTTCTGTGATTCTATGAGCTGATCTCCCCTTGTGTAAGGTGTCCAAGCTTATTGAAATTAGAAATAATTTTCAAATGTCTGTGATGTATTACAATATGTCATGGACGAATTATGGAAGGTCGCGTGCATGGTTACGATCGCGTCGACATCTATACATGTCGTTCGGGGAATCGTACACCGGGGCCTTTTTTCTTCGTTTTCCTATAGAGCACAAGATAATGTTGTGTAATTTATAAAATGGAAAATATCACCAAAAAATCCCAAACTATATCACTTATGATAAATTTACCCTAAACTTTTTTTTGTGATACGAAAAATTCCAAAGTATACCACTTGTGACACATTTACTTCACAATACTTTTGCTCAAGGGCATTTTCGTCTTTTTTCTTCTTTTTTTCTTTTTTTCTTTCTTTTCTTTTCCCTCCGCCATGCTGCTGGCGGAGGGAAGTCGGCGAGGGCGACCCTTACCGGCATCAGGCAAGGGCTGCTTACCGGCATTGGGCGAGGGCGAGCGAGGGCCGCCAACGAGCAACCCTCGCCCGCCCAGGCGAGGGTTGCCCTCACTGGCTTCCCTCCGCCATGACCGGCAGAGAGAAGAGAGAAGAAAAAAAAACATAAAAAAGAAAAAGACGAAAATATTCTTAAAAAAAGTATTGTGGAATAAATGTGTCACAAGTGGTATAGTTTGAAATTTTTTATATCGTAAAAAAAAATTAGGATATAAATGATGGGACTGTTCTCGAGGCATGGACTGGATTCGAAGTTCATTCAAAGTTTGGGGGGGGGGGAGGAGAATGTCCCAAACCGGTCAATGGCGTGTGAAGGAGAAGTGCAGACTCGGTGTATTTGGGTTGGCTCCGCCCTTTGACGAACTCTTTAGTTCGGTCCTCGACGCGCTCTTTTCCCCTCTTTTTACTCAACCATTTTTCTTTTATCTTATCACTCATCGATTTTGATTAAAATATACTTATGAGGGCTAGAAATATAGTTATTACTTTTGCATTTTCTCCTTTCACTTTTTCTAGCTTTTGAAGTTGTTTTTAGCTGCTAAAGATGGTTAAGCTTTGGTTTTCTTTATATTTTCAAGTTTAACTCTCCAGTTCAGGCGGCCCAGTCATCTTTTTTTCGCTCGTTAACTGTAATCTCACATTGCTTATGATGTCACCGTTATGCATGTAATCTCTATCTATCGAAAAGCCTAAGTTTTTAGATTAGATATTCTCTAACATGATATCAGAAAATACGGGATTAAAAATTCAATTCTTGACGTCCCGCATTGCTTAAATGACATGGTTATAACGTGCTTAAATGGACATTTTAACACTGTCCTCATTGGTAATGGATGTTTTTGGGGAAGCTAAGAAGCTTTGGATGTAATAATAATCCGAGCGAAAAGCAGACTCGGTGTATTTGGGTTGGCTCCGCCCTTTGACGAACTCTTTAGTTCGGTCCTCGACGCGCTCTTTTCCCCTCTTTTTACTCAACCATTTTTCTTTTATCTTATCACTCATCGATTTTGATTAAAATATACTTATGAGGGCTAGAAATATAGTTATTACTTTTGCATTTTCTCCTTTCACTTTTTCTAGCTTTTGAAGTTGTTTTTAGCTGCTAAAGATGGTTAAGCTTTGGTTTTCTTTATATTTTCAAGTTTAACTCTCCAGTTCAGGCGGCCCAGTCATCTTTTTTTCGCTCGTTAACTGTAATCTCACATTGCTTATGATGTCACCGTTATGCATGTAATCTCTATCTATCGAAAAGCCTAAGTTTTTAGATTAGATATTCTCTAACATGATATCAGAAAATACGGGATTAAAAATTCAATTCTTGACGTCCCGCATTGCTTAAATGACATGGTTATAACGTGCTTAAATGGACATTTTAACACTGTCCTCATTGGTAATGGATGTTTTTGGGGAAGCTAAGAAGCTTTGGATGTAATAATAATCCGAGCGAAAAGCAGTTTTGCTCTCTGGACCTAACTTTTGGGCAGCTCATGTTAGGAAAGCAAGTCGGACAAAACACGTCCGCGACAGCTGGTATTATTCATCCAGCAACTTTTGTCGCGTTAGCTTCTCTACACGGTAAATCCAGCATCATGGAATAAGATGCCCCTCACGAAAGGGAAAGTCGGCTCGATTCCTTTCGTCACGAGTTGACGTGAAGCATCGGAACTCGCCAAGTTTCGCGCTTATTCACGATCAAGCCACCATGTTTATCAGGAAAAGCGTCGAGTGATTCTTTGGATTAGTAACGCGTGTGGAATTCACGACGCTTTGATGTTAATTTACGACAGAACATGCAAAAGCTTCTACGTGCTTTTCGGTATGTGCTGCTGCGTTGGCTTCTGCATCGTTCGTACGAATCAGAGTCTCCTTTTATCGACAATGGTTAAGTCCCTAAAAGGGGACGGAAAAAAGCACGAACGCATGTGATTTACTTATTTTCGATTGCTTATTAACACAAACCACTGAGACCCATATGTCCTAAAGACTTTAATCGGCATGGAAGAGTTCACGGGGTGTAGTGCAACTGGTGGTACTCCTTTGATCCCACCCACTTAATGCGAGTTTGAATTTTTCAATTTGCGTCACATCTCTAGATCAAAGGTTCAGGTTTCACGGAACCTGAAATCGCTCGTCCCTAAAAGTAAGGTTTGCTAGTAGAAATTGACCGGTGCAAGTCAAGACGGTGCGAGTTCCCTCGCGATCATGAGCACGAAATTTCTTCTTTTGTATTTTTTTTTTCGAAAGCGCGAGCAGGGGCTTGGCCGCCGAGAACGATTAATTAACCATTTCCTTTCATTTTCTGAAAAAACTGGCGACCAATTCGAACCCCGCAAGCGGCCGGCGGGCTACAGCACGGCTCGACGCCCGCCCGAAATTGACAGGCGGCGCAATGATCGCGATCGCGACGTATGCTTGCGTTCGCAATAAATTTTGATTTCGATGCGTGTTGACTTTAGGTGCAACCGAAACGTAATTGGCCCCTTTTTTTTTATTTTTCAAGACTCCAATTATTGCAATAATATCGAGATGTCCCTTTTCGATTCGGCGTACTGAAAACACCTACCGTAATTAATTAATACCACACATCATACCCGAGAAACAAATAATTTTTATTTTGCCAGGATTCTTGAAAGACACTTCTAACAGATACCCTCTTTATACGTCGGTTTATGAGCGCGTGAATACTTTAAACTAGGATAAATCGCGATTTTCGAGTCTAATACGCGCGTATCCTCCCCTGTTATTATTTTTCTTGGTGAGGAAGTGCGTTGAATTTTGACAATTCTCTGTGAAAGGAACTTTTGGCGCACGGTCCGCAGCCTGATTGCTAGAACATTCGGCTATTTAATCATGTTCCATTTTCTGGATGTTGAATATACATTTTGTTTGTCTCTCGGAAATACGTTCGCAGAGATCGTTCTTTTTTATTTGACATTTTCGGTTCCGCCCGTGACTTTGCATTTTCGTTGTGCGGTGACTTTTGGACGAAGCACTATACTGTAAAATTACGCTTTTCGACTCTACGATTAGGCTTTTATACTATAATTAAAAAAAAATCACAAAGCGCATGAAAGAAATGAGAATATACCATGCGGTTTTCCATTTTAGAAATGTTCAAAAGGAAATTTACATGCATGATTCCCGCGCTCTTATTTTTTAATTTCTATAATCTTTTCGGTGGTTATCATCTTGGTTTTGACAACGTTAATGGCCAACAGTACATTATAGTCCAAATTGATTAATTAAATAATTAATACTTTACCCCCCGATTGCTCTTCTTGCCAAATTATTGTCGCCATACTCATTTATATTTCTGACCAAAAAAAAAATACTCATTTATAAGCATGCGAAAAATTGCTTTTCCCACCAGCAAAAGTTAACTTTTTTTAACTTAGGATAGGCTTGGATTTAGTAAACTGGACCTTATCACGGTATACAAAATAATGGCACGTGTCATTGCGCGGTAACCCATGTTAATCTGATGTAAGTTATCATGTACATTTATACGACGGAACAAGATATGGTGTTGCGGTACACGTTATCAGAAACATAACCGACCAAGGTATATTACAAAAAGGAGTAGTTCTCTACACAGTCCAAAAGCCACAGGCCAAAAAAAAAATGTATCCAACTCGCTCAGAGTAGCGACATCAATGCAATTTCTTCGAACGGTCGAGGTACTAGATATTATTTCCCATGTCTCGATCGAAGTCAATATCATTAAGGAAAATGCACGAATTCGCAACTAATTTAGAAAAGTCCCGACTCTCTTGTCTACACGTAACTATTTAAGTCAGTCATTAATCCACATCGCTTGAAATGCACCCAAGAACGCGCTAAGATTGGTTGATTTTATCGCGCGAAGAATGATATTCTTCGAATTTTTTTGCAACGGACAAAAAGAGGCAGCATCGGGACAAGCGATTATATAAATAAATAAGCACACAAATATGTGGCAATTCTCGAAGAAATTGGCATCATGCATGCAAAGTCCAGCATTTTTTGCGTGGGAATGACAAAAAGCATTTCACATGGGCATGGTTGCGACATATTTAATTTGACTTAAGTACCGCGTTCATTGGATGGTGAAATCTTGTAATTCGCATGCTTCACGCCAATCGATGATGCCAATTGAATTCGTCCCCACCCTTCAAGAATTGCTTTAATCTTCAATTTAATTAACCAAATAATCGATTTACATTTTGTTTTTATTAAGCCTTTCTCTTTCGAATACGAAAGATCATACATATCACGAATTTCCTCCATCATCATATATATCTTCCGTGTGATATATGTGCTATCCTAGTTGTTACAAGTTGCCCTAGAGCACTAATTAAATTTACCAAAAGAAGAAGAAGAAAAATCTCTTTTCGAGACGCTTTGAAAATTGGAAAAGTACATGATGTAGAAGATTAATTACTGGAAATGGGCGATTTTATATTTTCAAAGTACGTCAGCGAAACTCGATAGGTGCTCTAGAGACACCTTAAATATCTCACAAAAAAAAAATTGCACACACACGCATGACACATAAAATCAAGTTATTAGATTGACTATGTGTCGTGCAAGGTTGCTCAATCTCGAGATACACGGTCAATGACGATGTACGAGGACATCTTAACCTAGGCTCCGTTATTTCGCGTAAAATAATCGGTTTGGAAAATATTTACTTAAAAACAATTGCTTGTATTTCTTGAAATAACTAATCAATAAAAAATATTTTCATTATCGACAACAGTTGATATATATATATACACAAATGATGAATGTTTTTTATTCATTCATTTGTATAGGCAATACAAGCAATTATTTTTAGGAAAATATTTTTCAGAACATTCATTTTTCGCAAAACAAACAGGCCCCTAGTTTTGCCCTATTTGCTATAAATGAAGCGAACTATTTGTACGCACTAGATGAAAAATATTGCATATTTATAAAAGTCAGGAATATCAATTTGTTTAAGTAAGAATGAAGGATTCCGTGCTAACTTTTAATATATAATTTTTCTAAGTGGACAAAATGAATCTAGACAATTGCAAGAGCCTAGCAAAATAATGTGGAGTGAAGCAGCATCCACATCCCTAGATCTATCTTCAAACTTTTCTTATTCACTTCTTTATTCTATTCTATTTTAATTCTTGACTTTAGCAATAGCCCGTGCAATTCGTCACGTTAAAAAAAGCTAAACTCTTTCCACCACGAGAATGTCTCCCTTTCAAGCTTAGCCTTAATAGTAATAATAATAATAATATTATTATTATTATTATTATTATTATTATTAATGGAACCTAGAATTTCTTATGGTTGAAGTGTCCACAGCCGAAGGCCACTGTATTTGATCGAGTGATATGCTTACGTAGTGTTGTGATGGTCCAAACTATATAATAAAGCTCTGACCGGAGAATATATTATATTTTGGGAATATTGATGTTACGCGATTTAGTTGGAATTAGTAAAAACCGATTTAAACATGTAAAAAAAAGGGGGGTGACGGTGAAAAATCAACATCATCCCATCGGAATTCTGACCATACGTATGTTAGGAAAAAAATATAATTAAAGAAATTAAAATTAAGTTGGAGAAGGAACATTTTTTTTTTGTTTTTTTGGTCGTAGGAGAAGGAACATTGGAGGGTGGGTTCAGCCACCTGTTTAGACTTTTGATTATCGTGAATGGACAGCTTAGCCTGTCATTGAACACGGTTGGAACGGGCTAATCGCCATCAGCTTTTTCTGCAATTCATTGATTAGTTTAATTAAATGTTAATAAATTATGTCCAAGATTTCAAACGAATCCCCCAGTGGGAAAAGAAGAAGCCGGAGTTCTCGTCAGCTATTTCTAGAGGAGGCGACAGCAAGTGAATGGGACTGGTCATCCAAGTAATGAAATAGCGATTAAGATCACGTTTATCTTATGAAAAATAAATAATTTGAAAACGATCGCTTATTCGTCTATAGAAATGTATGAATGAAAAATATTTTTATCATTCACGAAAATATTTGAACATAATTCTCATGGGTAATGAAAATATTTTTTATTGATTAATCAATTTAAGCGATACGAGCGGATAATTTTTTTAAAAAAATATTTTCCTAATTATTCATTTTTCATAAAACAAATGGAGCATAAATTAACAAAACAATTGCATGATATATACTAAGCTGTGCCGGTTCGAAATAAGTCTGAATGATTTTGGGAATTTGCAAAATCAAGATTATAGACCCCATTAACCTCAAACGAATTCTCGAAGCGAGTTTTAGCGAGCCGGAAAACATTAGCCCATTTGGAAAAACCAAGCACACTCTGAATCTTTCGATTTTTAACTCCCGTGAACTCCAATCCATGACACCTTTCTTCAATTGAGTATTGCAGAATCTAACAAGTCCAGACAAGGACGTTCAATATAAGCAGTACAAAACCTCATTAACGAGTGTCGAGCATACTTCGCAGGAATATTCTGAATCCGAAAACGCTGAATATCCCTATCACGAGAAAGACAGACGTACTAAGAATTTGTAAACATACTCTAAAATGACTTCTCAACAAGTGCCTACAGGTGTTGTTTGACAAAATCCCATAACAAATAAAGAAGAAACAGGGCTAGTGTTCGTCTTGGAACTTCTCTCTATAGAGATTAACTTGAACGACGAGATACCATTGAATTCTCAAAGGCGACAACTGAGAAAGGGTCGCCTTGGGTAGTTCATGGGCGACATCGCATTTCGTGGAGCTTTCGCAGGATTTGACCGTTGCACGAAAATCTCGAGATACCCTTTTTGGCTCCATCCGAAGGACCCGACCCGACTCATCTGAATCGGACCCCCCCGGGGGCCCCGAGGGGCCAGATTCAGTCACGTGCGCATGGCGCGTGCATCTGGCCAGGCTAGGCAACCTTGGATTCCATTGCTACATATACACATACGTATGTAAAGGCCACTGATAAGAGGGATAAAGCTATGTGTCTTCAATTTCTTGACCTTTTCGATTAAAATTTATTGGTAAATGCGAATTCACCAGCCCGTAGAACCCTGCACATCGATCCCGCCATGATTGTGGCGGGTAAAATCCACAATTCGTGAATTTCGGCGAGAGATGGAACTTGGGCACACAGGATGGGACACGAACAAATCCACGGACTCTTCACCGCAACCCGTCGTTCAACAAGACCTATTCTCTCTCTATGGCTGCGGGCTTGACGTAATCTCGGACTTTTTTGGCACAAATCTTGTCACTAGGACATGCTCCTCAAATTAGAGCCGCGTGCTCTAGATCAATGTCAAGCAAGACAAATTACACGATGGGTCAATTTCAATCCTCGTGGTCCGTGATGGTGTGGATATGCGGATCTATACGAACATTTTACCGCTTCCCAATAATCCAATCAATGGCAGTTCCTCATTCAAAATGATGTTGTACCAAGGTCCCAAGGGAATCCGAACATTCCCGTGGTTAATCCACAACCAATGGTTGATGAGTAACGAGTTTAGAAGTCGACACCATCTGTCTATAAATTCTTCATGTCTCCATTGCCGTGAACTTGAGAAATTGTCTAATCAATCTTAATTTTATTGTACAAATGCCGGTTAAGTCCGAAACTTTTTCATTTTGAAAATTTCGTCATAAATTTTCGTGCAAAATTCCAATGTAGCCCTTTTGATCTATTTTTTCTCGGAAATTGCTAATTGTCCTATATTACGTAACGTCACGTTAGCAATTGGCTAGCTTGCGTAACAATAGGATAATTCTCCCTCCAGAGAGCAGCTCCTTCATCCCCTATCCAATGGAATTTCGCATACTAATTGATAAAATTAAAAAAATTTAAAACTAAGTTGGCATCCGTATATCCTCACATGTTGTGCGCGGCTGCCTCGGATGTGCTTACTCATGGAGTCAAGAACAAGTCAAAAAGCAAAGTGGACAAGACTCGACAAAGATAGCATTTATCACGGGATGACTTCAGAGCCGCCCCCCACTTTAAGGGACATGTGATCCGCAGGCCTGATCCCATTTGGACGCTGTCCCTTTGATTTTGGCCCCGCCCTTCGCTCGGACGCGAGCTAGATCGCCCTTGATTCGTGGCTCTCTGCTTCTGCTTTTTCCGACTCGATTAACACCTTCGATCGGTTGGTCTCGATGTCCCGAATTTCATGGGCTCGAAGCTCGTGCTTAATCAAGTGGTGAATGAACCCGTGGACGGCGCCCCGTTCTACGAATCGAGCGAAGCACGTTCATTCATTCGCAGCTCCCCCAAAGCTCAAACGTGCTTGTCGACTGGGCGATGCCCGTCTTCTTTCGACCACTTCCGCAAAAGCTTTGCTTCCGCATCGCCGTGCGTCTCTGCAACAATCACGGGCTCCTTGGGATCTGCAGATTTTCGCCAAGAGATCTAATTGAAGCGACGCATGAGATGTATACGAGTGACGAGCATCCTTTTTGTTCCAAGTCTGTGAAAAGAACTCGGAAGAGAAGAGGAGCAGCAATAGCATGCGACCGTGCACGTCAATTAAAAGGAGGAATTCCGTATTCGACCTCACCATATCTTGTCGTACCGAAAGAAATAACAGGATAAGTATAAAAATGGGATGTTGAATTTCGGCCACCGATTAATCGAGAATTTAAGATTTACTTTGGTCGATTAAGAACCCGAGTTTTTCAGGTAGTTCACAATCAGGTTTTTATGTTAGCTTGGTTTGAACGTCGAGTTTCGTTTTACCACCTATAAGTTTGGATGAGCTCCCAAAATGGGAATGATCTGTTCTCTCGACACTGAATTGAACCAACCTCGCAAGCACCGTCATTCCTCGAACCTAATTAAAAGCCGAAATTGACATGTGGCTTCTCTGGGAATGCTATATGGTCTCGAGTCCTAGAGCTCCGCTTGTTTCGCGAAAATTGAATGATTTGAAAATTATTTTCCTAAAAATAATCGCTCTTATTACTTATAAAAATACGTAAAAAATAATAATTTCATCGTCCATGAAAATGTATACACATAAATTATTGTTAATAATGAGTATATTTTTTTATTGACTAATTATTCCAAGCGATACGTGCGATCATTTTTTGGAAAATCTTTTCCAAATTGTACACTTTTCGGCGAAACGAATGGGGCCCTAAAGTAAACAATACGGGCAGTGCAATTGCAAAGAAATCTCTCACTATAAAATTTGCCTTCGCGGACCATTATAAGGTCTTAAATTTTCAGGCTGGAGGCACATCTCAATACGACCATCCCAAAGCTAAAGCCCAAATGCCGCCTTGAAATGGTTCATCTTGTTGTACCAACTGCCAAGCTGGCCCAAGTTCTATCTGTGCAGCTATTATTACAAGGCGCTTTGTTGGGCTCTTGTTCGGTACTTTAAAGCCCGCGCGGGGTGGCTCGTAACAGACAAGACCGCTTGTTTCCACAGTGTCTATACGAAAATTGAATTTTCTGATTTTCGTTGTAACGTAGCAGCTTGACATGAGCTGCAGCGATGGATATACCTTCCAATAACCTAGTGGGGTTTTTTTTTTTTGTTTAAATAAATTTCTTAAGCCTAGTCAACTCGATCTATTTGGTTTGTGTTCGGCACGAGAGAGAATGCATGCGGGTTTTTAGGTCGATCCCTTTGATGGTTTGATCAACATCACCGTCGATGCAATCTGTGCGAGCGTGTGGGGGCGGGGGACATAATTTGCTGCGAGGCGGTTTCCGGGGCTGAGGCGACATTGAAATTAATGTCACGACGCTCGCTTTGGTGGGCCATGATCGTAGGACCGTGCCATAAATAATACGACGGTTCCAAATTCGTTTCTCTTTGTGAACTCACCGTATCCGCATAACACAATACAACCAATCAAGTAACTCGCAAAATACGCGTATTCGATTCACTACCAAACAAGAGGCGGCATATAGAGATAATCCCATCCCCGTCCCGTTTACATCCCGCCCTAATCCCGTGTAATTTCGCAACCGCGCGCGACGGAATCCGTACTTCTCACGATCAAAACGATCGGTGGAGGACGGGGCCCACGGGAACTGCTATCCCTATCCAGGAACAGGAGCACGACCCCGACCCGGACGGACGGAGTCCGCCACTATCCTCGTCGCCAAACACCGTCCTTGTCCAACGCACCCGAGCGCCGGGAGCACAGCGAGACCGTCCCGAGCCCGAGTCAACACCTCTATAAATACCCACCCACCCCTCTCGCCACTTCATAACCCCCCCCCCCCTCCTTCCTCCCTTCCTCCGCTTCAGCTTCCGTTACGTCGCGCTGCAGATCTCGCTGCTGCGTCTCTCGCCTCGTCGCCCCGCCGAAAGGTTGAGAACGGTCGTCGGAACGTGAGCTCCACGAAACCCTCCGGACGATCGGACGGCGGAGCCCGATTCGGTACCTCCTCCTTCCCCCGGGGGCTCCGAACGATGTCCGATGCGTTCTGCACCGACTGCAAGCGGCAGACGGAGGTGGTGTTTGACCACTCGGCCGGGGACATGGTGTGCTCCGAGTGCGGCCTCGTGCTCGAGTCGCACTCCATCGACGAGACCTCCGAGTGGAGGACCTTCGCCAACGAATCGGGCGACAATGACCCCGTCCGTGTCGGCGGGCCCACGAACCCGCTCCTCACCGACGGCGGGCTCTCCACCGTGATCGCGAAGCCGAACGGGACGTCCGGGGAGTTCCTCTCGTCGTCGCTGGGCCGGTGGCAGAACCGCGGCTCGAATCCGGATCGCGGCCTCATCCTCGCTTTCAAGACCATCGCCACGATGTCCGACAGGTGAGAGCCCCTCTCTTCTCGCGCGGCGGGAGCTCGAGCGCTAGCCGTTTCCCGTGTGGGAGAAGGGCTCTGGTTTTGGAGATGATTGCGAACTGCGGGAAAATGAGGGGTTGTGCAACCTGAATTGTACATGGTTTTCTTGTCCATATTCCTGGTAGATTTAGCTTGAAGCGTGGGCGACGGATCGGACTTTCTTAGTTATTCGATGGCTGTAGCTTTTTCGCCTGTTTGCATCTATTCGAGTATAAATATCTCAACTCACTCAAGTATTTTGGAAACGAGGGCTGGAAATGCTTTTGACATCACAAGATGTAGGAATTCGCTGTGTGATCGATATGAATTGATTTAACTGGGATTAAGATACTTTGGGATTGCTGTTGCAGCTTACTTTGTGGCGAGTGATCTAGGTTAAGGGCTTTTGATTGCTGAAACACGATTATGTAAGTGAGAGTTAGCCAAAGAGGGGAACGGGGTTGGACCTTGATTTGATTTGGTTAGTTATATCCGAGTGGTTTCTCTATCATTTTGATCATGACATAGAAATGTGACCGTGTTATATCGGATTAGGATCTTCGTTATTTTATAGATGATGACTACATGTTCTGGATCTCTACTTGGTAGTTGATAGTTATTATGCTGTGAAGCGAATTGCTTTTGAGTTTGACAAACATTTACTGAGAATGAGTTTGTTCTTTTCTTGCTATCACCACTGCGGTAAATTTTAGTTGTACTCGCCATAAAGAAGAATCTAAACTGCATAACACGGTTCAAACTCACGATTTATTTTCCTATTAATGTCCCTTACATTGCTTATTTGCTTTCAGGTTGGGCCTTGTTGCAACCATCAAGGTATGCTATCATTCCTTATAATTTTTTTTGGGGTCATTCATTCTGTATCATGTCTATGGGTCTATTATCCTGATTTGTAATATTGTTCACTATGTCAAAAGTATAAGTCATGGCTTTCATCCACTTACTAACGCTAATGTGATCTTCCCTTGAGATGGATTCTTGATTGTATCATTCTATAACCTATCAGCAATAGATAGCATATGCACACATCCAGCTAGAGTACTAGAGGAACTCGGTTGTTTTCTGCCAACCTATGTGAAAGAGTCCTTGTAGCTATGTATGCTCATATGCTTCTTGCAGACGCTTTTGCCTTTAATTTCTTTAGTTTTATGTGATATGCATTGGTGAAATAATGGTACTTGGGCTTTTTATAAAGCAAAGACTTTTCCTTGAACACAAACAACAGGTCCTCTTTTGTACAGGAAACAGCAAATTTAGAACTTAAATGCATAGTTGCATTATATGCTGCTGGTAGTTATGGCATGAAATATTGAAATAATGTCCTGTAAGATGTAATGGGAAGTACATTAGCATTCTCATTTGTTTTTGGGAAGAGGCAATTGCTCTTCTGAAGTTTAATCACATACCATTTTGTACATTCTGTATGATCGTTCTCTGGTATTTGCTAGTGACACAATAGATGGAAATTATTGGAACTCATGATTAAGAAGGATTGGTTTTTTGAATTGACAGAACTACATACGATATTTAGAAGAATTTTGTCAATCATTAAATTGACATAAGCAGAGCTTTAAAAGACACCCTGATTGGGACTGTGATTGTGTATTGACTGTGAGGCAATGAGTAAATTTATTGGTTGTAAGAAGCACAAGTGGATTTTGCAATTTTTTAATGTCGACATGCGGATATTGTGACAAATATTCCAGAAGCACTTTTCTTGGTAAAAGGCGTTTCGGCCTCTCATTCTTGGTTCCTTAGGCACAACTGGATCTTGCAATTTTTTAATATCAACTTGTGGAAAGCCTGACAAATATTCCAGAAGCACTTTTCTTTTAAAAAGGTGTTTCAGCTTGTCATTCTTGGTTCCTTAGTGTTGGATTGATGAGCAATATATATATAAGTCAATCGAGTTATATCTCATCTTTCTTTCATAATGGATAGCAGCCGCATGGTTAATCCTACATGCGGGAGATGAGACTGTTGACACTTCTTTCTCGACCTTTTTGTTAGCTCTCTGATTTTCTATTGTGAAGGATTTACTGCATGTGGATACTCTATGACTACTACCTGGGCATTTTTATTTATCCAACAATAGAGTGCTTTGAATGAGATTGTTTAGCTTTTACTTTTTCACACTCTTCTTCTTCGTTGTTGGGAGTGGCACTCCTTCCTTTCAGTCCTTATTGTTCAAGTGTCACTCTGTGTTTATTTACTGAAGATCTCTTTGCAATTTGCTGTACCCATTTGCAGTGATTGACTTGTCCTGCATCTATTTTTTATGGACTTACCTTTGTTTATCAATTACTTAGTAATCCTTTGTTAATGGTGTATGTTGTAAGTTCTGATGTAAGTAAGGACATGTATAGACTTTGGAACATTCTCTTACCGTTCATGTGTGTATCTCTTTTGTATGGAAGTATATTTTCTGCTGATCCATATTTGACAAGCCAATTTTTCTCGAAATGAAGGATCGGGCAAATGAGATATTCAAAAAAGTAGAAGATCAAAAGTCTAGTAGAGGAAGAAATCAAGATGCTCTGTTGGCTGCTTGCCTTTACATTGCTTGTCGACAAGAAGACAAGCCACGCACTGTAAAGGGTATGGCTTAATTCTTCTAATATCCGGAAGCTTCCTGTTGATATAGCCCTCCCATGTGTCCGTGTCCCTGAATCTGATTTTCCACTAGAAATTTGCTCTGTCGCCAATGGAGCCACAAAAAAGGAAATAGGCCGGGCAAAAGAGTACATTGTGAAGCAACTGGGTTTAGAGAAGGGACAGTCGGTAGAAATGGGAGCAATACATGCTGCAGATTTCATGGTAAAATCCCTCCTTATCCTTCTTTCCGATTTTCCATCTTGATCTGCATGATCTCGCTCCCACTCTTTCTCTCTCTCACTCTCTTGCGGTCTCTGACACTGAGATTAATTTGATTTTTAAGAGGCGTTTTTGTTCCAATGTTGGGATGAACAACCAAGCTGTTAAAGCTGCTCAAGAATCTGTGCAGAAGTCAGAAGAGTTTGACATAAGGTACTACTCGTTATTTTCCAGCTCATCGCACAAGTTGCCCTTTTTTCAGAAGAACTCATGCATCCACTATCCTACACGTGGAGACATTTGCAGAATTAATAATGATGATCTGATAATCATTCTGAGAAGAATAATACAATGCAGACTGTTTTTCATAGGAAGTATAAAAGAAAACAAAACCGTATCATAGGGAATTCAAAAGAACAATGGAAAAGTAATAACAAACTCTTATAAACACTGTTGTTGCTGCCACAAAAATGACCGGTCAT
Source organism: Syzygium syzygioides (assembly GCA_031216285.1). Classification (NCBI taxonomy): domain Eukaryota; kingdom Viridiplantae; phylum Streptophyta; class Magnoliopsida; order Myrtales; family Myrtaceae; genus Syzygium; species Syzygium syzygioides. Next base: position 24,221,564 of record CM062242.1, on the reverse strand, counting down.
GTAATTATTCTTTTGGATTGGATCCTTAGTGGTAGAAATTTGGGTGTTTTAACGGTGGAACATGAGCACAATATCATGGCTCCTAAGGATATAGGAGTCTACACCATTAAAGGGTAATGGTGCTTTGCTCTGGTTTGTCTTGTCACCCTAACTAAATGGGGACTTGAGAAACATTGACAGCTGTTATCAGGATTACCATTTTGGCTAGTGGCTACCTGATTATCATTTTAGCAGGGTCCTCAATGTGGGCCTGCTGTGTATAAGGATTACTTTCCAAGTTTTGTTCAAACTTATGCTTTACTGTTTTTCCCTTTTCTAGTGCTGAATCTATTCTCCTTTCTGTTTTTGTCCCCTGATTTGCAGGAGGAGCCCCATATCTATTGCAGCAGCTGTTATTTACATTATTACTCAGCTCTCCGATGAGAAGAAGCCTCTCCGAGGTTTTAATTTCTCCAACCCTATTTGGTCCAAACAACTAAACACATGTTTTCAAAATCTTATTTGTTCATGGATACATTGTGAAGTTTGATCTTGAAAAGTGGTTATTTACTTAATGAATCCGGTTTCACAATCTTAATTGTTCATGGATACATCGTGAAGTTGGATCTGGACAAGTGGTTATTTACTTAATAAATCCTGTCAAATAAGCTAACCGGATAATACAAACTTATTATGCTGGAGAAAGTTAAGTGATGGTTTTCGGTATTCAATTATCAAGGTGCATATAGAAATGCCACCTGAAAGAGCACGCCCATATAAATAACCGAATGTTTATGCAGACATATCACTTGCCACTGGAGTCGCTGAGGGGACAATTAGGAACTCCTACAAGGATCTGTATCCTCACATTTCCAAGATAATACCAAGCTGGTACGCCAAGGAAGAGGATCTAAAGAGTCTCTGCAGTCCTTGAGTGTTTATAGTTATACAAACGGAATGAACATTAGATAACTTTCAGTCAGTTTTGGAAATCTGAACGATCTCGAATTTGTAATTCTTGTCATAAAGAATATGGTGGTTCTTAATTCTTTCACTCTATATTATCGCAAGATATATTGAAAACTTTCTAATTCAAATGTCGAAAGGCTGCGTTCAAGAAGTCTTTTTTGGCCCTCGACTACAGAATACATGTGACAGCAAGCTCTCTCTCTCTCTCTCTCTCTATATATATATATGTGTGTGTGTGTCTCTCTCTCTATATATATGTGTGTGTGTGTTTAGGTCATCTGGGTGACAATTCCATGGATGGGACTACTGAAAGGTAGACCTGTGATAGGGTTATACGCTCGTATATGGTTATAGGCTCATATATGATAAGCTGAGTTGTTATATAAGTTATTTACATTCAGTAAATTGATTATAAATGAGATTAAACATCATGTGTTTTAAACGGGTCATGAATGAGCCACAAATGTCATAAATGGGTTTATAATTAACATAGACTCAATTCATCTTCATGACTTTCTTTTCATTTTCTTTTGCTCTCATTCAATTTTGCACTGAACTCACTCATTATGTATTCTCACTTCAATTTAATGAGTTTTCGTAAATTAAATTATGAGTTAAGTTTGGATTGATCGGATATGAATTACTAGATTTATATAATATAAAAATATGTTAAAACTCGTTAAATGAATTTATTTGAGTCAGACCATACTGTATCTTATCCGAGTTACCTATTTATTTGATGGGCCTACTAGAAGGTGAAATGAAGTTTCAAATCGAGGTGACACCTGTCTTATATTTGGACCACGGTCCATGAATTATTCCGGATGTCGGTTCGTCTCCATGTTGGATGTGGCCGTCCCAATGGACCGCTTTTCCTTCTGGTCACGTTTCATCTCTGTTCCATTTTCTTCTCCTCAGTTGTCTCTGTCCTAGAATTCGGCCGCCTCTCTTCCCCACTAGCGAGACAACATTTTTAGGGGCAGCCTAGATAGGTTCCATGAGTCCACACACGTGTACCTATGTTGTTAACACTGTACTATTAGCGGCGATCGTGATCCATAGCTACCGTGGGCGTTCTGACTCTGCAGTGCATAAGTCCAAGAGGGACGGCCGCTTCGAGATGCGCGAGCACGAGGTCTGGGTCTCCATCCCAAAACAAATCACAGGCAGGCAGACGAAAAAAGCATCGGTAGGAGAGTGCAGGGATTTATGAATTTTCGCGCTACGTTAGATAAAGTCGAAACTTTTAATGGTTTGACAAATGGATCTCTTAATGAAATTCGATAGCTAGAAATTATCTCAGCAGATCCAACTGTACACGTCTTGAGAAATAACGATATCTATACGGCATTTCTCAAAATAACATGAGTGCGAAATGCAAAAGAAAGACTAATAACGAAGATCAGAACCAACCCGTCTTGAATTTCATCCTTCTAGATAAATTAACCTACGCCTAATACCTCAATTCACACCCCCAACAACTATCCCGTCTTAGGGTTCCATTTCCTATGTATAATAAACCTATACCATCCCCCTGTGTACAAAAACGTATATCTAACTTTTCAAACGCATTCTAAGAACGTGGGGTTCCTCCCCTTTTTATATGAACCTATAACCAACCCCTTAAACACACACAAACCAAATTTCCTTGATTCATTTCCGATCTGTGTCTCTCTAAGCCAAATTTTGAAAGAAAAAAAAAGCGCACAACACACTATAAAACGAAAAATTTCCTCCCACCAACACCAACAAGACCAAAACGAAGTGCAAAAACTACCGAACAGCTTGAAAATGAAAGAAGTCTCAAGATCAGCGGTGGTGATCATGGTGCCTCTCCCGGCGCAAGGCCACCTCAACCAGCTCGTCGAGCTCGCGTACCTCGTCGCCTCGTACGGCATCCCTGTCCACTATGTCGGCTCCGCCTCCCACAACCACCAGGCCAAGCTCCGCTCCCACATCCCGCCCTCGTCCTCACCCAGCGACGTCTGCTTCCACAACTTCCCAACCCCGCCCTTCCTCTCCCCCGCCCCGAACCCTAATTCGACTTGCAAGTTCCCCTCCCACCTCCAGCCAGCGTTCGACGCCGCTTCGTTGCTCCGCGGACCCATCGCCTCCCTCATCCGCTCCCTCTCCTTGGAGTCGAGGCGGGTTGTCGTGGTCCACGACTCGCTGATGGGGTCCGTGGTCCAGGACGCCGCCTCAGTCCCCAATGCCGAGAACTACGTCTTCCACTCGGTCTCCGCATTCGCGCTTTACTGGTACACGTGGGAGGCCACGGGGATGGTGCTGCCGCGGGAGGAGGAGGTCGATATCGTGGAGCTCCTCTCCTCCAATGGCTTCCCGTCCCTCCAGGACTCATTCACCGACGAGTTCTTGAAGTTCATCGCATTGCAACATGAGTTCAAGAAGTTAAGCTCGGGAATCATCTACAACACGTGCAGGTTGGTCGAAGGCCATTATGTAGACTTATTTACCAGCGCAACAGCGAACAGCATCACAACCAAGCACTGGGCAATCGGGCCGTTCAACCCGGTCAAAGTACTCGAAAAGAAGTCGAGAAGATCGGCTCACGGTTGCATGGAGTGGCTCGACAAGCAAGCACTGAACTCAGTGATATATGTGTCCTTCGGCACCACAACGGCGCTGAGCAACAAGCAGATCCACGAGATCGCGATTGGGTTGGAATGTAGTGGACAGAAGTTCATCTGGGTATTGAGGGAAGCTGACATGGCGGACGTTTTCAGCGGCGGAGGAGAGGCGAGGAAAATCGAACTGCCCCAAGGGTTCGAAGAGATGGTGGAGACTCGAGATTTAGGCGTGCTGGTGAGGGACTGGGCGCCGCAGCTGGAGATCTTGGGGCACCCTGCGACAGGCGGGTTCTTGAGCCACTGCGGGTGGAACTCTTGCATGGAGAGCATCAGCATGGGAGTGCCGATCCTCGCATGGCCTATGCATTCGGATCAGCCCCGGAATGCTGTCTTGATCAGCAAAGTCCTCAAGATTGGACTTATTGTCAAGGACTGCATGAGCCAAAACAAGGTCGTAAAGTCATCCGAGATCCAAGGTGCCGTGAAGGCGCTCATGGCGTCGGAGCAAGGTGACGAGATGAGGAAGAGGGCGGCGGAGTTAGGGGTCGCCGTCCGGGGGTCAATGGATGAGGGCGGAGTTTCTCGGGCCGAGTTGGACTCTTTCATCACTCATATCTCTAGATAAGTTCTCTCCCTTTTTCTTATTCTGTTCTTAGCATTAAAGATATATCTTCGTTAACGGGAGAGGGAGAGAGAGAGAACATTCTAGATAAATTCAGCCTGCGAGTGATTCAATGTAAAAAGCAATCATTATATAGAAAGTACATGAAAGCATGTATCTTCTGTAAGATTTAATGCGGATTCAGATATATTTTTAATATATGATCGACTTGAAGTAGAACGAGTTCAGAACCTAAGTACTATTCGAAGAGTTGTGGAGAACTTAGGTCGTGATTTGTCGTGGGCTGTAGGAACATGCGGTTGTTGTCAGGGATGTAAACATGTGCAAGACCTAATCTGCAGTTGTTGTCGAGGAAGTACGTAAACACGTTCAAAGGCCCATCCAAAATCATTAAGCTGGCAATTGCCTGACCTTCGGACCAATATCCAAGGGCAAAAACTGTAGATTTTCATCTTCATTTATCAATTGTATGGTAAACATTGATCTCTATGCGACACATCTTTGATTCTGCGGACATTTGTAATCTATGAATTGTTGAATGGTCATGTCTTTGTCATTGAACTATCAATTGGTAACGACGGTAAACAACCCAGATAAGGTTCTATCTTTTTTTTTCTTAATTCAATCCAATGACAAACGCAAGTTATGATGCGTGGTGGCATAAAACTCGTGTTGATTAACTATGATTGATCTTTTTGGCCAAGCGATATTGTATTCGAAATTTCACCCAAGAGTATTTATCAGTGTTTCTCATCTCGTCTAGCTTAATTGCAATCTTTAGACAAATCTCATTGTATGAACTCACTGCCTTTTCTTTTTATTTGGTTGCATCTAGCTAGGCCTCCGCAACTTGTTGTGATGATTATTAGAATGTCCAATTGAATATTTAAGCCATTGAGTGGAGAGACTACACATCTGTAAGGCACGTTACAACTGTGTATCTAGGCGACAGGTGATTACGGTTAACACCCCCCTGCATCCCCTTGCGTGTAAGCCGTCTCTTAATTACACCTACACGTGTACGACTCAGCTCAATTATTTGTGAAATGGACACAATTCTTATTTTGTGTGCCGGTTATTGCGAACCTACCACGATTGTGAGATAGATATGTGTGCTAATATTAAAAGTCTTGACTTGTCCTCTGATATCATACTAGAATGCTCGACCCAAAAGCTTAAAACTACTTGCATTGGATTTACAATTAACAATGATGATGTCAAATGCTTGATAATCAAGCATAGCAATTTGAATTGTCTACTTATACCCTCTAATTAAGTTGTAAAATTTTATTTCCAAAAGGCAGCTCTTGAGTCTGGATGTATAAATTATGTGTTTCTCAAGGTCATTTCAAAACCGCAAGGACCTTGTTGAATTCAAACATATGTACATACAAAACAAGGATCTTATTCCCAGTAAAGGAAACAACAACAATTTGATAGTACTCTGTTATATAATTAAACTAAGAGGAATAACAGAGAGCTACAAGGAAATTATACGAAAATCCTATCACTCATAGACGGCGTGTGCTAACGAGGGCTAATGTCAATATTGGTCCAAATGACCTTACTCGAAATTCAAAAAATTCAAAATCCTCCTTTCACTTTCCCTTTTCCTTATATGTTTCCTTCGATTTTTAATCATATATATCCCTATCGGATGAAACTTCTTTGAACTAATCGAAATTTCTAACCAGTGGGTTACAAATACGAATGCTATGCACATTTAATCTATAACGATAAATATATACTTGAGGATTATAATTCACCAATCAAAGGTTTTGCTGGAGGACTTCCTCTAATTAGAGTCGGAGGAAAATGCTAACTCCATTCAGCGGTGTTGACTGTTTTGTCCTGGAGGCTACTCAGGCAAACGGATTTTGTCGACGTCAACGCTTGTTTTAGTTTTGCTGTTTGTTGGAGGTGAAAGCAGTCCTTGTGTTTCTGCTGAAGAACCAGGACATAGGGGACGCCGCATCTCTCTTCAGATCCTCCGGCATTACGGTCGACATCAGTCTTTTGGAACTCCACTCATTCAATGATGATTAGCTTATACCATATCCTTATCAGCGTACTGAAAACCCTAAGGAGCATCACGTTCTGCCGACGAAGATTGTCCGCCGCTTTTGTCCCTTATGCATATCCCCTTCCGTGCACGACTGTAAGACCGGCGGGTAACCGATGAGACTAGGACAGGCGCTCCTTTTCTCCGGGTTTTGAACACATGCTGGCCTTGTTCGCATGATCTTGTCGGATCGACGTGGCGGCGTAGGGAATAACCCCCCTGTAGGTAGACGCTACCCATTTCGTTGGCCATCAATATCCTAGGAGACTAGTGCATATGCGCAGGAGATGATGATCTGGGCCCCCTGATGGGACTTGTGTTGCTGCGATGCTCATTCTTATCCTTCGGTATTAATCTGCACACGATATTTGTCGTGTTGGATTCGAAAACCTTGCTTCGAGAAGACCACATGTCCGGCACAATTCACGCACTCTTTCTTGACACATGTTTGGGTACCAAAGAAAAATCCAACATCTAGCGGGAAAAGTACCAAATTTTTTTTAAAACCTATTATATTTAGTACCAATTTATCTATAAAATTTTTAATTGAATCAATTTAGTCCTAAACCTTTTCACATTAGTACTAATTAAGTCCATTAGACCAATTTAGAGTGAAAATTATTGATGTGGATATCAGCCGTTCAACGTAGCATGATTGTCACTGACTTTAACAAATATTTTATATAATTTTTCGAATTTTTTTATCAATATCTTCTTTTTTCTTTTTTTTTCCCTTTTCTTCCTTTGGTCGATGACTGGCCATAGGCGAGGACCGGTGAGGGCGTCGCGACACTTGCCAAATCAAGCAAGGGTTCCCCTTGCGGCCTATAGCGAGGGCTCGACCCTCATCAAACCTGGTGAGGGCATCATGGCTCTTGCTTGTGGCCAGTTGTCGACCATGGCTGAGCATCGGCCATAGGCCAAAGAAAAAGAAAAGGTAGAAAAAAAATAGAAAGGAAAAAAAGGGAATTTTTTTAAAAAAATTAATAAAAAGTTTGAAAATTTATTATAAAAATATAAAAAATCATCCATGCTAGCGCCAGCTATGCCATGTAGGATTGCCAATGTCTACGTTAACAATTTCCGACCTCAAAATTGACTGGATGGATTAAATTGGTACCAATGTAAAATGTTTAGGACTAAATTGATCCAATTAAAATATTTAAAACTGAATTGGTACCAATACAATATGTTCAAGACTTTTTTGGTACTTTTTCCCACATCTATCTATCCATCTACCGGGCTTTCGATCTCATCTTTTCTTTTAAAAAATGCCCCTAAAACCATAAACTGGCTTTTAGATCTCATTGAACCTTTTCAAATAATTAATCCACCCATCGAAAGTAATCACTGATCCACTCCTCTCAGGAACTATTCATTCTCTTTCGACACGTAAGCACTCAATAGAATTCTTTGGACTATGATCAAGTTGTTTAGGTTGTCCGGTTAGGAAAAAGTTCACAGGTCCGTCGCCATCTACAGTTCACGAGAGAGGATAAAACAAAAGTAGACGACAAACACATACATCATTGGGTTGGTTGTGGACATTGCAATTAGAAAATCGTCGACGGCATCGAAAGGGCCCGTAGTGGGATGTCACGAGAGCAAAGGAAAAAAACCCTACAATTTTCCGTCGTATAGATCGCCGTTTGCCTCGTCCTACACGATACGTACAAATGAAAGCCACAAACTGAGGCTTACAATAGATTTCTGTTAACGTCTTTACGAGTCTCTCGAACTCTTAAAAGGCTCACAGAGGCTCAAGTTGAAAGTGGACCTTTCCTAACGCAGGAGGAAATGGCGAATCTTGGGGGCAATTCATTGGAACTCTATGACGATTGACAATGTTGGTGGCCGCGGAAAGTGACCAAGCACCAAAGAACAAGAGAGTTGTCCTTTTGTTGTTGTTGTTGTTGTAGTAGTAGTAGTACACAACGGCAACTTGAGATAGTCTCTCTATCGATTGTTCGTTTGCTTCATTATGTGCAGGTTTGCCACCGTAAAACGAACGATGTATTGTGGAAATTTGAAAATACTTACTTATATTCATATAGTCTCTCTCCATTTGATGATATATATTATGAATATTCAATATGAATGTACTAGGACGATGACTAGGTCCATGTGCTTAATGCATGTATATAACCAAATTTGGAAAAATACTAAAAAAGTCATAAACCTATTGCATTGGTATCAATTTAGTCCTGAACATTTTAATTAGATTAATTTAATCCTAAATATTTTCACATTGGTATCAATTTAGTACATCTGGCCAATTTAAGCTGAAAATCGCTGATGTGGATGTCAGTAGTCTTATGAGACACGGCCGGTATTGTTGTGAATAATTTTTTAATAATTTTTTGAATATTTTAATATTTTAAAATCATTTTTTTCTTTGTTTTTTTCCTTCCTTCTCCTTTACCTGTGGTTGGTACCTGGCCATGGCCAATGATCAGCCACAGGCGAGGGTCCCCTTGCTAGATATGACGAGGGCCGGACCCTCACGACTTGGTTGAGGACGGCCCTCACCTATGACCGGCAATCGACCATAGGCCCAAGGAAGGAGAAGGAAAAAAAAAAGGGAAAATATTAAAAATTGAAAATAATTATTAAAATGTGATTAAAAAATTCCAAGTCAGCAACAACTGTTCGTCAGCCGTGCCACATAGGACGCCGGCATCCACGTTAGTATTTTCCAGCCTAAATTGGCTGGATGTACTGAATTGATACCGATATAAAAAAAAAGTTTAAGACTAAATTGGTCCAATTGAAAGATTTATGACTGATTTGGTACTAATGCATTAGGTTTAAAACTTTTTTTTTACTTTTCCCAACCAAATTTGTAGGGCTTTTAAGGATGGGGATGATTGAAATATATGCTAGTGCCTAAGAAAGTTTACGCGAGGTTAGGAATTATAAAGAGACCATTTAGTTACGACAAGCATTCGTCAACAAGGCTTGATGCTTTAGATGCTATCGTCACCGAGTCTGGTTGATCGGTTTTATTTTTTTTTTCTAAATTACGAATTCTAAGTCACGGCGTGAGCAAATCTTGAACGGACTCGTGTTATTTGGCGCTGCTAGTTTGTGTGGAGATTTTTACAAACTGCTAACATCAGCGGTGGATTTAGGTCGTAAAACCCTCCACTCAGCATGTGTCAATTTTTCCAGGTTATTACTACATTAATTTTTTTTTGGTCGGATATTACTACATTAATTAGACAAACAATCAAAGGCAGTCGAACCAGCAAAAATAATAGTAACCGAGTTTTCATGGTATATCAGATAAATCGTCTTCTGCAAAAACTTTAAGAGTCTTAAGAAAACGCCTCATGTGCAATTTCCCGATAGAGTTCGACAACAAGAGATTATCATAAAAGATCCAATACAACACATCGTAACAAATAGTCAAACCTATATTGCATTCCATCGAAAAAGATATGGATGTGATTTACTTCTGTTGCGGAAGCCAAGCGATCGAACAATGAAATTGACAGAATAAGGAAATAAATCGGACACCAGATTTACGTGGTTCGGTCGTAGTGACCTACGTCCACGGGGAGAGCAGCACGGAATTCCACTATAGATCAAGCAATACAACGGAGATTACAACCACACTCGAGTCACTCAAACACTCTTGGTGTTTCCCAAGCCCCAATTACACCCAATAACTCACGCAGTGTTTAGCCCCACAATTCCTCACGAAATAATCTCTCAATCTCGCTAAAGAATTGTACACAAATCTTATCACAAGATTTATGCTTGAACACTAATTCTTCTTGGATGTAATTCACGAACGAGAATCAATTGCCAAGCACTCGCAAGCAGCGGCGCTTCAAGAAGTTTGCGCTCTTGCTCTGGACATCGGCTTCACGAAAACCACTCTGCTTTCTTTTTTTTTAACTTCCTCTTTTCAAGGTGCCCACGATAGAATATATTTATAACCAAAAAAGAAGAATACTCTCGGAAGCCAACTTCAACACAGAATAGGAAAACCCACGTGACCTGCTCAGCCCAACTTTCCTTTTCTGTTTTCTTTTCTTTGAGCCAAACAACATATCCACAATTTCCTTTTTTAACTATTCTTTCACGGTCAAAGTCCATCATTACGTTGGACTCCAATTTGTAGAGGGAAATCACCTGATTTGCTTTGCTCGATTTCGGATATTCGTAAAATATCCAATTTGAAATATTTAAATTTCGCTTCGGGCTTAAACTCGAGACATATATTCAACAATCTCCACCTTGGCTCGACGTTTGAGCCAAGTCACAATTGCTTTAATAGAAATCCGAATTTCACTACTACTCTCCCACAGCCCCCGATGGGCTCAACCGCCACAAATATCTTTCAAGTCCAAGCCTCGCTTGAACTTCGCCATAGCCGTGGACCTCATCATAACACCAACTCCACATGCACCTTTAATCGCTCCATAAGGATTTTCCGACACAATCTCCTCAATCGCAGATAAAGCAAAACCATCATTGCATCCATATCTGTTCGGAGATCGAATACGCACCTTGTCAAGTTCAAGCAGTTACAGCAACTGTTGGCTTAATAGGCTCCACCTCGCTACAAGCACCATCCGTGTCGATTATTTCGCTAGTGCCCACTACCTCGGGAGTTTCTGGTTGCAACTCCACCTCAAGCTGAACACCATTCAGATCCGTATGAACACTGCTATTAACACTCCTAGTCAGAAGTACTGGAAACTCGTCAAATATAACTTCTCTGCTGATAATATGTGAATTTAATTCCGGGCACCACAACTTATAGCCCCGCTCACCTTGTGCATAACCTAGGAACATGCACTTTCTTGTCCTTCCATCGAGCATACCATCACTAACTCGAACATAACATGGACAACCAAATATTCTAAGAACAGAATAATCAGCAATGTTACCTGACCACACTTCTTCGGGAGTCCGATATTCAATCGCAGTCGATGGGGATCTATTCTTCAGGTAGCTCGCCGTACTAAGCGCATCCGCTAGAAACCTTCTAGCCATACCAGCACTAGAGAGCATTTTATGGGCCGTCTCTAGTAATATTTTGCTCATCAACTCTGCAACCTGCTGTGGTTCATTGACACTAGTGCGGTGTCTCACTATGCCTTCCTTCATGCAGAATTTGTTTAACAGCTCCGAGCAAAAATCCATACTATTGTCAGTTTGCACCTGCTTGATCGTTTTACCAGTCTCCTTTTCGATCAAAACTTTTAACTGCTTGATCCTGACAACAGCATCAAACTTGTGCCTAAGCACAAACATCCATGTCTTCCTCGAGTAGTCATCAACAACTGTTAACATAAATCCGGCACTCTTCCTCGAAGGAAATCGCGACAACCTGCGAACATTCAAGTGAATTAATTCTGCAATATCCGTGGTTTCTCTGACAATCGTACTAAACTGCACTTTCCGTCGTTGATCTAAATTACAGCACCTGCATACATTCAGTTCATTAGTCACATAACCACATAGCAAATTTCTTTCACTTAGAACCTTCAGGCTTCTCTCGCTAATGTGCCCCAAACGCATATGCCACAATTCAGACTCTCGAACCGATGCATTCGACGTCTCCGCAGCGAATTCTGTCACTGTCTCTCCTTGAAGCTCATACAGGCCATTATGTTTGATTCCTTTCATTATCATCAAGGCACCTCGAACAGCTTTCAGAACTCCACATTCTGAAGAATACCGATATCCAGCTGAATCCAAGACACTCAAGGAAATTAGATTTTTCTTTAACTCAGGAACATGCTTCACTCCAGTCAATGTCCACACGATACCATCATGCATTCTGATTCTGACATCACCAACACCAATAACATCGCATTCATAATTGTTCCCCAACTGCACTTTACTATTATCCGTGCACTGATAAGTAGTAAACCAGTTCCTATTTGGTGTAGCATGAAAAGAGCAACCAGAATCCATAATCCATCCGCCAAACGACGAATTATTAGTGACAGAGAAGACATAATCAGCATCATCCGAATTACCATCAGCTATAGCTGCAATATCATCCGCAGATTCAACTCTAATTCCTTTACCCTTCTCGTTCTTCAGCTTAAGGCAATCCCTTCGAAGATGCCCCCTTTTGCCACAGCTCCAACAGACAACACCACCAGTTCTAGACTGACTTCGTCTATTCGAGTTCATATTACTTCTGCTAGCACGTGTACCAGTTCTTCCTCTATTTTCACCTACTAAAGCAGCAGATACATGTTCGCCAGATTCTCTTCTACGGATGTCTTCGCTCAGAATTAAATCTCGAACACCATCAAACGTCAAACTTGTTGACCCGGAGGAATTACTAACAGCAGTAACAGTAGTATTCCAACTATCAGGCAATGAGGATAATAGAATCAAAGCACGTACCTCATCTTCAAAGTCAATATCAACTGAACTCAATTGACTAACGATCACATTGAATTCATTAATATGATCAGCAACCGACGCACCTTCGCTCATCTTTAAATTAAACAGACGTCGCATCAAGTAGACTTTGTTGATCGCAGAGGGCTTCTCGTACATGTCCGACAGGGCTTTCATCAAACCCGCAGTGGTCTTCTCATTCACGATGTTAAACGCAACGTTACGAGCCAACGTCAGCCGAATAACACCCAAAGCTCGTCTATCCAGCAATTCCCAATCAGCTTGCTTCATCGTCTCTGGCTTCTCCCCAGACAGGGGCACGTGCAGTTTCATCTGATATAGTTGATCCTCAATCTGCATCTTCCAGAAACCAAAATCCTTCCCATCAAATCTGTCGATTCTCACTTTTCCTTCTTCTATCGCCATCGATTCGCTTTAACTTAGTCAAGCCAAGCTCTGATACCAATTGTTGCGGAAGCCAAGCGATCGAACAATGAAATTGACAGAATAAGGAAATAAATCGGACACCAGATTTACGTGGTTCGGTCGTAGTAACCTACGTCCACGGGGAGAGCAGCACGGAATTCCACTATAGATCAAGCAATACAACGGAGATTACAACCACACTCGAGTCACTCAAACACTCTTGGTGTTTCCCAAGCCCCAATTACACCCAATAACTCACGCAGTGTTTAGCCCCACAATTCCTCACGAAATAATCTCTCAATCTCGCTAAAGAATTGTACACAAATCTTATCACAAGATTTATGCTTGAACACTAATTCTTCTTGGATGTAATTCACGAACGAGAATCAATTGCCAAGCACTCGCAAGCAGCGGCGCTTCAAGAAGTTTGCGCTCTTGCTCTGGACATCGGCTTCACGAAAACCACTCTGCTTTCTTTTTTTTTAACTTCCTCTTTTCAAGGTGCCCACGATAGAATATATTTATAACCAAAAAAGAAGAATACTCTCGGAAGCCAACTTCAACACAGAATAGGAAAACCCACGTGACCTGCTCAGCCCAACTTTCCTTTTCTGTTTTCTTTTCTTTGAGCCAAACAACATATCCACAATTTCCTTTTTTAACTATTCTTTCACGGTCAAAGTCCATCATTACGTTGGACTCCAATTTGTAGAGGGAAATCACCTGATTTGCTTTGCTCGATTTCGGATATTCGTAAAATATCCAATTTGAAATATTTAAATTTCGCTTCGGGCTTAAACTCGAGACATATATTCAACAACTTCCTCGTAATAGTAACTTCATTCGTCGGGTCAATGGTAAAATTAGCAACGATAATTTTTTCATAAATGACACATCTCTATGAACAATTTGACGTGAGATATAAAAGAGAAAAACCTAATAGGAAAGGTCAGAACGATCCCGTCTTGCGATTCCATTCCCTAAGTATAAAAACCTATACCAAAGCACACCACAGACCATATTTTGTCTCTCAAGCCAACGCCATTTTGAAAGAATTAGACTCCTTAAAAGAAATGTCCTCCCACCAGCATCAACAAGACCAAAGCCATGTCCAAAAACTACCAAACGGCCTAAATATCAAAGACGTCTCAGGATCGGTGGTGGTGATCATGGTGCCTCTCCCGGCACAAGTCCACCTCAACCAGCTCCTTGAGCTTGCCCACCTCGTTGCTTCCTACGGCATCTCCGTCCACTACGTCAGCTCCCCCTCCCACAACCACCAGGCCAAGCTTTGCTTCCATGTCCCGGCCTCATCCGCACCCAGCGACATCCGCTTCCACGACTTCCCGACCCCGCCCTTCCTCTCCCCTGCTCCGAACCGAAAATCCCCCCACAAGTTCCAGTCCCACCTCCTGCTGGCGTTCGATGCCGCTTTGTCGCTCCGCAGCCCGTTGCCTCCCTTGTCCGCTCCCTCTCCTTGGGGTCGAGGCGGGTCATCGTGGTGCACAACTCGATGATGGCGTCTGTGGTCCAGGATGCCGCCTCAGTCCCCAATGCCGAGAACTACATCTTCCACTCGGTTTCTGCGTTCGCGCTCTATTGGTACACGTTGGAGGCCACAGGGCTGGCGCTCCCGCAGGAGGAGGATGTCGACATCGCGGAGCTCATCTCGTCCAAGGGCCTCACGTCCCTCCTGGACGTCTTCACAGACGAGTTCTTGAAGTTCATGGCGTCACAGAACGAGTTCATGAACTTCAGCTCGGGGAGCATCTATGACACATGCAGAGTCGTTGAAGGCCGTTATGTAGACTTATTTGCCAGCGCAATCGCGAATGGCCCCGCGACCAAGCACTGGGCAATCGGGCCGTTCAACCCGGTAAAAGTACCTGAAAAGAGGTCGAGAAGATCGGCTCATGTGTGCATGGAGTGGCTCGACAAGCAAGCACCGAGCTCGGTGATACATGTCTCCTTCGGCACCACGACGGTGCTGAGTGACGAGCAGATCCGCGAGATCGCGATGGGGTTGGAATGCAGTGGACAGAAGTTCATCTGGGTAATAAGGGAAGCTGATAAGGCGGACATTTTCAGCGGAGGAGGAGAGGCGAGGAAAATCGAACTGCCCAAGGGTTCGAAGAGATGGTGGAGACTCGAGATTTAGGCCTGGTGGTGAGGGACTGGGCGCCGCAGCTGGAGATCTTGGGGCACCCTGCGACAGGCGGGTTCTTGAGCCACTGCGGATGGAACTCGTGCATGGAAAGCATCAACATGGGAGTGCCGATCCTCGCATGGTCTATGCATTCGGATAAGCCAAGCAATGCCGTCTTGATCACGCAGGTCCTCAAGATTGGACTTTTTGTCAAGGACTGCATGAGCCAAAACAAGGTCGTGAGGTCAGCCGCGATCCAAGGTGACGTGGAGGAGCTCATGGCGTCGGAGCAAGGGGACGAGATGAGGAAGAAGGCGGTGGAGTTAGGGGCCGCCGTCCGGGGGTCAATGGACGAGGGCGGAGTTTCCAAGGCCGAGCTGGACTCTTTCATCACTTATTCTCTAGACAAATTCTCTCCCTTTTTCTTGTGAACATTCTATATAAACCAAGTGTGCGAGTGATTCAATGCAAAAAGTAATCATAATGCAGAAATTATACGATAGTCCATAACTTCAGTAAGATTTAACGCAAATTCATATATATTCTGGAAATATGATTCATTTGATTTAGTAAAACGAGTTCAAGCAACCACCGCTCCAAAACTAAGTATTCAAAGAGTCACGGAGAACCTAGATCGTGATTTGTCCTGGACTGTAGCAATATGCAGTTGTTGTCAAGGACGTGCACGAGCACGTTCGAAGGAGACGACGTACTTAAAACGCGTGCGAGACTTCCTAAGAATGTACAGTTGTTGTCGAGGACGTATGTAAACACGTTCAAAGGCACATCCAAAATCATTAAGCTGGTAATTACCTGACCTTCGGACTAATATCCGAGGGCAAATAAGATAAAAATAAATTAGTTTTCATCTTTATCTATCAATTGTATGGTAAACATTGATCTCTATGCGACACCTCTTTGGTGCTGCCGACATTTATTACTCAATAAATTGTCCTATGATCATATGTTTGTCATTGTACCGTCAATTGATAACGACAGTAAACAACCCAGATAAGGTTCTCTTTTCTATCTATACATTCAATCTAATGACGAATGTAAGTTATGATGCGTGGTGTCGTAAAAATTGTACTAATAAACTATGATGAATCTTTTTGGCCAAATGATATTACATTGAAAATTTCGACGAACGAAATTTAGCAATGTTTTTCATTTCATTTGGCTCGTAATCTTTAGACTTTTCTAATCGGATAGATTCGCTGCATTTTCTTTCTAATCGGGAGCATCTAGCTAAGCCTAGAGTGGCATGTTGTGATGATTTCTAAAATGTCCAATCCAAAAACTTAAGCCATCAGGTAGCTAGAGACTACAAGTATGTATAGCATGTTATAACTATGTATTTAATCGATAGGGGATTATAGTTGACATCCCCTCGCGTGTAAGCCAACTCCCAGTTACACATGTATGACTCTGCTCGGTTATTTGTGAAATGGACAGCTCCTGTTTGGCGTGAGTTTGTAATTGTGAACCTACCGCGAGCTCGAGATGAGAATACTAGAATTCGAACTCTCAACTTGTGCTAGGACACCACGTCAGAATATCAAACCCAAAGCTCAAAACTACATCCATATAATGATTATTATAATCACATAGTTAATCGACATGGGACTACAGTTAACAACGATGATGTCATATGCTTGATGATATGGCAAAGGAATTTCTATTGTCTACATAAGTTGTCTAATTAAGTTGAAATTTTTTTTCCCAAATGGCTGCTCTCGAGTCTTGATGTTTATATTATGTCTTTTTGTGTGTGTGTGTGTGTGTATGCATACAGAAATGGATCATATTCACAGTAAATGAAACAGCACTAATTTAATAAAACTCTATTTTGTGATCAGACTAAGAGCAACAAGAGAGAGCTATAAGGAAATCGTACCAAAATCCTATCACTCATATATAGACGGCATTCGGTAACGAGGAACAATGTCAATATGTCCACATGCTCTTACTCGAAATTTAAAATCGTCCTTTCGCTTTGCCTTGTCAGTCAATTTTTAATCATAATTTTCTCTATCCCTATTGGATGAGACTTCTTCCGACAAAATCTCTGATTAGTACCTTACAACTACGAATGTTATCCTCATCTAATTCATAACAATACATTTACACATGCGGAGTGTAACTCACCAGTCAAAGGCTGTTGGAGTACTTCCTCGGAGAAAAATGCAACTCCATTGAACATCGTTGACTGTTTGTCCCGGGGGGCTAATCATGCATTGGATTTTGCTGAGGTCAACGCTTGTTAGTTTTGCTGTTAGTTGGGAGTTGAAAGTTGTCCTTGTGGTTCTGCTGAAGAGCCAGGACATAGGGACCACCGCACCTCTCTTCAGGTCCTCCATTGTCGCGACCTAACCTCGCAGTGCACCACCTAGGGTTCAGTCAATGGTTTATTAAGCCTAAACTTAACTCGGACTCTCCCAAGCTCATACCAATTTGCAACTTAGGTTCAAGTTATTTAACATGCAAGATCTTCTCATTTTGGAGTCGCTACTAATCTATTTTTGGTGGGTACATTAGAAACCCAAGTATATACTTTACTTCTACGAACCAGAAATTATGGATTCGGGGACTTGATTATGCTAGATTATCCTAACGCCCTTTCGGTACCTTTCTGTTTTATTTCAAAAAAAAATGTTTACAGGCAACTTGGATTGATTTTAAACCTATTCACTAACATGTGAGATGATCCTATGAGTGCACAATCATTAATGAAGCACCCAATAAAGCAAAGCAATAAATAAATCGCAAGGATGGGAAGAAAATACTTACCTTGGAGCAATGAAAGCATCTGCAATGTTAGTTAGAAATCACATCAAAAACCCTAATATGATTTCTAATTAACACGCAATTCCACTCGATGTTTTTTTTGGAGTTTTCTTTTATTTAGTAGAAATTAAACTATATGTGATGTATGCTACTAGTCTAACATGACATGCGACACACAATTTACCTAAATGTCCTAATTCTAATAACGATTAAATGAACTATCTTTAATATGGCACGCAATGAACCTTGACATGAATTTCTAATGATGAGCAAAATTAATATGCAACTATTCTAGTATACAATTTCATGAACCTAACATACAATCACTAAATGACATGCAAGTGATGACTTGGCATACATCATGACATGACAATATGACAATGCAACATAGCATGAAATGGTAGTGATGCAAGCATGATGCAATTAATCGATATGACACGTGGATGATACCTTTTTTGTATTTTTCATTGAAATTCGAAATTATAAAGAAATGAAAATTTATATCAAGTGCAAGATATTATCCAATTTCATTTTAGGAATTAAACTAGGCCAAATCCTAATTTAAATCGGAATGTTGTCTTGACTAGATAAATCCTAACCTAGCATGCAATCTATCTAGAAAAATTTACCTTGATCCTTTCTAATCTTTTTGGGATTTTTTAAGAGAGAACCAAATCAAATCAAAACAAAGATGAAACCAAAATCAAAGATAGCATCCAATCACCTAAGATATCATCCATATCCATTTCAATTTAGAAAATAAATTGACAAATCGTATCCCGGGCATGAGGATCGGATTGACCAAATTTCCGTGCAATTGTGAATCGTATCTCGGCATGAGATCGGACTAGCAACCAATTTTCTATACAACCACGAATCGTATCTCGGGCGAGAGATCGGATTAATGATTTTCAGTGCAATCGTAAGTCATATTTCGAGCATGAAATCGGACTAGTAATCATGTGCACAAAATTTCCCAAATCACGGATTTCAAAAATATCGACACGACGTAATTGAGATCACAATAAACTCAAATTAAGCAACTTAATATATCGAAATTGAATTGGATAACATATTACCTTATTCGAAGTATTGCACGGATGACATTTCCGATGGATGGCTCGAGCTCAATGACCGGTGGTGTGCTCGCGGCAAGGATGCTTGTGGGAGCGATGCTAAGGATTCGGCACCATGAAACAAGGAGGCTCGATGATAGCATGCAAGCACCGAAAAAGACTTATTGATTGCAGCACCAGGGACAGCAAGGCATCAACTTTCTCTACGGAGCTGTTCGGAATATGCCGAGTGACCTGCTAAAAGAGATTCAGCATAACAACAGATTTGCAAGCACGGCTGTGAGCTAGAAGTGCGGTGTGGAAGCTTCAACGTTCTTCGAAATTGAAGGAACTTGTCTGGAATCGCTGGGCGCTCGTTGGCTGGTCTGGTCACCACGAGCACGACTAGAATCGCTGGAAAACCTGTCAAAACTTAATGAAATCGCTTGGAAGTTTGCTGCAGCGTTGAGTGAAGCAGTCTTTGCGGACGTCTTCTCCCTTTGTGTGCGTGACTGTGTGCAGTGCTCCGTGAAGATCTCAAGTATATGCTCTGCAATGCGTAGAACGTTAATCCCAGAAACGTCCCCCAAGTGACGCCGCTCAAGACCTTGAAAACCTCCCTTATCTATACTTTCTTTTCTCTCTCCCGTTTCTATCTCTCAAGAGCTCATGCGGGTCCTTTCTTCTTTTTTTATGGGTTGCCCTGTATCTCCGTCGCGTGGTGCCCCAAAGCGGCCGCGTATGGAATTGTGTGGTCTCTCCCCTCTCCTCTGAACGTGCATCCCCTTTTCATATGCAAAGCCATGGGACCTGCTCAAGGAAAGAATCATTATCTCTTTCCTCTTTTAAAATATTTATATATCCCTTCTTATACTTTGCACACGGCCGAAGATATATTTTCCCGTGAGTGCAATTGACTTCTCATCTTTTAGTGATCCGTCCTTATTTCTTTCCCTCTTTCATTCAACCACGTGAATATATATTCTACTCATTGCAAGCTGCACTTGGCTGAATATATAGACCCAGGATGTTGCCCTTTCGTGGCCGAATCCTCAAGATCGTGGTAATATTGCTCTCTATATTTCTTAACTTGAAGTATCACATGTGCAGAGCATATGAATGATGGGTTCGGCCAAATTTTCACCACTGCAGACTTAGTTCAATTAATTTGATTAAGCTTAGAACTACTCATTCAAGATCATCCACTGCCGGTCCAATGCAATGAAAGAATTAAACAATATGATGAAGCTCCTAAAACTATATGCAATATTATAATTATTTTTGTTCAGAGGCTAAAATTTAGTCCTTGATTTTTTGTGCAATTTATTTTAAATGGTTAGTCAAAATTTAGGTGTCAACATCCGTTATTAGGATCGATATCAGTGCTTTGGAACTCCAATGATACAACGATGATTCTTGTGGGGTAACATCAGCTTGTACTCTTGTCAACTTACTGAAAACCCTAAGGAGTGTCACGTTATGTGGATGAAACACGTCCCTTGCTTTTGCGCACGTTAGCGATTTCTGTGAGATTGGTGAGACTGAGACAAGTGATCCTTTTTCTGGGATTTGGACACCACGCTCGCTTTGTTCACCCGATCCTGTCAGATCGATGTGCCGACATAGGGAATAGCCAGACTCTGATCGGACGATGCTTACTTCGTTAGCCATCAATTTCTAGAGCGTGCGCGCATGAGATGATCTGGGCCCTCTGGAGAGACGTTGCGTTTGCATGTGATGTTCAACCTTATCGTTTGGTCTTACACATGATGTTTTTGTAGCGTTGGATTCGAAAAGCTTGTAATTTGTCTTGGCACATGCTTGGGGTACCAAAGAAATATCCACATATATCTGTCTACATCCGCATCTATGTTATTAAAAGAAAAGCGGGCTCGCGATCTCATCTTTGCTTTTCAAAACATGCCCCTAAAACCCAAAAAATGGGTCTTATATCCCATTGACCCTCCCAAAAAGTAACCACTCATCCACTCCTTTCAGAAACTACCATTCTCTTTTGATACCTAAGCACTAGCTTGAGCGATGCCGGAGAGTATAGAGAAATAGATGGTAACACAAATGAGAACTTAAATGAATATGCCGCTCACCACTTGTAGGTAATTAACTTAAGAGGTCCATAGGAATCCACCTAACGAATAAGAGTAAAACAAAAAAAAATTTCTTATTCTCAAGCGAAAGGCTCAAATAATTTATGAATCAATCAAGTCTTCTTCTTTTATTCATCATAGCATGCTTATATAGATGAACATGGAACAACCCTCCAAGTATGAGTAATTATCAAAACTCTTTGGAAAGACAAAAGACTCATAGGAAAGATAAAACTAGTTTTACTAGAAAATAAATATAATTAAATAAGGACTCTAGAAACTTGAACGACATTTATTAAACATTGAAAATATGACAAAAAAATTAACTCGGTTGAGAGTCTCCATGGTTTACTAGTTCCAAAGACTAAATTAATGGCCTTCAAGAAATGCGACGAAACTCTGGACGTGTCGTAATCGATTAGACTTGGAATTCGACAGTACGCTTGCAAACCAGCAACTTGTTAGATCATTGTCGGCTTGTCCACTAGATTGGCAATTTTCTTGCGTCATCGGCATCTTTAAGGAATGCGCTGGCATCATTGAGGCACCGGTAACTTCTCGTGAGAAAAGCCTTTATGGCATACTCAAAACCAATAGAATCTTTGGGGTCTGATGACCAATTCTTTAGTTTGTCCCGTTGGGAAAGAGGTCATACTTCCGTCCCCAATCACAGAGAACCTCAAAAGGATAAAACGAAAATAAAAGACAAACATATATCATTAGAGAATCGCCGACGGCATCAAGGGCACTAGTACGATTAACAATTTGGTTGCCACAGAAAGTGACCAACCACCCAATGAACAAGAGAGTCGTCCCTTGATGTTGTTGTCGTGGGAGTAGTAGATCAAGACGACACGGTATTTTATATCTACTTGTGAGAACTCGGGATAATCTCCCGATCAATTCTTCGTTTGCTTAATCATGTGTGGGTTTGCTGATAAAGACCATAATGCAAAACGATGTATCGTGGAAATCCGAAAAATAGTTAACCGTGTTCACAGTCATTTCTCTCCATTTGAGATACAAATCCTGGAGATTTGATACCGAGTCCGTGTGCTTGACGTGCATGTGTGAATTGCATTTTTCTCTGCAAAAGGGGCACTATCACTTGTGTACCTAATATTTTCTCCTATATTAGCTTGAATGGAAAAAATCGAGATTCTTGGGGGAATTATATGCCAGAAGGAGAGTCAGAAACATCAATGTTTGAGATCATATGAGATCGAGCGCAGAGGATATGTTTCTATACATGCGATAGTCATCCATGTAAATTACTAATATTGGATGCTTTTATAAATAAAAAACAATCAATATAATTACACTTGTCCGGCTTTTTAAGGATGGGAAAATTGGATTACATGCTGGTGCCTAAGCAAATTTATGAGAGATTAGGAAACATAAAAGATAGCATTTAGTTACCGCAAGCATTCGTCAACATATGGCTTGATCACTGAGCCTAAATGGTTCAGTGCTCATGTGAGCTCAATTTGTTTTTCAAGATTACAAGATCTGAGTCATGTCATGAGCAAATCTCGCATGAACTTGTGTGTTATTATTGGACGTTGCTACTTGATGTAGAGATAGTGATGAACATTAGAGATGGATTCATGGCCCCTCCATGAGTTTTCTAAAATTGTTTTGCTGAAAAGTGTTGACAAAGCACCTTTGAAAGGATGGATCGATGAACCAACCGACAAAGGATATGAGAGGTCCTTTCCTAATTTTTGGATAGGAAACGAAACGAGGACAAAATTAAAAGTACGAAAACCGAAGGTAATCACGATTGGTCATGTAAAATGGTAGTGAAGTGTAAAGATAACATGAAGAAAAAACATGAATGTGATTCATTTCTTTGTAACGGTAGCTTTATTCGTTAAGTCAATGGTAAAATGAGCGGTATGTATACGATAATTTTTCGTAAATGACACAGGGTGGTGCTAAATGCACCCCTAAAATGGGTCCATTCAACCCTAGAAAATTTAAAGGACGAAATTACCCAAATCATGGCTCCCACTCCCCACCGTCTTTATCTCTCATTAGCTCCTTGCATCTCTCTCCTTTTCTCCCCTCTCTCCTTGCTCCTCGTGTGCATCTCTACCCTCACCTGTCAAACCTCGCCCATCGAGCACAAAGCTTGCACTGCTCGGGTCGAGGTCATTCAACCAAAATCCGTTCGGCTATTTGCTTGGTGTTCCAAGGTCCAAGAGAATGTAATGCAACTGGAGATGCTTTGTGATTGGGCGTTCTTTAAATGCGACTCTATTTTTAACTTCCATGTTGAGAGTTTAACTCTTGTTGTTAGAATAACTGTTATATATTATTTGTCAAGCTGTATTGTTCATGGTGTTAGAATTGATTCGATAATCGGTTGCAATGTCAAATGAAGAATGACATCATTTCCTTTAAAAGAAAGCATCGGGGAAAACTTCTTAAATGACGGAGGAAAAAGGGGCGGCAAGGCCGGAGAGGTGGTCACGGGGTTGGAAGTCTAGGTGTCGAAGCTGGGACTGGTGGGGGGGTGGGGGCTGGGGTTGGGCGTGGCTGAGAGGGTAGTAGCGTCGACGAGTGATGCGAGACAGTGATGGAGGTGGAGGGTGGTCTCGCCATTGGTGAACTAGCGGAGGGCCGATACGGTGCTGTGCAGCGCTTGGAGGTACACGGAGTGCGAGACCTACAATGCCTGTCTGGATTTCACAAATTTCTTCATGTACCTCCTCCTCGCTTTGCAACAAGGCACCGTTCCGTCTCTCTCTCCTCTTGAGTAACGAGCCCCAAAAAAGCACTCATTTTCTCATTCAAATTTTATTCTCCTCTCTTCGTGGGTTTTCATTGGATTTTATCAAGCTAATTCCTCCATCAATGTCACTGGCAATTTCAGTGAGGGCTCAACATTGGCTCACAGAT
This sequence comes from Syzygium syzygioides, assembly GCA_031216285.1. Classification (NCBI taxonomy): domain Eukaryota; kingdom Viridiplantae; phylum Streptophyta; class Magnoliopsida; order Myrtales; family Myrtaceae; genus Syzygium; species Syzygium syzygioides. The sequence goes on along the minus strand of CM062242.1, from coordinate 24,197,546 downwards.
ATAGTTTTGTTGATCACGTACTTTGCTTCAGTGTAGCTAGAACAACTTTAAAGCAAAGAAAAGGGAGGGGCGCCCTTGCCGGCCATTATTAAGAGAAGGAAATAAAGAAACAACAATGAGGTGGGCGGGTGAACCACGGAGAGCTGGGGGAGATAAATGAAGGTGATGAATGAGATCCGCAAGTTTTGTAATTTCGTCCTTTCTATCCTCTGGGGGTGGATGGACCCCTTTTAGGAGTGAATTTAGAGCCACCCATAACACGTCTCCATGGACAGTTCTCCATGAAATACGAAGAAGTGAAAAATAAGAAACCAATAAAATAAGCCAAAATGATTGTGTCTTCGGATTCCATTCCCTATTTAACCTAAAGCCAACCCCTCAAAACCCACCTCAAACCAAATTTTGCTTCTCAAGCCACACCCAGATTCGATTCATCTCTGATCTCGCTCTTTAAGCCAAATTAAAAATAAAAAATGTCCTCCCACCAACACCAACAAGACCCAAACCATGTCCAAAAGCAACCAAACAGACCAAAAATCAAAGACGTCTTGGGATCAGTGGTGGTGATCATGGTGCCTCTTCCGGCGCAAGGCCACCTCAACCAGCTCCTCGAGCTTGCCCACCTCGTCGCCTCCTACGGTGTCCCCGTCCACTACGTCGGCTCCGCCTCCCACAACCGCCAGGCCAAGCTCCGCTCCCACGTCCCGCTCTTGTCCACGCCCACCAACATCCGCTTCCACGACTTCCCAACCCCACCCTTCCTCTCCCCCGCCCCCAGCCCTAATTCCCCTTACAAGTTCCCCTCCCACCTCCAGCCCGCTTTTGACGCCACTGTGTCGCTCCGCGGCCCCGTCGCCTCCCTCGCCCGCTCCCTGTCCTCTGGGTCGAGGCGGGTCGTAGTGGTCCACGACTACCTGATGGCGTCCGTGGTCCAGGACGCTGCCTCAGTCCCCAACGCCGAGATTTACGTCTTCAACACGGTTTCCGCGCTCACGCTCTGTTGGTACATGTGGGAGAGCACAGGGATGGCGCCCCCTCCGGAGGTGGAGTTGGACATCGCGGAGCTCATCTCCTCCAAGGGCTTCCCGTCTTTCCTAGACTCCATCACCGACGAGTTCTTGAAGTTCGTCGCGTCGCAGAATGAGTTCCAGAAGTTTAGCTCGGGAAGCATCTACAACACCTGCAGGGTCATCGAAGGTCATTATGTAGACTTATATGCGAGCGCAACGGCGAACGACACCGCGACCAAGTACTGGGCAATTGGGCCGTTCAACCCGATCAAAGTACCCGAAAAGACGTCGAGAAGATCGGCTCATGTGTGCATGGAGTGGCTTGACAAGCAAGCACCGAGCTCGGTGATATACGTTTCCTTCGGCACCGCAACGGTGCTGAGCGATGAGCAGATCCGTGAGATCGCGATAGGGTTGGAGCGTAGCGGACAGAAGTTCATCTGGGTATTGAGGGAAGCTGATAAGGCGGACATTTTCAGCGGAGGAGAGGCGAGGAAAATCGAACTGCCACAAGGGTTCGAAGAGATGGTGGAGACTCGAGACTTAGGCGTGGTGGTGAGGGACTGGGCACCGCAGCTCGAGATCTTGGGGCACCCTGCGACATGCGGGTTCTTGAGCCACTGTGGGTGGAACTCTTGCATGGAGAGCATCAGCATGGGAGTGCCAATCCTCGCATGGCCTATGCATTCGGATCAGCCCAGGAATGCTGTCTTGATCACACGAGTCCTCAAGATTGGACTAATTGTCAAGGATTGGATGAGCCAAGACGACGTCGTGAAGTCGTCCACGATCGAAGGTGCCGTGAAGGCGCTCATGGCATCGGAGGAAGGGGAAGAGATGAGGAAGAGGGCGGCTGAGTTAGGGGAGGCCGTCCGGGGGTCCATGGATGAGGGCGGAGTTTCTCGGGCTGAGTTGGACTCTTTCATCTCTCACATCTCTAGATAGATTTACTCCATTATCCTTATATTTTCCCCATTAATGATGATACATAATTAGCGAGGGACAGAAAGATAACACTTTGTATAAACTGATTGTCAGAGTGATTTGATGAACAAAAATGAATGTAATATGGAAATTATATAATGGCTTGTGTTTTTAGTGAGGTTTAATATGGATTCAGTTTATATTATCAATACGTGCTTGATGTAATCTAATAGAACGACTTCAGAAAACCGTCTCTCCATAACTATTCGAAAAAGTATAAAGAACCAAGGTCTTGATTTGTCCTAGGTTCTTGATTTATACAATTGTTATCAAAGTACATATCGAAAACATGTGCAAGACTTCTTAGGAATAAAGTATTGTACTTTAAAATTTAATAACAGATTAATCTAAATTATTGTGTTTCGTGCACCAGTAGAAAATTGAACTACCGGTCATGCACTCACCAACAAACTCCCACTAATAGAAAATAATAAGGTTTTAACTTCTATACAAAGATTAGGGATGTGCGAAAGAATCGAAAACCAGAATTAGTGAGTACCGATAAGGTTCCTGGTTTCAGGTGTGGAACCATCCATCCAGACCACCCAGACCAGTATAAATACACAAAAAATGAGTTGAATAAGACCGCAGTTTGTTCTGTTTTGATGCTGAGATAGATTTGTTCTTATGCGATGAGAGTGTGCTTCTTATAACAATTTGTCCTTTATTATTCTACCTTGCCGTTTGGATATGCTTTGTTTTGAACATCTTATTTATTATCTTGAGATCTTGAGATATGAATGAAACTTTTATTTTCAACCAAAAAAAAAAAACACTCTCTTGCCTCATCCCACTCTCTGTCGCCTCTTTGCTGAGCTCTCACCTCCGGCCCTCTATCACGGTGGCATCACAGTTGCGGCTCGCCTTCGGCCCTCCCTCGCGGTCACGAACTCACGGCCTCACCTCCCTCTCCTCTTCTCTCTCACAAGTTGCTCTCTCAGTCTTTGTTGACTCTCGCAGCAGCGCTATTCTCGAAGCCTCGCTCGCTTACAATGCTCGTCGTCTCTCTTTGTAACTTCAGAACCCTAATTGCCATTTGCCCCTTTTCTAACCCCTAATTGCCATTAGCCGAGGTTTATCAAACGACTCCTGGGTGTGCGTAAATTTGAAGCATTATATGATAAATGATCTGTTCTTGTCATCTCCGTACCATATCCCTCGTTCTTGTGTTGAGTTCCGCATCCTTGTCGCTCTTTTTGGTCCTTTCTTCTGTGTTATTGCTTCTGGCAATCCGCTCGGTCGTTCTGAGTATTTGTCATCAGGTTGTCTTCCTATGGTTCTTGGATGGAGGAAGAAAGCATGAAAATATTTTTAATCAGCAGCCGACAAACTGCAGGAACATCATCGGACTAGTGATGTATTTTGGATGTTCTGCGGGCGTGATTTTTCGCTCTTATTTTGGTGAGCTGATGATAGGCCAAATTTGACAATCACCGATGGCTCGCCTTTTTTTGAGAAAAAATTAGTTTTTCAAAGAAATTTTTGGTAATGTGTTAGTAATAACTGTGATTAACAAAATGATGGTAAAAAGTGCAATTAAGTGGTAACGGTTTGTGCATCGTCGGTTTATGAAGGATTCTCTCATAAATGATGAATAAAATGTTCAATGATGAGACCATTTCTTAGTTTAAATGGCCAGTGGCCACTAATTTAGCTTGACCATAAAATTGCAAAGTTAGTTGGAATGATGACGTACATTCGCGAAGAATAATAAGTCCAATCAGCCACCCCCTTAATATAACAGTAATTTCTTCTAGGCCCTGGGAAATTTCAACCACCGACCATCTTACAATTATAGTCATGTTTTTTCTAAATGATATATATAGGGTCGTCATGGATAATTAAATAAAAATTAATTATATATGTTGTCAGTGTAAATAAAATAATATAAGCGATCAAATCGACCCTTGATTGAATGGTTAGTGGGAGAATTGATAGCTGGAATCCCCAATCAAGCCATTCATGTAAAGTTAATTTATTGCATTATTGGCGGTGTATACTTTAATTTCCCTAGATATGTGTTTGTATGTGGTCTCACACTTAAGTAATTACACATGATATGAAAATATATTGAATATGGAGGCAAAAAACAGTTGTATTTTGGGACTTCTAATTTAGGAACCGGTGGAAGTCCCTTGTTTATATCCCACCGATTGCCTGCAAACTGTTCTATTCAAGTCAGAGCAACTCACAAAGTCCAGAGGCCTATATGATTGGGGCTTGCTTCCTTTCTTCTTTTTTGGGAGTGTGTAGACATGGAGACATGGGATTAGAGATGACAAACAAGCTGGTCCTCGCTCGATTACCAAGTTGGTTAGTATTGGTTCCAGATCATTGCAATCTATGCAGTTTGGTTGATACATAGGGTCAAATCAGATCGTTCGCATACCCTTACTACTCAGGAAAGGATTACAACAGGAGGCAAATGCTGATGCTATTGGCCCCAGTACAGCAAGCCCAACAGTTGAAAACTACCAAACTATAGAACCCAATTCTCACGAAGTTGCTTATGACATAACCGGACCTTTGCTTTGCTTTACATAGACTTTACCCTGAATCTTGCATCACTAAACATACCGCCGATAATTGTTAACCGTAGTAGTAGTAGTAGTAGATCACAACGAGTCTATTTCATCTCTACTTGTGAGAACTCAGGATAACCTCTTGATCAATTCTTCGTTTGCTTAATCATGTGTGGGTTTGCTCATGAAGACCAAAACGCTAAATGATGTATCCGATAACAGTTAACCGTATTCACAGTAATCCTTCGACATGAATGTACAAGAACGACGACCAAGTCCATGTGCTTGACGGTGGATGTGTGAATTGCATTTATCTCTGCAAAAGCGGCACTATCTTAGCTTGCATGGAAAAGTTAAGATTCCTGGGTGGATATACGTCGGAAGTGGGAAAATTTTCAAAAAAGTTACAAACTAATTACACTTTTACCAATTTATCCCTAAACCTTTTTAATTTTACTAATTGAATCTTAAATATTTTCACGTTTTTCAAATCGAGTCCATCCGACTAATTTTGACTAGAAATTGTTGACTTGGCCTCTAGCCGCCAACGTGGCACAGTCGGCACTGACGTGGACAATATTTAATAATATTATAATATTTTTTTAATTTTTTTACTTTTCTTCCCTTTTCCTTCTTTACTTTTTACTCCTTTTCTCTTCTTTTCTTTTTTTTCCATTTATTAATTGTCCACATCGGCACTGGCCATGTCTCATAGGACAACCGGTATCCACATCAGCGATTTCTGGCCAAAATTGGCCCCATGAACTCAGCTGACAAAATATGAACAGGTTTAGGACTCAATCAACACAATTAAAAGGTTTATGACTAAATTGATAAAAATGCAATAAGTTTATGATTTTTTGGACAATTTTTCCAAAGTTAATGTGTGTAGGGGTGGCTTTTATCGCTGCCTTATCAAGATATGGTTCTGACTCAAAGTTGCCTTTTATCTGCTTCTTTTTCATTGTTGATTTTCAGTTCTTCTTTCGCATTCCGGTAGATTATCTGGGGACATGAATGTTGCACATCAGAAAAACGGATCGTACTTTGGCCCTCATTTATCAGGGATTGTCGCTTTATTTCGAGCTAAGTTCTTCATCATGTCTGATGCTTGTGACTTGTGAACAGAAATTAGGTTTTAGCTGCTGTATGATAGTCGATTTTCGACTAATCATATCGGAGTTGATGAGCCTTGAATTTATATCTTTTCTCACCATCCCTCTCCTCATAATAACACTGCTCGACAGGAGAAAGAACATAAAACAGCATTATGCGTGTAGTTAAATTAAAGAAACATGGAATTGCATGACATGAATCTTTCTCTCGTTAAACACTAACTCGTGTGCAAGCAGTTCGGCTGTTCGAGTACATGGAAGTAGGGTTTTACCGGGGTACACAATAATGATCCTTTTGCATGTACGATTTGCTAGTCAACTATACTTAGTTAATTCGATTAATCCTAGCAGTTAGAGAGAAGTCCCTTGATTTCAGTGATGGGTGAACTAAAAAATCATCAATCAAAATCATTCCCTAATCACTACTTTGCGAACCCTAATCTCATTAGCTATTTGAGCATCTTGCTAACGTTACCTTTGTCCCTTTAGGACAGTCTTAGGGCGGAAAGTTGGTGTGAACATGATGACATTATCGCATGAAATTGTCGTAGAGCTGCGTCTGCATAGCCTCGTGGAGCGCCAAGCCTTTTGTCCATGAAAATGAAAGTATAACATTGTTGGACCAAAGAGAATCTCGCAACCGCGAGGCAACTTGAGAAATTTTGTCTCTTTCGATTTTGGTTTCTTGTCGATGATTGATGATGATCGTGTAGTTCCATCCAGCTGCATAGAAAAAAAGAACTTTAAACGTCACGAGACGGCTCGTGAAAAGAACATACGATAACCTTACGAGTATTTTGTACTAAGGCAAAAATAAAAGAAGTCAAGTCTTAAATTATAAGTTCATGAAAGTTAGGGCGTAAGTTGCACCATGAGCTTTTTTCACAAGACGACATAGAGTCTCTTCGGAAACTTTGCGCTTAATCAATCAAATGCAAAAGATAAGAAATAAATTAACACCTTGCATCGCAACAGTGATGAACCATATAAATCTTTGAATTTAGAAGATGAGGGGCTAGTTGACTTTATATAAACAGTTCAGCAAAACCATACTTCCACCAGATAGAATGCACTTTCGAGCTCTTCTGAGTTGTTCGATCAGAAAGAACTCCTGGTTAATTTGTGATTCGATTATCGACATATCTACGGGGGCTTTGCTCGTAGATCTCCATGCAATCTTTTAACGAGAAAGCAAGTTGTCAACAATTTCTGTTAAACTTATCTGCCCTTTGCTAGGACCAACTTTATCAAAGGAAGTGTATACATGCACCGGAAAAAGGAAGGATCAAAAGGGAGGAAAAAATTAAATTGAAATGCTTATCCATGAATACATAGCAATCGTAACCATCCATGTTACATACAAGTTGAATTTTGCGGTGTCAGAGATCAACTTGACCGTGGAAGCTTAAGTGATTGCTGACTACTTTTGCTATATGAGGTAAGAAATGATGGATGGTACGATGATTGCTGACCTTCTGGGGCTTTTATGACTTTATATGTTGCTTAAGATAGGAAATATTAGTACTGCAGAATCGGCAAGTTATAGAAAGACATTAAAGAGCTGTATGTCACGATTCTTTCTATCCAAGATAGAAAGATCGGAAAGAGGGAAAGGGAATTGCTTTGCTGATGTGGGATTTTATCTTGATGTGCGGTGAGGTGCGTGCTTTCTTGACCTATTTTTGTCCCAGACCCAATAAGAAGGTCTCCGAGAGGTCTTCTCATGTTCTTGTTTTACACGCTTGCACGTAATCTCTGGAGCAAGTGGAAGTTGCCTCACACTTTCTTTCGGGGCAAAATTATCAAAAAAGTCTTAAATTTATTATAATCGCGTCAATTTAGTTTTAAATTTTTATTGTTTTGTCAATTGAATTCTAAACATTTTGCATTTGTATTAATTTAATCAATCCGGCTAATTTTAATCGGAAATTACTGACACAAATGCTAATCGTCTTACATAGCGTGGAGGAGGTGGGGGCAGCAAGGTCGGAGAGGTGGTCATAGGGTTGGAAGTCTAGGTGTTGGAGCTAGGATTGAGAGGGGGTGGGGTTGGGTGTGGTGGAGAGGGTAGCAATGGTGATGATAGTGATTCAAGATAGTGGTGGAGGTAGAGGGTGGTCTCACCGTCGGTGAACAGACGAGGGGTAGAGTCAGTGCTAGGAGGTATATGGAGTGTGAGACCGAGAATCCCTGTCTCACTTTCACGAAGTGTTTCGTGTACCTCTTCCTCACTTTGCAACAACACATCGTTTCTTCTCTCTCTCCTCCCAAGCAACAAGCCCCCCCAAAAAACTAGCATTTTTCTCGTCCAAATTTTTCTTATTCTCTTCTCTTCGTGGGTTTTCATTGGATTTTATCAAGCTCTTCCTCCATGAATGTCACCGGCAATTTCATTGAGGGGCTCAACATTAATTCATAGACAGTTTTGTTGATCACGTACTTTGTTTCAGCGCAGTCATAATAACTTTAAAACAAAAAAGTAAAAGGAGGGCCCCCTTGCCTACCATTATTAGGGGAAGGAAATGAGGAAACAAAATAGAAGTGAGCGGGTGAAGCATGAAGATTTTGTGGATATTAAAAAAAAGGTGAGGAAAGGGATGGATAAGGCGGATAATTTCTTCTTTTCCATCCTCAAGGGGCGGATGAAGGCATTTCATGGGCTAGAGTCGCCCATAACACATCTTGACAAACAGTTCTACATAAAATATATAAAAAAAAAGTAGAAGAAAAAAAAGAAACTAATAAAAAAGGTCAAAACGATCATGTCTTCGGATTCCTTTCCCCAGTTATAAAAAATAAAAACCTAAAGCTAAACCCCTCAAACCCACTCCAATTCAAATATTTGCCTCTCCAGCCACCACACCCATATTTGATTCTTCTCTAATCTCTCTCTTTTTAGCCAAATTTAAGGACAAAAAATCACCCACACAAAAAAAAAATGTCCTCTTACCAACGCCAACAAGACCAGATTCATGTCCAAAAACTACCAAACGGCCCAAAAATCAAAGATGTCTCGGGATCAGTGGCGGTGATCATGGTGCCTCCTCCGGCGCAAGGCTACCTCAACCAGCTCCTCGAGGTCGCCCACCTCGTCGCCACCTACGGCATCCCCGTCCACTACGTCGGCTCCGCCTCCCACAACCACCAGGCCAAGCTCCGCTCCCACGTGCCGCCCCCGTCCGCGCCTGGCAACATCCGCTTCCACGACTTCCCAATCCCACCCTTCCTCACCCCCGCCCCCAGCCCTAAGTCCCCGCACAAGTTCCCCTCCCACCTCCAGCCTGTGTTGGAAACCACTTTGTCGCTACGTGGCCCTGTCGCCTCCCTTGTCCGCTCCCTGTCCTCGGGGTCGAGGCGGGTCGTGGTGGTCCACGACTCGCTGATGGGGTCTGTGGTCCAGGATGTTGCCTCGGTCCCCAGCACCGAGATTTACGTCTTCAACACGTTTTCCGCGTTCACGCTTTGTTGGTTCAAGTGGGAGAGCACAGGCAACAGCGAACGGCACCGTGACCAAGCACTGGGCAATCGGGCCGTTCAACCCGGTCAAAGTACCTGAAAAGAGGTCAAGAAGATCGGCTTACGTGTGCATGGAGTAGCTCGACAAGCAAGCACCGAGCTCGGTGATATACGTGTCCTTCGGCACCGCGACGGTGCTGAGCGACGAGCAGATCCGCGAGATCGCGATGGGGTTGGAATGCAGTGGACAGAAGTTCATCTGGGTATTGAGGGAAGCTGATAAGGCGGACACTTTCAGCGGAGGAGGAGAGGCGAGGAAAATCGAACTGCCCCAAGGCTTCGTAGAGATGGTGGAGACTCGAGATTTAGGCGTGGCGGTGAGGGACTGAGCACCGCAGCTGGAGATCTTGGGGCACCCTGCGACAGGCGGGTTCTTGAGCCACTGCGGGTGGAACTCTTGCATGGAGAGCATCAGCATGGGAGTGCCGATCCTCGCATGGCCTATGCATTCGGATCAGCCCAGGAATGCTGTCTTGATCACACGAGTCCTCAAGATTGGGCTTATTATCAAGGATTGGATGAGCCAAGATGATGTCGTGAAGTCGTCTGTTATCGAAGGTGCCGTGAAGGTGCTCATGGCGACGGAGGCAGGGGAGGAGATGGGGAAGAGGGCGGCTGAGTTAGGGGCGGCCGTCCGGGTGTCTATGGAAGAGGGCGGAGTTTTTCGGACCGAATTCGACTCTTTCATCCCTCACATTTCTAGATAGATTTTCTCCATTATCCTTGTTTTTATCCGCATTGATGATAAATCATAATTAGCGGAGGATAGAAAGAGAACATTTTGTATAAACTCATTGTTCAAGTGATATGATGAACAAAAATCAATCGAAATGTGGAAGTTATATAAGAGCTTGTGTTTTTAGTGATGTTTAATATGGATTGAATTTATATTCTCAATATGTGATTGACTTGATCTAATAGAACGAGTTTGGATGACCTCTCTCCATAACTATTCAAAAAGTTATTAGGAACCAAGTTCGTGAATTGTCCTGGGCTCTTGGACTATACAATTGTTGTCAAGTATGAATCGAAAACATGTGCAAGACTTCCTTGGAATTAAGTATTGTACTTTAAAACTTAATAGCAGATTCATCTAAATTACTGTGCTTCATGCACCTGTAGAAAATTGAACTACCAGGCATGCACTCACCAGCAAACTTCCGTTAATAGAATATTATAAGGATTTAACTTCTATACAAAGACCGTGTATACATTTATGCACAAAAGTCTTAATGCTGGCAACAATCGTAGAGTAAAACTTCACTATGGTTACTTGCATGGTTGCAAAATCTAAATCAGGAAAATTTCAAAATTAGAATATGAAACTGGTATAATTGTAATTAAATAGATTGAAACTACTGGGGGCTTGCCCTAGTAGCCACCATTCCCACATGGGAATGGGGAGTTTTGAAACTCCTCTCCCCTGAATATGGGGATTTATGAGTTTGTGGGGTTTCCTCAAATTGAGCTGCAAAATCAAAGAATACATGTGACTTATAAAAAAAAAATGGATTGACACATGTTAACTGCGGCCAAATTTTGACAATTACCGATGGCCTGCCTATTTTGGAAAACAATTAGTTTATCTATGAAATGTTTGGTAATGTGTTAGTAATAACTGCGATTAACAAAAAGATGTTGAAAAGTGCGATTGAGTGGTCCCGCTTGTGAATGGTTCTTGCCTCGTCGGATTATGAAGGATTTTCTCATATAATGACAATACAATGTTCAATGAGGAGACAATTTCTTAGTTTAAATGGCCAGCAGCCACTAATTTAGCTTCACCCTGGAATTGTAAAGTTGGTTGGAATTATGAGTTGGATGATGACATATATTCGCTAAGGATAACAAGTCCAACCAGCCTTTCTCTTAATATAATAGTCGTTTCTTCTAGACCCTGGGAAATTTCGACCACCGACCCTCTTACCATTATGATCATGCTTTTTTCTTTAATGATATGTATAGTGTCGTTGTGGATAATTAAATAAAAATTAATTATATCATATACCGTAAAAAAAATTTCCATAAGCTATAGAATCCCAATCAAGCCACTCGTGTAGAACTTTTTGTTGCATAATTGGCGGTGTATACTCTAATTTTACCTAAATATGCGTGTACACGGTCTCGCACTTAAGTAATTACACATGGTATGAAGAAACATCGAATTAGGAGGTACAGAACGGTTGTCTGGCTTTTTAAGGATGGAAAATTGGATTATATGCTGGTGCCTAAGCAAGTTTATAAGACGTTAGGAAACATACAAGAGAGCATTTAGTTACCGCAAGCATTGTTCAACATAAGGCTTCATCCCCGAGTCTAGCTGGTTCACTGTTCACGTGAGCTCAAGTTTTTTCGAGATTACCAGTTCTGAGTCATGTCATGAGCAAATCTGGAACGGACTTGTGTGTGTTTATTGGACGTTGTTACCTTATCTAGAGAGAGTTATGAACTGCTGGTGTCAGAGACGGATTTTAGGCCCTCCACAAGTTTTCTGAAATTGTTTCGCCAAAAAATGTCGATGAAACACCTTTGCAAGGATCAATCGATCAACCAACTGACAAAGGATACGAGGGGTTCTTTGCTGATTCTTAGACTAGAAATGCGAATGGATGAGAAAATTAAAAGTATAAAGACTGAAGGCAATGGTGGCCAGCCATGTAAAATGGTATTGGAATGTAAAGATAACATGAAGATAAAATTGAACAACTTATGTTTATTGATTGATAGGCGATCCTTTCTACAAACTATGAGTCAAGCATTTATACTACTACTGGTAGTTAACAAGGGTTACAAAGAAAACAAATAACATCCTACGTGACTCGTAAAGATTAGCAATATATATATTTACATAGGGCTTTGCTAGCATAATAGTATTTGGGCTACTGTGAGAGTAATAATACATTGTGAGTCATAAATTCTTGAAATAGTGAACTTCACAATAATTTCTAATTATTTGTCATTTCTTTTTTTGTGGTCCAAAACAAGCTATCAATTCAAAGAGAGCGTTTCTCATTTACAAACAGTTACCAAAAGAGCCGCTAATCGAACATCATGGAATCACCACTTGCCCCACATGAATGGTTACTTCCGTTGCTTGCAACTCCTCTTCTTGATGGTTAGAACAGCCCATGTTTCCCGGCCATTGTTATTCGTGGCTTTCGAGATTCATGGCTCCATGATCTAATGATTGTGTGGGCTCCATGATTGACTGGATCGTAATGGCTGCGCCCGAGCTTGTTGGCTTGATTACTCGGACACTCGTCTTATTCTTGAATCATCGATCTTTACTTCAGCTTCATTTCTTTCGTCAACTAAACTAAGTCCCATTCATCGACACTCATGGCCGGACGCTCAGTGATTTTCTCTTGTTTCACCTATCAGCAACTTCTCATCGTCTTTGTTGATTGCCCATAGTTGCCGACCAAAAAACTTAGCAAATTCTACCTTAGCCATGTCTTGCTCGGTCATATTTAGTCCGAGATGACGGTCAGAAACTTGAGAATTTTCTGGTATCAACAGAAATTATTATCCACTTGTCATTTTTCCAGGTCATTGCAGGCCTAGCAAGTCATGAAATGGAAGGAGAAGTGTTAGGCATGCCGACCAATCTATCCTAACTATTAACACGACAAAGATGTTCAAAGCTCTCAGTATATGTGGTTTCATGTGAACCCTAATATAGGCCCCTCAGCATTCGAGCCTTGATAATTACCCTATTACATGTAGGCGTATAGAGTATAGTAACGCGATCTTAATTTCTCTGTTTGTTTGGTTATGACAAAACTTCGTAAGTTCTTATTCTTCATGTTTTTTTTTACAGCATGGTAAACAAACCGTTGTTCGATGAGATTGAAATTTTAGGACAAGTAAGCTAATTTAACATATATATTTCTTTAAAAATTTCCTTTGCGTGAAAGTCGACCCCTGAACATGAAAATACGAGACTTTGAATCGCCACATGAATAGACAAACAATCAAAGACAGTCGAACGACCAAAAATAATAGTAAGAGAATGTTAGGATTTTGAAATTTCACACCATGTAAGCTAAATCGTTTTCTCCAAAACTTTGAGGATTTTGGAAAAACAGCTACGTATAATTTCTTGATAGAGTTCAATAACAATAGGGTCATTGTGATAGATCTAATTAAACACGTCTCAAAAAATTATGAAACCCATAGTACATTTCATCGAAAACGAAATGGATGTGATTCAAGTTTTCGTAACAGTAATTTTATCCATTAAGTCAATGGTAAACTAAGCTGTATATATACGATAATCTTTCGTAAATAACATAAGGCTATGCTTAATCCACCCTTGGAAAATTTAAAGAATGGAATTACCCAAATCATGGGTCCCACTCTCCACCTTCTCTATCTCTCATCAGCTCTTGCATCACTCTCCTTTTCTCCCCCTCTCTCCTTGCTCCTAGCGTGCACCTCTGCCCTCACCCGCCAAATCTTGCCTTTCAAGCTCAGAGCCTACAGTGCTCGGGTCGGGGTCAATCAACCAGAATCCTTTTGGCTGTTTAATTGGTGTTCCAAGGTCCGAGAGGATGTGATGCAACTGGAGATGTTTTGTGATTAGACATTCTTCAATTGCGACGCTATTGATGACTTTCATGCTGAGAGACTCTCAGTGAGAGTTAACTTTGGTTATGAGAGTAGCTATTGTATACTATATGTCTAGCTGTATTGTTCATGGTGTTGATTGATCCAGTAATTGGTTGCAAAGTCAAATAAAGAATAACATCATTTCCTAAAAGGAAAACATAGGGGAAAAATTCTTAAATGACGGAGGAGGTGGAGGTGACGAGGCTAGGGAGGTGGTCACGGTGTTGGAAGTCTAGATGTTGAAGCTGGGACTGAGAGGGGTTGAAGTCGACTGTGGCAGAGAGGGTAGCAGAGAAGACGAGTGATGCGGGACAGCGGTGGAGGTGGAGGGTGGTCTCATCGTTGGTGAACTAGCGGAGGGCGGATCTGATGCTGTGTAGCGCTCGGAAGTACATGGAGTGTGAGACCGAGAATGCCTATCTGGCTTATATGAACTTTTTCAAGACCAAGAGTGCTTGTTTGGCTGTCATGAACTTTTTCATGTACCTCTTCCTCGCTGTGCAACAAGACACCATTCCTTCTCTATCTCCTCTCGTGTAAACGAGCCCCGGAAAAAAACACCTCTTTTCTCTACCAAATTTTATGCTCCTCTCTTCATGAGTTTTCATTAGATTTTATCAAGCTACTTTCTCCTATCAATGTCTCAATGAAGGGCTCAACATTGGCTCACAAACACAGGTTTTGTTGATCCGTACTAGAACTTTACAACAAAAAGAAAAGGGGTATGCGGGCCACAATCAAGAGAAGGAAATAAAGAAACAAAATAGCTGCGAGCGGGTGAACTTTGTGGAGATAAATGAAGGTGAGGAATGAGACCCACAAGTCAGATAATTTCGTCTTTTTGATTCTTGAGGGGTTAGATGAAGCCATTTCAGTGGTCAATTTAGAGCCACCCGTAGCACTTTCTCGATAGACAATTCAACACGAAATATGAAGAAGCGAAACATAAGAAACTAATAAAGAAAAGTCAAAACGATCCTGTCTTCGGATTCCATGCCCAATTTAAGAAAACCTAGAGCTAACCCCTCAAACACACCCCAAACCAAATTTGATTCATCTCTGATCTCTCTCTTTAAGCCAAATTAAAAAAGAGAGCAATGTCCTCCCACCAACACCAACAAGAACCAAACCATGTCCAAAAGCAACCAAACGGACCTAAAATCAAAGACGTCTCAGGATCAGTGGTGGTGATCATGGTGCCTTTTCCGGCGCAAGGCCACCTCAACCAGCTCCTCGAGCTTGCCCACCTCATCGCCTCCTACGGTGTCCCCGTCCACTACGTCGGCTCTGCCTCCCACAACCACCAGGCCAAGCTCCGCTTCCATGTCCCGCCCTCGTCCACGTCCGGCAACATCCGCTTCCACGACTTCCCAACCCCACCCTTCCTCTCCCCCGCCCCCAGCCCTAATTCCCCCCACAAGTTTCCCTCCCACCTCCAGCCTGTGTTAGAAACCACTTCGTCGCTCCGCAGCCCTGTTGCCGACCTCGTCCGCTCCCTGTCCTCGGGGTCGAGGCGGGTCATAGTGGTCAACGACTCGCTGATGGCGTCCGTTGTCCAGGACGCCACCTCGGTCCCCAACGCCGAGATTTACATTGTCAACACGGTTTCCGCGTTCGCGCTCTGTTGGTACGTGTGGGAGAGCAGAGGGATAGCACCCCCGCCAGAGGTGGAGGTCGATGTCGCGGAGCTCATCTCCTCCGAGTGCTTCCCGTCCCTCCTGGACTCCTTCACCGACGAGTTCTTGAAGTTCGTCGCGGCGGAGGACAAGTTCGAGAAGTTCAGCTCGGGGAGCATCTACAACACGTGCAGGGTCGTCGAAGGCCGTTACGTGGACTTATTTGCCAGTGCAACAGCGAACGGCAAGGTGACCAAGCACTGGGCAATCAGGCCGTTCAACCCGGTCAAAGTACCCGAAAAGAGGTCAAGAAGATCGGCTCACGTGTGCTTGGAGTGGCTCGACAAGCAAGCACCGAGCTCGGTGATATTCGTGTCCTTCGGCACCACGACGGTGCTGAGCGACGAGCAGATCCGCCAGATCGCGAGGGGGTTGGAACGCAGTGGACAGAAGTTCATCTGGGTACTGAGGGAAGCTGATAAGACGGACATTTTCAGCGGAGGAGGAGAGGCGAGGAAAATCGAACTGCCCCAAGGCTTCGAAGAGATGGTGGAGACTCGAGATTTAGGCGTGGTGGTGAGGGACTGGGCACCGCAGCTGGAGATCTTGGGGCACCCTGCGACAGGCGGGTTCTTGAGCCACTGCGGGTGGAACTCTTGCATGGAGAGCATCAGCACGGGAGTGCCGATCCTCGCATGGCCTATGCATTCGGATCAGCCCTGGAATGCTGTCTTGATCACACGAGTCCTCAAGATTGGACTTACTGTCAAGGATTGGACAAGCCAAGACGACGTTGTGAAGTCATCTACTATCGAAGGCACCGTGAAGGCGCTCATGCAATCGGAGGCAGGGGAGGAGATGAGGAAGAGGGCGGCTGAGTTAGGGGCGGCCGTCCGGGGGTCAACAGACGAAGGCGGAGTTTCTCGGGTCGAATTGGACTCTTTCATAGCTCACATCTCTAGATAGTAATTTATCCATTATCCTTGTTTTTTTACACATTAACAATGAATCATAATTAGCGGAGGGGTAGAGAAAGAAAACATTTTGTATGAACTCTTTGTTCGAGTGATTTGATGAACAAAAATCAATCGTAATATGGAAATTATATAAGAGCTTGTGTTTTTAGTGAGGTTTAATATGGGTTCAATTTATATTCTCAATACGTGAGTGGCTCGATATACTAAAATGAGTTCACATAACCGTTTTTCCATAGATATTCAAAAAGTTATTAAGAACAAAGATCTTGATTTATCCTAGGCTCTTGGATTAGACAGTTGTTGTCAAGTACGTATCGAAAACATGTGCACGACTTCCTTAAAATGAAGTATTGTACTTTAAAATTCAATAGCAGATTAATCTAAATTATCGTGCTTCATGCACCAGGTAGAAAATTGAACTACCGGGTATGCGCTCACATCCAAACTCCCGTTAATAGAATACAATAAGGATTTAACTTCTACACAAAGACGATGTATGCATTAATGCACACAAGTCTTACTCCTGGCAATAATCGTAGAGTAAAACTTAACTATGTTTACTTGCATGGTTGCAAAATCTAAATCAGGGAAAATTCAAAATTAAAGTTCCAAATTAATATAATTGTGATTAAATAGATTGAAACTACAGAGGGCTTGCCCCAGTGGCCACCGTTCCCACATTGAAATGAGGCACGTGGAACTCCCCTCCCCCGGATAGGGGGATTTATGGGTTTATGGGATTTTCTCAAGTGTGCTCACAAGGGCCCCGCCAAGCTCCTGACTTCTAAAATCAAGGAATACATGCAGCTGTTCAAAAAAAAAAATAGATTGACACATTTTCCAGCAGCCAGATTTTGACAATCACTCGTGGCCCGCCTCTTTTGAAAAACAATTAGTTTTTCGAAGAAATTTTTGGTATTGAGTTAGTAATAATTGTGATTAACAAAAAGAGGTTAAAAAGTGATATTGAGTGGTCCCGTGTGAACGGTTCATGTATCGTCGGTTACTGAAGAATTTTCCTATATAATGATGCATACAATGTTCAATGATGAGACCATTCCTTAGTTTAAATTAAGATGGAATCTGTGGATTTTCACTAAGTTAGCTTGACCATGGAATTGCGGAGTCAGGTGGAATTATGAATTGAATGACGTAAATTCAAGAAGGATAATAAGTCCAACCGGCTACCCTCTTAATATAATAGTAAAATTATCTCTAGACCTTGGGAAATTTCAACCAGCGAGCGACCATCTTACAATTATTGTCATTTTTTTTCTAAATAATATGTGTAGTGACGTTGTGGATAATTAAATAAAAATTAATTATGTCATGTACTGTCAGTGGAAAAGAAATTATATAAGTGATCAAATCGACCCCTAATTAAATAGTTAGTGAGATAGCTAGAATCCCCAATCAAGCCATTCATGTGAAGTTCTTTGTTGCATTATAGGCGCTGTATACTTTACTTTTCCCTAAATATGCGTGTGTACGCGGTCTTGCACTGGAGTAATTGTTACACACGTTATGAAAATATATCGAAAGTGGAGGCAAAGAACAGTTGTCGTGATTTGTTGGAAGGTCGTGGGTTTCTAACTTACGAACAGGTGAAAGTTCACCTGCTCATAATCCCAACGATTGCCTGTAAACTGTTTCATGGAAACTATCCGGGTTAGAACTACTTACAAAGTCCAGATACCTACACTGTCGGGCCTTGCTTGCTTGCTTTCTTTTTGGGGTGTGTGGGCATGGGATTAGAGATGACAAACAAGCTGGTCCTGGCTCGATTACCAAGTTGGTTAGTATTGGTTTCAAATCATTTCAATCTATGCAATTTGGTTCATACATAGGGTTAAACTACTCAGGAAAGGCTTATAACAGGAGGCAAATGCTTTTGCTATTGGCCCCAATACAGCAGCCCAACAGTTGAAAACTACCGAACTATAGAACCCAATTCTCACGGTGTTGCTTATGAAATAACTGGACCTTTGCTTTGCTTTACATCGACTCCACCCTGAGTCTTGCGTCACTAAACATACGGCCGAACACAGTATCAACATCCAAGATAACATGATCATTATGAAGTCTTCTATACCTTTCCAGCCAAAGATGATCAGCAGTAGCACACCAAGAAAAGCTTGGATAACAAGATAGGAAAGATATGCCTTTGGCCCATTGAATGTATCCAACCAAATTCAGCACTCCAAGCACCAGGTTTCCTGATCAGCAGTGAAAAGTAAAGGCCACTAGAACTAGGAAACCCCACAAGCTCATCAGAGATATTGGAGTAAGGGTATAGTATTGCAGAGAGAGCAAATTGTATATCCCAAAGCACGTCAGATCTGGCTGAAGGTCAAAACCAGTCCTAGCCATTTATAACTTTCGAGACCTTACAAACTTGGCCTAAACTTGAATTGCACACGATCCTTCCAGGGAACTCGTTCAGTAAAGGACCAAGAGAGTGCCATGAGTCAAACCATAGCTTATATTCGGATAATTTCAGACCCGATTTATCTCAACGTTACTAAATAATTTTGTTTTTCCCATTGAAATAATCCATTCAAGATAAATACAAAAGTAGAGCTAGAAATAACATAGATTTATCTTTTAATCTTTCTGCACATTTAAAGTAGAACGGGGTAGGTTGATGGCCAAAAATGGTTTCTGTAATAAAAATAACAAAAAAGAAAAAGACGCTCTTTTATGAACCTTAAAAAACAAACTATTAATAATCCCTCAAAGATGCTATCAAAGAGAGTGACGCAAGAATAAAAATAACATTCAGCAATTGTTTTCAAATATCATTTGGCTGCTAGATTGACCCGCATTCGTTCCGTCAAAATTTGCACCGGTTTCTGCAAGAATAATAATAGTAACTATGAGTAGAACAATCACAGAAAGTACTCCAGGCTCGAGGGAAAAGAGACCTCATGCTTTCACCTCCATTTAAAGTCTCCAATCTAGATCTGCTTCGTTCTGAAAGAGCGTCAAGAAACTCCAATGAAATTGATCTATGGAGCTGCATGTACAGACATTTATCAGGGCAGGACAGGAAGCTCCACTTTGCTGAAGGAAAAGAAACTGACGCGCCCTTGCTCCACCAGACAAAATTTCAGTGGAATGTCTCCACATTGTCTTTCAAGAGCTTCAATTTCTATTTTAGCTGGTGGTTGGCCTCTGCAAGTAGCCAATTTGCAAAAGATTGAAACAGAAGCATTGACAATACCCTAAAAGTTATTCTGATAATATACTGATTAACCCAGTTCTTACACACTCCTGAGCAACAAGATTTAGCAGAATTTCATTTTCTTTTCTCAAGATAAGCTGATTCAACCACTTTGATTCACTAACTGAAAACAAATTCTCCAGATATTATATGTTTCTCTCCAGAATTTGAGACTTAGGTATGTTCTCAACTTATATTAATGAAACATCGGCAACAAAACCCAGGAATGAGGACTCGGGTCCTGGGAGAGCATATTGAATTTCAATAATTTGCATTGGCAATCAATGTGATGAGAAATTTTGATTATCTGCTTATATTTCGGAGAGAATACTCGACGCACAGAGCTTTATGCTGGGCTTTCCTCAGAAAAAGATGTGAGTTATAGAAACTTGATAAATTGGTACCTGATTAAGCAAAGCACGTAGCTTGGATCACCAGGTGAAGATTTTCTGAACTTTCCATTTGGGAGATAAACATCAAATACTGGCTTCAGTTCATTCAAGTCCATCTTTATAAATCTTTTAATTAAAGAATCGCAGTCTTGAGGTGAGTGCACTTCCAGGCTTTCTGAAGTACCTTCAGAAGAAACTGTGCCAGTGTTTCTCTTGACACTCTTCAAAGACCAAGGAATGTCATGCCGACCAACAATGTAACCAAGCGACTTCAGGTGTTTATAGACCTCATAAAGCTCCCAACAGCATCCATCCTTCTCCTCTGCTAGTTGCTGATACATAGTTTCCAAGGACATGGATTCATCATTCTCACTCAAAAGAAGCAAAGCCCCTATTTCCATCAAGAACCTACAAAAAAGAAAAAGGAGAAATAATCGATCAACAAACAATTTTACATCAAGTTAACTGGGCAAATCTACTTCTTAACTATGCAAATGTGTGCTAATCAATAGGTGTCTATGAATCTAAGAATCAAAATTTCTAGTTTAAAAGTCCACTTAGTTGACAAGAGAAAAAACTAAAGTCTCTCCAATGTGGGATAGAGAAGCGGAAAATCAAGGCACCACCAGAGCAATGTAGATTGGCAATGCCTCATGCATCACCTACAAAGTCTCTTCAATTGAGCAGTAAAGCTTCCCACTACGGACAATGCCAGTTGTTGTCCATAACTGACCCTTCCTTTCCACCACCTCAGCCATTCCAACCCCACTATTCCACCGAGCTACAGAAGTTACTTTCCTGTAAAACACGCCTTCATGGATCGTCAATTCAAAAGCATCCTCAACAGTATCAAGGAAAAGCCATTTCTTGTAGTAACTGACCTGAATTGCAACTTGGACGAAGAGTTGGATGTATAGTTACATTCCTCTTCATCCTTTAAGTCTTGTTCCAATAACTCAGAGTCACTTGACAGGCTGTCCCAATCATTGCACTCCATTTTGGACCTTATTCGTTAAGGAAGCTGCAGAAGAGAACAGTTCAAAACAAATACAATCTCTTCAATTTAGTGGCATCCCATTAAATTATGCAAAGCAGTTTAAGGGCAAAAAGAATGAAAATAAAGTAATGAAACACCAATCGGACATACTTCTTGAGAGGGGAACGAAAGGAAAGCTAACAAACATTGAGGACTGACATTCAGGAAACATAAAAGGAGACACAGTGTGAGACAAATGATGGATGAGATACTAAAGTCTGCAGGTCAATGTAGCTTTTAGAATGAACAGCTCTCAATTGTCCGATCTACGCACATTTACCAGTGACGTTCCTATAGCTTCTACTAAAATTCAGAAAATCATCTTGGAGAAAATTACACCAGTTCTGGAGCTCAAATAAAAAGTTCATACCAGTTCTATCATTTTGCGACTTTCCTTCCATTCGAGATAAACCATCAAATTTAAAAATTTAGAATGACTGGGGATTTTGAAAACAATGCTTGAGACAGATTCAGATGAAACCAAGAAATGCTATAGTGCAGTTTATGTTGCTTTTGTGCGAAACCACGATCTTTTTTCTCACACAATCTACCACCTCATGTAAGTCACAAGCTCCCACTTCCTACAAGCTGAAACCTATTGTTTACTGTCTAGGGTCCAACCTCAAATACTACCCATCAACGTTGGTTCCGCATTTTAGCAACAAATTCCTAATTAAAAATCTAAAAGCAGCCGTGTGCTCTCTGAGTCTTTCAATAGTGTACAGAGGCTGGCCAGTCGAGTAGTGTTTTCATAAGGGAAGATGATCACCTTATCATTTCTCACAGTTTTATACACACTTCTCTCTTCGTTAGTGAAAAATAAAGGGAACGATTTCGTTTTGCTGCGATACAGGTGTCAGGGAAAAGGACAGGTTTAGAGATAATGCCGAGTTAGGACCAATGGTCCCCGTTCGGCGCAGATTCTCCCAAACCCTTACCTCATGCAACAATGGGATTTTTCGTTTTAATTCAATTAACCCTATGAGAATTCTATATGAGGATTCACCACCAGCCTATTGGAGTAGGCTAAAAACCAAGTGAGGTATGGGAATATACCTCACTTCCTACGTAACTAGAGATCTAAGGGCAGGGACTTGACTAACACTAGTCATCTAACTAGTGTGCTTTCGGTACCTAATCTCGATCATTTGTCAACTAAGGTGCACATGCAATCTTCTTATCCAATCATGAGTCCTAAAGTTCTTGTCTACTAAGTGTCCATGTTTATTGTGATCCTAGTGTATGGCCTAAACCGTCCAATTAGGCTAAAAAAACATAAGAAACACAATCAAAGAAATGACATGGAAGTATTATCACGAGAGTAAAAAGATGAAGTGCGGTAAAGTAACCCAATACAAGTCATGCAGAAATATAACATTGTAAGTAAGCCCTGGGACAACAAACTCCATGAGCTTAGTCCAAATCAAATTCAATTTCCTTAAGAGACTAATCTACCTAAAACTAAACTAGAGAAAATCATGAATTTTCCTAAGCCATGTGTGTACTATCCAAATGAAACTAAAAAAATTTCCAATACTAAAATCTAACAACCTAATAAATGTCTTTTTTTCTAACCAATTTTCCAAATTTTTAATTTCGGATTTTTTTTATTTTTTATTTCTAGAAAATGGGGACTCAGGTTGGGCAGTAGAGCCCAATCCGAACATAGTCCAACATGGTTTAAAAAATCTGGGCCAAGAGATATTATCGGGCTTTTATACAGAGCCCCTTTATAGTTCTAAACCTTCAAGGCCCATTTTCTTGTTATTCCTTATTTTCTCTCTTTCTTCTTGGAACCATTTGCTTTCTCCCTAAGCTGAGAACAACTCGCCAAGATCAGCACTCCAAGGTTTGTTTCTTAAAAAAGCTCACAAACAACTGCATTCAAATTAGCAGTAAAAAGGAACTCACCTAAACCAATTCAAGTTTAAAGATTAGACCGATTTCCACCATTGAAACAATCCTCAACATCCCAAATCTACTGCTCCTATTTTATCATTTCCTTTTTTATATCAGTTTTATATATCTATTGTCTTCCATTAGTGAACCGAGAACACACAAAGCCATGACCAAAATTCACCACCTCAAAACACCAACAATCACACCTCTTATCACCAAAGTGTCAGTACACTGAACATATATACCCCCGCCATCAATCACCTATTATCATCAGCCAATGACAGATGCTGTCCTTACCGCTCCTCCATCAATCTCTACTGAACACCATTGTCATTCACTTTCACTAAACAGCTTCAGTTATTGAACAACTCTTCAATTTTCATTGCTGGCCACTCACCAGTCACAGCCACTAACCAGAAAAATGCAAGATAGAGAATCACCATATCTTGATGTATGGACGTTCTTAAGAATCGGCTTAATTCAATAACATTTGTCATGGGCAGTCACCAAAGAGAGACCCAATGCAGCAGATACAACAACAACCGAGAAGCAAGGAGAGAGAATAAAAAAAAGTTTAGAATTCGATTTCAACCATGACAAAGCAATGATGGAATCGAGTCTGTGTTAACCAAATGATTATACTACACTGAAATGTACGTAGGTCATAAAAAATGTGAACTATTTCACATCTCTATTTGAGGAGCATTTCAACAAACAGTTGGCGTGCATCGAGAATATTGAACCTTACCACGAATTCAAAGCAGTTTTTCATTTAAAACTAACACTGGCACAACAATATCATCGCAGATCATCGATCAACACTTCAGATTCTCAGTGATTTACGCATAACCGACCCTCGGTCTCACAACGAAACATAACACATGAAAGGCAGCATCACAAACGTTA
The DNA here is from genome assembly GCA_031216285.1 of Syzygium syzygioides. Classification (NCBI taxonomy): domain Eukaryota; kingdom Viridiplantae; phylum Streptophyta; class Magnoliopsida; order Myrtales; family Myrtaceae; genus Syzygium; species Syzygium syzygioides. The sequence goes on along the minus strand of CM062242.1, from coordinate 24,173,739 downwards.
CTCCATCAATCTCTACACCAGCAAATACTGAAAGTTCTCAAGCATTTCCAGCAAACCGACGACTAATCGAGCAGAGTATCGTCAAACCGCTCAGAAAGATTGCCTTCAGCTTCTTGCGGTTTGCCTCCAATCTCCAGCAGACGTTTATCAAGTCGAGCCACTCGTGCCCCGCGGGAAATTCGAAACCGACTCTCGAAATCCGGTTCGGAGAGATGGAAGCGAAATCAAACTTCGTGGGGAGCAGAAGAACTGCGAAGCCGCCGAATCGCGTCGTCGCAGACGATCGTGGCGCACGACACTGACGAAGCAGCACCGAATCGCATCATCGCCGCATTCGCAGCGCGAACGATCGATCGGTTTCTCGGAGAGATACCTTTCGGAATCGGCAACGAGAGAGGAAGAACCAGGAACGAAGCTGTCGAGCGCCGGAGCCACCGTGCGGAGCCGCCGAGCGCCGGTGAAGAACGCCGGAACCTCGAGCGTTCGTGGAAGGAGTGGCGGCGGATTGTACTCCTCGGTTATTTATTAGAGAAACAAACGTATAGATGAATATTAGATTTATTTTCATACTGTGTATTTATATATATATATAATACTTTAATACATTATGTTGTATATCTCAAGGAAATTAATTTTTTGTTAAACTACGGTAGTCCTGCGTATTTTTCTCATCCAATAGAAAAAAAGTAAAATGTCAAATAAGGACCCAAAATGGGTCTCTTTTCTCAAATAAGGACTCCAAGTAGACAATGTTTCAATTAAGGACTAAAAGGGCCCAAACTAGTCTCAAATAAAGACCCAACTCGTCAGTCGGCGAAATGTTCGCAGGCCGATGACCTGAGACATTTTTCGACGCCAGAATAGGGGCAATTTTTTTCTTTTTCTTTTTCCTTTTTTCTTTTCTCTCTTCCCTCTTGTGGCCATCGCCGACGATGTCCGTCGACCTCAGGCGAGGGTAACCTTCGTCGACGTCGAGCAATGAGCGCCCTCGGTTAGGTGAGTGAGGGTGGCCCTCGTCTAGGTGGGCGAGACCAGCCCTCACCTGCCCAGGCGAGGGCAGCCGTCGCCTGACGCCGGTGAAGGCCACCCTCACCTGAGGCCGGTGGACGTCGCCGGCGATGGCCACAAGAGGGAAGAGAGAAAAGAAAAAAGAAAAAAAAAAAAAAAAAGACAAAATTGCCCCTATTCCGATGTCGAAAAATGTCTCAGGGTCGCTGGCCGGCGAGCTGGATCCTTATTTGAGACTAGTTTATTTGAGAAAAGAGACCCACTTTGGATCTTTATTTGACATTTTTCCTAAAAAATATAATATGTCAAATGGAAAATTACAAAAAAAAAAAGGGGTAGTGAAATAATGAAAAAGAGTCGAAAAGGGAAGAAATAATAGAGAGAGCCGCAACTCGTTTCCTTGGTGGTACTGAAAAATGCTGCTCTATGTTTATTATATTAGTATAATGTGATTGTTATTTATTAGATGTAAGAAAATTTTCAATTATGAAAGGGAGGAATAAAAGATTCAAAAGTGCTAATAGATCTTTTCACGTGATGCAAAAGAGATCGGTACCGATTGAACTGACTTGATTGAATTTGCGATTTCATTGTTTGCAAACATTAGGTTCTTAAATAAACTAATCTTTCGGCACCAAAACTTTCTTTAATAAATCCAAAAACTGGAGTTTATCGCGTGGAGCGTGTGCTTGCAAAGTTGAATAAACAAGTGAATAAAACTTGATCGTTAATCTTTACCAAAAAAAAAAAACTTGATCGTTAACTAGTTTTGGTGAATTGCACTTTTAGAATCGAAATGTGTTTGTAAACTAAACACATATTTACATGTGTCATTGAGGAATGAAATTAGCTATCTGAATTTAAATCGAAAAATGTGTACCCGTCTGGAGTTTTTAATTATTGAAAAATTAACTTAGCATAAATTAATTATAACTGTATCAATTTGAAATTTTTGATGATTAAAAAATTAATTTAGAATAAATTTTTCGTGATATTAACCATCGAATAAAAGAATTTCCTCCGTAACAACTTCAGATGATATTCTCAAGCGATAAATTATGTTTTTAACTTTCGAAAAAGTGAAGAAGATCTGTTCGCAATCGTTAGCGTTTCTAATAAGATTTGTTTCTACGAGGCCCCGCGGCATCCACGTAGGCTGCTTACGTGTCCAAAAAGGTCATCCGAGGTGGGGCCCCACCCCTGTCTCCGCCTCTCTCTCTCTCTCTCGTCGCCACCTTCTTCAATGCAGTCAGCAGCAGTCTCTTTTCTCCCTCCTGCTCAGAAGAACGGGGGCAGCAGAGCAGGTGGTCGGTCGCTTTCGCTTGCGGGCCTCTCTCTCTCTCTCTCTCTCTCTCTGTCGTTTTCAAGGTACTGCTGCTTCACGCTCCGTTCTTGGTACTCCACATCTCCCGCTTCTTCACGCCAATCTTTTTTCTCGCTCGCTTCGTCTTCCTTCGACGGGGTGCTGCCATCCTCATCTCCATCTCTGTCTCTGCCCCTGTTTCGTTTCTTCCCGTGACCCTCTTTCCTTTGTTTCGGCGAGAGGATGGCGACCCGCACATGCACGGAGGATTCGCGTAATCTTTTCTTGCCACATTGACCGCGTAATGGCGTGCGTTAGCTGTCGCGATCCGTCGACAAATTTAGAAGCTGCCATTACGAGCAGGGTCTACGTCATCTTGCACCTTCTTCGCACCGCGGGCGCGGCCTCTTTTATTGCGCCTCACGACAAGAACTGGCCGTACTTCCCCACGATCTCTCTTCTTCTTCTTCGTCTTCTTCCGGGTCGCTCGCGTTTCCTTTGGCCATTTCTGTTCGATCGAGTTTTCGGGAGTTTCACCTCAGCGATTCCGAGTTCGTAATTTTCAGCATCGATTTGCTTCGACTGCGACGCTTTAACTTTGTCTTGCTGGCTGGGTCGCATCGTCGATCGAATGGAATGTTCATGTCCTTAATTTATTGTTAAAGTGACATTCCTGCGTGTGTTGGTTGCTCAGGTGGGTGATTTCACGTTCAGTATTGATGCAGCCGACTGGGTATTTCTCTTCCTTTCTCTTTTCCTTTTCTGCTGGTTTTCGCACATTTCTTGCTTTTTTATGTGCTTTTCTTGATAGCCCATGGATAAATTTCTTTGCCTCTCCATTCAATGGCCATGAAAAACCGATTGTTTGTTCTAGTTGTACAATGTCCACGAGTGTTTCCCATGCCCAATCTACCCACAAATAGCTGCTATAGCATATCGTCTACACCTGTAAGCTTGCGTAAACATCTTCATGTATATGTTGACTCATGAACCTTCGTCTACATCAGTTTCGGGAATGGTTTTGTTAAGGACAAAGATTTGATGGTCAATTGCAAACTTTCCAGGATAAACGGTCACGAGATTATGACATGGGATCTCTGGGATCCACCCCACATCCAAGGTTCTCCTGCTCTTTACTTATTTCATTTTTATTTTTTCAATATCAAGGCTTCTTGTGTGTGCCATCACGTTCTTATGATTCAACTATGTCTCTACAGTTGCACCAGAGAGCAGCATCGACATGCAATGTGGGTGTCAACATGACTTCCACGGAGGTTATGGTGTTGGTGAGTTTTCGTCCTTGTCTTCTCTGCAAGTCCTGGCAGTGATTTTCTTGTCATCAGTAACGGTGGAACTCTCATTCCAACTATATCTGCTGGTTGCAGATGTACTAGAAGGGAATGCAGCGAATGAGATGGCTTGTGTACAAGTGCTGCAAATATTAGTGAGGAAGGCCGATGACGAAATCAATGAACTAGAAAAGCATCTGGTGTGCCTGCAAAGTGAACTAGCGTGTGTCGAATATGAAGAATGGCCTAACATATGCTGCAATGCGTTGAAAGAAAAGATTGATTACTTTCATGTATCTCTGAAGTGGTTGAGATGTAGAGATCAAGATGATTCGGACGCTCATTCAAATGTGAATGAGGAACCTGCTGAAAGAATGCATGACATGGTGAAGGCTCTACTCAGGAGCTACTGCCATGAAAAGAACCAGGTTTGGCTCTTGAATTGTTATCATTGTACTTCTAATGGCCACCAAACCTGTGCTTGTGGCACCAGGATCTGATGTTCCTAACTAGATCCAAAGAGTGCTAGGAGAAAGGAATAGTTGACATAAGATTGATGTGTCAAAGATGCAATGGCTAACTGCTTCCATTCACAAATTGAAGTGCGGCATTCATTTTGTCAATTGCTTCGAGTTCCTATGTCACGAATAATTAGGTTTATCATCGTCTTTTGTTTATTGATTCTTCCATGCTTGGAGATTTGACAGAATGAAGTCCTCAAAATCGGCAAATCCACCATTGGTGGTAATTTTAACAGTTTTCTTGTTTTTTCCTTCGTGGATTAAGTTAGGAGATGTCCACGTTTCTGTGTAGCAGAAAGCAATACCATGTATGAATCTTCCTTTTATACTAATCAGAAGTATCTGTGCGTTCTTTGTTAGAGTGGTAAGCTTGTTGAGTTTAATAAATCACTTGCCGGCATCCTCTTTTTGACCCTATTGACCTATTCGTCTTTTCTATAAGTGGCTGACCGGTAACATCAGAAATCCTGCAAACACCCCCCTCTTTTGATCAATTTATGTCACAAACAGAGATTATAAATATTTAATTGGGCTACATCTGTTGTATTGTTATGACTGAGGGAATGTCTTCAAGAAGTAGTCTCTTGCTTCTAAACATATTTATTTACATCTTACAATTTATGCATTGACATGGCACCTCTTTTGGGCAAAGCATGAGGAAATATCTTAAGACAATTATTTCTGCCTTTGTATCTTGTAGTTTGCTCTTTGCTTCTTTTAACATATGCAAATATGTCATATACTTTCGACCAAAAAAAATGTCATATACTCATTGTGTGTTCCTGATAGAGCTACCAGCAGATTCTTACTGTTATCTAGTTCATCTAGTGACTGATGATGACTGCTTTTCACAGAAGCATGAACTTTCTCTGCAAACAATTGATGAAAGTTCCAGTACAGATGCAGTAAATGATTTATCTGTTCATTCCAATTCTGACGAGAAACAATGGGAGGAACCTCATTCCGAAGCTTTGATTTCAGAGGTTGGATATAGTTCCGTTACTGTTTGCAGTGTGGCAGCCCTAAAATCATCAAACGAGTCTGAGGAAAAGAAAATTATTTCTTTCTTCAGAAGATAGAAGTGCATTTAGACTTCTTACCTAAAAAACGTACTCTTAAGTTCTCTACTCAGGTTTGATATACTATAACAGCTCAAATGTGCAAATCATGGCACTGTTGCATTGTTGAATCATCTTTTAGTTTGATTCTAATGCTACAGGAATTGTTCGCCTATCTGACTTTCACCTCTGCTTTTCTCTTCTTGCAATCCATAGCCCTCAAGTACCAGTATCAAAAGCGCCAGTTTGTCTGCTCTAAGAGATGAAACTACTTGCGATGGGAATATGGTTAAGATGTGTGAGCCTAAACTGGAAGTTAGTGATGATGTTGAACATGGAAATGGTAGTGCTATAGATAGGAGCAGAATGTTAAATCAGCCTTTGAAGCCGCAGGACAGCACCGCGAAATCTGATGAGGTAAGAATTTCATTTTCTTCATTTGTTTCAGTGAAGTACCTCCATCATTTTCATTGTGTTTGGGAAGTTGATGGGCAGAACTCTCAGAAAAGCACTTAAACGGAATATCAACTCCATCAATGACACAATTATTCATATCAATGACCAGCCTCCAGATGCAACCACTGAGTATACTGTTCCAGATCCTTCTATTCATGATGGTGGTTGCGATAGGAGAACGAAGACATCTAACACTGCAACAGGAGCACTTCCAGAAAATAACAGAAATCCTGATGAAGAGCCAACATATAGCGATCAAATGCTAAAAATTGCCTTGAAAGATGAAAAGGAAGAACCAGAGGCAGCTCTTTCCAAGAAGCAGACCTTGCCGAGCTCATCTCTGATTGTTAGCGGGGAAAACAGAAATCCTGACACTGAAAGTTCTGCCTTGAATTCAATGGTAGAGCTAGAGGACCGGAAAAGTGAACATGTGATGAAGACAGATCCTGGGGAAGCAGACAAAGTTCCCACCGTAGTCAAATTACAGGATGATGCTTCTGTTGTAGCTAGATCCAACTTGATCCAGTCAAAGAGGCCACAGAAGCAGAAAGTTAAGAGGGAAATAGAGCAAAATGTATTGAGTTCTAAAAGATTGCAGCAAGTGGAAATTGCACCAAGTGCATCCCTTTCAAACACCATAGGGGGATGGATGTTCGGAATTGTTAATGAGTGCGCCAATGTAAAGAAGCCTTTGACTGGAAAGATTTTGAAGGAATTTGTTCTTGCGATCCACTCTGAAGCCAAACATCCTGCTCTCGAACATGATGTTAGTGCAGGTTTGGTTTCTCAGCAACAAAGGAAAAGACAGAAGACATCAAACACAGAAACTTCCATGAGGGTTACCCATGCACATGTTAAAATGGGCGACTTAGAAGCAGAAGTATCTGGTCCTCGATGTAAGGCCGAACCACTGATGATCAAACATGAGAAATCAGATGATTTAGACAACGAGCTGGGGATATTGCAGCGCCCTGCTGAAGTCAGTTTGGAGAGTTTGAAGCTAAATGATCTCAGGGCCATCGCAAAGGAACACAAACTCAAAAACTACTATAAGCTTACAAAAAAGTTGCTGGTCGAGCAAATAGCTAATAAAATGGGTCGTTGCTAGATTACAGGTGCGGATTTTGTTGAGTATGGTTTGTATCTGCTATGTGCCTACAGCTTGTATTTGCACATTTGTGGGTATTCTTGCAACTTCAATCGCACCTTGGAAAGTTCCGTGCTGATCCGCGTGGGTTACAGGCTGGCTCCATCTTCAAAGGACCACGGCGAGAAATCATACATCACGTGATACACAGTAATAGGTACTTTAGTAAGAAAAGCTTTAATACACTTGTTGTTCAGATATACATAAATAGGTATACACGTGTGCTGAAAGAGTAAGCATGTAGGAAATGATGGGAGGATCACTTGTCTTTTACACTTCGTACAATTGGGCAAGTAGAAACAATGTGCTGTCTTTTACACTTCGTACAATTACACTTCGTAAACTTCTCTTTTACATTTCGTTCGCGAATGTTGACAAAGTGCAGGTGGTATCACTATCGACCTTGAAATTTTCAATTCTGCTAAAATCATATATTGTCTTTGTAAAAGAATGTTACCGGTCATTAATCAGCCAGAGTTTGTGGCTAGAACTCCTTCAGCCAGCTTTCAGTTTTTGACTTGAGGTAAGCAGGAAGCGCGGCCTGCAGGCTCCATTTGGTTAAGCTTTAATGGCATTTTTTCAGCCCGAGTGGAAATGAGCACGGAGAAATTCTGTTTTTTAACACTCACATTGTCTTATGAGTTAAATCTTAAACTGCGCGACTTAAATATTACCCATTGGAAAGAGTTTGCCTTTCCTAGACAACACTTCTCTTGATCTACTGGTCATCTACTACTACGACAGCCTATGATAATAAAAAAATTATTAGGTGCTCTCGGAGGATTCCGGTTGCTCATTTCATAGGTCATTTGGGGCACGAGATGATTTTTTTGCAGTTTGGTCATGAGACTAGCTGAGCTTAGTTATGCCTAAATTCGCCCGGCCTCAAACGTGAGGATCCGACAGATGATACATCCGGTTGCTCATTTCATAGGTCATTTGGGGCACGAGATGATTTTTTTGCAGTTTGGTCATGAGACTAGCTGAGCTTAGTTATGCCTAAATTCGCCCGGCCTCAAACGTGAGGATCCGACAGATGATACATCTTCGCTGGAGAATCAAAAACTGTTTTTTCTGAGTGTCTGGGGTAGAATGAAAATGACTCAATTGATTCCACTCAGCCAACCCATTTCCTCAAAACATTTGGCTCGTTCAACTCTTTCCTATCCATTAGCTCTTTCTTGAATTTGAAGCCGTATCTCAGTCACTACCCAACAACCCCCCAGCTTGAAAAAGTCAATGAGACTAGAGAGGGCTTGGGTAAGAAGTGAGATCCGGTTGGATACATCTTGATTCTGGTCCTTCTGTTAGGATCAAAGTAATGCAAGCCGACCAATTAAGCAGATTTAATCATTAAGAACAGGGAGATAAAAGTGCCATCTTAATTTGAGAAGCGTTTGAAAAGACTTGCAAAATCCTGCAGAAAAGCTGTGCAGCCACTTCTAGCTAAAAGGTAAGAGCTACCAGTTGATCAAAATATAGATGCATTAATTCAAAGTCCATCATAAACCCATTATGATTCTGTCTCACATACAAGTAAGATGCTGGTTTCTTATTATTGCTCTCTCGGAAGAACAAGCTGCTCAAGGCTGACCAAGAAGCGAAGGTCGGTAGAAAGCATGGCTCTGTGCAATCTCAATTCGTTCGCGAGGATCATTCAAGGTTTCGTCTCTCAGTGCTTGCAGGATAGCTCGCGCAGGTTGTTCCCTGGCAAATGGCAACCACACAAAAATGATTTCCATAGAAGGGATTCAATGATTGGAGGGAGCTGAGATTAGTCGGCTTGCAAAATGAAATGAATTAGCATATATGCGAGAGAGTAAGCTGATATTGATTTGCAAGATAAGAATATATACTAGACGTTAATAGCAATGCAGAAAGTACCTCACTGTCAGAATCTTATACAGTGTCTTCAGGATCGGGCATAATTCAACGGGAGCAACAGGTTTCTTTGCTTCGGGATGCAACACGCTTAAGCTCGCCTGGCTCAATAGTTCGTAGAAGGCTCCAACAGCTGAGACACCCTGTAATTAACATAACGAAGTCGGCAACAGTTGAGCGTAAGATCAAACATGCTAACAAAAGGAAATTAGGCAAATATATACGCAGCCTAGGGGAACTAATAAATGAACTGAATCATCACAGTTATGCGTAAGCTGACAATTGCATTAAGACCGTAAGGTCGCAAAATACGGACACCTGAATCATTCCTTTTCCACTGATATTGTCTCCCATGTCCAGGTTCAGCTGCCCCTTGGCTAACATTTGCCCGTACCATGCATTACGACCTTTCAACAACGTCACATACGTGTCGGCCAGCAAAGGTCCCGCCAATTTCTCTGGTTCTTCCGCCAACAAATGGGTTATGAATATCATCTCCGATGTACAGTGTGCAAAGTACACCGATTTGCTTGTAGCACTTTCATTGGTAAGAGCAGCAACCATTCCTGGAAAATTTCAGCACGCAAGGAATAAAACGCCCGGAGGTTCTCAAAACAAATATATAAGATATGATAATGTTATGGACAGGATTGCATTTTATACAATTACTGGATTATTGGCAAATTACCAGCTCCGATGGCATAGACATTCTTGAGGCCGCCCATGACCTCATGTGTGACAAGATCGCTATTGTCCCACACTGTAAAATGGGGTTGTCTTAAAAATTTCGCGAGAGGCTTCCTCCATTTGTCAGATCCACATATTCGAGCATTTGCATATTCCTTATTGTAAATCTCAGAAGCAATATTGGGTCCACCAAGATAAAGTATGTTCTCTATGGGGATTCCAGCTGCCAAGCATGCGGATAACATAAATGCTTAGAAAGCGGATGGATGCAACCACCAATTTGTATAAGCAACCAAATATGCAAGATTGAACTTCAATGCAAAAGGTGAACGGAGTGAAAACACAAATTGTCAAGTGATGATGCTCAGTGTTGGAAGGGAAGCACTCATCAATGTCCTAAACAGACAGAATATGAATCTGAGTTTCTAAATATTCTCTTCCATGATTCCCTTCCTATGTTTTTGCTGAAGCAAGGTTGGCTAGACTAGGATGAAGCCCACATTTCGTCGTGTTTGTCACTTTTTTCACTTTGAGTTAATTCTTTTACTCCTTTGATTGAAACTATCCCTAAGATCCATTGACGTGTTATTTCGTTTAACTCTACAGCCCATTCAATGGATTCAGTTTTCTTCATCTTTCAAAATGCAGCCAAAAGTAAAATTGAATATGGCAAACAGATTTCTACACACAAAGCAGCAAGATAGCAAACCCCCTTCACAATGCACTCCAGAGAAAGAGAGAACTGATAGACAATTTCTTAATTCCAAAGATGCAACTCTTACTTGCACGGTTAATCATCTGAGTGGGAGTTATAATATGAGGTTCAGGATCTAATGCAGCTTCTATGCCCTTCGCCAGAGAAATAATGATGGGCATCGTGATCCTCTCCTTCCAATAATTATTGATCTCTTCAAACACCTCACTTGTCTCCGTGGAAGGCAACCCGTTCACCACAATATCAGCGTCCCAAACGGCCTCCTGCAAGTTAGTGACCACCTTCAAGGGACAGAGAGGCGTATCAATCATGTTTAAGCAGAAACCATCTTTCAGAATCTCATCAGCGAATAGAGTACGATCGCCAAGTCTAGCCTCAACGTACTTCAGATACGCACAGCGTCGTATCAACCTCCTTAAGACATCCTCCCTTGAATTTATGACCTCAAAAAGATGTTCAGCTGTGGCTCTATCCACGGCTCGACCAGGCCTTCGCCATATCCTGATTTGAACTTTGTCACGAAATTGACCGTAGCTATCTTGAAGCAGAGCTGCAAAAACACTGCCCCAAGCACCGGCCCCCACACCAACAATTCTCAACGGATCACCATCGGCTTTGAGGAGAAGACGCCTGAGCTCGTCGAGTTTTTCCTCCAAACCATTCCCATTATTGTGAATGGAACCATTTGAGTACCCATTATGAGCAACCCTCTCAACACTACCCACCATTTTCTTCCAAAGAGTTAATACAACTCCAAAATCAACAGATCAACAATACCAGCACCGCCTTAATTCCTAAGAACCTTCAGCGATATCGAAGAGTCGTGGCCCCGGGGAATGCTTGTATGTCTCACCACTTCTTACTACTGTTATGATGGTTGCATTAACTCCACAAAAATCAGACACTACAAAACCCACCTGATTTTATGCAGCTGCTTCTCTCGACACAACCTTCCACTAAATGAATGATCACAACCCCCAGCTTAAAACCCCACAAACTTCTCCCACTTTTTCCGAGCTTCGCCGTTCATCAGAAGAATGAAATCTTGTTGGTTGGATATTCTTGACCAAAACTCAAACTAACTCTGCATTTTTTCCACTCAGATTTTCTGGCCACCCAAACCGGAGTTTTTCTCTCTTTTCTTCTTTTCCGCTACTCGAATTCAAGGCATTTCACTCATGGCGAGAACAATTCCACAGAATATTTAAGTGCATGTGCTCGAGTCCATCATCTCTCAGCGGATGAAGCGAACTGCCACACGCCTTCGTTATGTCCGTCTTCTTAAGTTCGTTCATCTACCCACAACTACAAAGCCCAATGAAAATCCCCAAAATGCCACTAAGATACTGCCGGAAACGGAAAAGACCGACCTTTCCGTGTCGGCAACTCCAAAGCGGAGCCGTCCAATAAAGGGTCGTTTACTTGTGATCGTAACAACACTCTCCCCACTTACAAACTTGACCATTTCTTCCGTCATTCAAAAAAACTCCATTGCTGGACCCAGAAGGCAAAGAACCAAACTAAAAGCTCAGGCGCATGACAAGACCGTGACTGCGACTGTGAATTCGAGCGAGTCACTGTGAACACGAGAGGGGTTGCATGTAAGCTCACAAGCTTGAAACGAGGAACTGGTGAGCTTGAGTCATGTAGAGAGAGAGGCATTGAATGAAATGAATGGATTAGTTGGGCATAGAGTTGGGTGCCAAAGGGCAATAAATATTTTGGAAGCTCGCCAACTTCCCAAAACGGTGATTAACACGAGTGTACCCACGAAAGGACTCGAAACATTGGTCTCAATCTCAGTCCCCGTGTCCTGTCCCGTGACTTGGGTCCTTTGCCATTTGCATTTTTACCCTGTTTTCTTCGTTTGTTCCTTTGCCCCTCTCTCTCTCTCTCTCTCTCTCTCTCGGCCGAGCTTCATTACTCAAGCCCGTCAACCCCCAATATGTCCGGTTTTTTCGGCAAGGTGAAGTTGGGGCAAAAGAGAGAAAAATGGCACCGCCGAACCTAGTAAAGATTGATCAGAGAAAAAAAGGCAAATAAGCAGGACATTTTAAACACCTCTAACGACCGACCGACGGTCGTAGAGTTGGCTAACGTAGAACAGAAGTACCAAGTAATATTTCCAATATCTGTATATGTCTTGCTATAAAATTTAGTATATCAATTTTATTGTCTTTAATACACTTAAGCATTTCTCTCCCCAGGAATGCTTGGTGGATCCGGCACCTAAGGTTTCCTCAAACTGGCAGCGCACGAGGGTAAGTCTATCAAGGAACAAAATGAGTTCGCTGAAAGACTTTCTTTTCATGAAAGCCAGCTTTTGTTGGAGAGAGAGAGAGAGAGGAGAGAGAGAGAGAGACTCTTCCGAACAGGACTTTCCATTATAAATGGGATTTGACCTGTACAAATGTTTCTCTCTGCTACTCGATAAACTCTGGCCTATACAAGCTAACCATAAACAGTAAATCTACGACAATTTTGCCGAAAACTATACAAAATAATCATACAGGTCGGACGTTGCCTTTCCCTCGAATCTCATCACTCTTCCCTGATTCTGTGAAGGAGCCAAAAAGCGGCACTCGATGCCTTTCGCGATGTGGAAGGTCAGCCAGTGGGAGCGGATATAATTATACAACTCGCGATTCCTTTATATGATCACGTCACAAGTTGTCGCGTGTTCATGTACTGGGATCACTGGAACCAAATTCCTGAATAGACTGAAATAGGGTCTGCTCCAGAGGTATGTTGGGCGCAGGAGTAAACGCAGGCTCGAGATTCTCGTTCACACTCTTCTTAGGTCTCTTTAGTCTCTTCGGTTTCTGTGATTGCTGGTCATTATATTGTAAGCCGTCGTCAAAAGGATACTCTGCAGGCGATGAGCTATGGTCATTCATCCTAGGCGGGTTTCTTGACTTCGACAAGTTTTGCTTATCGGCAGCAGGTTTCCTCTGCATTACCAGCAGAGCAAGTTACAAAAAAGGAGAAAGAGAGAGGATGCTATCAACACCATCCTTACAAGTCATGCTAGTGTTCAAAAAGCACGGAGAGTCAAAAAATAATCACCAGCGAAAAAGTTCACAGCATAATAAGGCAAAAAGACGAACAAAAACAGTGCAACAGCAGCAATCAAGCTAGTATGTACATTGACGATAAATGAGATGGGTAAACAACAAGGCAATTAATACACAAGAACCACCTTTAATCCCGGGGAGACATAATATAAAAGCCTGCACTAGCACGATATCCCTTCAAACTCACCCACCCCTCTCTCACGATAAATGTGCATGAAAAAGTGGGGGCACACGTGGAGCGTTCAACAAACAAAGAAATAAAACATTCAGAGCGAGGTACATGTTGATGCCAGCAGATATCACACATCACTATTAGCATAAAATATACATCTTACATCCACAGTTTATTACCAAAAATTTTCCATTAAGTTCAAAATTTTCAGTTCCTCAGTCCACAACTAGAGAATGTTCCCCAGGGGTGTTGCGACTCCCCTCCTGCTAACAACTTGAAATGGAATACCTCAGATAGCAATGCCCATCCCGATTGGTGCTAACGGGGACAGAGTTTCATTAATTAGACCAAGAGCTTGCACAAACACGGAAGTAATTTCAAAAGTCTAGGTTTTACACCGGTAATAACAAATTTCAACAATTTTACCCCAGATCACACAATTATGCTCCTTTAGTCATGCCTCATGCCTCTCTTTTAGATAGTTTCGCAGAGTAAATCTCAATCTCTTAAAATAAATTGATGACACATGTGAGGATACCTTTTTGCGACTGGACTTTGATTTGTCTGCATCAGGATTGGGCTCATTTCCAGCACCCTCAGCAGCGATATTTGTTAAGTCTTCCAAAGACGCATCCCCTTCAGCATCTAACCGGATGCCCTTTGTTGGCTGCTTCTTTCTTTGTCTATCCTTAACCTGACAATGGAATGAGATAATATATCACCCTTTGCAACACTCAAGCTTCATTTATATTGTGCTTTCTCCATCTCATTTAGATATTTCTTTCAAACGCAGGATACAGGTGAAGCTGCATCAACTAAAGTCCGAACAAGACAACAATGATAGACGTTTTATTCCAACCTGTGGTGGAATCTCTCTTAGTTTTTGCTCCAATTGAGCATCATCCAAAAGTAATGACACAACATCCTCAGGAGCCAACAGATCGCCCTGGACATGACCACCTGTCATGACAAGCTGCTGGACAGTATTTTTCTGACTAGCTCTTTGAAGAATTTTCTCCTCAACTGTCTCTTTACAGATTAACCGATAGACAGTAACCTACAACACAAAGACAAGACTGAAATTTTCATTTGAAGATAGAATCCAAAATCAACAGGCATATCACAAAACGTTTTCATAAAGGCCAAATGGACACCAACTTCAGCAAGCACAGATGGTTTTTGACTGTTTGCATGCATTTCCAAGGTTACTTGAATGCTACGAAAGGAGAGTTCTTTTCTGGAAGGGGCAGTGGCAAAGATGTACTCCTAAGACGGTACTAAAATGAAGAAATAAGGATCTGGAATTAAAAGGAGGCCATGAGAGTTTTCACAACTAACATCCTTTGTTTGACCCAATCTGTGAGCTCGATCCATCGCCTGCAAATCCAGTGTTGGATTCCAATCACTTTCATAAAATATGACCGTGTCAGCCGCTGTTAAGTTAATTCCCAGTCCTCCAGCTCTGGTACTTAGTAAGAAGACAAAAATATCATTCCTGCAAGAGAAATAAAACAATTTAACAATAGTTGCACAACTTAATTTTCCAAAGAACAAGGAATCGCACACAAAACATCATTCGAATTGCAGACAAAGTGAGTCAGAACATCATTTTAAAGTCCCTACCGATGTTGAAAGTCTCTGACCATATCTCGTCGATCCATAATGGTGGAGGATCCATCCAACCTTAGGTACCTATATTTCCTGTAATTCATATAGTCCTGTAAAGATGTGGCATGTCAGATAACCAGCTCGGAACAAATCTGATCAATAGAAGTATCCACTCGTGATAAATATTGTTATATATACCACTAATCCATTTCTCCCTATATTAAGAGAACAACGATGCTATCGTGCACTTAAGCACCTAATTAAGCAAAAATAATAAGAAGAACGGTGATGAAAATGAATCAGTGACAAGTCGGACCTGCCCAGTTATCCTAACTGATTCTAACAGAGTGTTGAAAGCAATAAGCAAATAGAGGGAAATTCCACAGATCTATGAATTATCAGCATGTTTATGAAGTCAACCAAAAAGTGCAACTCAACATAAACATACTAACACACATAAAAGTTACCATTACTCATTAAAAGTATGGGAAAATGACATAAAAAGTCTCTAAACTCTGGCCCAATGTGCAATTAGGTCCCTGAAATTTTAATTTGTTCAATGTGGTCCCTGAATTTTAGCCTAATGTTTAATATGATCCTTGAACTTTTAATTTGTTCAATGTGCTCCGTGGACTTTTGGTACATGTTTAATGTAATCCTTGAATTATATGAAAATGTTTACTGTAGTCCCTGAACTTGAATTAATAGAAGGACTATATTAAATATTTTCATATAGTTCGGGAACTAAATTGAACATGTACCAAAAGTCCAAAGACTACATTAAACAAATTAAAAGTTCAAGGAACAAATTGCACATTGAGCCAAAGTTCAGGGATTATTTGTGTCATTATCCCTAAAAGTATCGACCACAATTCAAAATCTGCAATTTGAGCCAATGGATTTGAAGAACTTTTGCAAACCAGAGAGAAACTTGAAACCAATATTCATGAGATCAATAGGCTGAAGGTATCTTGCTTGAGAGGGAACGCAACTGCTGAATCTGCACAGTGCACTTGTATTCCACTACCACCTTGAATCTCCTGGTGCCAAAGGACTACTGTTGGCAAAAGACGTTTTTGAGAGAGAGAGAGAGAGAGAGGAGCGGATGTTGTCACCGCCACTTGAGAGGAAAGGCAGCGTGATTTGTGATGGATAGAGGATATATAGGGGATGTCGGTCGCACTTAAGGAAAGACAGAGTGACAGGTTAGGAACTTGCACCCCATAAGTGACATCAACTGCTTTGTCCTTTGTTCTTTCTAGACTTACAGATTCACCAACATGTGAAACTTGATACTGGGATTCACATGCAAGGACTTATCTGGCAACAAAGAGGGGAAGAACAACAAATATGAAAAGGCACACTAATATGGCCCTAAAGAAAGAAAAAGAAGGGAACACTATGAACTATAGAAGGACAGTCGGTTCTATGCCTCTTTACTAAATGATATTGGATATCTACAAGGATTGCAGTTTTTCCCCTAAATCCGGATCCAGGACTCTGAATCATCATACATTTTCCAATTTCACTACTTTGGCTTCAGCAAGTCATCAGCAAGTAAAGACACTTCAGAAAGGCAACCCATTAGGTGAACAATGCACGCCCATAAGGACGATCAAATGCATTCACAATTCACCATAATTATACTGAGTATAACAAACCACAATGGAGAGGTTGATAACTTGAGGAAAATGATAGGATCCTGATTGACCAACGAACAGAAGAGATCAAATGTAAACATTACCTCAAGAATATTGAGCATCTTTGTCATCTGAGCAAACAGAAGGATGCGATGATTTTCTGCACGCAAACGCTTCAGCAATACATCCAATGTTTGGAGCTTACCAGAATCCTGTATCCAATTTCAAATGGACAGTCAAGCAATCAGATTATCTGTCCGTAGAAAAATTTCTGAATATATCAATGCCAACAGATAGGTGCATCCAATATATAGCTTACAGTAAGCAACTTTGAGGGGTCAAAGCTCTGCATGGGAGGACAAGAACCAAATATTCTGTATGTAAGCTGAAGAGCAGGCTGTGTAATAGGTAGCTCAGCATCAATCTCTTCAATTAAAGGATGAGGTGGGCAAAATGGCTTTCTTGGTCCATTGTACTCTGAAGTGCGGGCAAATCCTAAGAACAATCTCTTGATCCTAGGATGATGTAATTCTTCAATTGTTTTGTATGTGAAGTTTCTATCCGAACAATGGACACCAATCTATTGTGGAAAGAAGTCAGTAAAATATGTATGGCAAAAAATGATATTGAAAGATCAAATAACAGGAACTGATAGATAAAAAGATACCGGAGGAGCTCTAGCTCGGGGAATAAATGCATGTGTTGAATGCAGCAGCCTAATGTTGGATAGAAGCCTATCCTGATCAGAGCAAACTAAAGCCTCAAATGGAGCATCAGCAGGACCAGTAGCATATTTCCTCGTAAGCAAGTTTGCTTCAGATCTTGATGGCATTAGCAGCATTCTTGTAACGGCTTTCACTTTTCGTCTGTCAAGGTGACTGCATCTCATGTCATCATCTGTGGTTTCAATTACAAAGTCCACCATTTGATCCACTAGCTGACTATTCCATCTCTCCATGGAAAATAACAGTTTCTCCATATAAGTACCAGTAGCGACGAATGCAACCTCAGTTGGGGACAGATCCATTAAACGGGTAAAACCAAAAGTACCACTTTTAACAAATGGTCCCTTTGAGCTATTTTCCTCTGAAAATGTAGATTGATGCACATTAGAGGGGGAGAATATGTTAAAAAGTTTTTGGTAGGACTCTCTGCATACACCATGCCTAACAGAAGCGTCAAGCATTCCTGAGTGTTGTAGACTTTCTTCATTTACCAGTTTTGGCATCTGCAAGAAAACAGAAGGAACATAGGTTTCCAAGCTAAAAATGAAGAGGACTACACAAATATTGGAAAGCACTGATGAACGTCACCTCTCTCTCTCTCTCTCTCTCTCTCTCATACAAATTATATAAATATATATAGTCAATACACATGGGTGCACATTATTTTATGTCCATTAAGTATCCTGGGCAGGTAGCGTCCAGCTAAACAAGGAAGTCAGTTTACTCGAGTAAAGGCAGCGCCCAGAAATTTCATTACGACACACTAAAGCAAGTTGCAAAGAAGCTCACACAAAATGTCTTCTTAAAATTTGTATGAAAGAATTGTGCACTCAAACAAGCTCCATTACTGCTTAGCTATCAATTAGCCATTGATCGTCCTGAGGGTGCTAGGGGAAGATCTTTAAGTTTTCCATTTTTATTACATCAATGTGCTTCCCTAATTGAATCAAACAGCTGCAGCACAAAAAACTGTGCACTGTTAATGTGACAATCATTTGCATATTTATAGAGTCACAAACTACTCTTCTCTTTTGGAGTAAATATTCATTACGGAAAATTCTAAACAATAACCATTAATCTACTATGTAGATGTCCTCTTTCTCTAGTTTAAGCTCATAAGGCCCCATGGGCATGAGCTGGAGGCACAAAGCACTATGTCCTATAAATATATCATACAGACGTCAGAGAATACAATTATTAAACCAAGCTTTCATCTGATAAATTAAGCTTCTATATGAGTTGGATAAAGTCTTTTTTTGCATGGTATCAAAGCAGAAACAGCATAAATACTCATACTCCCATTTGTCTTCATTCCGTCAATTACTCATTCTATTCTTTCTTTTGTCCAGTCTTAGTTGTCTAGTTGGTGTGATTAAGCCCCCGCCCTGTGTTTCACATGTAAGGACTGACTTACACGTGCGAGTTAGGGTTGAGAGATATATTATACACACATTCCTGGCCTGCTTTAAATAGCTTAAACTTTTGGGGAAAATTTTCTGTCCAACATGCTCAGTGACAGCAGTACTGTGTTCAAATCTCATCAAGCTACTTATTTTCCTTCCCATCTATAATTAATCTCCACTTCAGTCTTGTCCCAAATTCAAGCTTGCAAGAGGGGGAGTTTAGAGTACTTAAATAATAATTTACAACCCCATCTAACAACTTAAGCTTTTAGATGAATTGACCATGTTCCTCAAGTTTGAAGCAACCAACATCACTCAACATAATATAAAGACTGCTGGCACCATCTTGTTATCATAAGATAATTTCAGACACGTCAAAAATTAATGAATGGATGTACACTAAGGCAGTTAGCCCTGCCAGTTCAATTCAAACAATTCTGTGAAAGACATGAAGAAGACCAATGCAAAAAAGGCAAAACTCTTCTGAGATACACATACTAAATAGGTAAATCTCTAGATTTTTTTAATAGGAACTCCAAAGCTGCGAATCAATGTTTTCTTCGATAGGAGAAGATTTTTTTAGGCAAAACGTAGAGCCAGACTTAGAATATCCGTCTGTACATAAGATTGGGCTCTGAACCGTACTTTTAGTTCGCTCATTTATATTTCTGTATCATCTAATCTATGAGAGTTACGACCAAAAAATAAATCTATGAGAGCACACAGCTTTGGAAGAGTACCTGGTACGTTATTGGATTTTGGCCTCCTGAGTAGTGTACATCCTCCAATTCGCCAAAAGGAGGAGGCAAAAGAGAATTCGGAACTTCTCCAAAATGGAAGTATGTGCTTCCTTCATTCCTTTCAAACAATTCTGGATGGTTGCAGACCTACAAAAACAAGGTTCATCAGCCTCAGCCAGCTATTAAAAGTAGACAATGCTCCTCCTCATATCTGCAGATGGTGCTGAAACAAGAGGAAAAAGGCATATAAAGAAAAAAGTACCTTTCTCAACTGGATGACAATGTTCATCAAATTCAAGATTTTCTTCTCATTGAGATGTCCACGACTCCCATCAAACAATTCAGTGAGAGATATCTTGTTCTTGATAGCTTGGTAAAAAGCTTGTTGCCGCTTACTCAACTTGCAATGCACAGTAATCTCTGTTTTTCTGGTCAGCTCTTGGATGACATCCTTTTTAACTCGCCTCAACATGAATGGCTTTAAAATTGCATGCTGACCACTCAAGCAATTATATCACAAGTCAGAAAAGCAAAGAAGTGTGAAATCTCTGACTCTTGACCTGTATTGATTCCAATATTAAGCAAGACTATATTGTGACAATATGAACATCTTAGCCATGAACAAAAGATTGGTCCCAGGCTCACAGCCACCTTTGCATACGGTACAAGATAGAGGAATTCCAAAGAACACAATTACAATTTCTCTGTTCCCAGTCTGAAAACTTCAACAATAGTCCCAAGATAAAGCAAACATGTTATGACTCCCTCTGCTGAATCTTTGATGATTGTGTTAAAATACTAATAAGGCTCGCCATATCCTCTTATAAAGAATACAATATGATAGATATGCATGGCAAGTTGCACAGAGTTTACGTTTCACAAAAGAAGAAAAGGCACAGCAGGCAGACATTATAACTCCATAAGTACAGAGAAGAAAAAAAAGGCTACTCTGCTATGAGACACACACATAAAAGGGGCTCAAATCATGCAGGATGGAAGAAGAGAATATAAAGATGTCATTGGCTCCAACTAAACAACTACCTGAAGAATCATAAGAAGCTTCCTATGCCATAAATAATAACTGCAATAAATTTAGCTCCAATTGACTTAGTTCTGGAGGTTATGCAAATTTCACACCAAGCTCAAAGTTGCCAGGTGAATGCATTAGCTAAACTTGCACATGAATCGATCAAAAAAAAAACTTGCATGTGAAAAGAAAGCAAAGTCCAATAAGAAACAATTTTTTTTGGGTAAGTCTGCAGAATTAACTATGCAAAGCATGAAGTTGCAGCAGAATTGACAGCCACACAAGAAATTTTAATTCAATTCACAATCCAAGTAAATTGCAGACAAACCGTGCTTACCAATCTGTTGAGCTGGTGCTCATTTAGAGTTCCACCGTGCTCAGCATGGTTCTCAATTCTGAGACAAAACAAAAGAGACGGATTAACCAAGTAACAACTATGAGACTACAAGTACATATTCATATAGTAAAGACGATCTTCAGGAGAATGATTACCCTTTAGAGAACCACTCATTAAATTGTTCATGACTGTCAAACAAGGTAGGCATGATAAAATGCAGAAGAGCCCACAACTCAGCCATATTGTTTTGGATTGGAGTGCCAGTAAGAAGCAAGCGATTCCGACAATTAAAACTGAGAAGTGTCTTCCACCTTATACTGTAACAAAATATCCGAGAAGATAACAATTATATGAGAAAACAGAAAATAAGCAAACAACAACATGCTTAAATAATAAAAGCTATTGTATTTGGATATGTTGCTGCTTTATATATTTGACTGACAAAGACAATTCTCAAGTTTTTGCAAAGTGCCGGAAAATTACTGCATCTGTCTGCACTTATATATGTGCATGTTAGCATGTAGTCTAACAGGACAGTCTGAGGTGCACATGGAAACAGCATGTAAGCACATCAACATCTATGTATGTATGTGTATGTGTGAACATATGTATGTTTTAATAAATATGGAGGGAGAGAGAGGGAGAGAGAGTGACGAGGGGGAACTCTGGTCCTTGAATGAAAGCACAATGTGTGAAGGAAAAACAATTAATCTTAATCAAACTTAAACCTGCTGGAACTTTTTATTGCCTGTGCCTCATCCAATACCATATATTGCCACTTCACACGCCGAAAATACTTTTCATCAGAGACTAGCAGTTGGTAACTGGTGATGAGAATGTGAAATCCAGCATCCCTGGCATCAAAAAGGGAATCAGAACTGATAAAAAAACTCCATTTCATGGAACTCAGTTTACAGAATTTGAGAGACCATAGCTTCTGGGTATATAAATTTTCCCAATTCTCTGCTTGCACAAGTTATTCTTCCTATTAAAGTTATCCCACATCACTTGTTATAGGGCATATCATGGCCTTGCATATGTAGTCTCCCTCCACCTAATGACTTGAGCTTTTGAGTCAGATAATCTTAAATGATATCAAAGCCTGGTTTCAATCGTCATGCTCCATCTAAGTTAATTTCAAGTGTGGTTTTCCAATTTTTCTGTTCCATGAGCATTCTTTGTACTAATTTGCAGGGGGTATTAAGTGTTATCTCACATTGTTTGCTTAGAAGGTTTATCACGACCTGATATGGTTGTAATCTACCTTCACCTAATACCACAAACTTTTAAGTTGGCTAGTCTAACACTCCTTGTTATATGGAATTTAAACGTAGTTAGTTTATATTGCACAGTTGCCTCAACACTAGGGCGGGAGCTCAGAAATCAATCTTCTATTGGCTTCCTGCACCTAACTAAAGAAGAACTAAACAATCATATAAGCAAACAGAAAATGTAAAAGACGAGACAGACACATTGGCTCAAAAGTCGGCCATTTTGAACTTATGGCTCGAGGACACTTTCTACAACAATTATTCATATCCTTTATAAACTGGACATGATCTTAGATGACATTAATTGCACCATGAACAAACATATCCGACATAAAAGCCATCAAACTATGCTTGTAAACCTTCAACTGGTATAAAAGGGGGTAATTAGAAGGCATAAAAAAAGGCATTTACCTCCGATAAAGGCGCTTTGGGTTGATATTTTTCCTGAGTACCGTCCGTTCTTGAAGCCCACCCCAGTAAGGTAGAGTTTTCAAATCAGGACAGAATCGGCTAATTTCATCTGCCCAATTATTCAAAACAGAGGCAGGTGCAACAACAAGAAATGGACCCCATATATTCTTCTCCTGTAGGAAATTCACCATTTCATTTGACTAAATATCAAAGGAGAGGATAACCAAGGCCATACAATAGTCAAAATTTTTGTTACCTCAGCCAGATGAGCCAAGAATGCCATTGCTTGAATAGTCTTCCCCAGACCCATCTCATCAGCAAGTATGCCATTCAGGCCCTAAAAATATTCTAACTCGATAAATGACCTGAAATTAATGTAAAGCGTGATATAATGTTCGCAAGAAATTGTCTAATGACCTGCTCATAACAATTGACTAGCCACTGAAGGCCCTTTAACTGATATTCTTTAAGGCGGCCTTTGAATAACTCTGGGGTCCGAACAGTTGACATAGCAGGCATGGTAGAGCTGCAGACACCAAAGCATCCAAATGGCTAAGTATCTATGCTCAAGAAGCATGTAATCGGTACCAATATTTATTAACCGTCTGAGAGGGGTCGACAAAAAATACTTACGGAGTCTGAAGATCTATATTACTCGATCCTGTTACTAGGGTATCTGGCAGAGTCACCTCAGAATCAGTGGGGTGGCGCAATCTCAAGCATTCGGTGTCAAATGCATCAGTTAGCCTTTTCTGTTTAGAGACAGCATCTTGAGCAGCTTTCAGAGCCTCCTTTCTCAATTCAGCTTCTTCAGGATCTTCATCCTCACCAGGCCCGACATCCAAAGAACTAAGTAGTGCTTCTTGATCATTGACTGTTGTGTCGCCCACAGGAAAAGCTTCTGGCTGCTGTGAATTTGGCTTATTCTGCATGAAGTGACTGTACAGTTCTGTCTGCTGTATAAGGAAATTCAGTCTTTGTTGCTGTCTCTTTGCTTCTCGAAGCTCCTGCTCACGCTTCAAGGCTTCAGCAGCTTCTCGCTCTTCCCTTTTCCTAACTTCTGCCTGTAAAGCAGGTAAACTGTAAGCACAACACACATCCACAACAAACAACTACATCACAATTGTCATCTTCAGGGAGACTGTCTCATAAAATGAACCAGCAAAATCCAGGATATACAAAAGAACCTAATTCCTGAACAAGATGACCCGCAACTTCTTCATGACAACAAAATATCATTAAAAGCTAGGAAGGAAAGAAGAAATTGTAGGCCATCAGAGAAGGTAAACATGGATAAGGATTAACATAACATTAAAAGCTAGTCTTCTTATAGTTATCAGCAAAGAAACTGCTTTGAAGCTGGACTTATAATTAAATTGGATCTCTAAAATTGGACCTCTCCAATATCTTGCCAAATTTAACTTCGGGCAGCAGTCAAACTACAGCGGCATATTCCAAAAGCAAGCAGCTAATGAACTTTCGGCTCAATCAATTCACTAAGAATACAGAGAAAAAGAATTGCAAGGAAGCTAATAATAACTGAAAATAACAAACATTAAAGCATTTGTTAATACAATTATAAAATTAAAATTTTGGCATCCCATATATGCAAATAAAATTTTATTATTAGAAAGTAGAAGCGCATCAATCATAAGCCAAATCTGTAATGGTTCGTATTTAGTTTACTTATCCCCTGCTTTCTGTTCTCTCTTCTTTCCCTTTTATTTTTTCCTTGCGGTTCATCCTTGGGTAATTGGTGGTTTTGTCTTCCAGTTGGAGGAGTACAGCAGATTAAAGAGGTCGAAGAAACAAAATGGCCTCTAAAATGAAGGAAGATGATTTACATAGAGAGCTAACACTAAATCAAGGAGGTTTGACTTCCGACAGAGATTGTCACATGATTCTGTAGACGGATTCATCCAAAACATAATTCTGTTAATGCAAGGAAGTTATTTGTCAAAAAGAAAAATAATGAGGTTCAGCTCAACTTGAGCCACAAGGTACAATCTTTTCACTACTCAACAAAGTGCAACAAGAAATTTTTTCATGTGTTGGTGAGATTTGACACTTAGAGATTAAATGATTATTAGACAAATATCATGAAAGAACCAGTCAATTGTACTTTAATTCAACAAACTACAGGAAAGAGTATGTGCCATACCATCTCCTTATCTACTCGCTTCCAGAACAGCAACATGTCTCTAGCCAATTTCCTTGTACGAATGGCAGCACCCCTCATCAACTTAAGTGATCTACTCACCTTCATTTTGACCTGTCAAAAGATCGTTCAATTATGAAATCTCTTGTTAACCCAATTAATCAGAAAGGACTCAAGCATCAGATGTGAGTGTGTGCTTGAATTTTCCCTGGTAAATGCAAAGAAGATTATTTGATAAAAAAAAACATCTCGTAAACATGCCTCTCTCTGACAATTTTCTGAGAACCTCTTGGCATCATTAAGTTGCTTCCTATGGAAGGTCGTGAAAATCCGATGATGCTTTGGCATGTCTCTCCTGACAATGTTCACCCAAACTTTTCCAATCTTTTCCATTTCTTCCTTCTCAATCAAAGAAGGGTCTTTTACAAGTTTTGGCTTTTTGGGCAGGCTTCTTTCAATGATCTGTGGAAGGATAACTTAATTGTTTTAGCAAAAAGGAAAAAAAATTCAAAGTCCTGCACATCTCTCCTAGCAATGATAACATATAAGATCCCAAAAGATCACTAATTTGTTCACAGTAACCACATCTGTTATTTGCATACCTCGTATGCATCTCCTTTCTCCAGGACCTTCACATAATAAACCTGCAAAACACCACCCTCAGACAAAATAGACCTCTTTATGTTCCCAGCTGCTCCTTCAGGAATCGAAGACAACCCAACATCTGATACTTTAAGACTGAACGGTTGGGCTGCATTAGACGCCTTCAATCTAGCATGAAGTGATTCATATTGGGGTCTGAGCTCTCCCATTCCAGCTCTATTTCTAGGGCCAAGCCTTTTCTCACTGGCCATCAGTTTTGCCAAGGAACCCAAATCCAAGCTACCTTTCAAGTGAAATTCCTCTACCATGACATCTGAGAAACTTGGTAAATTCAATGAAGCTGCCAATGTATCATAAGTTGGGGGAATCTTATATGTTATGCCATCAGCAATGTCCAAAAATGAAGGTTCATATACCACCCTGCCAACAGGCACAAGAATTAAAAGATAAGCATCTTTAAGTATTTGCTTTGTATCTCAGACCAGAAAAAAGACAGATGAAACATATATACATAAATATATATATAAAGCAGACCTTTCTAAACTGTTACCGGGAGCTACATTGGTATTCTGGTTATTCCTATCCTTATGAAGATTGATGTCGTTGGCCCATTCAGGTTCAGTTTCCACGTCATATAAGCCTCCACGCCGCTCATTCGCCAGTTTATGTGCTTTAGGGCCAGAATTATTACTCCTCGGGAGTGAAATCCCCACTGTTGCTAGTTGAGGAAGCAATGAATGATCCTTCGGTCTCCTCCTGTACTTCTGAATGTGCTCCCCCAGCATTGCTCGGTAATGATCTTCCGTAATCTTTGTTCCGTAATAACTGTCTCCATCTTCGTTCTCGCTATTAAAAGACCGCTTCTTCTTCTTATTAGACATCGTACCATTACTTTGTAGTCGCAATGCTGCTCCTAGAAAAAACCGTTTGGGAGTAAAGCAACGTCAATTACCTCAAACTATGTCCCCGCCAAACCATTCTACCCTGAAAAAAGAAACTCAGTGCGTGCGGACTGCAGAGCACAACTTCGTTAAGGCATGGAACTCCAAGGCCACACTAAAAAGTACGAGGCTACCGGAACAGGCGATGTAAGAGTCTCGATTACCTTGGCTACCTCTGCTTTCGTCCTGACTGCTGCTCCCATAGTAGTCGAAATCGTCGTCGCGCTGCGGCAGCTTATAGCTCATCAGAGGCTGCACACAATCAAAAGCACCGAATCAGCTTCACTCGCCATGCAAAACTCAAAACCGCAGCTTCGAGAAAAAACACCGCGCGAAACCTAAAGCGAGCCCCCCCCGAAGTCCAACGACTCGATCAAATTCAAAACCAATCGGACTCGCCTAACGAGCGCACGCCAACCGCCGCGACGAAAATAACTGAGAATCGAACGGGACAAAAGCGCGGACGAAAATCGAGGCGAGGCAAGCGAACGGACCGACCTCCAGGTTGAAGAGATTGGAATAGGAGGAGAGCGAGTCCTTGGTGTGCCTCCGGTGGTCCATGACTCGGCGCCGGCGAGCGGAAGGCCGCGCTCCGTCGGCCGCATGCGGGAATCCGCCGTCGTCAATGGCGATGGAGATGGAGGGGGAGAGAATGCGGAAGAAACCCTAATGAAAGTTCGCGAAGGAAGAAGCGAGGGGAGGGAAGGGGGAGGGCGGGGAGGCGGAAAGAGGAGAGCCATAGACAGGGACGGTGTCGGAAGCGTTGGGGGCGAAGGTGGGGGGGCGCGCGCTAACATGCGCCTGATGGGTTTACGGCGTTAACGTGCGCCCGGAGATGAGTTGAGGTGGAGGCTTGATTTCGAAGATTTTCGATCTGATTAGAATAATGCGTTGGAAATCACGAAAGTATAATCGAGTTTTAAAATTTTCAAAAAATATAATTAACTCATAATATTTGTTACGAAGTACAATTAAATCTTAAAACTTATCGAATTTGTCAAATCAAGCTTTTTCATTGATTGCACTTTATAAAATTTTTAGGATTTAATTACACTTTCACAGTGAATTTTATGATTTAATTGTATTTTTTGAAAGTTTTAGAGCTCGGTGGTACTTTTTAAAAATTTTAGAATTTAATTACATTTTCATAACAAATTTTAGAGCTTTTAGTGCTCTTATCCCATCTTTTGTTGAGGACTACCTTCATTTCGTCCACATTTTGATTAAAACACTCGTTTTTTAGTTATCTAAAATACTCTTTTTTTCTTTCTCTTCAATGTATTTGTTCTTTTTTTATTAGGCTAATCAACAAAACTGACTTTATTTTTATCATATATCTCATCAAATTCACGATATAAATATCTTATCGCGCTCAATAAGATATCATCTTATCATGCATCGTGTCATAACTTTGCCTGGAGAAGATTGTTAATTGTGATTTGTGATCTTATAATTTCAATCACAAAAGCTACAATGAATATTAAACACCTCTATTTATGACGGTTTATGAATACACAATTGATTGCCTATTTTTTATTCAAATAATTTGAGTGAATCTATATTTTCAACTAAATATCAATCTAATTATCTAGTCAATCTTGATAGTGTGGGTGTTTTTATGGATTAAGTTTGTGGATTCTAAAGAACATCGCTTATTTTCTACTTTCTTCTGAATTTTTCACATCTATTCTAAATTGCGAGATGGGGGTGAAAATCTAGCTACACTTTCGGACTCGCCTTTTCATGTATATTCTAAAATTTTTATCCTCTTGCTATTAGATTGAACCAACGATCTATATCAATTACTTTCTTCGTGGTAGAAGAAGAACGGCAAGAAGTTCCCCCCCTTTTTTAACCTTTTTGGGGCTTATCTTTTGTTTTGATATGATCTAAATATAAACATGCTTAGCGTTTGACCGTGCTTCCAAAAATTAACCTTTTCCATATTTTGATCAATTTTTTTCCATTTTTGACCATGACAACTAGATAATTAGATTGAAATTTAATTTTCAACTTTGAAATATGGTTTCGCTCAAGCTATTTGATAAAAAATAAGCAATTAATTATGTGTTCATAAGCTGTCATAGATAGAAATTTCCACTCTTCTATGTAGCTTTTTGTTGTTAAAACATTGAAATTAACAATATCCTCTGGGTAAAGTGATAACACGATACAAGATAAGATGATATCTTGTTGGGCGTAATCGGGTATTTATATTGTGAAACCAAATAGAGAGATGATAGAAATATAGTCAATTTTTTTTATTAGCCTCGCAAAGAAAGAAACAATAAATTAAAAAGAGAGAAGGATATTTTAGTCTTTTTACTTGAAAAACGGGGGTCTTGGCCAAAATGGATGTGGAAGTAGTGTTGCTCTTTTTAAAAAGGAGACATTGACTATACGAAACTATTTGGTGATGAAATTGGGATTATGAAAAAGCAAATGAGGCTTGACAAATTATTGGTAGGATTTTGAATTTCGGACATAATTGCGTACTGCGAATGCAGCGAATCCAACAACACCTCCACACTCTTAGATGAGTGTCATCCAACAGTGCATAAAATTCCGGAACATGCAAAAAAAATTTCATCAATGGGTTATAATCATTAACGTGAGCCGAAGGATGGGAGGGATGTTTGAATTCGACGGAGAGATTATTCGGTGTTTCAACAAATAGGAAACTATTTGGGGATAAAATGGGATTTACGAAAAAAGGGATTGTGGTATGAGTCAAACTATTGTTAGGATTTAGGATTTCAATCATAATTACGTATTGTGAACAGAGCGAATCTAACGGCACATCCCCTCTTAGATGGGCATTATCCAACGATGCATAAAGCTCTGGTTTATGCAAGAATGTTCATTAATGGGTCAAGATTGTAAACATGTGCCGAGGGATGGGTTCTTAGATTCGAAAATCTTCAATCCCTTTTTTAGAACAGAGATGCTTGACTTCGATGGAATTATTATTCGGTGTTTCTATAAATATGAAACTATTTGAGGATGAAATTGGCATTGGTGAGTGGGATTTGATGCAAATATTGTTGCGATTTGGGATTTTTGACATAATTACGTGCTGCGAATCCAGCCGCATATTCACTTTTGGATAGGCGTCATCCAATGGTACACAAAGCTCGGAAACAAGCAAGAAATTTTCACCAATGGGTTTCGATCGTTAACATGCGTAATTTTAGACTTAAATGCGTACTGTCAATACAGTGAATCCAGCGGTACATCCGCTCTTAGACGGGCATCATCCAATAGTGCATAAAGCTCTAGAACAAGCAAGGATTTTTCCCACTTGAAAAGCTTTTATTGAAAGCTCATTAACTCAATTAGCCAATTCTTCGACAAAAAAAAAAAGTAGCTAATTCCACGGACAAAAGGAAAAAACCAAATACCAGCTCTATTTTTTTTTTCAAAATAATACATCAACAAATGAAAATGACGAACTTATATATATATATATATATATATATATCATCTGTTTTGTAGTTTTCATTTTTCAGATAGTTTCAACATTTTTTTACATAGTAAACAAGGCCGGCCAAATCATCATCTATTTCGGATTATAAAATAACAAAATAACAAATGGGGTGCTATTTTAAGTTCTAGTTAGGCGAAGACTAATGATATGTGAAAATATTAGCGTAGACACTTGATAATAATATTAGAGTCATGAAATCCTTTTTATTTTAAGGTATGAGGAAGGTACTACAATTTGATATATACTTAAGTTTGATTATAAATGAATGTTACCGATTAACGTAAACATAAAGTTAAAAAATGAAAAAGAAAAATTCGGCCTTATAAATAGACATGTATGGACCTAAGTAAGTCCTTAAACTGTTTCGTCTTAATTCTGGGATGTAAAATACGAGGGTATTTAGGGAAGAAAAACTTTCTCGTTAATTGGGGGAGCTGAGTGTGCAAACACCAGCACTTAAAAATAAAGAATGCATCATGTTAGCTCACCAGGCATATATACTTGAACAGACAAAGCAGCCTAGTCGGAAATTTGCTCCCCATGGTTATCTTTGATAACCACCACCAAGAATCCGATCCAAAGCGGGCCCCTACTTTGGTGAGGTACTATTGAAAAAGAAAAATTAGGCCTCATAAATAGATATGCTGGTGGATTGATAAGGAAAAATAAAATAACTTCTAATAATAATGTCGAAAGTACCTTTTATCTAAGTAACGCATCATTATTGTTAATTAAACGTGGTCATTTGTTTAGTCCTCTTTATAAGTGAATAAAAAGAACTATTCGTTGTTATTTATGTATGACTAAAAAGAATTAAAATCGAGTGCTAGGAAAAAAAAGAAAGAAAGTCTAAAGTTACTAGCTTTTTTGGGTGTTTTTGGTTCTAACTTTTCTTTAGTTGATTTAGGAATCCATTTTGAGACGTGTGCGTGCGTGTCTTTGCTCTTTTCTCCTTTTTAATTAATGACGAGTGCATGCATGTTACCTATCTATCTTTTTATATCCATATTTATTTTTTTATAATGGAAAAAGTTTTATTCCTTCGCCTCACATTAATAACCCTTTCCTATGTCACAAAGGTAACCGCCCACTACTTAATTCTAAGGGATAATGACACAAATAGTTCCTCAATTTTGGCTCTATGTGTAATTTGATCTCTGAATTTTTAATTTATTTAATGTAGTCCCTAAACTTTAGTCTAACATTCAATGTGGTCCCTGAATTTTCAATTTGTTCGATATGATCCTCGAACTTTTGATACATATGAAAATGCACAATATAGTCGTTGAACTTAAATTAATAAAAGGATTACATTGAATATTTTTATAAAATATAAAGACTATATTGAATATGTATCAAAAGTTTAGGAACCACATTGAACAAATTAAAAGTTTAGGGATTACATTGAACATTAGGCTAAAGTTCATGAACTATATTGAACAAATTGAAAGTTCAGAGATAAAATTACATATTGAGTTAAAGTTCAAGAATTATCTGTGTCATTTTCTCTAATTCTAACTATTCCACAAAAATTGCATTGAAGGAGAGGAGCAAGAGGTTGAAGGCATTGTAGACCTAATTTAGTAATGGTAGTGTTGGCAGGATAGGTGCATCGACCGCGGCAGCGGTGGCAGCTTGACGATGGATATAAAAGTGTTTGGGGTGGTGATAGCGGCGGAGATCAGTGGTGACGGAGGAGTCACGACTAGGGGTGTCAGAGCCGAACCGGAAAACCGAACCGAGATACGAACCGAACCGAATCGAACCGAAAATTTCGTGCATTTCGGTTCGGTTTCGATTTCGGTTTGAATCATCAAAATTAACCAATTTTTTTTTTCAGTTCGGTTTATTTCCGTTCGGTTCGGATCAGTTCGGATCGAACCGAACTGAAATAAAAACTTTTGGTTTCTTATGCATCTGGTGCTTTCTCTCTCATAGGGTCAGAACGACGGAACGAGGATGACATCTCGCGCAAGCGCTGCACCTCCTCTGCGTCCCTGAAATGGTTGAATCCGCGGATGTTGACTGGGGAGGGTGATGCAGCGAGGTGGAAATGGTTGAATCTGCGGATGATTTCTTCTCCATCTTTTCTTTTTTTTTTTTTATCTCCGAATCGTGGGTTTCTGCCTTTCTCCCCTCTCCGCAGCGAATCGCAGAACGAGAAGACGGCGACGGCGACGGCGACGGCGACGGCGACGGCGACGGCGACGGCGACGAAGATGGGAAGGGCTCCTGCTCGAGCCACGGCGTGGCTGTTCTTCGCCCTCCTCCTGAGCTCCTCCGCGCACTCGTTCTACCTCCCGGGCGTCGCTCCTCTCGATTTCACCACCGTACGCCCTTCTCTCTCTCTGTCTCTGTCTCTCTCTACCTCCCGTCTCCGTCTCCCTGCTTTCCCGATCGTTTCTCATTGCTCCCTCGCTCGATCTGTCGGCGCCTTCTCGGCGCGCTGTTCGCGTTCTGTTGATCTTCCCCCGAGTGCTGCTCGGGCTTGGAGTTGGATCTAGGGTTTTGGGCTCGATTCGCGCTGCGTGCTTGCGCGTCTGCCGATCGTCCCTGGATCTAAAGTTGATGAACAGGGCCACTGTCTTGCGTGTTCTTGATCTTCCTGTACCAGAAAAGCAAAAAAAAAAACAAAAAAGAAGAAGAAACCAAAAATCAAACCGAACCGAACCGAACCAAACCGAACCAAATCGACTTATTGGTTCGGTTCCAATTCGGTTCAATTCCTATTTGGTTCGGTTCAAAGAGGCATACTTAACGGTTCGGTTCAGTTCGATTTTTCAAGAAAACCGAACCGAACCAAACCGTTTACACCCCTAGTCACGACAGTGTGTGATAGCCCGATGGGCTTTTGAAGTCAAGCCACGAGAAAATAATAATTTGGTGAATCCACCCGATCATGGGCTTAATGGCAAGGCTTTCACGGAAATAGGAAAGGTATATTTAGTCTTATGTATGGAAGCCGACTCTAAAAACTACGTACGCAACGTCTTGAGAAATTTGAAAAAGCTATAAATTCACTTTCGAACATTCCAAGTTGACGGGGGAAAATGCAATTTGCACGAGATTTTCCCCCATGGCCATTATATAAGTTTAACTTGCTCAATTCAAATGAACGTGCTACCGTTATATGACCCAATTATATAAATTTGAGCCGTAATATTTTAAACTAATAAGTCTATTTGGGGGGGAGGGGAAGAACAGCATTGGTGCTAAAACTTGTGTATGGAAGTCACTTTGGTGTCAAAAGTTTCATTTGAATTGCTTTAAATGCCAAAAGTTTCATTTGAATTACTTTAAGTGCCAAAAGTTTACGCTGGTGATCACTTAAGTGCCAAATCGGAGAAAAAACGATAACTTAAGTGCCAACGGCGAGAAATTCTGATCAAATTTAATACGTGGCTTTTATATTTAAATTTTAATAGCACGTCATTTCCATCGGAAATAAAAAGAAAGAAAAGAAAAAAAAGAAAAGAAAGGAAAAAGAAAAGAAAAGAAAGGAAACAAGAAAGAAAGGAAAAAAAATGCCAGATCAGCGATTTTAGCCGTTTGTGCTGTAACTGCATTGTGACGTGCGGTGATTTATATGTTTAGAGACGTAAGTTTTAAAGTTGCAGAATCACAAAGTTTCAGAAAAACTGTGGTATTTGTATGTTGTACAGTCGTAGTTTCGGAAGTGTTGCGGTGGTTGAGATGTTTGCCGAACACCCTTTTCACGGCTAAAGTTGCAGTGAGAAAGATTTACCAAACAGATACTAAGCAGATATTTTTCTAGGAAAAAGCAAGTCATACATCGCCGGGGGAAAGTAATTTTACACGGACATCTTTTTCGCTAAGTATCCGCCTTCTCAAATCAGTGGTGCATGAAAATGCCGATGATGCATGCTCCAATCGCTCTCTCCTTTTTAATGGCGATGACTGTTGACACCTAAATTTTGGCGATCCCGTTAGGTAAATATTGCATAGAAAAATTAGGGATTAAATTTTAACCCCTAAACAAAAAATATTAAAATTGCATTCCACATCGGACCGGTAATGGCGAGAAATCTGAAAATTCATCGCGTAAACCGAGCTCAGGTACTCGGCTCACTCAAGGGATTGGGGGTCGAAAATCACAAGTCTAAAAGGCCTTGGTTGTCTTAATTTAAGCTTAAATCAGCCCATTAAGCTTAATTAAAGAAAAGCCCAAATTAATTTAGCCAATTTGGAATTAAATAAAAATTAAAGGATAAAGCCTAAGCAAAAGCCCATTAGGACTAGGAAATCCGGTCAATTAACCTAGGGTTTCAATATAAATATGTGACTATACCCTTCAATGAGGGGGGCTCTCATAATTTTCAGAGCAGAATTTTTAGAGAGAGCACAAGAAACACACGGCTAGAGAAAGAGAGAGAGAAGAAAAGGGGGCGTCCGCCCAAAAGGTTCTCGGAGGGGCTTCGTTCATACAGAGATACACACGTACAGGCATATATTGAGAGGACTCGGTCAACAGAGGGGGTTCTTTAAGGGGGGGCTTCGTTAAAGGTCTGGAGATTCTCACAAGAAAGAGACGAGAAGGAGATCCACGTTCTCTACTTCGGGAGAAAGAAAAGAGAAAAGTCAAAGAAGGGAGGGGAGGAGGCTTTACGTCCACGAGGTTTGACGTTTCCAGCTTGCAACGAATTTCCATCTAGCAAAACATCAGGCTCGGTGAAGCTTACCTACAGCAGCTTCAACATCCTAGCAACGCTCACCAGTTTTTCCAGAGACACGCCTTCAAGCTTCTGGTGACATCCTTGCATAGTCACGCCACCGTCCAGCCCAGGTTGTTGATCGTCAAACCGAGCCACCCCGACTTGTTGCCTTCGCTAATCATCATACAGCTAGTTCGCCAAACCGGTTGTCCAACGAGCATCACACCGAGACTATCATCCACCGCCGTGTCACTGCCGCGAGCGCCATCGTTCCCGACGCCACGCCGCCGCTAGTCCCGACGCATCGCCGGTCATCCGATCCGCAATCCCGATCCGTGTGATTCAAATTTG
Source organism: Syzygium syzygioides (assembly GCA_031216285.1). NCBI lineage: Eukaryota > Viridiplantae > Streptophyta > Magnoliopsida > Myrtales > Myrtaceae > Syzygium > Syzygium syzygioides. Next base: position 24,139,053 of record CM062242.1, on the reverse strand, counting down.
GAAAGTAATCCGCAAACTAGGTAAAAATCTCTATCCGGTATATTTTCAAAATATTTAGATTCCTAGTTCAGGTATTTTGAATATTCCGTGAATATTGCGTGGATTACTAGATATCTTAGGATAATGTGTGTTATATCCGCAATATTCGAAAACACCAAAAATTAGGAATTACTCCTAATTTGGCAACGTATCTGGACGACTATCTGACCTTATCCCTAAGATACGATACGCGGCAATACGGAAAATCATTATCTCATCCATAATCACTTGGATACGATAATAGATTTTATTCGCTTTCCAAATTTGAACAATCAGCTTTCCGTCGATATCTATAACCCTATAGATATGACCGTTAGTTTGATTTCTTTGCCTTATATGAATTTGAAAAATCTTGCGGATTGCGTGGACTGTTTGAATGTGATTGCTATCTTCGTTTGATTGCTTTCCTTTTAAATAAAGAAAATCCAAAAATTTGTTAGTTAGATTTAAATTAGCAATTTTGCATGTTTAGGGAATCTTAAATATATCCAAAAGAATAAGATAATTATTTGATTTAAATTGGGATTTAGGGTAACATATTTCCTAGTTTAAATTAAAGATTGTTTTAATCTTAGTGGATTATATATGATATTTAATAATTTCGAATTTTCATAAAAATACCAAAAAGAAGTCACTTTACGATAGATTAAATTATTTTTTTAGAATAGATTGCATGTTATTTTAGGCATTTTTTATTTCGAATTTCATTTAAAAATACCAAAAAATAAATCATTTGTCCGTCATTAGAATTAGGTCACGTCATTGCATGACATATAGTTTGCATATTATGCTACATTAATCGCATGTTAATTTTTGCACGTCATTATATATAGATCAGCTTTCATTTAAATAAGTGAAAATTCTAAAAAATATTGGGTGAACTGCTTGTTAATTAGAAATCATATTAGGATTGTTGATGTGATTTTCTAGCTAACAATGCAGATGCTTACGTTGCTTCGAGGTAAGTAATTTTCCCCAATCTTGCAATTTATTTAATGTTTCGATTATTGGGTGTTACTTTGGTGGTTTGCGCACCCGCATGAACACCTCACATGTTAGCGATTAGGCAATTAAATGGATCCAGGCTGCATGCATAAACATTTTTTTTTGAAAAGAAAAGGTACCGAAAGGGCGCTAGACTAGATCTAGCGTAATCAAGTCCCCGAGCTTAGAATCTCTGGTTCGTAGAAATAAAACATATCTCCCTATGTTTTATTTAGGTTTCTAATCGACCTACCACAAATAGATTAGTGGCGACTCCAAGCATGAAAATATTTGCACGTTAAGAACTTAAACCCTAAGTTGCGAATTGGTAGGGTTTGGGAGGGCCCGAGTTAAGTTTAGTCTTAATAATCCATTAGCCTGAGTGAAAAATTTAGGTCGCGACAATGACTAAGCGAGATCTCGATTCGGCGAACGGAATTTGACTTCACATCAGGCCTTCATCAGCCAGCGATTAGTTCAAACTTTCCCACCCATCTAAGCAAACTGGGAAAATTGCCAAAAAAGTCCTAAACCTTTTGCAATTTTTTCAATTCAGTCCTAAACCTTTTTTTTGGGCCAATTCAGTCCTAAACCTTTTGCAAATCAGCCAATTCGACGGCCACGTCAGTGCCGGCTTGCCAAAAGGACTGAATTGGCTGATTTGCAAAACGTTTAGGACTAAATTGACCCAAAAAAAAGGTTTAGGACTGAATTGGAAAAATTGCAAAAGGTTTAGGACTTTTTTGATAATTTTCCCAAGCAAACCTTTAGTGCCCCACTGGGTACGAGTCATCTTAAACCCATGTCTCAACGATTCATGCAGACTTAGACTTGGAATTGATTTTTTTCTTTTCGGGTCTAAAACTAGTTCCACAGCTGCAGACATATTACATTCTCAAGCAATTGCCGTCGCTAAATAGTGTTAGGACGTTTTAGAATATGTTTAAGCTCGAGGGTAATATTCTCATTAGGATTTTGTTCAGAAGTGCCTCAAGGCCAAGGGCACTAGTTAAACATCCAAATAAAAAAAATTATTAATTCTTAAAACGCCGCTTCCCTCGCATCATGCACAATCAATTCGTTGAAAATGATATTTTTAATTATATATGTACGATAGCGGTGCCCTTTTAATAGTATTGAAAACCTTAAATGTATAAAGACAAATTTGACAAAAGATCTTGGAAATCATTTTATATAATTATCAAAAGAATTATGTTTTTTTTTGTTGATATTGTGCTGGAAGGAAATAGAAGGATCCATAATTAGTCAAACGAAACTTTGAAAAGTCAATGGCGGTGATCAGCCGTGAATTTTGAATGAAGTTACGTTCTTGTCCTCGTAATTTCACTTTCGCTACTCTCTTACCGCAGCTTTCACACCCGGAGTTGACTTTTAAGTATTGGCAAGCGTTGAGGGTAAAGGTTCGGATCCCCAATTGATCGTCGATCCGAGAAAATTGCGATCGATCTGCTTTGGACGAGCTTGGGTTTAGATTAGTACAAATAAGCATCATTCCGTGCACGTCTGAGTTTCGATTATTAAATTGGTAATAGGGTGAGACTTAAAGAGGATAGTGTACATAGTGATGCTACTAATAGCAAGTTGACTCTTTCTTTTTTTTAAATCTTTGGAGGATAATGTACATAGTATAAATTGATCCGTGCGTGTATATATTTTGATTATTAAATTGACAAGAGGGATTCGACCAAACAAAAAATTTAATAAGAGGGTGAGACATGAAAGAGGATGACGTACATAGTAATGGTACTCATAGCAAGTTGACTCTTTCTTTTTATACTTGGATAATTGGAGTTGACTTTGATCGCTAGTCAACTGATGAAAGCTGGATGCTAAGACCCAGAAGAGAGAGAGAGAGAGAGAGAGAGAGAGAGAGAGAGAGAGAGAGAGAGAGAGAGAGTCACGTGGGAAGAGATAAGCCGAGCGAGGCGCCGCAAAATGTGGATCGCAATTTAGCTAATCATGCTTGAAGTTTGTGGTTTCTCCCCCACTTTCTTAAACCTAGATAATGATTTTTACAATGACATAAGGTAATTTATATTAATACTATTTATTTCGTGAAAAATATATAATTTTAAAAAACATATTCCTGAAAAAAATTATTTATATTGCTTGACGTAATTAGTCAGTAAAAAATATTTTTTTTACGGACAACAATTAAAGTCTAAATATTGTTGTGAACAATAAATTTGTATGTAACCGGTATAAGTAATAATTTTTAGGAAAATATTTTTCAAATCATTAGTTTTTGGCGAAACAAACGCACCTTAAGAGAAATGCATAAGTATTGACAATCAAATGGTAGGGACTTTCCAATGTGCATGTAAAAAGGTGTCTTCTAGAGAAAATGGTGGAAATTTATAAATTTTCTCTCATCTTTCCTCCACTCCATGCTTTCAGATAAAGTATCGAGAGTATTTATTCGGATTGAAGTTATATATAACGTATGTATTTACGTGCTATTTTCGGTAAAAAAAATTATTTTCCATATGTTTTCTAAGAACATACAAACTATTTTCTAGCGCAACAACTTTTGGCCACACAATATGTATACCTTGCTGTATGTTCTCGGTTAAACAACATTTCAATTTTTCTAAACCGTTTCACATCTTATTTTTTGTCAAGTAATCGTGCAGCATACCAATTTTCACTTTCATGCAGGATATCTCACGATTTCATTTCGAAATCACACGTATATGTGGAAATACTATAAAATAATCTTGAGTTTGTCATTACAAGAAGTAGCAACAGAATTAATCAATTGCTTAACATTAATAGCTTTCCTCAAATAAAAGATACCTTAAGTATATGTATATATACTTGTGAGATAGCGATTCATAGTCCATATACTGATTAGGGATGTATGCAGAGAAGAGAGGAGCCATCCCAAATCCAATGAATGAGTAAGTTAGATCATCTCGTCTAATCGCCACATCTATCCGTTTGAGGAGCTTCGATTGCAAGCCTGATTATGTTTAGGGTGCGTTTGTTTCACGAAAAATGTAACGTTTTTTGAAAATACTTTTCGGGAAATTATTTTCTACGAAAATAATTAGTTTTCCTTTATTTGGTGATATGTGATCAAAAACATTTTTTGGTGTTTGGATCTTATTTAGGAAATGATTTTAATCCCATGATTTTATTTCAGGCAAGAATTTTTTTTTGAATTTTTAAATATTTTTATTTTTAAAAATAAAAAAAGAAAAAGAAAAAAGAAAGAAAAGAACAAAATATTAAAAAATTAAAGGGAAGCAATTTCGAAAAGTGTTTTCACCTTATTGGATTAGGGAATTCACTTTCCTAATTTTATACATGAATGTTTTCCTTGACTGAAAAGTGTTTTTGGTTGACTAATCATTTTCGGCGAGTCAAACAGGTGAAAGTTTGGAAAATGGATTTCCCAAAAACACTTTCCTTAAAACAAATGCACCCTTAATGCGCTTTGGATGATTCACGTCACATTGAGCTATATCCAGGCGATTAAGAGCGACCTCACGACCCCGCACTATGTACGTGAAACTTTTAGGTTTAGATAACGTGGAAAGAATGCACAAGAACATTACCGTTTATACTATGATGTCAAAAAGAGAACCCATAAAATCTAGGGGTGCCATGTTACCTAATAATTTCCACGCCCGTGATCTATGACTTCACGTAACTTTTCAAATTTGCACGACTAATCCACCTTCCATATTATGATAATTCCCATTTAAAAATGAAAACTTTGCTCCTAGTAAAAAGTAAAAAAACATCCTTATTTTACTAGACATATCCCAACTTGCGTTAATGAAAACATTCATGCGGTCCGCCTCCTTACTATTTACATCGATTTCTCGCATTTTTAAACAAAATGTTGACCAACCAACCAAATATATCAAGCAATTCACAACAGTGGCACGACCGTAATAATCCCCAATCGCGAGCCTAGTCCCCCATTCGAAATGCTACTTATGCGTGGGCACTACGCTCCGCTGCTGAAGCACGGTCTTACCCCCCATCGCTCTCGACACTCACTCTCCGCGCGCGCGAACTCTCTCGCGAACCGAAATGGCCGGACACCCGAACGCGCCGCCGAACTACGGCTACGGAGCCCCGCCGCCACCGTACGGCGCCGCCCCGGCGTACGGGCAGCAGCCCTACGGCGCGCCGCACCCCGCGGACAAGCCGGCGAAGGACAAGCCCCCGAAGGACCCCTACGGAGCCGCCCCGCCACCGGCGGCGGGCGGCGGGGGGTACCCGCCGGCGCCGGGGTACGGGAACCCGTTCGCGGCGCTGATGCCGTCGCAGTTCCCGCCAGGGACGGACCCGAGCGTGGTGGCGTGCTTCCAGATGGCGGACCAGGACGGGAGCGGGCTCATCGACGACACGGAGCTCCAGAGGGCGCTGTCGACGTACAACCAGAGCTTCAGCATGAGGACGGTCCACCTGCTGATGTACCTGTTCACCAACACCAACGCGAGGAAGATCGGTGAGTTTTCCCAATTTCTTCCGTCGATTCGTGTCTCCATCTTTTTGCTCGATCGATCGATCGATCGCGTCGCGAGGGTTGTGGATGATGGGCGTGCGTTTCGCCGTTCGATTTGGGGGTTCGGAGGGTCGTTTCGCTGGTAAAGTCATTACCCTGCCTTGTGCGCGACGACGCGCGTTTTGGTCTTTTGCGGGTGAATTCGCGGAGAGATACGTGTCCGTACTGAAAGCTTCGCTAGCAAACGGCACCGTCGTTGCAATCCACCAGCGACGGACCAATCTCGCGCTCTAAACAACGCGTTGACCGACTAACCAAGTAAATGGAATTGGCGTGAGTGGCACAACCGTAATAACCCCCAATCGCGAGCCTAATCCCCCAATCTGAACACTACTTAATACGCCACCGTTTCGATCTGTCCAAGCCCACTACGTTCGCCTTCGCCCGCCACAGACACTCTCCGCGCCGTGAACTCTCTCGCAATCAAAATGGCAGGATATACCCGAACGCGCCGCCGAACTACGGCCACGGAGCGCTGCTCCGGCGTACGCTCACGGCACGGGAACATCAAACTGGATATACAAAATCCTTATATTAATCACGATCGATGTGTATAGGCTATAGCTGAGCACCGGAAGAGTTGAAAGCTCCGATCATTTCATCTGCGATTCTGTTGGATCTGATTTTTGTGGTACTCGTCTTCAGATGCTAGAGTTTTCATCAATTCATAAAGTGACCATGCTTATATCTTGATGACCTATGATGACGTCCCTTTACAAATTTTCCATCTTGTGGCAGGACCCAAGGAATTCACCCAGGTGTTCTACAGTCTCCAGAACTGGAGGGTAAAGTCCTAAATCTGCAGCTATCCATTTGTAATCTCAAACGGCACGGGATATCCACATATGCTTCCGGCGTCGCTAATTTATGCTGTTACCAACTTCTTCAGGGCATATTTGAGAGATTTGACAGGGATAGGAGTGGGAAGATCGATGCCAACGAGTTGAGAGAGGCGCTTCTGAGTCTGGGATTCTCCGTCTCGCCCGTCGTTCTCGACTTGCTTGTCTCCAAGTTCGACAAAAGCGGAGGCAAGAACAGGGCCATTGAATACGACAACTTCATCGAGTATGTACCGTGCCTGGTGTCTGCCTAGTTCCCACTATGTCATGAGTTTATGCCTCGTAAATTACTGGATTTCCCTGTTGTCACCGCTCACTAACCAATGCTTGAATTTCCTTTGTTTGATTTTGATGCAGGTGCTGCCTTACTGTCAAGGTGAGAGTTCTCGCTCCACATAACCATTCTTTCCAATTTCTATTTGGGTTTATGCCCTGGACTTCGCTTTCGCTTCACAATCTTTAGCCTAACTGGCATCAAACCCCGCACCTTTCTTACCTTGGCTCTTCGCTTTTAGCTCAGAAGATAAAGCTTTTATATTAATACGGGCACTCGCTGTTTGCCTCAATTGAGTTTTGATTGATGCCTAAAGTGGTTTTAACCAGAAGCGAAGGAGTGAGAATTTATCTTATTGATCCTTCCTCATTGTTCACATGATGTGGGCAGGGACTGACCGAGAAGTTCAAGGAGAGGGACCCCATGTACTCGGGCTCGGCAACTTTCAACTACGAGGGCTTCATGCTGACTGTGTTGCCTTTCCTTATTGCTTAAGTTTGTGACCTTAATATAGTTCTCGGGTAGTATCGTTGTTGTTTCCCAAGTAATTTTCACCGTCTGTGGCATCTTTTCCCCCCAGTGAACTGGTATAATGTCACGTTTGCTTCAGTCAAATAAGCTTCGAACTTTTCAATGTAGTTTCACTGCTCCAAGGGCTTGCCAATGCCATTATTCACTCTTCTTCTTTTCTTAATAAAACATTTGCAAGAAGTCAGAAGGGCCTCGAGTGATGCCCTTCCTCTTTAGAACACGGACCGACAGAAAGGGCAACGGGTGTTGAATCGGTCATTGAATTGGTCCTCGGACGATAATACATCATTACTTTCTTCGATCTGATTGTTGCCATGAAAGTTTTTCTCTCTGTCTGATCTGGAACAGTTGCGGCCGGCCAAAAATGGTGCTGCAGTGCTTCTATGGCCATTCCTAGTCTTGTATGTATCCCAGCACTACTGTGACGACGCCTCTGATGTTCTGGTGAAGATAAGTCTAGAATCAGACTGTATGCAAGTGATAAGGGAATGGCAGATTCCAGGATGTTGAAGATCCGTGGCCGAATTTATTAGCGCCCATAATTTCTAGTTTTTCCTTAAAATATCTCTTCAGATAACTTACTGCTTAGATTATTAATTGTGTATTTATATGAGACAAAAAAAAGTTCGGATCAGAATTGTCACTTAGGGTAAAGTTGGTATTTTTTTTTTTGAATTAGCCCTCGTTCTTAAAGTTTGCGGAAGTTTTAGCACAAAACAAACTTGAACTGTGCAGTGCGTAATTTATGTGACGAAACTACCTCATTAAATGCATCAATTTTTCACTAATCAAGAAATTTAGATTAAATTAATTGGTTCCCGAGTATTCCCTAACATTTTTTTTCCCTAACATTGATCTTCGCTGTTGATCAAAGAGAAGTAGCTCATTTCCACAGTGTGCAAAGCGCTGTCATTCGATCTCAAAAAAAGCAAATTCAGAGAAGAAATACAAAAACAAAGTTACAAGTGGTGAAGAAAATTTTACTAATTTTGCTTTTCTTAGGAAAATAAATAGACATTTGTTAATTTAAATAAATTTTTTTGTAGAGTGCTTGCTCTGTGATTTTGCTTTTGACTCTAACATGACAAAGAAATAAATGGCAAAGTAATTGGAATGAAAATTCTCAATCTTGCATGATGCCCACATAAAAACTTGCATTAGATCTTTACCCAAAAAAAAAACTTGCATTAGATAAATTATGCATCGATGGTCAAGATACCCACATAAAAACTTGCAGGATAGATGATCCATGTCAAATCGATGAAATGTAGCTCTCATTTATGAATTTTGTCAAAGTACAATGTTATTTAAATCAATAAGTAGTGCTTAAGGCTCAAAATCTCGGGTTTAGATTAGACTTATAGCTGTTATCCTAAGGCAGGGTTTGGTTTGGGATCGTGCAATGATCGGGCGGGTTTACTTGAGAATTACTCTTCTTATCTCGAAACTTACTAATCCTCTTGAATGACAACTATTCACAAATATGAGAAGACTGCTTATTTTTTTAAGTATGCAAAGTTGTTGATTGCACTATAAATGTTAGTTAGTAATTTTTTGAAACATAATGTTTTACTTATTATATGAAGTAAGTTTCTTATCTAGGTTAGTAAGTTTAAAGACTCAAGGAAAAAATTTATCTCTTACCAATTTTTTAGTAAATTTGCCCCGAGTAATAAGTTTTCCAAATTAAAGGTAGTTTTGGAAGTAGCATGAATTGGTTAGCATCATTTGTAACTCATGAGAGAAAAAAGTAAATAGCAATATATTGTAAGCAGTTAAATTTTGAGATCCTTTCTTGAACTTATTTTTCCCAAACCTAACAAATTTTTTCCAGTTTTTTCAGAATGATTGGTCTAGATGTGAATTCAGGCTCGAGATTGAGCTCAATTCATTTAAGCTCGACTGTCGAGCTAGGTGAGCTCGACCCGAAACCTGCTTACAAATCAAGTTAATGCTAAATATTGTGATGCATGGAAGGATGGATTGTAGTCGTACAAGAATATTTACTTTCCCTTTAAAGTGGTGGCCTTAAATTTATGGATTAATACTACGAAAAATTAAAAATTTGTATACATATAAAAAATTTACCAAAAATTATTTTTTTGACTATAAAAAACTTCAAACTAGTACGCTTGTGACAATTTTACTCCAAATTATTTTTTTGATCACAAAAAACCTTACATTAGTACACTTGTGACTATTTTACCCCAAACTAATTTTTTGATCATAAAAAAACCTCAAACTGGTACACCCGTGACAATTTTACCATGAACTAATTTTTTGATCATAAAAAATCTTAAACTGGTACACCTGTAACAAATTTACCCTCCGTTAGTTTTTGTTAAATTTTACTGTCAAATTACTAAATTTGATGATGTGTGGTAGTCGATGAATGTATCGGTTTGGGGTTTTACCCCTCTATTCGTCACAAGTTTATCAATTTGTGATTTTTTGTGATATTAATCTAATTTAACAGAGGGTAAGTTTGTCACAAATGTACCGATTTGGGGTTTTTAGTAATAAAAAAATTAGTTTGGGATAAAATTGTCATAGGTGTACTAATTTGAAATTTTTTATGGTAAAAAAATTAGTTCGGGATAAAATTGTCACAAGTATACCAGTGTGGGGTTTTTAATGATCAAAAAAATTAGTTCGGGTAAAATTATTACAAGTGTACAAATGTGAGGTTTTTAATGGTTAAAAAAAATAGTTCGAGATAAATTTATCACAAGTATAGCAGTTTAGGATTTTTGATGGTCAAAAAATTAGTTCGTGATAAAATTATCACATATATAATAATTTAAGATTTTTTCGTGGTATTAACCCTAAGTATTTTTCCCATGCACTTCTTAATTTTTCCCATCATTCCTATTCCCAATTTTTTTCCCTCAATTCCTATGCCTAATCCTAATGGATATATCACTTATAGTTCACGGGTCGGACGTCTCGGATCCGATTTCTAGTACTTGACCCGGGAGTTGATCTGGAGAAAACCTAAAAGCTACACGGAAACCCCAAGCTCTTCCTCTGCCTCATCATCCTCCTCCGTCGGTTGAACGAAGGAGAGGGACGCAGCCATGGCTTCGTACGACCTCACGCCGCGCATCGCGCCGAACCTCGACCGGCACCTGGTGTTCCCCATCCTGGAGTTCCTCCAGGAGCGGCAGCTCTACCCCGACGAGGAGATCCTCAAGTCGAAGATCGAGCTCCTGAGCCAGACCAACATGGTCGACTACGCCATGGACATCCACAAGAGCCTCTACCACACCGAAGACGTCCCTCAAGGTTCTTTCTTCTTGGTTGTTGGTGGTTTTTGTTCTTCCCTTGTTTTTTCTTTGTGGATTTCGGTGCCTGAGCGCTAGGGTTTATACAGCGAGTCTGCGATTTTGATTGGTGCGCGCGCGCGTTTGTTATTGTGTAGATATGGTGGAGAGGAGGGCGGAGGTGGTGGCGAGGCTCAAGGCGCTGGAGGAGGCGGCGGCGCCCCTCGTCACGTTCCTGCTGAACCCTAGCTCCGTCCAGGAGCTGAGGGCCGACAAGAGCTACAATCTCCAGATGCTCAACGATCGATATCAGGTAAAGTCACGCAGCGTTTGGTGCGTGCGAGGTCATATCATCGATTAAATTGAAGCTCTCTCTCTCTCTTTCACACACGCTGATGCGAGCCCCTCGTACACATCTTTGTAAAAGTAAAAGCTTTGTCACATGCAGCGATTTGCACTTGTTCGTGGAGCCAGAAGTGCAGTTTTTTGATTTCTCGAGTTTAGTTATACTGCTTGCTCTTCTACTTATGTTAATGTGGTAAGCTTATGATGTGAATTTGGTGTACTTGGTGGTGCTGCTTGCCAGATCGGTCCAGAGCAGATAGAGGCATTGTATCAGTATGCCAAATTCCAGTTCGAATGCGGGAACTACTCAGGTGCTGCCGACTATTTGTATCAGTACAGGGAACTGTGCACAAACAGTGAAAGGAGTCTAAGTGCATTGTGGGGAAAGCTGGCTGCCGAGATTCTGATGCAAAACTGGGATATTGCTCTTGATGAACTTAATCGTCTGAAGGAGATCATAGACTCCAAGGTTTTGGCCGCATACCCAACTGTTGTATTCGGAATTGATCAAATAATCCTTTTCTTGGTGAAATTGATAGATTAGTTTTTGTTATTGAGCCCGGGTTCAAATTGTTCATGCTGATTTCTTTTGCAGAATTTTTCGTCCCCTCTAAACCAAGTGCAAAGCAGGATATGGTTGATGAATTGGAGTCTCTTCATCTTTTTCAACAATGAGAATGGGAGGACTCAGATCATTGACCTGTTTAATCAGGACAAGTATGGATCTTTATTTCCCAGTTTGATCAATCTTCATCTTTTATGCATTAGGCCTTAAGAAAAGTTTCTGCCCAAGATGTCACTCATGCTCTTCATGTGGCGTTGTATTAATACATATTCACTATCGCGATCTTGTTGAATAAGTTTGTCTGAAAATAATTTAACTTTCTTCTTTGCAGGTACTTGAATGCCATTCAGACAAATGCTCCCCATCTTTTACGTTATCTGGCCACTGCATTTATCGTCAACAAAAGAAGACGCCCTCAGTTCAAGGATTTTATCAGGGTTGTTCAACAAGAGCAGTATTCCTTCAAAGATCCAATCACAGAGTTTTTAGCATGTGTCTATGTCAATTACGACTTTGATGGTGCACAAAAGAAAATGCGAGAGTGTGAAGAAGTAAGTTTTTTGTCCTGATGGTACTCTTGATTCATTCACAGTATTAAGGTGGATGTGAGGCTTCAGTTTAAATCCTCTTTTTGACTTGGGAAGGGGGAATTGATATTCTGCTTTTAATAGGAAAGATTTGCTGCGTGGTCTTTGAAATTTCATTTAGCCTTTTTTCTGCTGTACCATGTTCAGAAGTGAAGTGCTGTAGCTTGGACTGTGGTCTTACTAATTGTCATTCTCTGCAGGCGATCTTGAATGACCCTTTCCTTGGAAAAAGAGTTGAGGAAGGGAACTTTTCCAGTGTGCCATTGAGAGATGAGTTTCTAGAAAATGCCCGCCTTTTCATATTCGAGACCTACTGCCGTATACATAGAAGAATCGATATGGGGTATGTATGTGGTGACGGAATGTATAATGTAGTTCCATGTGAAGGGATTGCTATCTCTCTTTGGTTGCTTGAAATAGTTTGCATGGCAATGGATATTGATTACTCATCTTATTTCTCCTATTTTTTTAGTTTTTTTGCTCATTTTGCCATTGTTTGGCAGTTCATGCGTGGAACATACCCTTGGAAGAATTGGTAAATCAGGAACATATGATAACATGAATCGAAGTTTTCTTCTCTTGCTAGTAGCGAGTTAGGTGCCCTTATTGCTTACTCAACACTTGCAGTTCGAGAATGTAGGTCATAATCTGAAAGGAAGAAATCATCCAAGTCACATGATTAGCTTATTTAGAAGAAAGATTTAACTTAACAGGCAATTTGAGGTTAATCTTTTCACGGCGTTTTGAAAATCTTTGATATTGCTTTGAGCTCTCTTATTCGGAAGTTCGTTTTGGGGCATCCAATGCGACTTCATTTTATTCTCATAGTCTTGTCTGAGTGATAATACCACATAGAGTTAGGAGACTCCTCCCATGACAGTTCTCATATGATGTCATTCGAGTGAAGAGGTAGCAAGTAGCAATGTGATCATCTCCACTGCAAGGGGTTTAAAAAGAAATTGGGAAAATGTGTGGCATTCAGCTCTATAGTAGTTGGACAGACCCTATTCAAACATGCAAGTTATTGTCGGGGGAGAATATAGTTTCTTGTTGTCTTGATTTAAATCAATTTTGCATGCAACTCTTATGATAGCAAAAAACACCAGTTAAATACCATAACAACTGGGGACCTTAACATGTCTAATTTGCTTCTACTGTTTTCTTGAAGATTGTATGACCCAAAATTGTTTTCTACGTGAAAGGAATAGCTGTGATGGACTTGTTAGATTCTGTTCTTGAAACACCTGATGCATGGTTTCCAATTATATACCATGTATAGAGGCTTCTTAGACTCTGTTCTAATTGTAGGATTTTATTTGCAGGGTCCTTGCGGAGAAACTGAATTTGAATTATGAGGAGGCTGAGAGATGGATTGTCAATCTTATTCGGACCTCAAAACTCGAAGCCAAGATTGATTCCAAATCGGGGACTATTCTCATAGAACCTAATAACCCCAACGTGTAAGATTGCCTACAAATTCCAATCTCTTTACTAATTTTTGTTGATTGTTATGATATCTCAACCACCACCTTTTTGTGTCACGCTTGGGTCTTTTCTTTCTCCATGTCGGTAAATTAAGTATGCTGATCTTATAAGCACTTTTGTTTTTATCCTTTCCTGCAGGTATGAACAACTGATAGACCATACGAAGGCACTCTCAGGGCGCACTTACAAGCTAGTCACTCAGGTTCTGGAGCACGCACAGACACAGACTGCTCGGTAACTTTGGTTGCTGAAGATTTTGAGTAGTACTCTTTTTTTAGGGTTAAGGTGTCTTTTACTTTTTATGTTAAGCTTTTGTCCAAAGGAAGCTTCTGTTGTGAGAGATGAGAAAAGTTGAAATTTGTGAGAGATCATTCACGTTTGCTTACCAAGAATCCTTGTTGATTATTTGTATTGACAGATGCCAAGTTGCAATTTTGCTCTGGCCATTAGAATATTTTGTTCAAGCGAGAATGGAACGTGATTTGAATTTGCTCCGTATCAACGGAGGTCTATCGAGGCTTTCATATGGCATGGATTGAATCCTATGATCATACGTTTCAGTTTTCGGTTATTAGTCTCTGATGCGCTCTTGAAGGCATCAGCTATGGCTCTTAACCTGCATGTCCGCGACGCGGGACGTCTTGAGCGAGGTTTAGGACATATCCGATCGCCCCTGCTCAGGGATCGATCTCATGGGACTTCAATCAAATGCAAGTTCAGCTGATGATTTTCAAACGAGATTACCTAGCCAGTTAGTAAATTAGATATTACAAATCTGGTAACTTCGGATTTCTTGTTCTCTCTTTCCAGTTCGACATGCGTGACAAAGACACGAACAGGAAAGCGTCCTCTTATATAGGGGGGTTCGAAGGTAAGAACCCGATATATTCGGGAAAAGTGTTTTCGTTATTTTCGGAAAAATGATTTATTTTTTGAAAAAATGACATAAATGATTCATAAACTTTGACTCAATATGTAATACGGTGTTTGAACTAAACTTTAGCACAATGTATAATTTGATCTTCAAGTTTTTAAATTATTCGATATGATCCCTAAACTTTTGATATATGTTCAATTTGATCCCTAGACTATATTAAAAATGATAATGTTAAATGCAGCATTTGTGTCTTGATCCCTTTAGAATTCAGGTCTCAGGCTGTGTCGGGCCGGGCCTAACCGTCATGCTATGGGTCCGGATCGTCTAGATCCAAACACTTGCCCGTGTTTCGTCGACCGGACCGACCCGCATTTAAGCTTTAAAGCTGCTCTTACCGGCATGCATAGAAAACACTCGCTCTTTCTCTTATCAGTTGGTCGTTTCGATCGCGTCGCGTTCGCTCAGGTACGCTCTCTTTCGCCGGTTCTGCTAGATTTCTCGAATGCGACCTATCTCGATTCTGTCTCTGTGTTTTGATGTCCGACAGAGTTCATCGGAAAATCTAGAGACTATTTCTGTGAAACTTGCCGTTTTCTCCCCTGCCCCCTTTCTTTGTCCGCTTTCGCGATCAATACGACTGCCCCGGATCCCGTCGCGATTCAAGTTCGTACGGCGAAACAGTCGGGGTGAGATTGCTCGGGCTTGCTCTGCTCCGGAAGAAGGAAGGGTCGTCTGCTTGTTGGTTTCTATCGGTATCCATCTGGTGGAGTTTGTATCTGGCTTTTTGTTTTCTCTCATATGGGTTTTGGCTTCCGGACATGCAGCTCTTAGGTATAGCATAGACTTATTAGCAGACGAATTCGCGCTGTTGGTCGACGTTCGAACCAGGTCGACGTTCGAACCAGATCGACTAAGTTCTAGAACAGAAGATCATTGTTTCATCTCTTTCGTCTGCTGGTCCGGCAATGCTTCTCTGGGTGATGTGTTTTATCATGCTCGTTTTGGGCAAATGTTTCTGTCCCCGCAAATTCATTAGTATCTTTATTCTCTTGTTTGGTTTTCCCAGGCAAGTTTTGGAGGACTGCTTTAAGGAAGTATCGCGCAAATTTTCGAGCCTTCGCTGGAAAGTAGTGGATCTCACATGGACAGTCGGTCGGAAACTTCACAGGGTAAGAACTTATTCATCCTTTGATGTTCAATTCCTTTGCCATGATGAGAGCTTATATGATTTTAGGGACAGAGAAGCTGTTTGAAATTCGTCTGCTGTAGGAAAATATTTGGGTTAGGAGAATTTTAAGTCGAGTCGATTTTATAATAAGAGTGCTCTTGGTGCCCCTTGTGGAACTCTCGCCCCTCCCTTGCACACAAGATCTGCTGTTTAGAGGGATGTGCTCGCACGTCCTTTCCATGACAGATTTTGAAAGGTTGTAATGTGTGTAAGAGTGGCTATTTATGCAGCAAGTGGATGTTATGGTTATTCATAGTACATTACTTGATGATTTCAGTAGCTTGACTTCTTGAGATCTTTCGTGTCACTGTCCGAATGAATACCTGCTATTGGCAGTTTAGTCCATGCCGACTTCTAGACTGGAATGTCGAGACAGCTACCTCTGTGCCCCATCTTTTTCTCTATGTTGGTTGCCTGTCACTACACTACCTTTCTGTACTGAAAATAAAAACACGCATTTGATGAAGGAATTTCTGGCAAATTGTCACGTCCCGTCTATTAGTTTGACCATGGAAATTTTTGGCTTGCCTTAAGCGTATAGACTTGGTCTCCCTATCCTCCTTCCAAATTGAGAATCTTTGCATTGTGGGTGCTACAGATAAGACAAACAGCAAGAAGATCGACAAAGGAGTTGATGTTATCAAGGAGGATCAGCTTTCCTCGATCAAAGATAAGGATGTCTTGGAACCCATTCCAAGTTCTCCTGGAAGTATTCCAAAGGCCAAAGTTTTTGATCCAGAAGCTGGGGGAACTGTTGGACCTAATGCAATTGTTAATGACCCTAACATTTCTGGTGAAGTAAACATGGAAGCGCTCATAATTCCTGATGATGTAATAAGGGCTGGAGGTTTTGGGGCCAGAGATGATATAAGTAAATTTCTTCCAGTTGCTAGTGATTCTACAGACTTTGAGGCTGCTCTGCGCAACGCACGAGACTATGAGGAATTGCAAGAGGAAGTATGCAGACCGGGCCTTGGCTGGACAGAAGGTACACAAAGAGAATAAGCTACTTCTTCTAACTTTCGTACCTGTTGATGAGCTTGACTTCTTTTGTACTTTTACACCATTGCCTGGATCAACTCTCTCTTTGATGTACATAGTTGTCTCTGATGAGCAAATTTGAGTCTCCTTGTAAATTTTGTTGTAAGTTTTGTAACTCACAAGTTATGAACTTAACTCAGAATAGATGAATAATTTCAATTGACAATAGCTTAGTTACATTATTGTGCCTTTCTTGATGGATCTGATTCGCAACCATAATTTTTTCTCTTGCCTTAGCTCATGGAAACAATCCTTTATTTTAACCACCTATTAAGCAGCTATATTTGATAGCAAATGCTCGACTGCGACACGGGAGTCGTTAAAATTGGCTCTGCTGGTAATGAAACGAAAATGATGGCATCGCCAAATGGGTCACCATTAGTCACAGTTATTCATTAAGCTTTCACTGAGCATGTTTAGACCGGTTACGCTAATAAAAGCCAATAGTGAAATGAACAAGTCGGTCTATGCAAGCAAAAATATAAATGCCCTGATTTTGTTCCCGCAACTTGTATTGAGATTTGATTGTCTAAACAGAAATTCTGCATTCGTTGTGTCTCCAAATATCAATCCAAACTAAAGATGTTCTTTGAAACTGAACGCACCCAAGAAAATCCAAGATTCAATGTAGCATACCCCTTCAACCTCGTGTCAATGAAATTTTGCTTTCATTCTACAGTGCTGCATAGTTTATAACTTATCATAATGACAACCTTCACACCGATCAGGTCCCAATAATCAGTGAAAACCACTCTTGTAGGAGACCAGCAGGTCCATAACTAGGAAGATCTTCACATCTTCACCCTCATTTTCTTATTCTAGTTTAATACATAGAGCGACAAGGTCCGAGTACACGAAGGGCTAAGAAGTTAACTACCGTAAAGAAAAAATTTCTATTATTACCCACAGTGGCACACCGCACCAAAGATGCTTACATGAGAAACACTGCATGAAGTCCCCATACTTCCAAATCTTCACTCTTTGACAAGGCTCAGGGGTTCACAAGAAAGAGTCCGTCCAAGTGGTGTCCTCCTTCCTCAAAATAACTTTATACTAGCAAACCATCCTTTTGAACTCTAAAAGCAAATAACTAGGAGCTATGTAAGTAAACAGATACAGATCAACATGAAATTACAGACTTCACCCATCCACCCATGACTTCTCTTCAGTTCACCATACACCTCTGTATTACAGCCGAAAAGGAAGGAAAAGATTCTAACGTCTCTTATCTCATTCAAACATTTGCATCCATGTAACTACGAGACATAAGCAGAAGATTTCAACTTCTTTGGTGGCGGATTTCCTCCCGACAAGATTACATACAAATAGAAGCACAGCATCGCAGCACTACATGCACAAAATGAAAAATCAAACGAGTCACTTTACCGAATTCACAGTCTAGTAAGCAAAGCATTTCTCTGCAACAACAGAAGTACCTGATAAGAACATTAAGCCCTGTTGGAAATACTTTCTTTGTCTGCATCCGTGACAGAAGAGGTGAGTATTAAAACAAAGAACCACCCAATGAGTCTTTTTTTTTTTTCTATAGGAAATGCCCAGCATGCGCACATGCACATCATACTTTCACAGATTAAGAGCATCATAGGGTATGGTGCTTGAGACCTACCAGAGAGTAAGTTTGAAAGTTCTTCCAGAAGATGACAGCAGAGAGGACTGCAAGAGAAAAGAAGATGCATAATAAGCACAGATAAGCTCGGAGAGATCTCCACACAGAAAAAAGAAGATGCATAATAAGCACAGATAATCTCGGAGAGATCTCCACACAGAAATTGTGACCAAGGACGTCCATTAACTCAAATGCACATTATGCAACAGGTCAGTGCCCAGACCATACAACTACTCCTTTATACATATCATACAATAACTACTATGATCAGCATAATGGAATCATAATTGCAAGTCATGCTTAGCAGGTTTTGATTTAAAGAGAGAAGATTCTTTTTAGATTGTTTGAAAATTGTACTTGAAAGACCACAAATTAGATAATTGAGGTTAAAAAGCTGCGTTCTTTTGTAAAAACGTAGACCTAAAGATCCAATGATAATCAGATATTGCATCTCCTAAACAAGCGAGGTTCACTTCCAGAAAATCCTCCATTTGAAGGAGCAGAAGGACCTTTAACAAGCATGCTGTTTCATCTCCACAGTCCTTTTGAAGCCATGCTCAAATCTGTCACTAATTCCATCAGCAGAAAGTGAAAGCACAACCAGGTTTCTATGCGGAAATTCTACATTGCCAACAGTTGAGTCCGCTATAACAATATACACACTCATTTGGTCAAGTAGTTATATTCACTTGTCATAAATAATGAGCTCCAGTCCCATATGCAAGGTGCATAAACACTGATTATGGACCCAAAACAGTCCAAAGAATACAAGATTTACCATTTGATGCAGAAAGCAAGGTATAGAAAATGGAAAATACCACGCTGATACTTCCAGGTTATATATCATATGCTTTTTGCTTGTACTACTCATAATATAAAGATGAAAATTCATGAGGATGGATTAATAGAATAACAAGTACCTATTTGTCCTAAAATGAAAGGCAAGCTGGATTTTCCTTCCCTCCATATCTTCAAGCTGAGGGTGCTAAGGGCTAGTATAGCGCCTCCAAATAGTACACCATTGCCCAGAGCAGTTGGATTTCTGGAGAAAATGAAACCAAGAAGTCCACCACTGAAAACTAGACCGCCTGTTAGACGAAACAATAGGATTGCCTGAGTAATTTTCCTCCTAAAGCTGTCAAATTACAAACTTTAACAGGTTTAAAAGTTGAACATGTAAGATGGACAGATTATATTTACTCAAGTGATCAACAAGACAAATCTCAACTACTGTTCAACAGTGTTGAACTAAGATGGGGATCAATGGCATGCATTACAAATAGGCCTGAAGTTATAAGTTCTTATGATGATCAGCAACGAGGAGTTCATATTCAGCACGCTCACCAAAGGGAATTCCAAGGCAAAAATCATGAATTTTAGCAGCCCTCTTCGGCTTCGCGACACCCTGTTCCTGTTCGGGTTCACTTATTCCCATATTTTCAGCATTATGGTCTTCTATAGATGTATATGACTTTGCTGCCCCGTTCATTTGCGATCTTGACGCATCATCTGAGTAACTGAAAGAACTTTTGTTGCCAGGGGAAGTAGTCTCTGGGCCACGTCCTTCAAGACTCATGACGACCGATGACTGCACAATGTTCCAGTTATTACACAAACATGATGAAGCAAAGGAAAAAAAGGGAAAAAAGAGTATGACTCCACTATATCTAAACTGAATTTACAGTTGAAAACTTCCTTAATGGACCAAGATAAAGCCGTTGGTAGGATACAATCTTCTTACAATAATACTTCCTGATACATGAAATCCCGGAAATGAACTTCATAAAAAGGTAGCAGGCAATGAGATAACACAAAACACTCTCCACTTTCACTCCCCATGTAGAATGAAAAGCTCTGTCTTGCAGAGAATCTATAAGCAATTCACACTAATGCTATCCTGGGCATCTGGCTACTGTCTACAAACATGCTTGAAACATCCGAGGATAGATCCCGAGATGAAGACACAAATATTTGGTCAATGATATCTACGGCCCATTAACGGCGGAACGATGATTCTTAAAGAATATCTCTTCCTATGTTGGAAAAAGATTCGAAAAGCTAGTCCAGTGTATGGGAATGCAAGAGATGCAGTTGAAAAAACCATTCTGATTCCATAATGCAGGCATCGCAAAAGAGTCATGCAACATCAACAAATATACCGCATCATCCCAGTTCCACAATTCGATTGCAAGGCACGTGAGACTCGATGAACAAGCACAGATACCATGATTCTCAGCAGGTACTCCTAATACGTAAGAAAATCAAGAACGTCCGCGACCCATATTGCGTATCCCCAAAAAGACAACTTTTTGACGCATCCCTCGAGCAAACAAGCGACACCCCGCAATGCGGGGACCCCGAGCAAAGCACAATCGAGACAATTCCGCGGCCGCGTACCTTCGATCGGTGGTTCTGGAAGGTCAAAGCGGAGAGCTTGCGCAGCCGGAGCTTGCGATCGATCGCGGAGAAGCAGGAGAGCTGAGACGGGGAGACGGTCGCCGCTGCCGCGGTTGATGATGCCATCCCGACGGCGCGAATCGACTCCGGGAATCGAAATCGAAGACAAGAAGAAGGAGGAGGCAGAGAGTTCAATCAGTAAAGAGAAAAGGCTGTGTTTTGATTTGATTTGACTTGTTCGTGATGGTTCTGGTGGGGGGGGTGGAGTTAGGCTGCGTTTGGTAAATGATTCGATTCTTTTGTTCCGGAATTAGTATTGAAACGGGAATTCATTGTAAATTTTTTTACTCCCAGGCATAAATTTATATAAATTTATTCTCCAAATCAGTTTTGTAACTAAATCCAAAGACATGAGAACAAGAATCAGAAATGAAACTTTTTCTTCTTCTTCTTGATTTTCTTTCTCGCGTGTGGCTGGCCATCGGCAACTGGCCCCAGGCCAAGGCTGGCGAGGGCATCGCGGCCTTCGTCGGTGGTCGGTGAGGGCTGCCCTCGCCGAATCTAGCATGGGCGACCCTTGCCACCGCCCCCGCCAGATTTGGTGACCTGGACATGGGCCAAGAAAGGGAAAGAAAAAGAAAAAAAAAGGAAAAAATATTTAAATATTCAAAATATTATTAATAAAAAGAAATTTTGTGTAGTTAC
The DNA here is from genome assembly GCA_031216285.1 of Syzygium syzygioides. Classification (NCBI taxonomy): domain Eukaryota; kingdom Viridiplantae; phylum Streptophyta; class Magnoliopsida; order Myrtales; family Myrtaceae; genus Syzygium; species Syzygium syzygioides. The sequence goes on along the minus strand of CM062242.1, from coordinate 24,117,723 downwards.
TAAACACATTTATGTTCTTTTTCTATTTCAATAATATAAATTTTGAGTAGTTACCAAAACGCTTTCAAATTCTTAAAAATTATTTTCGGGAATGAAATAAAAAAAATCATTTCTGATTAGAAATCATTTTCGAGAGCAGTATGGTTACCAAATGAACCCTTAGTGGCCAACTCGTGCATGTCTTTCTTTATTCGGAAAATTCTAACACAGCAAAATCACCCAACATGAACGAAACATTAATGACATCGGATGATCAAATTCTTTTCCTTCTTAAATAGCCTGTGTTTTCCCATGAGAAAGAAACATTTGACACTTCATTTTCGAATTTCAAAGAGCTGTGAGTGCGGTTAATTTAATTACTATACTTTTGATTAGCGTAATGGTTTCGAAGACCGAACCGGCATTTCGAACACAAATAGGATAAACTCGTCGAATTGATGAGAAAAGAAAGGAGAAGCCTGGTTTGGGATTGAACAGGCCTGCAATACGTAGAGAGGATTGTGGTTTGGGCTTTGCTCTACTACCATTTGACATTTTAAGCATAGGGGTGATCAATGGTCAAACCCAAAATGATGAGCATAAACTATTTTCTTACATGAGAAAGTCCGTCCCGTTCAGCCTATATCAATGGGTGGATTTGGGTAATTATTCGGCGCAACCCTCAATTTTTGAAATTTATCTCTCGAATTTTATACAATCAATTACAATGAATCCTTGCGGCATCGGCGATATAATTGTATTCACACGAAAAAGTAGCATGACAGTTCGGAATTGTACACAAGAGGATGCGACACAAAATCTAGCAAGTATTTGACAGAAGTTACTGCTAGGTGCATGTTAACATATAGTTTATCGATCATATTATTGAGTCGTCCATTTATTTTATGTACATATATTTTAATATGTAACCAATTCGCCCTAGAAGAATGTTACATCAAATCATGCGGTCAGAGTTGCAAGCAAAATTTGGCCGGAGCCAACGCCCGATTTTGAAGATTACGCCCGATTTCGAAGATTCAGGGCGAAAATTGCAAAAACAGTTGTGAGTTGGGGGCTACTTGCCACAATCCCAAACTATTAGGGGGCAAAATGTAAATCTCCCCGCGCGAAAACGATAAATACGAAGAAGTTGAGGGGTCGATAGCAAAAGCCCAAACCGAAACGAAAAGTGACAAAATGGCGAAGAAAGGCCAGAGGTGGGGGGCGCATCTATATGAACGAACGGTGGTGAAATTGGCGCTTCTTCGCGCCATTTGAAAACCCTAACCACCTCCCGCTCCCATCGCTGCGATCGCCGGAGCAGAGCCATGGCGTTCCTCCCGCGCCCGCTTTCCCGTTCTCTCCGCCTCGGAGCCTCTCGCGGTGTCTCGTTCTCCTCTCTCCTGAGGTCCTCGTCCGCCGCCGCCGGCCAGGTGAGTTGCTCGACACCAAGCAACTCGGTTGAAGTTTGAGTTTTTTTTTTTCCCCTTTTTTCTGGGTAATTACGAGCGCCTAGGGACGCGCCGCGGATGGCGAAAGTGAAAGCTGGCGGTTTTTTTCTGTAGCTGTGAGTGTGGACTCATAACTCGTTGGGGAGGGAGGCTTGTGTATAAGCGTTTCGTGCCGGACTGTTGGGGGGCAGGGGTTCTTGTCTTTCTCGGACGATGTTGTTTTTCTTTGTAACCGGAGGCCTCAGTTGTCTTGAAATCTTCACCTAGTTAGAGGGTTTTGGTATCCTGCTTGTTTGCTTTTGGTTTGGCATGTCTGTGCCCCCCCGGTCTTTCTGTTATGTGATCTTTCTCCTCCTCCTGTCGACAGAGCATCGGAAGGAATTCGGTTTCCAGAACAAGGGTGCCCGCATGCTGCCTTTCCACTGTAGGTAATCAGCCATCGTCGGGGCTCACTCCCTTCCCCCATGCATGTGTCTTATTGCTTCCGTTCTTCGTCGATGCCTTGCAGAATTGTCTGCTGGGAATTGTCAGAACGCAAATTTAGCCTAACTCTTTTGCCCGATTATGAGTTGACTCTAACTGCCTCCCAATTTTCAAGGCTCTGGTTTTCAGTGGCATGATTTGTAAAGTTACAATGTCCCTACTATTCTGAAAATTAGCTGGAATTGTTGGCATTTGGTAATGGGATTCTGCTTCAACAATCTTAAAATGCTGTAACTTGAAAATGCATTTTTACAAACTGTCTCACAGGGTAGCTTCTCTGGCATGTTTTGTTTGGTTGGACGACACTTTCTTAGCTTTGTGAGTCACATTCTTCATTCGTATGGCTGCTGGAAAAGATGTGACTTCACATAGCACTAATGCTTCGTCATTTGGAAAACACGTCCAGCAAAAGTTGCTGGTTGGGTAGTTGAATTGGTCTTTGATGGTGGTTAGGACTGATTTCTGAACTTGATGCATGTTCTTCCAATTTAAGTTGAAGAGTTGGATATTGAACGCGATGGACTTCATGATGATGTGAAGATGATGGAGAGAGAAGATGCCCTACGTCATGCTCTGTCAAGCCTTGCAGGTGAATTTGGTAGGGAATCCATGCTGTCTTTGAGGCGATTTTTCAGTTCGCGACGTCAACCAGTAATATCTACTGGTTCTTTAAAGCTTGATCAAGCCCTTGAGATTGGAGGGTTACCAAGGGTAAGGACCTCTTTCTATTGGAACTATTGAAATAGCAATGGCTGGAGGCAGAAATTTACTTACATATTTCTGCATCGCAAACATGTACATGCAGAGGATTATTTGATAAAAGTTTATAATCAAAGAGAATATCTCTACTTATATTTTTAATAGTGAAGGTAATGGTTTACTTGGTCACAAGGCTACGGTTATGTCCAGTTGATCGCGATAGCTATTACCATGGATTTCCTGACAATTGCACATTGGATTTTAGTTATGGGAATTGTATCGAATGCATTTTCTGTCAAGATCGATTGTTGGTAAAGATGAGAAGGCTAGTGTTGTTTAAGCTTAACTTAAATTTTGGAACTACTCTTAGACGTGATTTATGAGCGGCATCGTAACATATTGCCTGAACATAAAGTACCATGGTAATTACTTTATGGCTGCTTTTAGCACTATCTATTATCTTTATGTTAAGTTGATTAGGATTGAACTTTTAATTGCTGTTGGATATGAATTCTCCATGTCCAATTGTTTCTTGCATAAAGAGTTTGAGTTGAACATTTTGATATGCCAGTGCTGAAGTTTTGAATTTTTTAGATTATTCATGCCCTTGAGCCCAAAAATAAAAAAAATTCCATTCCATTTTCAGGGTAGAATTGTTGAAATATATGGGAAGGAGGCATCTGGCAAGACAACGCTTGCCCTTCACATCATTAAAGAAGCACAGAAACATGGTGGTATGCGTCTGTCTCCTTCCAGAGTTTCTGTTTTTAGGCTATGATTTGATTTCTCTTGGTCCTGCTGTGAAGATAGCAAGCTTGTGAGACCTTTTCGCGTTTTTCAGAGTTAGTTGTGTTTCTAAGCAATTGTTTACCTATCCTGTATCTAACTCTTAAGTCTCTTATTTGATTTATTTTGAATGGCATATCATCAGAGAGACTGTTATCTTCATCTCCTTTAATTTTTCTTTTTTTGAGCAGGTTATTGTGCATACTTTGATGCAGAGAATGCACTTGACCCATCACTTGCAGAATCAATGGGCATAAACACAGAAAATCTTCTTCTTTTCCGTCCAAATTCTGCTGAAAATTTGCTTAGTGCAGTTGATACACTGACAAAAAGTGGGTCGCTAGATGTCATTGTCATTGATAGCGTAAGCAGTTGGCTCTTCTCTTTGTTTATCCCTTATTTTAACTAGAACTCTTTATGTCCCTTTAGTATTATTTATCTTTACGCAACATTCTTCTAGAGCAACTCTAGTGTTTTATTTCCTCAATTTCTTTTGTTGGTTTCTGATAATGTTTGTTGATAAGTTGTCTAATACTACTCCGAGCACAGGTTGTGATTGACGGGTAGCATGCTTTTTGTGGGCTAGTGGCTATCTCTCTCTGGTGTTACTGCCATGCATTTTTTCATGCCTTTTCATATGCCCGTGGCATGCATTGCTCTTGCAGGTCGCTGCCCTTGTGCCCCAATGTGAAATTGATGAACCGATTGGCTGCAGAAACAAAGACATACAATCAAGAATCATGACACAGGCTCTTAGAAAGATCCATTGTTCTCTTTTCCAGTCGAAAACTCTCATTGTTTTTGTGAATCAGGTTTATTTTAACTTCCATTTCTTTTGCATGGGATGACTTGTCTCCTGTAGGAAGAAGGATGATGGCCACTAAACCATGAGCTTCATTTAATTCCAGGTTAGGTCAGTTCCAAAATATGGTCACGCATTTGGAGGAAATCGAGATGAGGTTACATGCGGTGGAAATGCTTTGAAGTTCTATGCGGCTGTCCGGATGAGACTGGTGAGGATGGGATTGCTTAAAACGGACGATAAGGTAAATGACCATTTGGTTTCGGTGGAGAAGATAACCTCCCTTGATTTTTGGAGATACTATTTCTTGTGGGGGTCACTGCAAATCAATTAAAGATGCTATCTGTTACAATGCTACTTCCTTAAGGAAACATTTCAAGTATTTTGTACCACTTTAACATGTTTTCAATGGTCTTTGTACATGTAATCTTCTTCCACCGTATAGTCTAAGCTATTAGGTTGCATATTCTAATTTGGTATCGGAGTCGGGTTCAATTTCTTAAAGTATCCCTGTTCATTTACTTAATGGATTTCAGTGGGCCTATATATAATCTCCCTCTAGTAGTTGCATTTACTCATTTGTTGGAAGTAGAGGATTTTTCTCAAATCAATGCTATGTATTTTTTCCACGGGATCAGTAATTTTTATTAATATGTTCCAGCAATGCAAATTTCTATGAATTAATTGATGGAGCATATAGCGTCCTCTATTATGCTTTTGTTAGGCTCTCAAATTTGGAAGGGAGCAGAAGTGCGACAGGATTTGCTCATTACGATATTGTTCTGATTTGTAGGGAAAGCTGATCTATTTGAATACTTGTGTGAATGATTACGTAAACAAGCTCTTCAAGTTGGAGTTTTTCTTTTTCTTAACTGTAAATATGAGAATGTTTTTATTTTCAGAGGGTTGTGTTTATTAGTTGACGGAATTCAGTTTCTAACTTTAGATTGTTTGTACAGAGAATTCAGTCTCTAATTATCTGTTTGACATTTACTTTTGGGTGGCAATTTCACTAGCCAACGGGTCTTCGGGTTTGCGTGGAAGTGGTGAAAAATAAGTTGGCACCCGCTAAGAAGAAAGCTGAACTAGGAATCATGTTTGGAAAGGGTTTTTGCTCGGAATCTGAGGTCTTAGAATTGGCCTGTGATCATGGGATTATCTGGAAAGAAGGATCCACATACAACATAGACGGGGAGGTTTTTTGTGCTAAACATGAAGCGGAAGAATATCTGGCTCAAAATGATGGGGTCCTTCAAAAGATAATCATGATATTGAGGAATCGTCTGCTTGAAAATGAAGAGTGATGACACTAGGTCCTTGGTTGGGTGAGGATGACATGTCCTTAGGCGATTGAGCTTTCCTGGACAACCTGCCTAATGCCTTTCCGTTCTTGGTGGTTGGAGCTGGTTGACATTGAATGACAAGATATGATCTCATCGAACTGCACCATTTGTGTGTGCTTGAATATGAACAGATTCTTATAAAATGGGCGTGTCAAAGATCGGCTCCAAAAAGTGAAGCTGATTTGTTGTGTGGCGCCCTTTTCTATTAACATCCTGGGGAGGAGTGGATATTCATCTCCATGGCTTGTAGATTGCCCACCAATCAGGATATTGCCGAGGCAATGTGATTCTAGCAACTATCTAATTGCCACTGGTATTAAGGTAACTTTTTCGTTGTAAATTGGTCTAGATCATCTGGCACTGCATTATTTGCGAGTTTATACTTGTGTATGACAGTTAGTTGTCTATCAGTAGATGAAGTAACCTTTTCCCTCTTTCTTTTTTTTGCAAATTACTGTTCTGTACTCTTTAGTTCAGTGGAGCTCTTTCTGTTTCTTATCAAGAAAAGAAATAAAATAAGTTATTCTGATTACTTTCTGATAAAAATCTGTGTAGTCGCCTTCTTCATTTGTCTTGATGTATATGCTCTTCCTTGATTTCAAAATTTTAGATAGAGTGAAAAGCAATTAAAGGACAGCACAAGATGTCCCCTTAATCGATGGTGCAAGTTCATTTGTCTAGATAGGATCACTTTGTCAACTATCACTGATGCTGATGTAGATCCATGACAAGATTGATGAAACTTGATTAGTAAGACCCAAATGCAATAACGCTGATCACGGTGCTTGAATCGGAATGTCAATGGACCAGGAGGCTTGAACTTCAACCTTGGAATTCATTAATCTTGGTCCAATCTCGATAGCAAGATGAATCCTGATGCCAGTATGATTTTATGGCTTTGATTATTGGGGCAGGCCTAATATTCCTACCATACAAATAAGAATATCCACAGGGAATCAATGGAGTGGATGAATGGTCGAATAGGTTGTTTGATGAGGTCTATTCAAGAAGATAAGTTCTCTTGGTTAGAAGCAAAACTTGGGAAACTGTAAAAATACCTTGTGACTTCGTGAGTCTTGACAAAGTAGAAAACCCTTAAGAATATATTATGGAGAAAGTCTAATATGATTTTAAAATGTCATGAGTTAGATGGCTTTAAGATTTTTATTCTTTTTTGGTCAGAGGCTTTATGAATCTGAGATGCTAAATATGAATGTGTTTTCATAATCTAACAGTTTATAAGAAAGGAATAAGTGCACTGGATGCTCTAAAACTTATTACGAAAAGTTAAATTGAGTTCTAAAATTTTGAAAAAGTGCAATCTAATCTTAAAACTTGTTACGAAAGTATAATCGAGTTCTATAACTTTTTAAAAGTTCAATCAAGTCTTAAAATTTGTCAAATTGGTTCAATCAAGTTCTTCTATTGATTGCACTTTTTCAAAGTTTTAGGACTCAATTGTACTTTCATATCTAATTTTAGGACTTGATTACATATTTTGAAAATTTTAGGATTTAATTGCATTTTTGAAAGTTTTAAGACTTAATTATATTTTTATGATAAGTTTTAGGACTTCTAGTACACGTCCCTATACGAAAAGCCAAAAGTTAATCATACCAAACACCTCAAGTACAAAGAGCCTGCAAAAAGGGGAAAAGTGCTGAATAAGTCCTAAACCTTTTGAGAAAGTGTCAATTTAGTCCTAAACCTATTTTTGATGCCAATTTAGTCCTAAACCTTTTGATATAGTGCTAGTTCAGTCCTTTTGGCCGGATTTTGCTGACGTGGACGTCGGTCGGCCGGCGACCGATCACCGGAGCTGACGTGGACAAAATTTAATAATATTTTAATATTTTTTTGAATTTTTTTTCTTTTTTTCTTTTCTTCACCCTCTTCCTCCAGTTGATCACCGAAGTGGTGACCGGCCGGAGGCTAGAGGTTGGTGAGGTCGACCTCGTTGGCCTCGGGTGAGCCACGCTGGCCATTGGCGAGGCTCGACCTCGCCGGATCTGGCGAGGTCGAGCCTCGCCGGCGGCTTGGGGAGGCTCGCCTTCACCATCGTCGGCGAGGGCAAGCCTTGCGCTAGGCTGGGCGAGGCCTGACCTCGTCGAATTTGGTGAGGTCGACCCTTGCTCGGCCATGGCGAGGGCCGAGCGAGCCTCGCCAGTGGCCGGCGTGGCTCGCCCAAGGCTGGCGAGGTTGACCTCGCCGGCCTCTGGCCTCCGACCGGTCGCCGCTTCGGCGACCGGCTAGAGGAAGAGGGAGAAGAAAAAAAAAAGAAGAAGAAAAGAAAAAAATTCAAAAAATATTAAAGTATTATTAAATTTTGTTCACGTCAGCTCTGGTGACTAGTCGTCGGCCGGTCGACGTCCACGTTAGCAAAATCTGGCCAAAAGGACTGAATTGGCACTATATCAAAAGGTTTAGGACTCAATTGGCACAAAAAATAGGTTTAGAACTAATTTGGTACTATTCCAAAAGGTTTAGGACTTATTCGGCACTTTTCCCCTCCAAACAGTTATCTTTTTGTCGTGTGTCTATACATGTGCAAAGAGGGTGGGAATTGGCAATCAACGTTAGCAACCTCTCTAGGCATCACTCAGAGAGTCTCACATCTGTTACTGAATTCGGTTCCCACATGCAATTGTAAGGATGAGCTCATTATTGTCGCCTGTGTGAGCATGCAAAAAACCGAAGGTTCGCCTTGTCCCGGAAGGAAACATGATTTCTTGATCGGTGTTATTATTGGTATCGTGTATTTTTTTCCCGTTCGTGGAAAAATGTCCTGATTTCTAGCACTAGCCTCCGCCAAGTTTTCATAGTCCTAATGATTTTCGTGCCACGATAGCTTGGAGTTCCACTCAGTAGTTGACCTCGTGGGACTTTGAGTCAGTCTTAGTCGCTGGAGGGGAAAATTCCATTCGACACAATAGATGGAGATAACTTCATGAACTCGTTTGGCTGCAGCTGAAGATGTCTTCATTGGGACTGCGTACTTGACCTGGCAGACCATGAAGTCTTGATCAGATGGATGTGAGAGAGAGAGACATATCTTCATTCGGGAGTGCGTACTTGACCGGCAAATGAGCAAGTCAAGATCAGATGGACGTGTGGAGAGGGAGAGAGGAAGACTGTGCTTAGTCTTCGCATGTCATTACTCAGAAATTTGCACAAGTAGTGATACAATGCACATATCTCCCTCTATAAAGAGGAGCCTCTTCTGAGATTGCAAAGTGCAACTTTCTCGCTCCGTCTCAAATGACTTCATTCACATCTTCCATATTCTCTATCACGCTAATATTGGCCTTTTTAGCAGCTAGCTTTGATACAGCAGGCTCGTCTCTCTCTCTCTCTCTCTCTCTCTCTCTCTCTCTCTCTCTCTCTCTCTCTCTTTCTCTGTGGAAAGATTATTCAATGGTTTCATTTTGTCAGTACGATGATCGATCAAATCTTTTTTACTTCTTAATGAGCTATAAAGTCTACTCATTCTTATCTCGTGATTCTGTGTGCATGTTCTCATGTTGTGTTTTCTTCCTTCACAGTTAGGATCTCCGAGGTAGCTGAATGAGTTACATAAGCAAGAATAGTCACTCACATGGTGACATACAGAGATAACACTTACTTGTTCTCTTGTTTGAGCAATTATAAGGGGAAGTAATGCATGGCATCTTTCTTCATGATTTACGATAGATTTACGCGCTTAATATGTTATGCATATCAATGTAGAATGGAGCTGAACCAGCCTGCGGACGTATCTTGTGGCCCTAAAATGGATTCTCATCAAAGCTGATGATTGTAATCTATGCATCACTAGTGCCTGATAATTTCAGTTCAAATATCAATGATGCATGGGATGGAATGGTATATAGATGGGCAGTTCCCTATTCTACCCTTGGCCCAAATGAAGAAAATTACAACGAAAATCTATGGAAGAATTTCTAGAAATCATGTAATATATAAGGGAACATCTGTGCCCTCTCAAAAAAGTAAGCTTACCAAACTATTTGAATTGACCATGCCTGGAGTCATAGCTGGTAAGGTCACAAAACTAAGCTTCATTTATACTAGAAGTACAAGGTCTTAAACCTGCTTTGACAGTATGAAAGACCACTTTTCCTTTCAATAATCATTAGTTTGAAACTGTATGAAAGACCACTTTTCCTTTCAACAACTTTCATTCAACTAACGATGTTAGATCTTGCAAGCTTTTCTTTCACATAGTAAGAAGAGTCTAGAATTATGTTGAAGAAATAACTCTTCTGTCCATTCCGTGCAGGTGCTCAAATAGGGGTTTGCTATGGAATGCTCGGCAGCAACTTGCCTTCGCGGCCAGACGTGGTTGCGCTCTACAACCAGCGCAATATCAGCAGGATGCGGCTCTATGGCCCAGACCAGCCCGCTCTCCAAGCCCTTAGAGGCACCAACATTGAGCTCGTGCTGGGCCTTCCCAATGAGGACCTCCAAAGAATTGCCTCCAGCCAAGCCAATGCAAGCACTTGGGTCCAAAACAATGTGAAGAACTATCGCAATGTCAAGTTCAGGTACATAGCAGTTGGCAATGAAGTGCAGCCTTCTTCTCAAAATGCCCAGTTTCTCGTCCCCGCCATGCGAAACATCCAGAATGCCATCTCAAACACCGGACTCGGGGCCCAGATCAAGGTCTCCACAGCTGTGGACACGGGCATCTTAGGAGAATCGTTTCCTCCATCGGTGGGCACACTTAAGCCCGATCACAGACCGCTTCTAGATCCTATAATCGAATTCCTAGTCAACAACACGTCCCCTTTGCTTGTCAACCTCTATCCGTACTTCAGCTACGTGAACAATCCCCAGGAACTACGCCTCGACTATGCTCTGTTCACAGCGAACTCGGTCGTGGTGCTGGATGGACCACTTGGGTACCGGAACTTGTTTGACGCAATTCTAGATGCTGTTTACTCTGCACTAGAGAAAGCCGGTGGGGGGTCCCTAGAAGTGGTTGTGTCGGAGAGTGGTTGGCCATCGGCTGGCGGGAATGCAACGTCCATTGACAACGCGAGAATTTACAACTCGAATTTGATAGAGCACGTGAAGCAAGGGACTCCCAAGAGGCCTGGACAGCCAATCGAAACTTACATATTTGCTATGTTCGACGAGGACATGAAGACCCCGGAGTATGAGAAACATTGGGGGCTCTTTTTCCCCAATGGACAGCCAAAATCCCAATCAATTTCAACTAATGGGTTGATACTGACTTGTATGAAGGAATAAGCGCACACCTATCGTGGGCTCAATGATGTTAAAATAAGAGAGTTGCTGCATATGACACGGCGCTCATTTTGAGTATTTAGTTCAAAAGGTTTATCCTCGACACCCAGCACACATAATCAACTATTAGTTAACAGGTGAATGTTCATAATCATAAACATCGATGTTAATGGATTCCAACCCCAAAAAACATAATTTGATAACTGTTTCGTGGGTATAATGCTCAGCATCTTGTTTCAGGACGACCCTCCGTTACAAGACTAAAAAAAGTGGTTGGTCTTTGGCTTCCTAGAAACTCAGTTTGATATTAGGAGTCCACACTTCACAGTGCAGCAGGCTAGATTTTTCCCATCACCGTCCTTACATTGGAAAAGGCGTCGTTCCAAAAGCTCCGGGCGTGTGTGAATGGAAACAAAATTGCCTAGCTGCACAGATGGAAATTAGTTCTGCGGTTTGATGAATTGATATTACACTAAGCTTGGAGAAGTTAGAACTCAATTACGAATTATTGCAAGGATTTTTCCTCTTCAGGCATCGAAATGGGTTCAAGTATTGTGATCGAGGTTATCATGAATGGGTAACCAGCACTACATAATCAACAATTTAATATTCTATACATTCTCTATAAGAGCTAGATACATTTGTACATGAGAACACTGTCCTTTATCACGTGGCTTTTTTTTTTCACTGTACAACGAACGCTTTTAAGAACACAAATCAACTTCACTGCGAACGTCGTGATTCTCCATCCTTATCCAAGACTTAATAGAGAAAGGGTGTTGATTTATCTCAACAATTCTCACGCCTCTAGCCCAATTGCCATAGCCACAGCTTCTTGGAGGGGCAGCACCAGTCAAATCCATGGTTGTGTCCAACAAATACTGCCTGCCATCGTGACAAAAAAGCACAATATTACTCATATCAGATTGAAATAACGAATGTCTATCTGACATTCAAGCATCTCAAACTTAATGCAAGAAAGTGGCGGCATATGCTTCCACTAGGAATTTTTCAAGTAAAAGAAGTTTGACAAGCAAGTTTCTCTTTTTCTTAAGAAACCACTCAAGACCAAACCGGAGTGAAAAGCAGGTAAAGAACAGGACAAGATATCCCCCACTCGATAGTGCAAGTTCATCTGTCTAGATAGGATCACTTTGTTAACTATCCCACTTACTTAGATCCATGACCATAACGTGACTCGACGTGAAACCTCTTATTGTTTCCAATTTTCGATGCCATATATAACTTACATTAACCGGGTTAATAAAAAATAGTTGCTAAAAGATACTTGGCTCATAAGACTCCAATGCAATGACGCTAATCACGATGCTTGCTTGAATCGGAATGTCAATGGACCATGAAGCTTGAACTTCAACCTTGGAATTCATTAATCTAGGTCCAATCTCGATAGCATAGCAAGATGAATCCCAGTCCCAGTATAATTTTACGACTATGACTATTGTGGCAGGCCTAAAATTCCTACCATCCAGATAAGATTTTCCACAGGGAGTCAATGGACTGGTCGAATCGTCGAATAGTTTGTTTGACGAGGTCTATTCGCGAAAATAAATTCTCTTGGTTAGAAGCAAGACTTTGGAAATTATGAATACATCCCATGACAAAGTGGATAACTACTCCTAGAAAATATTATGGAAAAGTCCGATATGATTTTAAAATGTTACGAGTTAGATGGCTTTATGAATTTGAGATGCTCAACAAGAATGTGTTTTCAAATTCTGAAAGTTCAAAAGAAAAGCCAAAAGTTAACCATAACAAACACCTCAAGTGCAAGGAGCCTGCAAGGAGCTACCTTTGGGACGTTTGTCTCTACAAGTGTAAAGAGGGTGGGAATTGGCGATTGAGGTTTGCAACCTCTCCAGGCATTACTCAGAGAGTCTCACAGTCGTCATGGGAGAATGAGGCCGTTATCGTTGTCCGACTACCATGTAAGTGTAAACAAAACCGAAGGCTCGCCATGTCCCGGAAGGAAAAATGTGTTATTATGAGGCTCCGTTCGTTTGGCGGAAAATATTCTCCTTTTGAAAAATATTTTCTCGGAAGTCAGTTTTCTGGAAAATGTTTTCCTGGAACATAATTTTCCAGTGTTCGGCGACCAATATGAAAAAGTTTCGAAAAATATTTTTCGCCGGTGGCAGCGAACAGCAGCGGTGGCGGCTGCCGGCGACCGGCGGTGGCCGGCGACCAAGTGAAGAAGAAGAAGAAGAAGCTTCGGAAAATGATTTCCGCTTTTAAAGAAGCGGAAGTCACTTTCCATAGACTTAGGCTATTTTGTGAGGGGGGAAGGAAAATATTTTCCCACGGAAAACGTTTTCCGCCTCCCGAACACCGGAAAACTCGGAAAATATTTTCCGGGAGAATATTTTTCGCCAAACAAACGGAGCCTTAGGCTTTATTTATTTTGCGAAAAGCATCATTTTTATTTTGTGGTGTTCAATTTGTTTAGGAAAATGAGTCAACGAAAATATTTTCACGATCGACGGAAAATCTATGCTTGAATTCGAGCTCGCCGGCCTCGCCCAAGGCTCCACCTTGCATGTGGCCAGTTGCCGGCTGGTGCCGTTGCCGTGGTCGGTGACTTGTAGAGATAGAAGGAAAAACAAAGATAAAAGAAAAAAATTAATTAAAAAAATTCAATATTTCAATATTTTATTCCAAGAAATCAAATTAGATTTTTTATGCCAAATGGTGGAAATTATCTTCTAGCCCATTTTTCAAGTTTTAGCCAAATATTGAAAAATATTGTATTTTTTCTAGAAATTAACTTTCTGGATATTTTACATAAATGTCACATTTTTCACGAAATAAATGGAACCTTATGGTACGTTTGTTTGGGGGAAAACTTCATGAAAAGGAAAAACATTCCAAGAAATCATTTTTCAAAAAAATGGTTAGTTTTCCTTTGTTTGGTGATATGTGCTCGAAAACGTTTTCTAAGTGTTTGGATCTCATTTGGAAAATGATTTAAATTTCATGACTTTGTCTCAAGCAAATAAAAAATAATAATTTTTTATTATTTTATTTATTTTCTTTCTTTATTTTATTTTCTTTTTTGTTTCTTTTTCTTATTTTCGACTCGACGACTGGTGGCGGAGGAAGAAGGAAAAGAAAAAAAGAAAAAAAATATTAAAAAAGTTAAGAGGAGTAATTCCGAAAAGTGTTTTCAACTTTTTAAATTTAGGAATCCACTTTTTCTAATTTTATGCATGAATATTTTCCTTGATCGGAAAGTGTTTTCGGTTGACTAATTGTTTTCGGAAAATCATGTAACAGTCCGAATTTTCGATTCTTTTCCTGGGATTCATGAAATGAATATTTTGGTTAATGCATTTATAGTGAGATCTCACCCGGAACCGCGCATTCACGGGATGCTAACCTTAGGGGTAAGGCCATTACGGGATTGAGTTCGTACGACCAAAGAACTCGACCTTGGTTCGACCTTCGACCATAAGGATTGACGAGGGAATATTTTGGGCCAACATAGAGCGATCTATCTGATTGATCATGTCCGAAGGAAACTAGCAACAGACTCTTGCAATTACATAACAATCAAGGTCGCCCTGATTCGAGCAAACTTAAATGTGATTTGACTTAGTGTCGGTCACGGGTCGAGAGCGCGCAATCTCAAAGAGTCACCCGTTAGCAAGAGATAAGCTAAAGTCGCGATTGTTCGATTTTAGTCATTTCTTGGAATTCGGGCTCGGGATCCGAAAATTTTGAAAGTAACAATTTTGAGCGGCCAATGACATTTTGGGCTTAACCAACCTCAGGGCCATCCATTTCTGCAAAAAAATGGATTTCGGTCCGGGACTGGAAAAATGACCATTTTGGCCCTCTGGACTCTGACATCAATTTTTGAGGCCGTATGAAATTATTTTTCGAGGCCGATGCCGTTTTAGGGTAGCCACACATATTTGGAGCGTATACGGTCGAAAAATGAAATTTCGAACCAGAAGTGAAAAATTACAATTTTGCCTCTCAAGACTTTGAAGCCAATTTTTGAGGGCGTAAGTGACTATTTTACGCGGCCGACACCATTTTTGAGTGGCCACACATATTTGGGACTGGTATGGACAAAAATTGGAATTTTGGTCCGAAATTGAAAAATTACCATTTTGCTCCTAGGTAAAAAATGAGGGTTCCGAATTTTGGGAATTAAAAAGAGCATTTTGGGAATTAAAATATGGATAAGGTCAGCCAATAATTTAGATTTGGAAAATGATAAAAGGGCCCTTGCATTATTGGATTTGGTTAAATTTGGACTTTTGGATGAGGGGTAATTTGGTCAAACCCCTTGGATCTTTGACACTTGGACTCCACTAAGGACTCCTTCGACTGCCTCTAGGACCTCCTTGACCGGCCATTCTCCTTCCCCATTCACCTCCCATGCCATTTCCTCCTCCTCCTCATTTCTTTCTTTCATTCTCTTCCTTAGCCGTTTCCTCCCATCGTTGCCATGAAGACCGACCAACCACCGTCGGAGCATCGCCCAGCCGAGCTTTCTGCCTTCGTCCGTACGAGTCCATATGCTGCAGTTTGTACCTAGCCGATCGCTCGCCTAGCCGCGGGCGACGCCGTCGCCGCCGCCGTTCTGGTTATTCCAGCCCCTTGCCCAACCGTTTGTCTTGTTTTTCTTAGGTAAGTGATCTTCCCAAATGTCGCCTAGGACCTCGGGTATTGTAGAACACGTTTAGGGCTCGGTTTAGGTGATTATTGTGGCTATTTTGGAGTGTAGAACGAGGCTGGATCTTGGGTTATTGTGGACTGATTTTGGACTGATTAGGCGAGGTTTAGGAGGCTCGGTTGGGCTGTGATGTTGTGGAATGATTGCGGTTAAATGGCGTGTTGATTTGTAAAGTTACGCCTTGAATAAGCTTGTTTATGCGACCGTGTAAAAGGTGATTTGTTGGCTGGTTTTGGATGGTGTTTTGGACTGATTATTGAGTGGTCGTGTACCCTGTGGTGTGGTTGCGTGCCGTGTGTGTGTGTGGCCGTGAGCTATGGAGGCGGTGTGATCATGGTTTGGGATCGCGTGTTAAACGTATGTGGTCGTGTGGTGTGCTCGTGTGACGAGAATGTGTATTTGTGAAGTGTAGGTGAAATGTGAAATTGTGTGTGACAGTGTGTTTGCGTGGTAGTGTGGTACATGTGGGGAATTAGTGGAACGAAGGTACTGGACTGGAGGATTGGCTGGGAAAAAGGTCCGTCCTGAGGCATGTATATTTACGTGGGACGATGCCATCCCTGACGAGTTGACGATGTCCGGCCTGATGGAGTGACGATGCCTGACGAGGTCAGAAGACCGTTGGCCTTATGCGTTTTACGCGGGCGCGGTAGAAGGCAAGTTGAGTGTAGGATTTCGTCGTGAGGTGTATTCGTTTACGCGGGACGATGCCGTCCTTGACGAGGTGACGATGTCCGGCCCGACGGGGTGACGATGCCTGACGAGGTCAGAAGATCGTTGGCCTAATGCGTTTTATGCGAGCGCGGTAGTGGTGGAAAAGTTGAGGATGAGCTAGATTTGGCTTGATGTGCGAGATTTGTTAAATTTGACACGTGGTGTGAGTTCGTGTGCGAGTGTGGTTGGTGTTGCGTGAGTAGTGCTCAATTATGGGGTGAAAACTGCTAGGCATGGTATGAGATGTGCTTTAGTGGGTTTTGCCTTATAATCGAGGTACGTGCGCGGCTGTGACGTATTCTTGTGGCCTGTCGGCTGTATTATTAATTAATGTGCAGGTATGTGCATGTCGGGTCCCAGGTGAGATCATGTGTGTTTGTTAGTTTGGCTGATTGTTGAGGTGTTGTGCGTGTTCCGTCTGGCGGTACATGAGGGCCTATGTGGGGTTTGAGGTTGTACACTTATTGAGATTCGTCTCATAGTTATATAATCCGCAATTTTAGACCCCCAGCCGTAAACCTAGGAGGTCTGCCTTCACTTTTTAGAGTACGGGGAGCCGCCATGATGTCTCAGTGTAGCTGCCGGTGATCCTCCGGAGCAGAAGCTAGAAGACACGGGAGCTAAACAGAAAATGGCAACCAGTAGGTTTCCCTATGGTATTTTAGGGGTTGTTTAGACTAGGCCGACCTATAGTGAGGCTAGGTTAACCAAGCCACCTGATCCTTTTTTTTTTTACATCGGTGGTTTCGTATGTTAGTTTGTTAAGTATGTTTGTATTATGATGTATGTATGCTGGATGCTTTGGCTTTATATGTAAATGAATGTGGCTGTTCTTTGACTGTCGTGTGGAGCTATCCCATTGTCGTCTTTTTAGTCAGGGGTTTTGTATTCGCTTCCGCATATGTTCCTGATGTTTGGGTTGGGTCGGCGACGTTCCTGGGATGTCACAACTATTCGACCAGAGCAGGGGATGTCGCGAGCTCGTAGGAGTTCGGGGCGTGACAAATCAAATGGACGAAAGTTCGAAAAACTAATTTCAGAAAAATACTTTCCATCAAACAAATGCATCCATCGTATTGTGTTTATTTTCCCATTTGTAGAAGAATGTCTTGATTTCTAGAAAGAGCCTCTGCCAACTTTTCAAAGTTTTATGATTTTCATGCCGTGATCGCTTGGAGTTGGGAAAATTATCAAAAAAGTTTTAAATCTATTAAATTTTTGTTAATTCAGTTCTAAGCCTTTCAATTATTCTAATTGAGTTTTCAACTTTTTCACATTTGCCAATTGAGTTCATACGGCCAATTGTAACTGGAATTCGCTGACGTGGACATCGACCATCTTATGTGTTGCGGCCAGCACTGACGTTGACGTTAGTCATCCTATGTGACACAGCCGGTGTTGATGTTGAAAAATTTTAGTAATATTTTAATATTTTTTTCAAAATTTTTCGTCTTTCGTTTTTCTTTTTATTTTTTTCGTTTTTTTTATCTATTCCTTTTTTTTTACTGTGGCTGGGGTGGGCTCGTCGGCCACTAGGCAAGGCTGGCGAGGGTTGCGTAGTCCTCACTCAACCATGTCCAAATTTGTGCGACCTAAGGTGAGGTTGGTCTCGTCCGCGACCATGATGGCCTTCTAGGCGAGGCTCGCGTGTGAGGCCAACCTTGCTGGCTGTGAGCAAAGGCAGCGATTGCCTTGCCCAGATTTAGGCCGAGCGAGGGCTTGGTGACCCTCTTTGACATTGCCCAGTAGCCAAGTCCTCCTCGACAGCGGTAAAAAAAATATAGAAGGAAAAGAGAAAAAACTGAAAAAAAAAATTTATTAAAATTTTTTACTTTAACGTCGGCTATGCGACATAGGGCAGCCAGCATCCATCTCAGCGAATTCTAGCAAAAATTGGCTTGATAGACTTAATTGACAAAATATGAAAGATTTAGGATCCTATTAATAAAATTAAAAAATTAAGACTGAATTAGTAAAAGTATAATAGATTTAGGATTTAATTATGTATATTTTAATCTCTCAAAGTACGTTGGTCATTTCAACCAGCCGTAACAAGTGGCCCATGATTCCCGTGGGCTCTCAGGGTTCAACATTTGTTTATCGGGAAGCAATTACAATGAACTCTTATAATTGACACGGACTTAGCAAAATGCTGGGTCGTTGCCTTCTAGGCCATTATCCTTTGAATGATCATTCCAAGGGGACCTTTCCTCTTCAATTCTCGTAGTCTTCCTCTGCGCGTGCTTAATCGTTGCCTTCTAAGCATTATTCGATGAATGGACTCAACCGACATAACTATACTTGATCATCACGATAATAAGGGCCTTTCGTGATACCGAAGGTAATTGTATGCCCCTTGTCTATAATTTCTCTTGTGCCAACTTTGCAAATTTTTAAAGGAAACGAGCAACGCAAAATGTGACATGGTCTATCCTCATGTTACTCCTTAGACGCTCCCTCTCCCCACACCAAAATACTTATATTATAGATTACCACGTGATGGGTCATTTTTCCTTTTATATATGCTATGCCTCTGATTGGTAGGTTATAAATATGAAAAGGAAATTGTCCCATCAGGATAATTTCGAAGATTCAGTGGGAAAATTGCAAAACAAGTTGTGAGTTGGGGGCTACTTGCCACAATCCCAAAATATTAGGGGGCAAAACGTAAATCTCCCCGCGCGAAAACGATAAATACGAAGAAGTTGAGGGGTCGATAGCAAAAGCCCAAACCGAAACGAAAAGTGACAAAATGGCGAAGAAAGGCCAGAGGTGGGGGGGCGCATCTACATGAACGAACGGTGGTGAAATTGGCGCTTCTTCGCGCCATTTGAAAACCCTAACCACCTCCCGCTCCCATCGCTGCGATCGCCGGAGCAGAGCCATGGCGTTCCTCCCGCGCCCGCTTTCCCGTTCTCTCCGCCTCGGAGCCTCTCGCGGTGTCTCGTTCTCCTCTCTCCTGAGGTCCTCGTCCGCCGCCGCCGGCCAGGTGAGTTGCTCGACACCAAGCAACTCGGTTGAAGTTGGAGTTTTTTTTTTTGCCCCTTTTTCTGGGTAATTACGAGCGCCTAGGGACGCGCCGCGGATGGCGAAAGTGAAAGCTGGCGGTTTTTTTCTGTAGCTGTGAGTGTGGACTCATAACTCGTTGGGGAGGGAGGCCTGTGTATAAGCGTTTCGTGCCGGACTGTTCGGGGGCAGGGGTTCTTCTTGTCTTTCTCGGACGATGTTGTTTTTCTTTGTAACCGGAGGCCTCAGTTGTCTTGAAATCTTCACCTAGTTAGAGGGTTTTGGTATCCTGCTTGTTTGCTTTTGGTTTGGCATGTCTGTGCCCCCCCGGTCTTTCTGTTATGTGATGTTTTCTCCTCCTCCCGTCGACAGAGCATCGGAAGGAATCCAGTTTCCAGAACAAGGGTGCCCGCATGCTGCCTTTCCACTGTAGGTAATCAGCCATTGTTGGGGCTCACTCTCTTCCCCCATGCACGGATCTTATTGCTTCCGTTCTTTGTCGATGATAGTGTGCTGGGAATTGTCATAACGCAAATTTAGCCTAACTCTTTTGCCCTCTTATGAGTTGACTCTAACTGCCTCCCAATTTTCAAGGCTCTGGTTTTCAGTGGCATGATTTGTAAAGTTACAATGTCCCTACTATTCTGAAAATTAGCTGGAATTGTTGGCATTTGGTAATGGGATTCTGCTTCAACAATCTTAAAATGCTGTAACTTGAAAATGCATTTTACAAACTGTCTCACAGGGTAGCTTCTCTGGCATGTTTTGTTTGGTTGGACGACACTTTCTTAGCTTTGTGAGTCACATTCTTCATTCGTATGGCTGCTGGAAAAGATGTGACTTCACATAGCACTAATGCTTCGTCATTTGGAAAACACGTCCAGAAAAAGTTCTTTTGCTGGTTGAGTAGCTGAATTGGTCTTTGATGGTGGTTAGGACTGATTTCTGAACTTGATGCATGTTCTTCCAATTTAAGTTGAAGAGTTGGATTTTGAACGCGATGGACTTCATGATGATGTGAAGATGATGGAGAGAGAAGATGCCCTACGTCATGCTCTGTCAAGCCTTGCAGGTGAATTTGGTAGGGAATCCATGCTGTCTTTGAGGCGATTTTTCAGTTCACGATGTCGACCAGTAATATCTACTGGTTCTTTAAAGCTCGATCAAGCCCTTGAGATTGGAGGGTTACCGAGGGTAAGGACCTCTTTCTATTGGAACTATTGAGATAGCAAAGGCTGGAGGCAGAAATTTACTCACATATTTCTGCATCGCAAACATATACATGCAGAGGATTATTTGATAAAAGTTTATAATCAAAGAGAATATCTCTATAACTGGAATTCATTATAGATATTTCTTATATTTCTGATAGTGAAGTTAATGGTTTACTTGGTCACAAGGCTATGGTTATGTCCAGTTGAACGCGATAGCTATTACCATGGATTTCCTGACAATTGCACATCGGATTTTAGTTATGGGAATTGTATCAAATGCATTTTCTGTCAAGATCGATTGTTGGTAAAGATAAGAAGGCTTGTGTTGTTTAAGCTTAACTTAAATCTTGGAACTACTCTTAGACGTGATTTATGAGCAACATTGTAACATATTGCCTGAACATAAAGTGCCATGGTAATTACTTTATGGCTGCTTTTAGCACTATCTATTATCTTTATGTTAAGCTGATTAGGACTGAACTTTTAATTTCTGTTGGATATGACTTCTCCATGTCCAATTGTTTCTTGCATAAAGAGTTTGAGTTGAACATTTTGATATGCCTGTGCCGAAGTTTTGAATTTTTTAGATTATTCACGCCCTTGAGCCCAAAAATAAAAAAAATTCCATTCCATTTTCAGGGTAGAATTGTTGAAATATATGGGCAAGAGGCATCTGGCAAGACAACACTTGCCGTTCACATCATTAAAGAAGCACAGAAACTTGGTGGTATGCATCTGTCTTCTTGCAGTGCTTCTGTTTTTAGGGTAAGATTTGATTTCTCTTGGTCCTGCCATGAAGATAGCAAGCTTGTGAGACCTTTTGGCGTTTTACAGAGTCAGTTGTGTTTCTAACTGTTAGACTTATTAGCAAGTTGGGTATTTGGGTTATTTGTGTAATAAACCTTTGGTAAACCCTAGCCACCGCCACAGTAAACCCTAGCCACTGCCACTGTAGATACCGCCGGCGACCACCGTCCGGCGTCGCCCAACGCCGGCGACCCTCCGTCCGGCGTCGCCCAGGGCCGGCGACCTCAGATCCGACGAGATCTGAGTCCGGCGACCCCAGTCCGGCGTCGACTAGGGTCGCCAGGCGAGATCTGAGTCCAGCGTCCGGCGTCCTCCGTCCGGCGTCGTCCAGCGACCCTCTTTCCGGCGTCGTCCAAGGCCGGCGACCCTCCGTCCGGCGTCGCCCAGGGCAGGCGACCTCAGATCCGGTGAGATCTGAGTCCGACGACCCCAGTCCGGCTCCCACAAGGGCCCGCGACCCTCCATCCGGCGTCGCCAGGCCCCGGCGACCTTAGTCTGGCGTCGGACAGGCCCCAGCGACCTCCATCCAAGGTCGCCCAGCTCCGGCGCACCTCCATCCAGGGTCGCTGACCTCCGGCGACCTCAATCCAGGTGACCCCAGTTCCGGTGGAACTCATCTAGGGGAGTTTCTGAGGCCGAGGGTTACGTGGAAGTGATTTGTGGAGGTGATTAATGGTGATTTGGTGATGAGGTGATTAAAAAAATATTTTTAGTGGTGTTTTGGGTGAGATTTGTGTTTGGTGGATTTTATTGGTTCTGTTGGTGGATCTTTTTTGTTTTAAATCTCACCCTTTAGCGTGTTTAGTGATAGTTTGGTGACTTGACTTGTGAAGATGTCTACTGATTCGACAACTTCGGAGGTTCGTTCTGGGGTGATTACTCCAACTATTACAGCTGGAACCTTTGGTATGAATAGTTTACACACATCATTGGTAAAGTTGGATGGTACCAATTATCCTAGTTGGTCTATAGCTCTTTCTACATTTATTTATGCTAATCGTCAGTCACGATGGCTTGAGGAGGAACCCCCTGAAAATCCAACTGAATTGAATGAATGGAGAGTTACTGATGCTGCACTGCATACTCTGTTATGGGGAAGTATGACTGATTCTATACGTCATCTTTTCATGGATTGCATGACGGCTCGTGAGGTATGGAGGAAGTGTGCTGTTCTTTACTCTGGTCGGAATAACATGAGTCGGGTTTGTGATATGTGGGAGGCTTTATTTGAAACCAAGATTGGTGATTCTGGGTTGGCAGAACATTATGCTAATTTTACGTCTTTGTATCAGCGACTCAGGTCCTATCTTCCACCTGCTACAACTGTCACTCAGATGCAGCAACGAGAAGCAGATATGTTGGTGGTTCTCTTTCTTCGAAGCCTGGGTCCAGATCACAGTGCTCTTAGGCAACAGGTTACCTCTCTGGATACTTTACCTTCCATAGAAGAAGTATATTCTCGTGCTGCTCGTTATACTCCTAGTTCTAGATCTTCCACTATATCAGATAGTAGTGCTATGGTGGCTCGTGGAAGTCCAGGGACTCGTGGTCGTGGAAGTTGGAACTCTACTGTTAATCGTGGTCGTGGTCGAGGAGTTCCAGGTCGAGGTGTTCCTCGTGGTAGTGGTGCTACTAATTTCAGAGAAGGTCGTGGAGGTCGTTTCTGCACTCATTGCCAGCTTCCTGGACATACAGTTAACTACTGTTATGATCTTCATCCAAAGTTGCGGGGTTTACATGCTTCTGTTGATACTGAGACGAGGTCTCCTTCCTCGGTACCACGATCTGATCAAGGTACTGTGAATTTGACTAGGGAAGAATATGATGAGTTGATTAGAGCACGACAGCTTGGTGATCCATCAGGTCCTGTTACTACTTTGGCACAATACAGCGATGCTACCTGTCTTTTATCTACTACAGCTACTTCTAGTCCTTGGGTTATTGATTCTGGTGCCACTCATCATATGACTGGTGATACGCGTCTTCTTACCTCCACTTCTTCCATTCCTTCCACATCTTCCGCATCTGTTACCTTAGCAGATGGGTCTAAATCCAAAGTGACTGGTTCAGGTTGTGTATCATTGAGTTCCTCTGTGTCTTTACCTCTTGTTTATCATATTCCATGCTTTCCTCATAATCTGTTATCAGTCAGTTCCATTACTCGTGACCTTGATTGTGATATCATTTTTTCTTCATCTTCGTGTGTTCTACAGGATCGGAAGACTGGTCGCCGAATAGGTGGTGGGCGTGAGGCTGGTGGATTGTACCTTCTGGACCCGGAGATCATTGCTGCTACTGCTACTGTTCAGAAGAAGGTTGTAGATGATGTCTATCGGTTACATTGTCGTCTTGGTCATCCCTTCAGAGATACACTTCTACATTTTCCTTTTGTGTCTAGTTCTGCTATCCAGTTTGATTGTGAAACGTGTCAGTTGGGAAAGCATCATCGTGTGTCTTTTCCTCCTCGTGTTTTGAGTCGTGCTTCTCAGCCTTTTGAGTTAGTCCATTCTGATGTTTGGGGTCCTAGTCGAGAGTCGTCATTTGGTTTCCGGTACTTTGTTACTTTTATTGATGATTGTACTCGAACCACTTGGTTATATTTAATAAAAGATCGTACTGAGGTGTTTTCTTCTTTCCAAAGATTTTATAATGAGGTTTGTACTCAATATGGATATCCTGTGAAATGCTTGCGTACAGATAATGCTCGTGAGTATTTTTCTTCTTCTACTTTTCTTCCGTTTCTTGAGTCTCATGGTATTTTACATCAGAGTTCTTGCGCTTACTCTCCACAACAAAATGGGGTTGCTGAACGTAAGAATCGTCATTTGTTGGATGTTGCTCGTTGTATTCTTCTTCATAGACATGTGCCTAAGTCCTACTGGAGCTATGCTTTACTTGCAGCATGTTATCTCATCAATCGCCTTCCTTCTTCTGTGTTAAAAGGAGTTGTTCCTTATACTCTTCTTCATTCTGATCGTCCTTTATGGTCTATTCGTCCTCGTATCTTTGGTTGTGTTTGCTTTGTCCATTCTTTGTCTCCTGGATTGGACAAATTATCATCTCGTGTTGAAAAATGTGTTTTCGTTGGTTACTCTCGTACCCAAAAGGGATATGTTTGTTATAGTCCTCTTCGTCGTCGTGAGTATATTTCTGCTGATGTCAGTTTCTTTGAGGACCAAACATATTTTGGTAGTGTCTTCCTCTCCTTGTGAGTCCATATTAGTATCTCTTCCATTAACTCAGCAGGAGTCCCAGTCTGTCTCACCTTCTCGTACTCCATCACATTCTCAGCCACTTCAGGTCTATACACGTGGTCCTCGCCGGGTTTGGAATCAAGACTCTTCACCAGTGGACGCCTCACCACCATCTCGGGCACCAGCTTCTGATTCTACTACACCTCCTCCAGTCGATTCTCCTATTGCTCATCGTACTAGATCTCGGTATCCTCTTTCCCATTTTGTCTCTTATCATAATCTATCTCCTCAAATGTCAGTCTTTGTTTCGTCTCTTGCATCTGTGTCTGTGCCAAATAGTGTGCAGGAAGCTTTGGCTCATCCAGGTTGGGTTTGTGCTATGGAGGAAGAGATGGCTGCTCTACATTATAACAAGACTTGGGAACTTGTCCCTCTACCTTCTGGTAAACAATTAGTGGGTTGTCGATGGGTATTTATTGTTAAGCACAATCCAGATGGTTCAGTTGAGCGCTTAAAGGCGCGTCTTGTTGCGAAAGGTTATACTCAGAATTACGGAATTGACTACGATGAGACTTTTTCTCCTGTAGCCAAGATTCCTTCTGTTCGTATTGTTATTTCTTTGGCAGCTCGTTCTAAGTGGACTCTTCATCAGCTTGATGTCAAGAATGCTTTTCTCCATGGTGATCTTCAAGAGGAGGTTTATATGGAGCAACCACCTGGGTTTGTTGCTCAGGGGGAGAAGGTGTGTAGATTGCGAAAAGCTTTTTATGGGCTCAAGCAGTCTCCTCGAGCTTGGTTTGGTCGTTTTAGTGATGCAGTTGTTGGCTTTGGTATGCATCGGTGCAGTGTGGATCACTCAGTATTTAGTATGTCATCGTCAAAGGGGTGTGTTATTCTTGTTGTCTATGTTGATGATATTATTGTTACTGGAAGTGATGTTGAAGGTATACAACGACTCAAACAGTTTCTACAAAAGGAGTTTGATACCAAAGACTTAGGTATTCTTCGATATTTTCTGGGTATCGAAGTTGCCTATGCTGATGATAGTATTGCCTTGTCTCAGAGGAAATATACTCTTGACATTCTTAAAGAAGTTGGGTTGCACGATGCAAGACCTGGAGATACTCCTATGGACCCTAATGTGAAGCTTGATAATGAACAGGGAGAACCTCTTCATGATCCAGAGAAATATCGCCGGTTAGTGGGTAAACTGAATTATCTCACTATTACTCGTCCAGATATCTCATTTGCTGTTAGTGTTGTGAGTCAGTTTATGAGTTCTCCTCGTACTACTCATTGGCAAGCTGTTCTACAAATTGTTCGGTATTTAAAGGGAGCTCCTGGTCAAGGGCTTATGTTCAGAAATTGTGGTCATCTTCATATAACTGGTTATTCTGATCCCGAGTCGTTGGAGGTGACTGGTTTTTGTGATGCAGATTGGGCAGGTTGCCCAGTGGATCGTAGGTCTATCTCTGGGTATTGTGTTTTCCTTGGAGGTAATCTTGTGTCATGGAAAAGTAAGAAACAGTCAGTTGTCTCTCGATCTAGTGCTGAAGCGGAGTATCGTGCTATGGCTAATGTTACAAGTGAACTTCAATGGGTTCGTATGTTGCTGACTGAGATTGGAATGCCTATGAAAGAATCATCTACTCTTCATTGTGACAATCAATCTGCCGTTCACATTGCTAGCAATCCAGTGTATCATGAGAGAACTAAGCATATAGAGGTGGATTGTCATTTTGTTCGGGAAAAGGTGAATTGCGGTGATCTGCGATTGGTACATACACGTTCTGAGGAGCAGTTGGCGGACATCTTCACAAAACCTCTTCGGCGTGGACGTATTACGTATATTTGTAGCAAGTTAGGTCTTTTTGATATATATGCCCCAACTTGAGGGGGAGTGTTAGACTTATTAGCAAGTTGGGTATTTGGGTTATTTGTGTAATAAGGGTATTTGGGTATTTTTATGTTTTAGGTTAAGGCTTAACCTTAAGCCTATAAATACCGTATGTATTTCTCCTCTTTTGAATACAAGAACTCTTTTACCAATTACACTAACCAATTGTTTACCTATTCTGTATCTGACTCTTAAGTCTCTTAATTTGATTATTTTGAATGGCTTATCATTAGAGAGACTGTTATCTTCATCTCCTTTAGTTTTTCTTTTTTTGAGCAGGTTATTGTGCATACTTTGATGCAGAGAATGCACTCGACCCATCACTCGCAGAATCAATGGGCATAAACACAGAAAATCTTCTTCTATTCCGTCTAAATTCTGCTGAAAATTTGCTTAGTGCAGTTGATACACTGACAAAAAGTGGGTCCCTAGATGTCGTTTGCATTGACAGCGTAAGCGGTTGGCTCTTCTCTTTGTTTATCCCTTATTTTAACTAGAACTCTTTATGTCCCTTTAGTATTAATCTTTACGCATCATTCTTCTAGAGCAACTCTAGTGTTTTATTTCTTCAATTTCTTTGTTGGTTTCTGATAATGCTTGTTGATAAAGTTGTCTAATACTACTCCCGTAGAGAACACAGGTTGTGATTGAAGGGTAGCATGCTTTTTGAGGGCCTATCTCTCTCTGGTGTTAGTACCATGCATTTTTTCATGCCTTTTCATATGCCCGTGGCATGCATTGCTCTTGCAGGTCGCTGCCCTTGTGCTCCAATGTGAAATTGATGAACCGATAGGCTGCAGAAACAAAGACATACAATCAAGAATCATGACACAGGCTCTTAGAAAGATCCATTGTTCTCTTCTCCAGTCGAAAACTCTCATTGTTTTTGTGAATCAGGTTTATTTGAACTTCCATTTCTTTTGCATGGGATGACTTGTCTCCTGTAGGAAGAAGGATGATGGCCACTAAACCATGAGCTTCACGCAATTCCAGGTTAGGTCAGTTCCAAAATATGGTCACACATTTGGAGGACATCGAGATGAGGTTACATGCGGTGGAAATGCTTTGAAGTTCTATGCGGCTGTCTGGATGAGACTGGTCAGGATGCGATTACTTAAAACGGACGATAAGGTAAATGACCATTTGGTTTTGGTGAAGAAGATAACGTTCCTTGATTTTTGGAGGTACTGTTTCTTTTGGGGGTCACTGCAAAGCAATTAAAGATGCTATCTGTTGCAATTCTACTTCCCTAAGGAAACATTTCAAGTATTTTGTACCACTTTAACATGTTTTCAACGGTCTTTATAAATGTAATCTTCTTCCACCGTATAGTCTAAGCTATTAGGTTGCATATTCTAATTTGGTATCGGAGTCAGGTTCAATTTCTTAAAGTATCCCTGTTCATTTACTTCATGGATTTCAATGGGCCTATATATATAATCTCCCTCTAGTAGTTGCATTTACCCATTTGTTGGAAGTAGAGGATTTTTCTCAAATTAAGGTTCCGTTTGTTTCACGGAAAATGTTACGTTTCTAGAAAATGTTTTCCCGGAAGTCATTTTCCTGGAAAATGACGCAATTTTTCAGTGTTCGGCTAAAATCTGAAAGAGTCTTGGAAAATATTTTTTGTTGTTCGGTATGAAAAAGATTTTCCTCCTTGCAATACTTTTAATAACTTTTTATTTATTAAAAATATTTTTAATTTTCTTTTTTTTTTCTTTTTCCTTCTTCTTCTTCTCCGGCAGGTTGCTGGCCATGGCGGCGATTGGCGACCGGCCACAGGAGAGCTTGAGCCTTGCCACAGGCCGGCAAGGCTCAAGCTCGCCAAATTCCGGCAAGGTCGAGCTCGCTCGAGGCCGATTGGGCGAGCTTGGAGCTCGTTAGATTCCGGCGAGGTCGAGCCTTGCCGGCTTGTGGCAAGGCTCAAGCTGGCTAGTCACTGGCTCGACCTTGCTGGAATCTAGTGAGCCTCAAGCTGGCCAGTCGTCGGCCGCTGGCAACCGGCTGAGGAAGAAGAAGAAGAAGGAAAAAAAAAAGAAAAAGAAAATAGTGAAAATAAATGGTGAAATCACGGAAAATGTTTTCCTCTTTTGAGAAAGGGGAAGTCATTTTCCTCAAAAGTGAAGGAGTTTTGTCCATAGGAAGGAAAATATTTTCCGTGGGAAGTTATTTTCCGTGAAACGAATGAAGCCAATGCTATGTACTTTTTCCATGGGATCAGTATTTTTTATTAATATGTTCCAGCAATGCAAATTTCTATGAATTAATTGATGGAGAATATAGCATCCTCAATTATGCTTTTGTTAGGCTCTCAAAATTTGGAAGGGAGCAGAAGTATGACAGGATTTGCTCATTACGATCTTGTTCTGATTTGTAGGGAAAGCTGATCTATTTGCATATTTGTGTGAATGATTACATAAACAAGGTCTTCAAGATGGAGTTTTTTTTTTCTTAACTGTAAATATGAGAATGTTTCGACTTTCAGAGGGTTGTTTTTATTAGTTGATGGAATTCAGTTTCTAACTTTAGATTGTTTGTACAGAGAATTTTCTTGCACAATGATTTTCCAATAGTATTTATCTCTAATTATCTGTTTGACATTTACTTTTGGGCAGCAATTTCACTAGCCAACTGGTCTTTGGGTTTGCGTGGAAGTGGTGAAAAATAAGTTGGCACCCGCGAAGAAGAAAGCCGAACTAGGAATCATGTTTGGAAAGGGTTTTTGCTTGGAATCTGAGGTCTTAGAATTGGCCTGTGATCATGGGATTATCTGGAAAGAAGGATCCACATACAACATAGACGGGGAGGTTTTCTGTGCTAAACATAAAGCGGAAGAATTTCTGGCTCAAAATGATGGGGTCCTTCAAAAGATAATCATGATATTGAGGAGTCATCTGCTTGAAAATGAAGAGTGATGACACTAGGTCCTTGGTTGGGTGAGGATGACATGTCCTTAGGCAATTGAGCCATTCTGGACAACATGCCTAACGCCTTTCTGATCTTGGTGGTTGGAGCTGGTTGACATTGAATGACAAGATATGAGCTCATTGAACTGCAGCATTTGTATGTGTTCACATACGCATGGATTCTTATAAAATGGGCTCGTCAAAGATTGGCTCCAAAAGGTGAAGCTGATTTGTTGTGAGCCGCCCTTTTAACTAAACTTCCTGGGGAGGAGTGGATATTCATCTCCATGGCTTGTAGATTGCCCACCAATCAGGATCATGCCGAGGCAATGTTGATTCTAGTAACTGTCTAATTGCCACTGGTATATTAAGGTAACTTTTTCGCTGTAAATTGGTCTAGATCATCTGGTGCTGCATTATTTGTGAGTTTATACTTCTGTATGACAGTTGTCTATCAGTAGATGAAGTGGAACCTTTTCCCCTTTTTTTTTTTTTCTTTTTTTTGCAAATTACTGTTCTGTACTCTTTAGTTCAGTTGAGCTCCTCCTGTTTCTTTTCAAGAAAAGAAATAAAATAAGTTATTCTGATTACTTTCTGATGAAATTCTGTGCAAACGCCTTCTTCACTTGTCTTGATGTATATGCTCTTCCTCGATTTCAAAATTTTAGATAGAGTGAAAAGCAATTAAAGGATAGGACAATAGTATCACTTTGTTAACTATTGCTGATGCTGATATAGATCCATGACAAGATTGATGACACTTAATTAGTAAGATCCAAATGCAATGATGCTAATCACGGTGCTTGAATCGGAATGTCAATGGACCACGAGGCTTAAACTTCAACGTTGAAATTCATTAATCTTGGTCCAATCTTGATAGCAAGATGAATCCTAGACCCAGTATGATTTTACGACTTTGACTATTGTGGCAGGCCTAAAATTCCTACCATCCAAATAAGAATATCAACAGAGAATCAATGGAGTGGGCGAATGGTCGAATAGGTTGTTTGACGAGGTCTATTCATGAAGATAAGTTCTCTTGGTTAGAAGCGAAACTTTCGAAACTATAAATACATCCCGTGACTCCGTGAGTCGTGACAAAGTGGAAAACTCCTTCTAAGAACATATTATGGAAAAGTCTAATATGATTTTAAAATGTTATGGGTTAGATGGCTTTAAGATTTTTATTCTTTTTTTGGTAAGAGGCTCTAAGAATTTGAGATGCTCAATATGAATGTTTTCATATTCTAACAGTTTATAAGAAAGGGATAAGTGTACATTGGAAATACTAAAATTTATTACAAAAGTGCAATTGTGTCCTAAAATTTTTAAAAAGTGCCGTCTAGTCCTAAAAGTTATCACGAAAGTGCAATCAAGCACTAAAATTTTTAAAAAGTTCAATTAAGTCCTAAAACTTGTCAAATTAGTTCAATTAAGTTATTTCGTTATTTACATTTTTTGAAAGTTTCCTTTCATTGATTACACTTTTTGAAAGTTTTAGGATTCGATTATACTTTCACAACTTCAACCTTGAAATTCATTAATCTTGGTCCAATCTCGATAGCAAGATGAATCCTAGACCCAGTATGATTTTACGACTCTGACTATTGTGGCATGCCTAAAATTCCTACCATCCAAATAAGAATATCTACAGGGAATTAGTAGAGCAGGCGAATGGTCGAATAGGTTGTTTGACGAGGTCTATTCACGAAGATAAATTCTCTTGGTTAGAAGCGAAACTTTCGAAACTATAAATACATCCCGTGACTCCGTGAGTCGTGACAAAGTGGAAAACTCCTTCTAAGAACATATTATGGAAATGTCTAATATGATTTTAAAATGTTATGGTTTAGATGGCTTTAAGATTTTTATTCTTTTTTGGTAAGAGGCTTTATGAATTTGAGATGCTCAATATGAATGTTTTCATATTCTAACAGTTTATAAGAAAGGGATAAGTGCACACTGGAAATCCTAAAATTTATTACGGAAGTGCAATTGTGTCTTAAAATTTTTAAAAAGTGTTGTCTAGTCCTAAAAGTTGTCACGAAAGTGCAATCGAGTGCTAAAATTTTTAAAAAGTTCAATCAAATCCCAAAACTTGTCAAATTAGTTCAATCAAGTTATTTCATTAATTACATTTTTTGAAAGTTTCCTTTCATTGATTACACTTTTTGAAAGTTTTAGGATTTGATTACACTTTCACAACTTCAACCTTGAAATTCATTAATCTTGGTCCAATCTCAATAGCAAGATGAATCCTAGACCCAGTACGATTTTACGACTTTGACTATTGTGGCAGGCCTAAAATTCATACCATCCAAATGAGAATATCAACAGGGAATCAATGGAGTGGGCGAATGGTCGAATAGGTTGTTTGATGAGGTCTATTCATGAAGATAAGTTCTCTTGGTTAGAAGCGAAACTTTCGAAACTATAAATACATCCCGTGACTTCGTGAGTCATGACAAAGTGGAAAACTCCTTCTAAGAACATATTATGGAAAAGTCTAATATGATTTTAAAATGTTATGGGTTAGATGGCTTTAAGATTTTTATTCTCTTTTTGGTAAGAGGCTTTATGAATTTGAGATGCTCAATATGAATGTTTTCATATTCTAACAGTTTATAAGAAAGGGATAAGTGCACACTGGAAATCCTAAAATTTATTACGAAAGTACAATTGTGTCCTAAAATTTTTAAAAAGTGCTGTCTAGTCCTAAAAGTTGTCACGAAAGTGCAACTGAATACTACAATTTTTAAAAAATTTAATGAAATCCTAAAACCTGCCAAATTAGTTCAATTAAGTTATTTCGTTAATTACATTTTTTGAAAGTTTCCTTTCATTGATTACACTTTTTGAAAGTTTTAGGATTCGATTATGCTTTCATAACTTCAATCTTGAAATTCATTAATCTTGGTCCAATCTCGATAGCAAGATGCATCCTAGACCCAGTACGATTTTACAACTTTGACTATTATGGCAGGCCTAAAATTCGTACTATCCAAATGAGAATATCTACAGGGAATCAATGGAGCGGGCGAATGGTTGAATAGGTTGTTTGACGAGGTCTATTCATGAAGATAAGTTCTCTTGGTTAGAAGCGAAACTTTCGAAACTATAAATACATCCCGTGACTCCGTGAGTCGTGACAAAGTGGAAAACTCCTTCTAAGAACATATTATGGAAAAGTCTAATATGATTTTAAAATGTTATGGGTTAGATGGCTTTAAGATTTTTATTCTTTTTTTGGTAAGAGGCTTTATGAATTTGAGGTGCTCAATATGAATGTTTTCATATTCTAACCGTTTATAAGAAAGGGATAAGTGCACACTGGAAATCCTAAAATTTATTACGAAAGTATAATTGTGTTCTAAAATTTTTAAAAAGTGCTGTCTAGTCCTAAAAGTTGTCACGAAAGTGCAACTGAATACTAAAATTTTTAAAAATTTCAATGAAGTCCTAAAACCTGTTAAATTAGTTCAATTAAGTTATTCCGTTGATTACAATTTTTCCATTAGTTATACCTTTTGAAAATTTTAGGATTCGATTGTACTTTCATGATTAGTTTTAGAATTTGATTGCACATTTTAAAAATTTTGGGACTTGATTGTATTTTTTGAGAGTTTTAAAACTTAAATGGACTTTCGTGACAAGTTTTAGGATTTCTAATACACTTGTCCATGTAAGAAAAGTGAAAAGTTAACCACAACAAACAACTTGAGTACAAGGAGCCTGCAAAGAGTTATCCTTTTGTCGTGTGCGAAGAGGGTGTGAGCGCATTACTCACAGAGTCTCACATCCATTACGGAATTCGGTTTCCACGTGCAATTGTAAGGATGAGCTCGTTACTGTAGCCTGACTATTGTGTAAGCGTGCACAAAACTGAAGGCCTGCCATGTCCCGAGGGAAACATGATTTCTTGATTAGTGCTATTACTAGTATCGTTTATTTTTTTTTTTCCCGTTTGTGGAAAAATGTCCTGATTTCTAACACTAGCCTCCGCCAAGTTTTAATAGTCCTAATGATTTTCATGCCACGATAGCTTGGAGTTCCACTCGGTAGATGACCTCGTGGGACATTGAATCAGTCTTAGTCGCTGAAGTGGAAAATTCCATTCGACTTAATAGATGGAGAAAACTTTATCTCGTTCGGCTGCAGCTGAAGATGTCTTCATTGGGACAGCGTATTTGACCCGGCAAATGATGAAATCTTGGTCAGATGGATGAGAGACAGAGAGAGAGAGATGTCTTCATTTGGAGTGCGAACTTGACCTGGCAAATGATCAAGTCTTGATCAGATGGACGTGCCGGAGAGGGAGACTGTGCCTAGTCTTCGCATGTCATTACTCAGAAATCTGCACAAATAGTGATACAGTGCGCATCTCCCTCTATAAAAAGGATCCTCTTCCGAGATTGCAAAGTGCAACTTTCTCACTCCATCTCAGATGGCTTCATTCACATCTTTCATATTCTCTGTCATGCTAACATTGGCTCTTTTAGCAGCTAGCTTTGATACAACAGGTCCGTCTCTCTCTCTCTCTATGGAAAGATTATCCAATGGTTCAATTTCGTCAGCAAGATGATGGATCAAATCTTTTTTACTTCTTAATGGACTATAAAGTCTACTCATTCTTATCTCGTGATTCTGTGTGCGTGTTCTCGTGCTGTGTTTTATTCTTTCACAATTAGGATCTCCGAGGTAGCTAGATAAGTTATATAAGCAAGGTAGTCACTCACATGCATGGTGACATTCAGAGATTATGCTGACTTGTCCTCTCGTTTGAGCAATTATAAGGGGAAGTAATGCATGGCATCTTTCTTCATGGTTCACGATAGATTTACGTGCTTAATATGTTATGCATATTCAAGTAGAGTGGAGTCGAACCAGCCCGCAGACGTATCTTGTGGCCCTGAAATGGATTCTCATCAAAGCTGATGAATGTAATCTATGGATCACTAATGCTGATAAATTCAGTTAAATTTCAAAGAGGCATGGGATGGAATGGTATATAGATGGGCTGTTCCCTATTCTACCCATACCCCAAATGAAGAAAATTACAAGGAAAATCTGTGGAAGAATTTCTAGAAATCATGCAACATGTAAGGGAAAATCTGTGCCCTCTCAAAAAAGCAGGCTTACCAAAGTATTTGAATTGACCTTGACTGAAGTCATAGTTGGTAAGGTCACAAAAATAAGCTTCATTTATATTAGAAGTACAAAATCTTAAACCTGCTTTGACAGTATGAAATACCACTTTTCCTTTCAATAATCATAAGTTTGAAACCGTATGAAAGACCACTTTTCCTTTCAATAACTTTCATTCAACTAAAGATGTTAGATCTTGGAAGCTTTTCTTTCACATAGTAAGAAGAGTCTAGAATTATGTTGAAGCAATAACTCTTCTGTCCATTCCATGCAGGTGCTCAAATAGGGGTTTGCTATGGAATGCTTGGCAGCAACTTGCCTTCACGGCCAGATGTGGTTGCGCTCTACAACCAGCGCAATATCCGCAGGATGCGGCTCTATGACCCAGACCAGCCTGCTCTCCAAGCCCTTAGAGGCACCAACATTGAGCTCATGCTGGGCCTTTTGAATAGGTACCTCCAAAGGATTGCCTCTAGCCAAGCCGAAGCAGACGCTTGGGTGCAAAACAATGTGAAGAACTATGGCAATGTCAAGTTCAGGTACATAGCAGTTGGCAATGAAGTGCAGCCTTCTTCTCAAGATGCCCAGTTTCTCGTCCCTGCCATGCGAAACATCCAGACTGCCATCTCGAATGCCGGACTCGGGGCCCAGATCAAGGTCTCCACAGCTGTGGACACGCGCATCCTAGGAGAATCGTTTCCTCCATCAAAGGGCACACTTAAGCCCGATTACAGACGGCTTCTAGATCCTATAATCGAATTCCTAGTCAACAACAAGTCCCCTTTGCTTGTCAACCTCTATCCGTACTTCAGCTATGCGAACAATCCCCAGGAACGCCTCGACTATGCTCTGTTCACAGCGAACTCGGTCGTGGTGCAGGATGGACCGCTTGGGTACCGGAACTTGTTTGACGCAATTCTAGATGCTGTTTACTCTGCACTAGAGAAAGCCGGTGGGGGGTCCCTAGAAGTGGTTGTGTCGGAGAGTGGTTGGCCATCTGCTGGCGGGAAGGAAACGTCCATTGGCAACGCGAGAATTTACAACTCAAATTTGATTCAGCACGTGAAGCAAGGGACTCCCAAGAAGCCTGGAAAACCGATCGAAACTTACATATTTGCTATGTTCGACGAGGACCAGAAGACCCCGGAGATTGAGAAACATTGGGGGCTCTTTTTCCCCAATAGACAGCCAAAATACCCTATTAATTTCAACTAATGGGTACACACCGACTTGTATTAAGGAATAAGGGCACACCTATCGTGAGCTCAATGATGTTAAAATAAGAGAGTTGCTGCAGTATGTGACATGCGAAAACAGGAAAGAAGAGAAAATAGTAATCGCAATAAATCACGAAAGTCTCATAATTCTTCCTCTAACGTATATGTCAGAGTGCTCATTTTGAATATTTAGTTAAGAAAGTTTATCCTCGACACCCATCACACATGATCAACTATTAGTTAAACAGGTGAATGTTCATAATCACAAACTTCGATATTAATGGATTCCAATCCCCAAAAACATAATTTGATGACTGTAACTTAGGTATAACGCACAATATCTTGTTTCAGGACGAACCTCTTTTACAAGACTAAGAATAGTGGTCTATCTGTGGCTGCATGGAAACTCAGTTTGATATTAGGAGTCCACACTCCACAGTGCAGTAGGCTAGATTTTTTCCCATCACCGTCCTTACATTGGAAATGGCGTAGTTCCAGAAGCTCGTAGGGTGTGCAAATGGTAACAAAATTGCCTAGCTGCACTGATGGAAATTAGTTCTGCCGTTCGATGAATTGATAATACACTAAGCTTGGAGGAGTTAGAACTCAATTACGAATGATTGCAAGGATTTTACTCTTCAGGCATCGAAATGGGTTATGTATTGTGATCGAGGTGATCATGAATGGGTAACCAGCACGATATAATCAACAATTTATTATTCTATACATTCTCTATAACAGCTAGACACATTTGTATATGAGAACACCGTCCTTTATCATGTGGCTTTTTTTTTTTCACTGTACATCGAACACTTTTAAGAACTCAAATCGACTTCACTGTGTACGTCGTGATTCTCCATCCTTATCCAAGACTTGATGGAGAAAGGGTGTTGATTTATCTCAATAATTCTCGCGCCTCTAGCCCAATTGCCATAGCCACCATACCTAGAATGCCTGGCAAAGCATAGCCACAGCTTCTTGTAGGGGCAGCTCCAGTCCAATCCACGGTTGTGTCCAACAAATACTGCCTGCCACCGTGACAAAAAATTACACTTATACTCATATCAGATTGAAATAACGAATGTTTATAAAAAATTCAAGTATCTCAAACTTAATGCATGAAAGTGGCGTCATATGCTTCCACTGGGTATAAAAGAAGTTTCACACGCAAGTTTCTCTTTTTCTTAAGAAAGCACTCAAGACCAAACCGGAGCAACTTGTGTATAGCCACATGCATTTATATCTGGAGCAAGAATGTGCAGACCGGGAAAAAAAATGCAAAGGAGAAACCAGGCAAGTGTTGGAAGCGGTTGAAGCATTTAGCGTTGCCGCTTTTTTTTTTTTTCAATGCCTGTCTTGCTTAAAGATAATACTTGCATGTTGACAAAGCCAAAAAACCAAGCTGATAAAAGCAGCTCAGCAAAAAACCAAGCTGATAAAAGCAGCTCAGCAGATGATCGTCAAAGTATCAATGAACAAACCAATTTGTGGCATTGATTACCTTGACAGAAGGCCGCTTTTCAAGAATTTCCATGATCCCTGCTTCAGCTTCTTGAGAAGCAACTGTCTCCTTGTTGATCGAGCCCACACAAGGCTTACGTACACCGATCCATGGAGCCACCTTTTCGTAAGCTTTACTAGGTATATGCCAAACTATCAACTCTGGTACCCTGTGCCACGTGATAAATTGTTTTTCATAAGAAAACTGGAGAAAGAGTTTATACATATTCTAGCCAACATCGAATTGCTTACTCGTTATACAGTTTTTTTTTTTGATAACCCAGAGAACCCCCGCACGGCCGACAGCCAGGGAGTAAATCCCGGGGTCGACCCATGCTAGCTACCGCACACGTGCCACCGGTTAAGTCACCCTGCGGCGCCCGGGATTCGAACACTCAACCTTTTGCGAGAGGAAGAGTGCGCGCTCCATTAGCGCCACCCAGGCGGGTGGTCTTACTTGTTATATAGTTTCTCCATCTTTTTATCAAGAAAAAAGAGAAAAAATTTCTATGCAACAGAAATATGATTATCAGTATTCTCGTTTGCTTCTTCCTGGAAACCAGGGAAAATTAATTGGATAAGTTCAGTTTATGAATAATAGTAATAGGTGCATACGAAATAAGTAAAAGTTTTGCCATCATTTCTTTGTACCTTGAATCTGGGTTGATCTGTAGAGATCAGTTATTGAACCATTCAGGTTGGGCATTTGATGTTACTTCTGGATAGGATCCATCGCCAGAATCGAGAAAGTAAAGGTATGCTACAGGGGACTAAGGATTATCCATCGGCGAGATCTGAAGGACGTAATTGGATATGCTTTGCCACAGATCCTCTGGACCCTTACTAGAGTAGGACAGTGCATTCTGCTCTATCTCATTCTTCATGAGCTGCAAACGCTGTGTTCCTCTGAAGCTGCAATCTCCTAATCACACACGGAAAAATCATGCATAAATGGGACCAACACATAAATCACGTATCTGCAAGATGAGATCATTTTTCGAGTTAATTCAACTGCAAGACTATAGGCGTCGTGCAACTTTATATCTAATTATTTACTATCCTAGCAATTCTTTCTGCTTCTTTTGTTCATGTGATGACTCCATCAAGCTAGCTATCACATTGATGTGAAGATATCCCAGTCCATGATCTTGCATTCTGGCTATTAGAAACATTTGCAGTTTAATGTAAGCATTGTCGACTTTAACATACATAAGCAAACCTCGATGTTTACCTGAAAATGATGAATTTGTAACAGGGCAGTGAATCAAATGAATGCCTGGGCTGAAAACCACTCCAATGGCCACACGAACAGTGCATCGTTATGGTTTCCAAAGACACTAGCAAAGGGAATGTCCCTCGATCTTGTTGGAGATAGAGCTTGATTCCAATACGAGCTTGCATTTGCTATCGGAATGTTATTTGCCGTAATGACGTCTCCAAGATACACAACAAAGTCTGCAACGCAATTCAATGTGTCTTGTCAGAATGTGGATCAGACAAACGACAGGTCCCTATTTTAAAGCCCTGCACAAAACTTAGCAGGTTGAGAGCTGATTCACGGAATAGCAGCGGCAAGAGCTAAAATTTGAAGGTCTTAAGGCCTATGAATTATTAGCAGCGTCCTAATTTTTGTCAAAAGTCGAAAAATTTTTGCCCTCTATTGTTTCCAACTTCAGTCTAGATCACCATTAACGCGCATCAACCGCAGGTCTAGGTCATTCGCCATTCACCCAGTGATGACCTCTTCTTCGATATTCGATCTCTTTACGACCCGCATTCTTCTGTTCTGGAGAAAATATTAGGTGGTCCCGGACCGCCTCGTCAGCGTGATCCCCGACCACTCACAAGGCGCCACGTGGATCCACGTGGCGCTGGTGGGGCCGGCGGGCCGGGACCCCTTTTTTCCTCAAAATATTAATTATTTTGCCCTTTTAGCTTGCTCCCTCCTCTGCAACGTAGACACCTACGCCCCCATCAGTCTCTTCGCTCTCTCTCTCTTCATTAATGTGGGGCTCTTCCTTCTCTCTCCTTCTCCATCTCCTCATCTCTTCTTCAGAGAAACTCGCGGAAGAAGCCCCCTTTTTCTCTCAGTTTTTTAAAAGATCGCTCCCGCCCGAGAGCGATTCGCCCGCCTGCCGGTACTGACCTTCGCCTCCGCCCGCCGGTCCCGATCACCTCCGTCCCGAGCTTTGACCGCCGTCGCCTCCGACCTCCGCCCGTCGGTCCCAACCTTCGCCGTTGCCTCCGCTCGCCCAAGAGCGGCTGAGTCTCGAAACTTTCACCGCCGTCGCCTTTGCTCGCCCGCCGATCCCGACCTCCGCCTCGTGAGTGGTTGGGGACCACGCTGACGAGTCGATCCGAGACCACATAATATTTTTTCTTGACGATCGTTTCTCCTTCGTCCATTGCTCCTGCTTCGGTGTCGTCATCTCTCCTATGCAACTTTTTGGTGGGCGCGCCCCCCAGTGACCTGGAGAGAGAGATCACCGCCTTCGCTGGAAGCACACCATAGGCAAGGGTCTCGACCTCTACTCCAACATCGGCAAGAAAGCCAAAGGTCAGTTGCCATCGCTGATCGATCGTCTCGTTTCCTCTGTTCGCGCGCCTCTGTCTCGCCAGGTTTTCTACTCCGGTCACGTCGTTTCATCCGATCGTTTGAGGTTGGTTGTTTTTTTTTTTTTGGTGATTCCGCGCGCGCGTGTCGTCGCGGTTGTTTGTGGTGCAGATCTCCTCTACAAGGACTACTAGAGCGACCACAAGTTCAACATCACTTCCTCCTCGCCCTGCTCTGTACCACGCCCACACCCACGCCGCCTCCGCCTCGAAAGGTACATATTTTCCTAGATCTACTCCAAAATGTGTGTAATTTTTGCATTTTGAGATATATTTTGAAGGGCTTTTTCTTCTCTTTATAGTCCTCTCTCTCTCGACTGGCTCTGCTTTCGCCGTCTCCGCCATCCGACGAACCACGCCGCCTCTCTGTACCACGCCTCCGCCTCCTACGAAGCCTCGAGAGGTACAGATTTTCTTAGATTTACTCCAAAATTTGTGTCATTTTTGAAGGGTTTTTGTTTCCCCTTCACAGAGCGACGAATCTGCTCTCTCCTTTAAGTTAGGGTTTTGTTTGATAGGAGAAAGCGATGAATCTACCTTGTGGTATAAATTTGTAGTGCCTACATTGCTGATGTGTGATGCCTGGCTGATGTCTATCGGTCTCTTTGAACTCTAACTTCAATATCGGTTCCTACGGATGAACAATCGGCAACCTCATCCAAATCTGATCGCTTGTCATAGCTAATGACAAACAGAGGACCAAATCATTTGAATATACATGAAGAACCTATTGAAATAAACGTAAACAAGTGTTGCATCTGAAATTGGTCTTTTGGTCCAGGTTATTGAAGGTGAAACTGGGACGTAACCAAGTGATATATGAGTGCACGTCCTCCATGGGCCTCTCCATGCTTTAATACTGCTGAGCAAAGATGTGTCTCGCCAGTTTTATCTGATGAAATTGATGTCTAGATAGGTAATCTCTTTTTGTTTGGTCGTTGTCTCGACATTTTACTTTTAGCCTCTCCATGCAGTCGTCCTTCTCTGATTGCCTCTTTATTCTTGTTACTTCAATTTTGAATAGTTTAATGTGTGTCAACCATTGTGTGGACATATTGTTAAGCAGAAAAAGCTGAAATGGTGCAGCTCATGTCTACTATTCTGTTTAATGAATAGTTATCACTCGCAGGAGCATTTTGTTTTGTGTTCAAACTTTATTTCGTGAGAGCTTGAGGAAGTCATTATTCTGTCATTCCTCTTGTTCATACAAGCTTCTGGTCAGATGCTTTCCGCATGAAGCTATTCTGTTCGTGGGAAAATCTTCCAGTAGCTCATGCTTTCTATTACCTATATAATGTGACATATTGACAAGGACCATTTGAGAATTGTGGAATGACATCTGGACTACCTCATTATTAAATTAGTTCTGTGAAAAAATGGAGTGAAAGGTAGATTGCTCCTGTTTTCGCTCGACAAGCTTTAGTATAAGCAATCTTCATACTTGTGTTGAGCTATGGTGCAACTTGCAAGTATTTGTTGTATGTTTGTAGGCAGGAAGTACATAGCTCCATGTGCACTGTGGTGTAATTCCGTCATGTATTTTTAACTGACGAGAAGTTAGATTGTCATCACCTAACTATATGTGTTTGAGGAGGATCTTATCTTCTAGTCAGTCCTCGTTCATATTCACTTTATTATTCTTATCTGCATGTTATTTTGTTCACAGTGGTGCTGGTTGTACTGGTGTTCGTGATGGTCCCAAGGACATCAATGGATTTAGTCAGCAAGATGGTGGTTCAATGCGGACGAGCATACCTGGTATGTCCATTCATGTGGTCTTAACGAATTATTATGCATAAGTTTGGTCGGGTGAGCTACTTAGTTCTTTGAACTTTTTGTGATTGCGCATATATGACGAATTTAGTGAAATGTTAACTAGAGGTTGTCTACTTGCAGCAGAATCAATTCTGCATCTTTACAGGGATTATTGTCAAGCATTTTACTTCCAATAAATTTATCAAAATTGCAACTATCATTTAGTGGGTTTGCACATTGTGATAAAACTTGTGCTCTAAAAGATGCAAAATGACTTAAAAA
The DNA here is from genome assembly GCA_031216285.1 of Syzygium syzygioides. NCBI lineage: Eukaryota > Viridiplantae > Streptophyta > Magnoliopsida > Myrtales > Myrtaceae > Syzygium > Syzygium syzygioides. The sequence continues at coordinate 24,075,981 of CM062242.1, read as the reverse complement.
TTGGACTTATTGGGAATCAATGTCATGATATTGATTGCAAGCATTTTCAAAGAGCTTGATTAAGGGTTACCTTTATTCAGAATTAGTTTCATGCTGTTCTATTATGGGAGGAAAAGGAGTTCCAACCGGCAGTATAGTCTTTACTGCTCAGTTAGAAAGTAGAGGACTAATCAGAGTAAATTCCTGAGCTCTGTTCAAGATTTTTTGCGTTAGGCTTTTAGCTCATAGATGGCTTTTTAGCCGACCTGTGCAGATCATTGAGTTGCATTTGCTTCAGGATGTTCCATTGTCGTTTTGGGAATTTTAGATGGTTTATTTTGAGTGTTGCCTCCTTTTTCAGTTCCCGTTTGTTGGTTTATTGTGGATTTGTTTAGTTTATTTGAATGTGATCGCAGTTTGTGAAGAATAAAAACTGTCCCAAAAGTTTTAACTCCTCGCTCCACACGAAGACCAATGACAATCTTGACCTGTTAATGTCTCTTCAATGTTTACAGAAGGGGCTCAAACTGGAGGTTCAGTGGATGCTTCTGGAGCGAGGTGAGCCCCTACCTGACCTTTCTTTTTGGTGATGCGTATATCAGGTCAGTGACTGAAATTTTATGCCTCCATTGGTAGCTTGTCAGCTGGGTTGGAACCAGAACATGAAAATCATTGGTCATACGATGAGGAGATTACACCTGTTGGACCGAGCATTCCTACCTCTCCTCATGCGGAGGAGACGTGTGAGCTCCTCAGCGAAACTTCTATTGAGGTCCCAAATGTAAACGAGAGTTGCGAGATTGATGGTGTTGCCACTGGCTCCAAAAACAATGCTAACATGCAGTATGAGGAATTCTCTCAGGACCTTACTCAAACCACATGAAAAATACAGTGGCACAGGTAAGAGACGCAATGTGAATGAGAAACAAGAAGGAAGAAAGCAACCCAGATACAGCAGGAGGGGCAGAGGACGGGGAAAACAAAATAAAGTTGTGAACTTGTATTTAGCTTTTTCTATTGTTGTAATTTAGATTAAGGGCACTGAATGGTAGGATAGGATAATACCGGGCAGCCCTTTTTCAAGTTGTATGCTCTGTGAGCAGACCTTTGTGATCTCTCTTTTTAGTCCGTATTTTGTACCTGTTGGGGCTTTCCAAATTGGTCTGTTTCTTTTTCGCTGCTGCTGGGTAGAGAGGTTCAGTAGGGAAGAAATGTTTCCACTTCATAAATTTTATAGAAGAGGCGTTGCAAAATGTTAATGTTTCATCTACTCTGAAAAAATTGACATATGTACTTGAGTGCTTCATCTACCGATAAATCGGCCTTTCTAATGCTATAAGGAATAGGTGGTGGATAGGAAAAGGAAGTGTTCCTATTCCTTTGGAGATGATAATTGTTTGCGAATGAAAGGAAAGAAGATGGTGAATGATTTGCTGTTCATAGCATACTGGGACCTATCGTATGCCCGGAAAGCATTTGCACATAAATCATTCTTCCATGAATCAGTCAGTCCATTTTTCTTCTACTATATGTCATCTTGCTTGTAATGTCAGTATTTAATTGTCCACATTGAGAATCAAGGATGCTATGGGTGGGAGAAAGTTCTCTCCCGAAAGCAGTTGGAATTTTGCTAAATTGTCTTGTGGACAAATTGGTATCACTCACACGGCATGCAAGTATATCAGTTTACTAGCATAATTATAGCAACTGTTACCGTGTCTTCACGAGAGAGAGAGAGAGTGACATCCAAAGAGATTTGCAATATCAAATATATAGACCAATTCAAGTATCCCTTATCACACAAGTAAAAATGAGCTATAAAGGTCGGTCAGGCCACCCTTTTGGCAGACATTGACAGCATTGAATGCCCCTACTTTAAACCAAAGAGTATGGCTGGCTAGAGGGGAGACGCCAACCTAGGCAGAAAACATATATATTGCAGACCAGCTTTAGGGGCTCTGTAAAACTACTAAAACTGTTGATACAAAATCTATGGGATTTTTAGGAAACAAATCAGAGCATTGCAACCAACTACCGCCGAAATGTTGACAGTCCCTTCAAGCCCTCACCTTTGATTTCACCTTTGAGCTTCGTATAACTGTCAAGAACTAGCATCAAATGAGAACTTCAAAAATGACAACACATCCACAGCTTCACTCTTTCATCGTCTCCCATTCTTAATAGATCTCAATGCAGCATCCTCTGAGAAAAACATGAAAAACGATATTGAGTCTGGACTTATCAAATCCATATACTACTAGGACAAAGTATCAGCAGTACAAATAATTTATATAAACGATATAGTATGGCACTTTAGGCATTTTGCTAATTATTTGTTTTTTTGGTAAATGGCATTTTGCTAATTATGCTACATGAAATTATGAAAGTTTCAACTCCCTAGACTTCTCCTCCTTATCTATCATGCTCCTGTCAGGTCATAAAACCTACAATGCAATTAGTTGCTCCCTGTAAGACCTTGTTTCACTTGTCATCACCTCATTCCACTGTATTGATTTTGCAGTAAAGAACAATTGCATAGTGAAATAACAAGAATAACATAAATCCAATATGAATTCCACATAAGGCAAAGGAGCTCTTAAGTTCACGGACCAAAAAAGATAAGCCTAAAAAAAATTTAAGAATGTTAAAACTACTATCAATAATTAATGGACCCGACAATATAAAACTGAAAAGAAGAAAAGACCAATTGGGTGGCATAGCAGCGTCGTGAAACCAGAACAACAATGTCTTTTACCCTTTGAAAATATAAACAGCAAAACTTGGCCTCACTGAGCAATTTGGACTGCTAGATAATCTGGTCGGCTGGAAATGAAACAGGTGAATATCATGAGGATGTTCCCATTAATTTTTCACTTTTCACTATGATCACAGTGCAAAAATAACCAATAAAGAAAGTTAATACTAATCCAAAAACACAATTGCAACTAATTCCCGGAACTTCCGAAATGAATTTAGCAGAGTTGAAAGTTAAGAAGAAGCGATATTTTTAGCAAAACAATGAGAAGCACATTCGAAACCTAGCTTAGTGCCAAGAAAATTTTCCTTTCCTGATGGTTACGAAGTATACTGCAGAATAAGGGGAGAAAATGAAGACAAACAAGCAGAAGTTGGACGTGAGTACCTCAGATATTGCTGTTACATTGTTCAGTTTGGACCCTAGTTGAATCCAAATTACTAAGAGATGCATCTTTGCTGATATAATTGCTGGAGAGCTTGTGGCAAATTTAGTACAATTTCTGCAAATGTAAGTGAAAAAGAAGAAAAAAAATCTAAGCTAAGACAATCCTTCATACGGTCGACTTTACGTAACTCGCATCAGAGTCTCAATTTGGTCCACCACATGTCTCCAATGACCATCTGAGGTAGCGGATTATCTAGCCCTCGATCCCACTGCCCCGATGTAAAGTACAACCAGCCATCATAAAAGCCTGCGATTGCAGTTTTGACGCGGTAAGGAAGCTTCTCGATCACCATCCATTTCATGCCACAAGCATAGACATCGCTGTAGACTACCTGAAAAAAGAAAGATCCAAGTTTGAAGAATCAGCTCTAACGAAACATCATATGACACAAGCATGCATCTTTTGACAAGCTAATAAAATCAATGACCAGATGATGAGTAGCGTGATCGGCAAAGAATGTATCTAAACATGCGAATGCCCCATTCTACTCGAACTAATTATCTCATATCTCAGCTCATATATATCAAAAGATTAACACAAAATGCTAGAGCTGCCTCAGGAAACCACTGGTCCCAACAAATTGCTAACAAAGATAACAAAGTTGATCAACCTATCATATCTCAACCTTCAGCTTTGACTTATGGAATCAGCCTAAAAATGTTAAAGCTTTGCGGAGTCTACATTGAGACTTCTAGTTGCCATTACCTGCAATAGATCAGCTGCATAGTGGCAACTTCATTGACTTAGAGACCTCCTGCTCATGATAAAAGAGTGAAGATGGAAAAAGGCATATACACATAAAAAGAGCAGGTTGTATATACTATCACTATGTCATCCCCAAAGTTAAGGATCTTTGATACGTGGTGCTATAACTTGTGAAACATATAGATGCTATATTCCATTCTGCTATTTTCCACCTTCCGACGAATTATGGGGCGACCGTGCATTGTCTATGCCTTCAGAATCATTCAATTCATTCATCCTAGGATGTGGAAAAAAATTTGATGGCCCCTGTACAAAGGTATAAATAATACATTGAGAAAAGGCGGTATGCTAAACAATGTGCCTGCATAAATATTTTCTCAAATAATCCCACGTAAAAAAAAGTCATGCAACTTGTACCTGACTCAAAATGTTTCCATGGGATCTATTATGGTACTCCAACATCTATCGACAAAAAACCATTATTAAGAAGCATTAGAATAGTTTACTAAAATGAAACAATACCAAGATCTAAAACGATTTTCATAATAGGTACCTGACTAGTGAATGGATAAAATCCATTTACAACCCCTGGCGGCATGATATATGGTTGTTGCATCTATATAAAAAAATGACCTCATTAGTAGAATGTAACAAAATGTAGCCACGGGATCTATTTTGCTACTCCAACATCTATAAACGATACATCACTAATAATAAACCTTAGAATTTGCACCAAATTTCAGTCAATATAGTAACCTAAACTCTAAATACCTGACTAGTGAATGAGGAAAATCCATTCATAATCCCTGTCGGCATAACGTATGGTGGTTGCATCTATATAAAAAAAGTTAACCAATTAGTAGAATGTAAATATAAATGTTGAAGTAAGAGGGACACACCTGATTATGGAGATTGAGATTTACTGTAGGATCACCAATGTTGTTAAAACACAAGGTATTTCGAGTATGATTTGAATATCTTGAATGATCTGGTAAATTAGTCACATCCTTCGTTGCTTGGATAGCCAGCTCTACATTGTAAAATAAACAATATATTAATTGCCATCATGTAGCATAAGCATAAAAATAAACTTCACATATTAGTTAGAACTCTACATCGCTCAGCTCACCTCGACTTTCTATTAGATTTGGGGGTGTTCCTTTCTTATATTTTTTCTTCTTTTTCTCACTCGAGCTTTTAAGCCTTCCATAAGTAGTTCCCTTTCCTTTCTTTCGAAGGGGATCCAATGTCGGCATCTCAGGCAAAGAAGTTTCATCATTATCATCATCACTAGCATCATCTATCACAACGAGACTTGAGTTGTATGCTGAAATTTCAGCCACTGTTACATCCAAGTTCTTCTTCGCTATACTCATAGTATTTTCATCTTGGGCTCCCAAACTCATAACTTCAAAAGAATTTCGCATTAGCGTGGAAAATCGATTAAATGTAGAAGGACCCGATGACATCTCATGAGATTCATCATTCACACACCCTTGTTTTGCACCCTTACTCCATCTTTTCAATATATAAGAAGATGGAATGACCGAAACCGATATGTTCCTATTCAACACGTGCAAAGCATGGCGACACAACCACCCATTTGATTCAAATAGTTTGCACGTACAAGAAACCGAAAAATCAACAGGGTTAAATTTGACAACATGTTCACCTTCAATCCCCTCACGTACGAGAGTGTAGTGCAAAATTACCCCGTCAAAAGCTTCACTTGAAACAAGTTCGGAGACACCTTGAAGAAATTCTTCATGAAACCTTTTAAAAATGGTGCGAGTATACACCAAACCAGCATGCTTCACTATCCTGTTATCCGCAAGCTGCGATTTGGGCTTCCCGCGAGATTTATAATCATCTTGACCTTCAATTTCTCTCATATGTTTCAATTGTTCTTCATAGTAGTGAACAAATTCTACAAGGGTCAATGTCTTAGTCGACATTTTTTGGAAAACATTGTTAGTACTCTCGCTCCTTTGACTTGATCTTATTCCACAAGAAAAAATATCACGACCAAAAGCCGAACTCCATTTATGTCTAAGGCCGTATAACCTCTGAAGCCAACTGTTATTCTCAGTACCCCACTCCTCTTCCATTTTCCTCCAAGTACATTCAAATTCATCCTCTAATTTGCACTTATACATAAGTTTTGAGAAATATTTATCCTTGAACTCTGATTTGTGGTAAAGATGTGGAATGTTTTGATTGGCATTTTTCCCAATGTGCCATGTGCATAAACGATGTTGAGTATTCGGAAACACTGTTCGAATGGCTTTTGCCATGGCTTGGTCTTGATCGGTGAAAATGGTTTTTGGAGCCTTATTTTCCATAGAATTCAAAAACATCTCAAATAACCAAATAAATGAATTTGCGGTCTCATCCAACAAAAATGCACAACCAAACAAAGTATTCTTCCAATGATGATTTATTCCAACAAAAGGTGCACATATCATATTATACTTGTTAGTACGATATGTGGTATCAAAAACCACCACATCACCAAAACAATCATAATCAAATTTGGCCAAACTATCTCTCCAAAATAGATTTGTCAATCTACCATCTTGATCTACTTGTTGGGCATAGAAAAACATTGGATTTTCCATTTGCATGCGATGAAAATGATTCAGAAGACTTTGACAATCACCCCCACTTATATGAGTCGATCTTTCACTTTGCAAAAAATTTTGACAATCGCGCAGGATGAAACCCAAGTTTTTGCTTCCTCCTGCTTCATTTGCCAAGAACTTATATGCCATGGTCCCTCCAATACCAGCCTTAGTCATATCAACTAAAACACCCTTGCAAGTATCGGAAATCATTCTTCCACATCTTATCAAGTGCCTTTGATGTTCAGGTATAAATCCATGATTATGCTCGCGAACATACTCTATAACTTCATAAATACCATTCTCAACCTTAAATCTGATAAATGCAGGACACCCACATCTAACTTCGAGTCTTTCATATTTTCTTTCTTGTTCAGACGAGTTGGCAGAATAACCCTCATAATTACATAGAAAAGTGCGTCGAGTTATTTCTCCTTTGTCATTTTTTCTAGTCTTAGACTTCCTCACTCCAAATCCTTTACTTATAGCATAGGCTACATATTTATGATATGCTTCAAGTTCACTTGTAAAAACCATTCCTACCATAAACTCAAAATCTTTTTCCAAGTCACGGGTAACATGTGCTATTTTATGCTGCAAACAAAGAGCAACAAGTATTTAATGTAGTGCTTTCACAAGCAAAATAACATCCAACAAATATGTTTCCCATAGTATGAGTTAAAGATTACCTCCGAGTCAGCCATCAGATAACCTTACACTTGCGAATTAACTAACTAATCTCAAGCGAATTCAAGAGGGATGGAACCTAGGGCACTCGATAGTTCCTTGCACAGGGCCGAGTTAGCACAACAAGGTATTCCTGAGAAATGATAAATCAAAACATAATGATCACATCTGAAGTAACAAATTATTCACAAGAAGAATTATAAGATGAGAATTTTTGGAGACCAATCTATGTTTGGTCAAACCAATAACTAATGATTTAAAAAGAAAGAAATAAAAAAGCGGTGCTGCAACTAAGACGAAAAAAAATCTTGCAGAAGCTGGACATATATAAAAAAAACTCCTGACAATATGCTCTAAACGAGACACTACTTTCTCAGCTGAGGTCATCTATCATTATTACTTTTAATTTGGAAGTTGATATATAGTAAAAGACAAAATGATCAGTCTCGGGCGAAAGGCATGAGAAGCATATGAGTGCAAGATTAAGATTTGCTTTATGTGTAGTGTGCTTTTGTCTTTGCCGGAGTCAATTAACAAGGTGTATTTTTTAAAAAAAATATAATGGCAAAGACAATTTGAGGGGCATACCGGTAACTCACGATCCAATATATATTTCAAAAATCTCTTCACAATGCCAAATTCCAAAGGACAAGCATTGAGCAGCTTTTGTTTCTGCAAGATGAAGACATCCAGGGGGCAACATTAGGTCAAAGAATAATTAAATGGTAGAACACTACCTTAAAACCGAAGGAGACGTATGGAGCTGATAAAGAAAAGATGATAATGACAAAATTGGACCAGATGTATTAGATATGGCAAAGAAGGCAGCAAAATAAAACAAAATTGCTAAATGTCTATTTTCAAAATATAATTAGGCATTTTAATTTACCTATTCGGTGAATTACTATGTAAATCTAGGCACCATAATCTAGTTATTGTTTGTTACGGGGTATATAACAAGATTTTATTGTGTACTCTCGAAACTCAGTCTATGCATAAAAATATAGAACACAAATCCATTGTTGTAAAAAATTGGAGAACTGAACTAGGAGAGTAAGATCTCATGGCACAACATAGTGCCTACTAAGATTATCAAAAGGCAAATGAACAATTTTTAATCTTATAGCCAGCACGGTATGCACTTTGTTGGCTACAAAAAGTAAAAATCAAGTTTTGATGAATATTGTCCCACAAATGCAAGAATTTTCTTGTTCTGGGGAAGAAGAGAAGAAACAAAAGCCTAGAATTAGGACGGCTCTAATGTCATCCTGAAATGTTGCCGTATCTTTTAGTTTGATTCAGATGATTTCCAGATCTTCATGTTGATGTCCATTAATAGTGCCGTGTTTCAAATGATGTAAAAGCAATTCCTTTGAAGATATGAAACATACGAAGAAGAACAGGGAGGGATGTTTGACCAAGCTATTAACAGAAACTGAAAAGCAGAAACATCTGTCGATATCAAAATTACCGCAAACCACTTAAGGGACGGCGGAGGTCGGAGCTCTGGACCGGCGGGCGGATGGCTTGCTCTCGAGTGACGGCGGTCGGAGCTCGGGACCCAGCTGGTCTTGGGTAGAAAGAGGCGACGGCGGAGGTCGGGAGTGATTCAAATATTGAGAGATTGGCCTCTGCAAGCAGAACTCACAACAGCAGCGCACTATGGAAAAAACTGCATAACATATGGAGACTCGAGTCACTGAACCATACATGGTGAAAACAATTAAACGCCTAAACTGCTAAGCATCCGTGCATTTGTGTGCGTACCATCTAAAACTATTTCCAAAGTAAAGAGGACCTCATTCTGCCTGAGATCAGGACCTCGACTTTATCAGGCGGAGGCGAGAGATGAGAGGCAGAGCTCGGGATGGTGGAACTACATATATATTCGAGCGGAACCGTCGGAAGTTCCCAAACAATCTCCAAATGAAAGCTCGATCAGCCAAGACTACATCAAATCCTAAAAAGAAACGGCCGTCGCTCACCAAGTCCAAAACCACGAACGGTTTCAATCGTAGCTCAAGAAAGTGAAGAAGCATGCAAAGGTCTCTTAACAAAAAAAAAATAGAGGGAAAAACTCACGGCTCCCGTGACCGAGGAGGAAGTGATGTTGAACTTGTGGTCGCTCTAGTAGTCCTTGTAGAGGAGATCTGCACCACAAACAACCGCGACGACACGCGCGCGCGGAATCACCAAAAAAAAAAAAACAACCAACCTCAAACGATCGGATGAAACGACGTGACCGGAGTAGAAAACCTGGCGAGACAGAGGCGCGCGAACAGAGGAAACGAGACGATCGATCAGCGATGGCAACTGACCTTTGGCTTTCTTGCCGATGTTGGAGTAGAGGTCGAGACCCTTGCCTATGGTGTGCTTCCAGCGAAGGCGGTGATCTCTCTCTCCAGGTCACTGGGGGCGCGCCCACCAAAAAGTTGCATAGGAGAGATGACGACACCGGAGCAGGAGCAATGGACGAAGGAGAAACGATCGTCAAGAAAAAATATTATGTGGTCTCGGATCGACTCGTCAGCGTGGTCCCCAACCACTCACGAGGCGGAGGTCGGGATCGGCGGGCGAGCAAAGGCGACGGCGGTGAAAGTTTCGAGACTCAGCCGCTCTTGGGCGAGCGGAGGCAACGGCGAAGGTTGGGACCGACGGGCGGAGGTCGGAGGCGACGGCGGTCAAAGCTCGGGACGGAGGTGATCGGGACCGGCGGGCGGAGGCGAAGGTCAGTACCGGCAGGCGGGCGAATTGCTCTCGGGCGGGAGCGATCTTTTAAAAAACTGAGAGAAAAAGGGGGCTTCTTCCGCGAGTTTCTCTGAAGAAGAGATGAGGAGATGGAGAAGGAGAGAGAAGGAAGAGCCCCACATTAATGAAGAGAGAGAGAGCGAAGAGACTGATGGGGGCGTAGGTGTCTACGTTGCAGAGGAGGGAGCAAGCTAAAAGGGCAAAATAATTAATATTTTGAGGAAAAAAGGGGTCCCGGCCCGCCGGCCCCACCAGCGCCACGTGGATCCACGTGGCGCCTTGTGAGTGGTCGGGGACCACGCTGACGAGGCGGTCCGGGACCACCTAATATTTTCTCTCTGTTTTGAGCTCGCCCACCACGGCACACTCAAATTCTCAAAGCACAAGCCCAATGAACTATCCTTGCAATTCCTAGGATCTGGGCGGTCCACGACACTCGCCGAATCACTGGCCGAGCCAAGCACGAAGCGAAACGCGCTAGAAGAAAAACGAAACCCGATCCAAGCAAGCACTTACCGGGAACTTCATCGTCGAGCACGGTGGACATGACCTGGACGTAGTTGACGTCCTGGCGGGGCCCCCAGTCCGTCCAGGCGTCCTCCCCAAAGTGCAAATCGGCGAACAGAGTGATCTTGAACGGCGACCCCTGCCTCGCCGGGAGGCGCTTCTCCGGCCACGCCCGGCGCCTGAACTTCTCCTGGTAGCAGTCGCCGGCACAGCTGGGCGCGCCAGGATCGGATCCGACTGCCGAAGGCGAGATCGGACGCAGGTTCAGGAACAGCAGAAATGCGAAAGGAGAGGATCAAGGCTCGAGCTGCCGCCGGCGATACGACCATTGGGTCATCAGAGAGAGGAGAGAAGCAGAGCTCCCGGCGAGCAGCGATCGTCGACGTAATGTTCAGGGGGGAAGTGTAATAGAGAATCGCCGTTCTTTAGATGCTCACGTACGAAAAAACCGAATAAGCGAAACCTTTTAGGAGTATCGAAGCTCAGATGTTCAGCTCTTTTTGCGTTTTTGAATGTCCTCCGTTGTCGTTTCGTCCTAGGATGTTAAAGCCTAAGGATGTTTCATTATTGCGGTCCCATTCATCATCACGCCCAATCACTTTTATTAGAAGGTCTCCTTTTATTAGTGTTCTAGCAGAAAACGACCGATTCGGGATTTATTTCCACGATACTTTCTCTAACTCTTTCATGCTCTTTCTCTTTCTCTATTTTTTAATGAAATCTCTATGAATGTGCTTCAATCGTCCTGTTCACGTGCATCAGGTGTACAAATATGGAGTTCGCTACTTTCGAACCGATCAACTTGATCGCACATGCGATGTCTTTCGTTGTTGTCGAGCCTCGTGCGGTATTCTGCATCACGGTGATCTGACGATGCCTTGATGTTTCTTTAGTTTGACACGAGAGTTGGGTGCACGCAAACATTGCTTCCTCCATGGGCCTGATCCGACCGCGACAGTCTCGTACAAGCCGAGTCTGCCCATTGGCCCGGCCCGAGAGACAACTCGGCAATTGTTGCTTAATTCGTGGGCCTGATCCGATCACGACGGGCCCCTACAAGCCGGATCTACATGTTCGTTTTGAGTAGATAAGAGTTTATCTGACCCGAGCACCCCCACGATTGACCCGGCCCGGCTCGAATGATAACTTCGCATAGAATGCTCAGCCCGAGCCCGCCATCTGATGATCCCTCGCAGAAGCGCAGCGCCCAAGCTGGTACGCGTTCGAGGCGTCAGAGGTCAGAGAGCTCCGTCGTTCTCGTTCTCGTTCTCCTGCACTGCACTGCACTGGGCTCTCAGCGCACTCCAAACGATCGAGTGGAAGCTTCGGGTGACAATCTTTTTAGGTTCTCTCCCTCTCTCACCTCACGTAGCAGGGCATTTTGTTGCTGCGCAAGGATTTCCTGAACCTCCGTGCGTTCCTCCCCTGTGCAGTTTCTCCTTCCTCCTCCCCGATTTGCTCTTGAAAATGATGGGTTTTGGGTGGCTGAATCTCTTATCAGCTTCCGTCTCATTGTTAAGGGGTCGTCTGTTTCGCTTTGGTTCTGCTTGATATGTGGTTTTCTTTTCACTAGCAACGCGCGCCTGGAGTGTTGATTCGAGTTGGCCCGGTAGCCCGGTATCGAGTCGATTGCCTAGCGTTCTTGAATTCGGTACGGCCGCTCAAGAAACCCTTGAAGCAGCTTTTGGGTGCTTTTGTTTTCCTCTCCGGTTGTGATGAGCGCCTCGTTTTGAACCTTGTCTTGTCAGCTGTCATGGGTGTTGAAGAGGATCTCGAAGATTTGAATGCCCTCGCGGAGTCTACTGATGCCGCTGTGGATAGTCAGGCTCTGGCTTCTGCCGTCGATGGCGTTACCCTTCAACCCACCCTGTCCAGCCTTCTGTCCGCAATCCTGCCTCCCGCTGCGCCTCCGGTCGCGACTGTTCCTGCAGTTCCTCCGGTCCTTCGACCTCTGGCGCCTCTGCCCATCCGCCCTCCCGTTTTCAGGCCCAGGCCTCCTTCACCCAAGAAAGAAGAGGCTGGAAGTAGTAGTGACTTGGAATCGGACGATGATGACGCAAGGCGTGCAGGAGCTGTTCCCGGGTCGACCGCGGAGTATGAGATTACAGAAGAGAGCAGGCTGGTGCGGGAGTGGCATGAAAAGGCAATGCAAGATCTGATGATGAAGCGGCGCGGTGCTGCTCTGGCGGTGCCCACTAATGATAAGGCTATGCGTGCCCATCTTCGCCGGCTCGGAGAACTTATGACCCTCTTTGGGGAAAGACAAATGGAAAGGCCGGACCGGCTGCGAATGCTTATGGCTAAATTAGATGCTGAAGGACAGCTCGAGAAGCGACAGCCCATGAGGATGAGGAGGCTGCTGCTTCCGCTGCACCGGAGGATGTTGAGGAAGAGATGCTTCAGTATCCATTCTATACCGAACGTTCTAAAGCTCTTTTGGATGCTAGAAAAGATATTGCAAAATTTTCGTTTGCCAGGGCTGCACTGCGTCTTGAACGTGCAAGAAGGAGAAGGGACGGCCCCGATGAGGATGTGGATGCAGAGATAGATTGGGCATTGAAAAGCCAGAGAGCTTGTCCTTGCATTGCAGTGAGATTAGTGATGATCGACCATTGTCAGGCTGCTCTTTCTCCCACGATGGAAAGCTGCTTGCCACATGGTAATTTACTTATCTTCTCCTTGATGCACGCGTGTTAGAGTGCATAAGTATCCCTGTTCATTTACTTAATGGATTTCAATGGGCCTATATATATATAATCTCCCTCTAGTAGTTGCATTTACTCATTTGTTGGAAGTAGAGCATTTTTCTCAAATTAATGCTATGTACTTTTTCCACGGGATCAGTATTATTTATTAATATGTTCCGGAAGTGCAAATTTCTATGAATTAATTGATGGAGCATATAGCATCCTCTATTATGTTTTTGTTAGGCTCTCAAAATTTGGAAGGGAGCAGAAGTATGATAGGATTTGCTCATTACGATACTGTTCTGATTTGTAGGTGTTAGAGTAATTAAAAATTAAACTACGCTTTTATCTAACAGCTTAATTTTTTAAAACAGTTGGCAATGGTTCTACTAAAATCTCATATGATATCAGAGTTGGTAGTCCTAAATTCAAATCTTTTCAGGCTCATTTGTCTCCCCAATTAAATATGTCCACGCTAAGTACTAGGCAAAAAGACCAAACTAAGCATGGAGGAGAGTGTTAAAGTAATTAAATATTAAATTACGTCTTCATCTAACAGCTTAAGCTTTTAGAACAGTTGGCAGTGGTCCTACCAAAATCTCACGATAGGGAAAGCTGATCTATTTGAATATTTGTGTGAATGATTACGCAAACAAGATCTTCAAGATGGAGTTTTTTTTTCCTTAACTGTAATTATGAGAATGTTTGGACTTTTAGAGTGTTGTTTTTATTAGTTGACAGAATTCAGTTTCTATCTTAAGATTGCTTGTACAGAGAATTTTCTTGCACTATGATTTTCCCATAGTATTTATCTATAATTATCGGTTTGACATTTACTTTTGGGCGGCAATTTCTCTGGCCAACTGGTCTTGGGGTTTGTGTGGAAGTGGTGAAAAATAAGTTGGCACCCGCTTAGAAGAAAGCTGAACTGGGAATCATGTTTGGAAAGGGTTTTTGCTTGGAATCTGAGGTCTTAGAATTGTCCTGTGATCATGAGATTATGTGGAAAGAAGGATCCACACACAACATATACCAGAAGGTTTTCTGTGCTAAACATGAAGCGGAAGAATATCTGGCTCAAAATGATGGGGTCCTTCAAAAGATAATCATGATATTGAGGAGTCATCTGCTTGAAAATGAAGAGTGATGACACTAGGTCCTTGGTTGGTTGAGGATGACATGTCCTTAGGCGATTGAGCTTTCCTGGACAACCTGCCTAATGCCTTTCCGTTCTTGGTGGTTGAAGCTGGTTGACATTGAATGACAAGATATGATCTCATTGAACTGCATCATTTTTGTGTGCTCGCATATGCACAGATTCTTATAAAATGGGCGTGTCAAAAATCGGCTCCAAAAAGTGAAGCTGATTTGTTGTGAGGCGCCCTTTTATATTAACATCATGGGGAGGAGTGGATATTCATATCCATGGCTTGTGGATTGACCACCAATCAGGATATTGCCGAGGCAATGTGATTCTAGCAACTATCTAATTGCCGCTGGTATGTCAAGGTAACTTTTTCATTGTAAATTGGTTTAGATCGTTTGGCGCTGCATTATTTTTGAGTTTATACTTCTGTACGACAGTTAGTTGTCTATCAGTAGATGAAGTGGAACTTTTCTTCTTTTTCTTTTTTTTGCAAGTTACTGTTCTGTACTCTTTAGTTCAGTGGAGGTCCTTCTGTTTCTTATCAAGAAAAGAAAAAAAAAAGTTATTTTGATTACTTTCTGATAAAAATCCGTGCAGTTGCCTTCTTCATTTGTCTTGATGTATATGCTCTTCCTCGATTTCAAAATTTTAGAGAGAGTGAAAAGCAATTAAAGGACAGGACAAGATGTCCCCTTAATCGATGGTACAAGTTCATTTGTCTAGATAGGATCACTTTGTTAACTATCCCTGATGTTGATATAGATCCATGACAAGATTGATGACACTTGATTAGTAAGAACCGAATGCAATGGCGCTAATCACAGCGCTTGAATCGGTATGTCATTGGACCACAAGGCTTGAATTTCAACCTTA
The DNA here is from genome assembly GCA_031216285.1 of Syzygium syzygioides. Classification (NCBI taxonomy): domain Eukaryota; kingdom Viridiplantae; phylum Streptophyta; class Magnoliopsida; order Myrtales; family Myrtaceae; genus Syzygium; species Syzygium syzygioides. The sequence continues at coordinate 24,060,824 of CM062242.1, read as the reverse complement.
GAATTCATTAAACTAGGTCCAATCTCGATAGCAAGACGAATCCCGGTCCTAGTATGATTTTGCGGCGTTTGACTATTGTGGCAGGCCTAAAATTCCTTCCATACAAATAACAATATCCACAGGGAATCAGTGGAGTGGGCTGCGAATGGTTGAATAGGTTGTTTGATGAGGTCTATTCATGAAGATAAGTTCTCTTGGTTCAAGCAAAACTTGGGAAACTATAAATACACCCATGACTCCCTGAGCCGTGACAAAGTGAAAAACCCCTTCTGAGAGTATATTATGGAAAAGTCTAATATGTTTTTAAAATGTTATGCATTAGATGGCTTTAAGATTTTTATTCTCTTTTTGTCGACATTATGAATTTGAGATGCTCAATGTGAATGTGTTTTCATATTCTAACAATTTATAAAAAAGAGATAAGTGCACTAGAAGCCCTAAAACTTATTATGAAATATGCAATTGAGTCATAAAATTTTCAAAAAGTGTAATCTAGTTTCAAAACTTGTTACGAAAGTGCAATCGAGTCCAAAAACTTTTAAAAAATTTAATCAAGTCCTAAAACTTGTCATATTAATTCAATCAAGTCCTTTCGTTGATTACAATTTTTGAAAGTTTTAGGACTTGATTGCATTTTCACGAATAGTTTTAGGATTTGATTGTACATTTTCAAAGTTTTAGGACTTGATTACATTTTCGTAATAAGTTTTAAGACTTGATTGCATTTTTTGAAAATTTAAAGACCCAATTGCACTTTCGTGATAAGTTTTAAGACTTTCAATGCACTTGTTCCTATAAGAAAAGCGAAAAGTTAACCACAATGAGCACCTCTCGAGTACAAGGAGCTTGCAAAGAGTTATCCTTTTGTCGTGGGTATGCACACGTGTGAAGAGAGTGCGAGCGCATTACTTAGAGAGTCTCACATCCATTACGGAATTCGGTTTCCAAATGCAATTGTAAGGATAAGCTCGTTACTGTAGCCTGGCTGCTGTGTAAGCGTGCACGAAACCGAAGGGCTGCGGTGTCCCGAGGGAAACATGATTTCTTGATTAGTGTTATTACTAGCATCGTGTTTTTTTTTCCCATTCGTGGAAAAATGTCCTGATTTCTAGCACTAGCCTCCGCCAACTTTTCAAAGTCCTAATGATTTTCATGCCACGATAGATTGGAGTTCCAGTCGGTAGTAGGCCTCGCGGGACTTCGAATTAGTCTTAGTCGCTGGAGGGGAAAATTCCATTAGCCTTTACAGATGGAGATCACTCCAAAGATGTCTCCATTGGGATTGCGTACTGGACCTGGCAGACCATGAAGTCTTGATCACATGGATGAGAGAGAGAGAGAGAGAGAGATATGTCTTCATTTGGGGTGCGCACTTGACCTGGCAAATGATCAAGTCTTGATCAGATGGACGTGGCGAGGAGAAGGAGAGAGGGAGACTGCTTAGTCTTCACGTGTCATTACTTAGAAATCTGCACAAGTAGTGATACAATGCACATCTCCCTCTACAAAAAGGATGGACGTGGCGAGGAGAAGGAGAGAGGGAGACTGCTTAATCTTCACGTGTCATTACTTAGAAATCTGCACAAGTAGTGATACAATGCACATCTCCCTCTATAAAAAGGAGCCTCTTCCGAGATTGGAAACTGCAACTTTCTCGCTCCGTCTCAAATGGCTTCATTCACATCTTCCATATTCTCTGTCATGCTAACACTGGCTCTTTTAGCAGCTAGTTTTGATACAACAGGCTCGTCTCTCTCTCTCTCTGGAAAGATCATCCAATGATTTCATTTCGTCAGTAAAATAATGAATATATTCTTTTTTTCTTCTCTTAATGGACTATAATGTCTACTCATTCGTATCACGTGATCCTTCGTGCGTGTTCTCGTGTTGTGTTTTCTCCTTCCACAACTAGGATCTCCGAGGTAGCTAGATGAGTTATATAAGCAAGTCGAGACTCGCATTCATGGTGACATATAGAGATTACACCGACCTGTCCTCTCGGTTGAGCAATTACAAGGGGAAGTAATGCATGGCATCTTTCTTTGTGGTGATAGATTTATGTGCTGATTATGTTATGCATAGAATGGAGCCGAACCAGCCCGCGGACGTATCTTGTGGCCCTGAAATGGATTCTCATCAAAGCTGATGATTGTAATCTATGCATCACTAATGCTGATAAATCCAGTTCAAATATCAAAGATGCACGGAATGGAATGGTATATAGACGGGCGGTTTACTATTCTACCCTTAGGCCAAAGGAAGAAAATTTACGGAACAATTTCAATAAATCATGTAATATATAAGGGAAAATCTGTGCCCTCTCAAAAAAGTAGCCTTACCAAAATATTTGAATTTTTTTTTCGGTCGGAAAAACTATTTGAATTGACCATGCCTGAAGTCATAGCTGGTAAGGTCAAAAAACTAAGCTTCGTTTATATTAGAAGTACAAGATCTGAAACCTGCTTTGACAGTATGAAAGACCACTCATACTTTCAACAACTTTCATTCAACTAACGATGTTAGATCTCGCAAGCTTTTCCTTCACATAGTAAGAAGAGTCTAGAATTATGCTGAAGCAATAACTCTTCTGTCCATTCCATGCAGGTGCTCAAATAGGGGTTTGCTATGGAATGCTCGGCAGCAACTTGCCTTCGCGGCCAGACGTGGTTGCGCTCTACAACCAGCGCAATATCCGCAGGATGCGGCTCTATGGCCCGGACCGGCCCGCTCTCCAAGCCCTTAGAGGCACCAACATTGAGCTCATGCTGGGCCTTCCCAATGAGGACCTCCAAAGGATTGCCTCTAGCCAAGCCAATGCAAACACTTGGGTCCAAAACAATGTGAAGAACTATCGCAATGTCAAGTTCAGGTACATAGCAGTTGGCAATGAAGTGCAGCCTTCTTCTCAAAATGCCCAGTTTCTAGTCCCCGCCATGCGAAACATCCAGACTGCCATCTCGAACGCCGGACTCGGGGCCCAGATCAAGGTTTCCACAGCTGTGGACACGATCATCTTAGGAGAATCGTCTCCTCCATCGAAGGGCACACTTAAGTCCGATCACAGGCCGCTTCTAGATCCTATAATCCAATTCCTAGTCAACAACAAGTCCCCTTTGCTTGTCAACCTCTATCCGTACTTCAGCTATGCGAACAATCCCCGGGAACGCCTCGACTATGCTCTGTTCACGGCGAACTCGGTCGTGGTGCAAGATGGACCACTTGGGTACCGGAACTCGTTTGACGCAATTCTAGATGCTGTTTACTCTGCACTAGAGAAAGCCGGTGGGGGGTCCCTAGAAGTGGTTGTGTCGGAGAGCGGTTGGCCATCTGCTGGCGGGAAGGCAACGTCCATTCACAACGCGAGAATCTACAACTCGAATTTGATTCAGCACGTGAAGCAAGGGACTCCCAAGAAGCCTGGAAAGCCGATTGAAACTTACATATTTGCTATGTTCGACGAGGACCAGAAGACCCCGGAGCTTGAGAAACATTGGGGGCTCTTTTTCCCCAATAGACAGCCAAAATACCCTATTAATTTCAACTGAGGGGTACACACCGACTTGTATTAAGGAATAAGGGCACACCTATCGTGAGCTCAATGATGTTAAAATAAGAGAGTTGCTGCAGTATGTAACATGCGGAAACAGGAAAGAAGAGAAAATGACAATCGCAATAAATCACGAAAGTCTCATATAATTCTTCCTCTAACGCATATGACCGAGTGCTCATTTTGAGTATTTAGTTAAGAAAGTTTATCCTCGATACCCATCACACATGATCAACTATTAGTTAAACAGGTGAATGTTCATAATCATAAACTTCGATATTAATGGATTCCAACCTCCAAAAACATAATTTGATAGCTGTAGCGTATGTATAACGCACAACATCTTGTTTCAGGACAACCCTCTATTACAAGACAAAGAATAGTGGTCGATATGTGGCTGCATGGAAACTCAGTTTGATATTAGGAGTCCACACTCCACAGCGCAGCGGGCTAGATTTTTTCTCTATAAGAGCTAGACACATTTGTACATGAGAACACTGTCCTTTATCATATGGCTTTTTTTTTTCACTGTACATCGAACGCTTTTAAGAACTCAAATCGACTTCACTTTGTACGTCGTGATTCTCCATCCTTATCAAAGACTTGATAGAGAAAGGGTGTTGATTTATCTCAATAATTCCCGCACCTCTAGCCCAATTGCCGTAGCCACCGTACCCAGTATGCCTGGCAAAGCATAGCCACAGCTTCTTGTAGGGGCAGCACCAGTCCAATCCATCGTTGTGTCCAACAAATGCCGCCTGCCATCGTGACAAAAAATTACGCCTTTACTCATATCAGATTGAAATAACGAATGTTTTGTTACGGGTTATTATGAGTTATTTTATTATTATTTACTATCATGTATGGGAATGTCTACCACATTACTATGTACGTTCACTATTAGTATAAATAAGAGAGCATGCTAACCTAGAGTGTTAGACAATTCATTCATCCCCTTCTCTTCTTTTCTTCTTCTTCAAACATGGTATAAGAGCCAACCCTAGCCGCCGACCCAACCTAAATCCTAACCCTTGCCAGAACCACCATCACCGTCACCACCATCTGTTCTCTCTCTCTCTCTCTCTCTCTCTCTCTCTCTCTCTCTCTCTCTCTCTCTCTGATCTAATCTCCTGGCCTGCTTCTTTTTTTTGTCGGTCATTCTTTTCTTCCAGATTTGATCTAGTTCTGATCAAGGATCTATGAAATGGTGGAGCTTGTGATCTCTTTCTTTAATCTAATTTTCTGATTAATCTGGTGTGACTAGATTAAGTACGCATCATTATGTCAAGTGGTTCAGAGACTCCGATAGATGCTGCTGTTGAATTCGGTGAGACTGGATTAGCCATGAATAGATTTGGTGCGACTGGATCTGATGTGATGCGGTCACAAGCTCCGACCTTTATATCTACTTAGTCTAAGCTCGTCGAACGTGTTTTGACGGGACAGTCTACATTCACACTTTGGAAGAAGAATGTCTTCAAGAATTTGCACGGACAGCGGTTATCTCATCATCTTACTTAGCCTCCCCCGAGCAGGGATGACCCGACTTATAATGAATGATACACTGTTGATTGTCGTATTTATAGTTAACTATTGAATGCTATGGATATTTCTGTTCAGACCGTTGTTGGCAATACTGATACTGTTAAGGAGTTATGGGATGCTTTGGTAGATTTATACTCCTCTCTGAATGATTTCTCGCGACTCTATGATGTTGTGCATGGGTTGTTGAAGCCAGCTTCTGCTGGTCGGCCTCTACAGGGATATTATGAGGATTTAAATCCTTTACTGATGAATTTGATCGGTTAGTCCCATTTATGTCTAGTCTGACTACTTTTCAAGAACAATGAAATCAATTTCTGGTCACTTGCTATCTTAATGGGCTGGGCGCTGAGTTTGACACTACTCGCTCACAAATCCTTTCAGATGCTCGAGTTCCTTCTCTTGGAGAAGTTCATCGTCGTGTTCTTCGTATTGCGAGTCGTGAGGAGGTTAAAGCCGCCCCCTCAGAGGTTGGTGAATAGGCTGCTGCTTTATATACGAACAAAGGAGGTGGCCCTGGCAGTGGAGGCCGTGACCAAGGGGGAGGTCGTGGTGGTATTGCCGGTCGTGGTCGGGAGACTCATACTTGCAATTATTGTGGTATTGTTGGACATCTTCGCAGCTATTACCGAAAATTACAAGCTGCATAGGCAGCTTCTTGTTCACGAACCACATCTGCTCATGTTGCGCCTGAGAGCGTGACTATGGACCAAAAGGTGATCACAATGAGTCTTGAGAAGTATACTCGCTACTTGGAGTTTCAGACCTTAGGGAGTAGGACTGCATCTGCCTCTATTGCACAACTACAGCAATCATCTAATTATTCCTCTACCTCAGCATGTGCAGCTCTTCCTTCTGCTACTTGGATTATTGATTCTGGTGCCGGTGCTCACATGACGGGTAATAGAGGTATTCTTACTGCATATCAGTCCTCAGCTCCGTTACGCCATATTACTATTGCGAACGGGTCATCCTTGATGGTTCAGGGACACAGAGTTACACGACCTTCCGATGAGATCTCCTTATCTTTTGTTTTATATACTCTTGGCATGCCACTTAATTTGTTATCTGTTGGTCATATCACACGGGATTTGAATTGCTCCGTGACTTTCTACCATGATTATTGTGTTTTGCAGGATCTCTCGACGCGGAAGACTATCAGTAAAGGAAGTGTCAATGGCGGGATCTACCAGCTAGATAGTGTGTCTATTCCGGCTGCGCTAGTGAAAGAGACAGATGTTTCAGACGTTCACTATTGTCTGGGACATCCCTCTCTATCTATGTTGCAGTCATTGTTTCCTCGTTTTCGTTCAGTGTCCACAATAAATTGTGAGTCCTGTCGCTTGCAAAGCATAGCTGTGTTTCTTTACCACCAAGTGTATCTCAACGAGCAACTCCTCCGTTTGCCTGGGTCCATTCTGATGTGTGGGGACCTAGTCCTATTATGTCAGTCTTTGGTTGTCGTTATTATGTTCTCTTTGTCGATGATTTCACAAAAATGTCATTTGTTTACTTAATAAAAGAACGTTCTGAGTTATTTTCTGTGTTCCGTGAGTTTTATTTTTCTATCCACACTCAATTCCATCATAACATTCAGGCTTTACAATCTGATCGTGGGGGGAATATATGTCGGATCATTTCCATCAATTTCTCCGTTCTCATGGTATTCACCATCGTCTTTCATGTGCTCGCACACCCCAACAGAATGGTGTTGCTGAGCGGAAGAATCGCCATCTTATGGATACTGCTCGTGCTCTTCTTATACATATGCATGTTCCACAAAAATTCTGGGGGGAAGCTATTCTTACAGCATGCTATCTCATTAATCGTATGCCTCTTTCTTTTCTTGGGGGTAATACTCTACATGGGCTCCTCTTTCCTAATCGTAGTCTTTTTTTCTCTTCCCTCTAAACTTTTTGGGTGTACTTGTTTTGTCCATGATGATCGTCCGTATGTATCAAAACTAGATCCTCGTGCACTCAAATGTGTTTTTCTTGATTACTCACTTGTGTCAAAGGGTTATCGTTGCTATTCTCCTACCTCAAGAAAAATGCTCACCTCCCATCATGTCACATTCATAGAGTCTCAGCCTTACTTTTCTGCAACTAGCTCTAGTTCATCTGATTTAGTCCCGCAATTATCCGAGTCCACATCTTCTGACCCTATACTTGTCTATTCTCCACCAATGGTCTCTCATCCAGTCAATTCTCCCTCTGAACCAGTCTCTCCCGTGGAGGATCCTCCTGTTGAGCAAGTCCCTCCTGTAGCTGATCCACTTACTGAGACTAATACAGCCGAGCAACCTATTGCTCTTCGTAAGAGCTACCGTGCTTGCAGGGATCGCCCTCTTTATACACATTCCTACAAGGGTTTATCAGTGAGTTTGTCGGCTTTTGTGGCTAATATTGATGCTACCTCCCTACCTATTTCTGTTCCCGTGGCTCTTCATCATGCAGGTTGGCATTTGGCCATGGAGGAGGAAATGAGTGCCCTCCAACGCAATCAGACTTGGTCCTTGGTTGATCTTCCTCCCCGTGCTCAGGTTATTGGTTGTCGTTGGGTGTTTGCCGTGAAGGTCAATCCTGATGGAACTGTTGCTTGTTTGAAAGCCCGGTTGGTTGCTAAGGGTTATGCTCAAACTCATGGTCTTGATTACTTTGAGACCTTCTCCCCGGTTACAAAAATGGCATCTATTCGGCTTTTCTTATCCCTTGCAGCTGTGCATTCTTGGTCTCTCCATCAGTTGGATATCAAGAATGCTTTCTTTCACGGTGATCTTGTTGAGGATGTTTATATGGAGCAGCCTCCAGGATTTGCTGCTCAGGGAGGGAAAGTTTGTAAGCTTCATCGCTCTTTGTATGATTTGAAGTAGTCTCCTTGAGCATGATTTGACCGATTCAGCTCAGTGGTTCAGACTTTTGGTTTGCTTCAGTCTAAAAAGGATCATGTAGTGTTCTATCGTTGTGCTACTACTGGGTGTATCTTTCTGGTTTTATATGTGGATGACATTGTCTTGACAGGGGATGACGAGCAGGGTATTGTTGAGCTGAAGAGATATTTACATACTTACCTTGAGAAGAAAGACCTGGGTGATTTGAGATATTTTCTTGGCATAGAGGTAACTCGAAAGAAAGGAAGTATTTCTTTGTCACAATGTAAGTATATTCTAGACATTTTGGCTGAATTTAACACGCAACACTCTCGATCTGTAGAGTCGCTTATGGAACAGGGATTGAAGCTTCTTCCTGATTAGGGCGAGTTGTTTGAACACCCTGAAAGATACGGGCGTGTTGTTGGTAAACTAAACTATCTCACTACGATGACTAGACCTGATCTTGCATATTCGGTTAGTGTAGTTAGTCAATTTATGGCAGCACCTAGACAACCACATTGGGATGCTGTTTTGAGGATTCTGATATATCTTCGAGGTAGTCCAGGCAAGGGAATTGTTTTTGCCGCATGGTCATGCTCGCATGGAGTGTTATAGTGATGCTGATTGGGCTGGTTGCCCTGCTGATAGGCGGTCTACCTCTGGATATGCTTTGTATGTTGGTGGTAATTTGATTTCATAGAAGAGTAAGAAACAAGACATTGTTCCGAGGAGTTGTAACATCCTGAATTTTGACCTGTTATCGAGATCAATAAAATGTACATTAATTCTCGTTCGATTTTAGTAAGTCTCGCCCGAACTTGATCAATCACGAGATACTAACCAAATGGGAGAGGCTAAATAGGAACAGGTATGTGGACCGATGACCCGATCACGATTGAGCACCGATTTCGACGAACGTCAAAGGAATATTTTGAACCAATATGGGCCAATCTTAGGAGAATGACGGATTTATATAGTCAGTAAAGTACGATCGGATCGCAAGTGATTCCGCACGACCAAAAGTACGCCTGACCAGTGAATCTCAATTTTAATCCAAATGATCGCGACCCCCGGTGCTGGCGATAATTCCTCTCGTTCTCTCGAAATTTGAGTCTATCACGACTCGGACAATCTTAGGTCGATATGCGTAGTACCTAAACAGCCGCCCGTTAGTGAGAGGCCCTAATACTTCAAAACGAGCTATTTTGATCGCGATATTGAGCCCAAACTTCGATATCAAAATTTCAAGGGTAATTACGACTATTTTACAAGACGAACGTCAATTTATAGTGGTCACACATGTTTGGGAGTAATACGGCTGAAAATAGAAATATCGACAAAAATTGGTGAAAATTTTAATTTTGCCCCTAGGTACCTCGATGTCCGATTTCGAGGCCAAACGAAATTATTTTTCAAAATCAATGCTATTTTGGGATGGCCATGCACGTTTGGAGTGCCTGCGGTCAAAAATTGAAATTTCGACCCCGGAACGAAAAATTACGATTTTACCCCTCCAAATTTTTGGACTGATTTTCGAGGACTTAAAGGATGAATTTTAAGAATCCGACACCGGATTATATCTACCATGAATATATAGGACCGGTATGGACAAAATTGAAATTTCGGTTCGGGATCGAAAAATTACAAAAATGCCCCTAGGCCATTTTTGGACAATTCCGAATTTTGAATTTAATTTTGGGGTTAACCAAGGTTAAATAGGACTAACCAGGTCTGGTCAACCTTGGGTTAGTGGCAAATGACCATTTTACCCCTAAATTAGTGGATATGGATTAAACTTAGCCCTTGGATTAAGGGCAAAATTGTCCATTTGGCCAAGATATTGACACATGGACTCCACTAACAATTGTTGACCCATATTTGACCAGAAATCTCTCTCTTTCTCACGCATTTTCCCTAATTTGCCGAGCCCATTCTCCTCCTTCCTCTTCTTCCTCACCGTTTCTGTTTTGCCGTGAGCCATTCTGCAGGTCCTGGTAGTGTTCACGCCGGAACAGTACCAGCCGGAGCTGCTAGCCGTCCTCAGCCACCATCCCGCACCACCAGTAGCCCTCTTCACCCCTGAACAGCCAACATCAGCTCCATTTCCAGCCCTACACAAAAGAAAACCAGCAGCAAATCGTCGTTCTCGTCGTCGCCGTGACCGCCGGCTTGTACCCGGAGCGCCGCCGTCGATCCTTACCGCGCGTCGGTGATCGACCGCCCGTTCCCGTCGCCTCGAGTCACTAATAGGCAAGTATAAACCCCTAAATCCCTAATTAGTTTAATTGTGCATTTTTAGGGGTTAATTAGGCCTAATTGGGGTTTAATTAGGCTTAATTGTGCGTGGGGTGATTTGTATAGGTCATTAGGGCCTAATGAAATAATTTAATGGTGGTTTAATGGCCAAATGAAGCCCTGTTCTGGTACTGTTCACTAAGTACCGAAAATTGCATTTTTTGTCTGAGTTTTGTACTAATTGAATTCAATGGTTAATGACTTAGAAATGGATATTTTAGGAGCTAATTAGGCTTATTTGAAGCTTAATTAAGTGTATTTGGTTGTTGGATAATTAGGGTAAGTGATTAGGCCCTAATGACATGGTTTAAAGGTGGTTTAGTGCCTAAATGTTAATTTGTCCTGTTACTGTTCATGGGGCACCGAATTTGTGTAAATTTGTCTAAGTGTGACACTAGCTGGATTCAATGGTAAGTGACCTTGATTGGGGCATTGTAGGAATTGATTAAGCTTATTTGAGGCTTAATTATGTATATTTGGTGGTTGAATTATTAGGGTATGTGATTAAGGTTTAATGGAATTGTTTAAGTGTGATATAGTGCATATTGGACATTCGATTTTGGTACTGTTCACCAGAACCAAATTGCACTTTTTGGACTTAATTTGAGATTTAATTGGTTCATTGGATATCGGTTTGAGTCTTGGGTATTATTGGGGTTTGGTTGGGATTTAAATAAACCCTATTGGATGACCCCCTTGATCGTAGGATCAACTATCGGAATTGATTTGTCCAAGTGGGGCCCGAGGTGCATGAAATTATCTTGGAAACAAATGTGTGGATTAAATGCTAAATGGTTGGTTTACACTGGGAATAATTTGATCATGCCGAGAGGGTTTTAGATACATTGATTTGGGGACTAATTGTATTCGGCATGTCGCCTTGGGTATTGGCATGAACTCCCGAGTGTATAAATTGTATGTCAAGTTGTGATTGGTCGTAATTGAGTGTGACGATATACATGCCTGAGTTATATTCAATTGTTGGCCTTCGGGTCGGGCCTACGGGTCGATTTATCAAACTGTTGGCCTTCGGGTCGGGCCTACGGGTCGTCTTATTAACTATGGCCTTCGGGTCGGGCCTACAGGTCATTATATTCAATTGTGGGCCTTCGGGTCGTTATAATTATGCATGATTCACAATGAATTTAAATGCCTAACTTGCAGGGTTGAGATAGTAATTTGGGCTGTGAGTCAGGAATGTTTTAATGCTATACTGGTTCTTCGCTTGATGTATTTTATTTACCCTTCTGGAGGTGCACATTAGCCTAGTTTAGGATTAGTGGTTTGTACTTGCTGAGTTTTCTCACAATTGTGGTAAAACCGACATTTCAGATCCTCGGCTATGAATTTTGAGGCCGAGGAGCAGGACCCCGAGCCCGAGGCAGAGTTTGAGGCTATGAGTTCAGAGGAGGAGCCAGAGTAGTATGAGAAGTTTGGATCTGACCCCAATTGGATACCCTAGGGCAGACCTCAGCTTTAGGAGCGAGGGCCGATACTTTTTGACTGTAGCCCTCCGACTGTTAGTCCGATCCCCCTAAGCCACCGATCTCTTTTTGTATTTGTGGCCCCTTTTATTGTATCTTTTGTTTATAATGAATATTGTATATAAGTGTTATAATGAATGTATATATCGTTTTAATTATTTGTATATTGTTTTTTTTTTGGGTAAAGTAATTATTTGTATATTGTTGTTGGTTGCTATTTATGGTTGCTTTTAAATTGTCTGGGTGTATTTATGTATTATATATACGTCGTTTCCGCATGTGGCGTGTTTTCTTTGATTTGGATTTTCGGTCGGTGACGTAACCTGGGAGCGTCACACCTTATTTCGACCTATACGCGGATGTTCATGCTTCGTGAGTTACGGGGCGTGACAGGAGTAGTGCTGAAGCAGAGTATCGGGCCATTGTTGCAGCCACTGCAGAGATTGTGTGGACTAGACATCTTCTGAATGAGGTTGGAGATGGGTTGAGTGGTCCTACTTCGCTATGCTTCAAATCCTGTCTTTCACGAGAAAACAAAACACATTGAGATTGACTGTCATTTCGTTCGACAGGAGCTTACGCGTGGGAATATCACTCTCTCACATGTTCGTACTTGCGATTAGCTAGCAGATGTGTTTACTAAATCTTTAGCTGGGCAACGGGTTCGCTTTATATGTAACAAGCTAGGCATGGTCGATATCTATGCCTCAGCTTGAGGGAGAGTATTACGAGTTATTATGAGTTATTTTATTATTATTTACTATCATGTGTGGGAATGTCCACCACATTACTATGTACCCTCACTATTAATATAAATAAGAGAGCATGCTAACCTAGAGGGTTAGACAATTCATTCATCCCCTTCTTTTCTTTTCTTCTTCTTCTAACATGTTTATCTAAGATTCAAGTATCTCAAACTTAATACATGAAAAGTGGCGGCATATGCTTCCACTGGGTGTAAAAGAAGTTTGACAAGCAAATTTCTCTTTTTCTTAAGAAAGCACTCAGGACCAAATCGGAGCAACTTATGTATAGCCACATGCATTTATATCTGGAGCAAGAATGTGCAAACCGGGAAAATAAATGCAAAGAAGAAACTAGGCAAGTCTTGGAAAGTGGTTGAAGAATTTAGCGTTGCCGGTTTTTTTTTTTTTTTGTGTTTTCAATGCATGTCTTGCTTAAAGATAATACTTGCATGTTGACAAAGCCTAAAAACCAAGGTGATAAAAGTAGCTCAGCAGATGATCGTCAACGTATCAATGAACAAACCAATTTGTGGCATTAATTACCTTGACAGAAAGCCGCTTTTCAAGAATGTCCATGATCCCTGCTTCAGCTTCTTGAGAAGCAACTGTCTCCTTGTTGATCGAGCCCACACACAAGGCTTACGTACACCGATCCATGGAGCCACCTTTTCGTAAGCTTTACTAGGTATATGCCAAAATATCAACTCTGGTACCCTGTACCACGTGATAAATTGTTTTTCACAAGAAAACTGGAGAAAGAGTTTATACATATTCTAACCAACATCAAATTCCTTGTTATATAGTTTCTCCATCTTTATTTTTTCATAATCCAGGGAACCCCTGCACGGCCGACAGCCGGGGAGTAAACTCTGGGGGCGACACGTGCTAGCCACCACACACGTGTCACCGGTTAAGTCACCTTGTGGCGCCCGGGATTCGAACACTCAACCTTTTGCGAGAGGAAGAGTGCGCACTTCAGCAACACCACCCAGGTGGGTGGTCAGTTTCTCCATCTTTTTATCAAGAAAAAGGGAAAAAAAAATTTTTGGAACAGAAATATGATTATCAATGTTTGCGATTGCTTCTTCCTGGAAACCAAGGAAAATTAACCGGATAAGTTCAGTTTATGAGTAATAGTAATAGGTGCATGCGAAATAAATAAAAGTTCTGCCATCATTTCTTTGTACCTTGAATCTGTGTTGATCGGTAGAGATCGGTTATTGAACCATTCAGATTGGGCTTTTGATATTACTTCTGGATAAGATCCACCGCCAGAATTGAGAAAGTAAAGGTACGCTACAGGGGACTGAGGACTATCCGTTATTGATATCTGAAGGACGTAATTGGATATGCTTGGCCAAAGATGCTCTGGACCCTTACTAGAACAGGACAGTGCATTCTGCTCTATCTCATTCTTCATGAGCTGCAAATGCTGTGTTCCTCTGAAGCTGCAATCTCCTAATCACACACGGAAAAATCATGTATAAATACGACCAGCACATAAATCACGTATCTGCAAGACGAGATCATTTTTCAAGTTAATTCGACTCCAAGACTGTAGGCGCCGTGCAACTTTGTATCTAATTATTTACTACACTAGCAATTCTTTCTGCTTCTTTTGTTCATGCAATGACTCCATCAAGCAAGCTATCACATCGATGTGAAGATATCCCAGTCCATGATCTTGCGTTCAGGCTATTAGAAACATTTCAAGTTTAATGTAAACATTGTCGTCTATAACATACGTAAGCAAACCTCGATGTTTACCTGAAAATGATGAATTTGCAACAGGGCAGTGAATCAAAGGAATGCCTGGGGCTGAAAACCACTCCAGTGGCCACACAAACGGTGCATCGTCATGGTTTCCAAAGACACTAGCAAAGGGAATGCCCCTCGATCTTGTTGGAGATAGAGCTTGATTCCAATACGAGCTTGCATTTGCTATCGGAATGTTATTAGTCGTAATGACATCTTCCAAGATACACAACAAAGTCTGCAATGCAATTCAATGTGTGTTGTCAGAATGTGGATCAGACAAACGACAAACGACAGGTCCCTATTTTAAAGAGCTTCCGGGGCAACGTATCAGGCAAGTCTGTCGCAAAACGCACGAATTAAAGCCCTGCACAACACTTAGCAGGTTGGAACCTGATTCACGGAAATAGCAGCGGCAAGAGCTACAATTTGACGATCTTAAGGCCTATGAATTATTAGCAGCGTCCTAATTTTTGTCAAAAGTGGAAAAATTTTTGCCGTCTCTCTCTATTATTTCCAACTTCAGTCCAGACCACCATTAACGCGCATCAACCGCAGGTCTAGGTCATTCGCCATTCACCCAGTGATGCCCTCTTCTTCGATATTCGATCTCTTTACGACCCGCATTCTACTGTTTCGAGCTCGCCTACCACAGCACACTCAAATTCTCAAAGCACGAGTCCAATCAACTATCCTTGCAATTCCCCGGATCTGGGCCGTCCACTACACTCGCCGAATCACTGGCCGAGCCAAGCACGAAGCGAAACGCGCTACAAGAAAAACGAAACCCGACCCAAGCAAGCACTTACCAGGAACTTCATCGTCGAGCACGGTGGACATGACCTGGACGGAGTTGACGTCCTGGCGGGGCCCCCAGTCCGTCCAGGCGTCCTCCCCGAAGTGCAAATCGGCGAACAGACCGATCTTGAACGGCGACCCCTGCCTCGCCGGGAGGTGCTTCTCCGGTGACGCCCGGCGCCTGAACTTCACCTGGTAGTAGTCGCCAGCACAGCCGGGCGCGCCAGGATCGGATCCGACCTCCGAAGGCGAGATCGGATGCATGTTCAGGAACAACAGAAAATGCGAAGGAGAGGATCAAGGCTCGTGCTGCTGGCGGCGATATGGCCATTGGGTCATCGGAGAGAGGAGAGAAGCAGAGCTCCCGGCGAGCGGCGATCGTACGTAATGTTCAGGGGGGAGTGTAATAGAGAATCGCCGTTCTTTAGATGCTCACGTACGAAAAAACCGAATATGCGAAACCTTTTAGGAGTATCTAAGCTTAGATGTTCAGCTCTTTTTGCTTTTTTTAATGTCCTCCGTTGTCGTTTCGTCCGAGGATGTTAAAGCCTAAGGAAGCTCGGCCTTTTATTAGTGTTCTAGCAGAAAACGACCGATTCGGGATTTATTTCCACGATACTTTCTCTAACTCTTTCATGCTCTCTCTTTCTCTATTTTTTAATGAAATCTTTATGAATGTGCTTGAATCGTCCTGTTCACGCGCATCAGGTGTACAAATATGGAGTTTGCTACTTTCGAACCGATCAACTTGATTGCACATGCGATGTCTTTCGTAGTTGTCCAGCCTCGTGCGGGATTCTACGTCACGCTGATCCGACGACGGCTTGATGTTTCTTTAGATTCGCACGAGAGTCGGGTGCACGCAAACGTTGCTTCCTCCGTGGGCCTGATCCGACCGCGACAGGCCCGTACGAGCCAGGTCTGCCCATTGGCCCGGCCCGAGAGACAACTCGGCACATGATGCCCAGCCCGAGCCCGCCATCTGGTGATCCCTCGCAGGAGCGCAGAGCCCAAGCTGGTATACGTTCGAGGCGTCGGAGGTGGGAGAGCTCCGTCGTTCTCGTTCTCCTGCACTGCACTGCACTGCGCTCTCAGTGCACTCCAAACGATCGAGGAAGCTTCAGGTGACAATCTTTTCAGGTTCTCTCCCTCTCTCACCTCACGTAGCAGGATTTCCTGGACCTTCGGGCGTTCCTCCCCTGTGCAGTTTCTCCTTCCTCCTCCCCGATTTTGCCTTTGAAAATGACGGGTTTTGGGTGGCTGAATCTCTTATCAGCTTCCGTCTCATTGTTAAGGGGTCGTCTGTTTCGCTTTGGTTCTGCTTGATATGTGGTTTTCTTTTCACTAGCAACGCGCGCCTGGAGTGTTGATTCGAGTTGGGCCGGTAGCCCGGTATCGAGTCGATTGCCTAGCGTTCTTGAATTCGGTACGGCCGTTCAAGAAACCCTTGAAGCAGCTTTTGGGTGTTTTTGTTTTCCTCCCCGGTTGTGATGAGCGCCTCGTTTTGAACCTTGTCTTGTCAGCTGTCATGGGTGTTGAAGAGGATCTCGAAGATTTGAATGCCCTCGCGGAGTCTACTAATGCCGCTGTGGATAGTCAGGCTCTGGCTTCTGCCGTCGATGGCGTTACCCTTCAACCCACCCTGCCCAGCCTTCCGCCCACAATCCCGCCTCCCGCTGCGCCTCCGGTGGCTCCTGTTCCTGCAGTTCCTCCGGTCCTTCGACCTCTGGCGCCTCTGCCCATCCGCCCTCCCGTTTTCGGGCCTCAGGCCTCCTTCACCCAAGAAAGAAGAGGCTGGAAGCAGTAGTGACTCGGAATCGGACGATGATGACGCAGGGCGTGCAGGAGCTGTTCCCGGGTCGACCGCGGAGTATGAGATTACAGAAGAGAGCAGGCTGGTGCGGGAGCGGCATGAAAAGGCAATGCAAGATCTGATGACGAAGCGGCGCGGTGCTGCTCTGGCGGTGCCCACTAATGATAAGGCTGTGCGTGCCCATCTTCGACGGCTCGGAGAACTTATGACCCTCTTTTGGGAAAGAGAAATGGAAAGGCGGGACCAGCTGTGAATGCTTATGGCAGAGGATGTCGAGGAAGAGATGCTTCAGTATCCATTCTATGCCGGACGTTCTAAAGCTCTTTTGGATGCTAGAATATATATTGCAAAATTTTCGATCGCCAGGGCTGCACTGCGTCTTGAACGTGCAAGAAGGAGAAGGGACGGCCCCGATGAGGATGTGGATGCAGAGATAGATTGGGCGTTGAAAAAGGCAGAGAGCTTGTCCTTGCATTGCAGTGAGATTGGTGATCATCGACCACTGTCAGGCTGCTCTTTCTCCCACGATGGAAAGCTGCTTGCCACATGGTAATTTACTTATCTTCTCCTTGATGCACGCGTGTTAGGGTGCATAAGTATCCCTGTTCATTTACTTAATGGATTTCAATGGGCCTATATATATATAATCTCCCTCTAGTAGTTGCATTTACTCATTTGTTGGAAGTGGAGCATTTTTCTCAAATTAATGCTATGTACTTTTTCCACGGGATCAGTATTATTTATTAATATGTTCCAGCAGTGCAAATTTCTATGAATTAATTGATGGAGCATATAGCGTCCTCTATTATGTTTTTGTTAGGCTCTCAAAATTTGGAAGGGAGCATAAGTATGACAGGATTTGATCATTACGATAGTGTTCTGATTTGTAGGTGTTAGAGCAATTAAATATTAAACTATGCCTTCATCTAATGGCCTAATTTTTTAAAACAGTTGGTAATGGTTTTGCCAAAAATCTCATATGGTATCAGAGCTGGTGGTCTTAAGTTTAAATCTTTCCAAGCCTCATTTGTTTCGCCAATTAAATATGTCTACGCTTAGTACTAGGCAAAAAGACCAAACTAAGCATGGAGGATAGTGTTAAAGTAATTAAATATTAAACTACGCTTTTATCTAATAGCTTAAGTTTTTAGAACAGTTAGCAGTGGTCCGATCAAAATCTCATGATAGGGAAATCTGATCTATTTGAATATTTGTGTGAATGATTACGTAAACAAGATCTTTAAGATGGAGTTTTTTTTCTTAACTGTAATTATGAGAATGTTTGGACTTTCAAAGTGTTGTTTTTATTAGTTGACGGGATTCAGTTTCTAACTTAAGATTGTTTGTACTGAGAATTTTCTTGCACTATGATTTTCCAATAGTATTTATCTCTAATTATCTGTTTGACATTTACTTTTGGGCGGCAATTTCACTAGCCAACCGGTCTTCGGGTTTGCGTGGAAGTGGTGAAAAATAAGTTGGCAGCTGCTAAGAAGAAAGCTGAACTAGGAATCATGTTTGGAAAGGGTTTTTGCCTGGAATCTGAGGTCTTAGAATTGGCCTGTGATCACGGGATTATGTGGAAAGAAGGATCCACACACAACATATACGGGAAGGTTTTCTATGCTAAACATGAAGTGGAAGAATATCTGGCTCCAAATGATGGGGTCCTTCAAAAGATAATCATGATATTGAGGAGTCATCTGCTTGAAAATGAAGAGTGATGACACTAGGTCCTTGGTTGGATGAGGATGACATGTCCTTAGGCGATTGAGCTTTCCTGGACAACCTGCCTAATGCCTTTCCGTTCTTGGTGGTTGGAGCTGGTTGACATTGAATGACAAGATACGATCTCATTGAAGTGCAGCATTTTTGTGTGCTTGCATATGCACAGATTCTTATAAAATGGGCGTGTCAAAGATTGGCTCCAAAAAGTGAAGCTGATTTGTTGTGAGGCGCCCTTTTATATTAACATCCTGGGGAGGAGTGGATATTCATCCCCATGGCTTGTGGATTGCCCACCAATCAAGATATTGCCGAGGCAATGTGATTCTAGCAACTATCTAATTGCCGCTGGTATGTCAAGGTAACTTTTTCGTTGTAAATTGGTCTAGATCATCTGGCGCTGCATTATTTGTGAGTTTGTACTTCTGTACGATAGTTAGTTGTCTATCAGTAGATGAAGCAAAACTTTTTCCCTTTTTCTTTTTTTTGCAAGTTACTATTCTGTAGTCTTTAGTTCAATGGAGCTCCTTCCGTTTCTTATCAAGAAAAGAAATAAAATAAGTTATTCTGATTACTTTCTGATAAAAATCTGTGCAGCAACTGCAGTTGCCTTCTTCATTTGTCTTGATGTATATGCTCTTCCTCGATTTCAAAATTTTAGAGAGAGTGAAAAGCAATTAAAGGACAGGACAAGATGTCCCCTTAATCGATGGTACAAGTTCATTTGTCTAGATAGGATCACTTTGTTAACTGTCCCTGATGCTGATATAGATCCATGACAAGATTGATGACACTTGATTAGTAAGACCCCAATGCAATGACGCTAATCACGGCGCTTGAATCGGTACATCATTGGACCACAAGGCTTGAATTTCAACCTTAGAATTCATTAATCTAGGTCCAATCTCGATAGCAAGACGAATCCCGGTCCCAGTATGATTTTGCGGCGTTTGACTATTGTGGCAGGCCTAAAATTCCTTCCATACAAATAACAATATCCACAGGGAATCAGTGGAGTGGGCTGCGAATGGTTGAATAGGTTGTTTGATGAGGTCTATTCATGAAGATAAGTTCTCCTGGTTCAAGCAAAACTTGGGAAACTATAAATACACCCATGACTCCCTGAGCCGTGACAAAGTGAAAAACCCCTTCTGAGAGTATATTATGGAAAAGTCTAATATGTTTTTAAAATGTTATGCGTTAGATGGCTTTAAGATTTTTATTCTCTTTTTGTCAACATTATGAATTTGAGATGCTCAATGTGAATGTGTTTTCATATTCTAACAATTTATAAAAAAGAGATAAGTGCACTAGAAGCCCTAAAACTTATTATGAAATATGCAATTGAGTCATAAAATTTTCAAAAAGTGTAATCTAGTTTCAAAACTTGTTACGAAAGTGCAATCGAGTCCAAAAACTTTTAAAAAATTTAATCAAGTCCTAAAACTTGTCATATTAATTCAATCAAGCCCTTCCGTTGATTACAATTTTTGAAAGTTTTAGGACTTGATTGCATTTTCACGAATAGTTTTAGGATTTGATTGTACATTTTCAAAGTTTTAGGACTTGATTACATTTTCGTAATAAGTTTTAAGACTTAATTGCATTTTTTGAAAATTTAAAGACCCAATTGCACTTTCGTGATAAGTTTTAAGACTTTCAATGCACTTGTTCCTATAAGAAAAGCGAAAAGTTAACCACAATGAGCACCTCTCGAGTACAAGGAGCTTGCAAAGAGTTATCCTTTTGTCGTGGGTATGCACACGTGTGAAGAGAGTGCGAGCGCATTACTTAGAGAGTCTCACATCCATTACGGAATTCGGTTTCCAAATGCAATTGTAAGGATAAGCTCGTTACTGTAGCCTGGCTGCTGTGTAAGCGTGCACGAAACCGAAGGGCTGCGGTGTCCCGAGGGAAACATGATTTCTTGATTAGTGTTATTACTAGCATCGTGTTTTTTTTCCCATTCGTGGAAAAATGTCCTGATTTCTAGCACTAGCCTCCGCCAACTTTTCAAAGTCCTAATGATTTTCATGCCACGATAGATTGGAGTTCCAGTCGGTAGTAGGCCTCGCGGGACTTCGAATTAGTCTTAGTCGCTGGAGGGGAAAATTCCATTAGCCTTTACAGATGGAGATCACTCCAAAGATGTCTCCATTGGGATTGCGTACTGGACCTGGCAGACCATGAAGTCTTGATCACATGGATGAGAGAGAGAGAGAGATATGTCTTCATTTGGGGTGCGCACTTGACCTGGCAAATGATCAAGTCTTGATCAGATGGACGTGGCGAGGAGAAGGAGAGAGGGAGACTGCTTAGTCTTCACGTGTCATTACTTAGAAATCTGCACAAGTAGTGATACAATGCACATCTCCCTCTACAAAAAGGATGGACGTGGCGAGGAGAAGGAGAGAGGGAGACTGCTTAATCTTCACGTGTCATTACTTAGAAATCTGCACAAGTAGTGATACAATGCACATCTCCCTCTATAAAAAGGAGCCTCTTCCGAGATTGGAAACTGCAACTTTCTCGCTCCGTCTCAAATGGCTTCATTCACATCTTCCATATTCTCTGTCATGCTAACACTGGCTCTTTTAGCAGCTAGTTTTGATACAACAGGCTCGTCTCTCTCTCTCTCTGGAAAGATCATCCAATGATTTCATTTCGTCAGTAAAATAATGAATATATTCTTTTTTTCTTCTCTTAATGGACTATAATGTCTACTCATTCGTATCACGTGATCCTTCGTGCGTGTTCTCGTGTTGTGTTTTCTCCTTCCACAACTAGGATCTCCGAGGTAGCTAGATGAGTTATATAAGCAAGTCGAGACTCGCATTCATGGTGACATATAGAGATTACACCGACCTGTCCTCTCGGTTGAGCAATTACAAGGGGAAGTAATGCATGGCATCTTTCTTTGTGGTGATAGATTTATGTGCTGATTATGTTATGCATAGAATGGAGCCGAACCAGCCCGCGGACGTATCTTGTGGCCCTGAAATGGATTCTCATCAAAGCTGATGATTGTAATCTATGCATCACTAATGCTGATAAATCCAGTTCAAATATCAAAGATGCACGGAATGGAATGGTATATAGACGGGCGGTTTACTATTCTACCCTTAGGCCAAAGGAAGAAAATTTACGGAACAATTTCAATAAATCATGTAATATATAAGGGAAAATCTGTGCCCTCTCAAAAAAGTAGCCTTACCAAAATATTTGAATTTTTTTTTCGGTCGGAAAAACTATTTGAATTGACCATGCCTGAAGTCATAGCTGGTAAGGTCAAAAAACTAAGCTTCGTTTATTTTAGAAGTACAAGATCTGAAACCTGCTTTGACAGTATGAAAGACCACTCATACTTTCAACAACTTTCATTCAACTAACGATGTTAGATCTCGCAAGCTTTTCCTTCACATAGTAAGAAGAGTCTAGAATTATGCTGAAGCAATAACTCTTCTGTCCATTCCATGCAGGTGCTCAAATAGGGGTTTGCTATGGAATGCTCGGCAGCAACTTGCCTTCGCGGCCAGACGTGGTTGCGCTCTACAACCAGCGCAATATCCGCAGGATGCGGCTCTATGGCCCGGACCGGCCCGCTCTCCAAACCCTTAGAGGCACCAACATTGAGCTCATGCTGGGCCTTCCCAATGAGGACCTCCAAAGGATTGCCTCTAGCCAAGCCAATGCAAACACTTGGGTCCAAAACAATGTGAAGAACTATCGCAATGTCAAGTTCAGGTACATAGCAGTTGGCAATGAAGTGCAGCCTTCTTCTCAAAATGCCCAGTTTCTAGTCCCCGCCATGCGAAACATCCAGACTGCCATCTCGAACGCCGGACTCGGGGCCCAGATCAAGGTTTCCACAGCTGTGGACACGATCATCTTAGGAGAATCGTCTCCTCCATCGAAGGGCACACTTAAGTCCGATCACAGGCCGCTTCTAGATCCTATAATCCAATTCCTAGTCAACAACAAGTCCCCTTTGCTTGTCAACCTCTATCCGTACTTCAGCTATGCGAACAATCCCCGGGAACGCCTCGACTATGCTCTGTTCACGGCGAACTCGGTCGTGGTGCAAGATGGACCACTTGGGTACCGGAACTCGTTTGACGCAATTCTAGATGCTGTTTACTCTGCACTAGAGAAAGCCGGTGGGGGGTCCCTAGAAGTGGTTGTGTCGGAGAGCGGTTGGCCATCTGCTGGCGGGAAGGCAACGTCCATTCACAACGCGAGAATCTACAACTCGAATTTGATTCAGCACGTGAAGCAAGGGACTCCCAAGAAGCCTGGAAAGCCGATTGAAACTTACATATTTGCTATGTTCGACGAGGACCAGAAGACCCCGGAGCTTGAGAAACATTGGGGGCTCTTTTTCCCCAATAGACAGCCAAAATACCCTATTAATTTCAACTGAGGGGTACACACCGACTTGTATTAAGGAATAAGGGCACACCTATCGTGAGCTCAATGATGTTAAAATAAGAGAGTTGCTGCAGTATGTAACATGCGGAAACAGGAAAGAAGAGAAAATGACAATCGCAATAAATCACGAAAGTCTCATATAATTCTTCCTCTAACGCATATGACCGAGTCTTCGGGTTGAGTATTTAGTTAAGAAAGTTTATCCTCGATACCCATCACACATGATCAACTATTAGTTAAACAGGTGAATGTTCATAATCATAAACTTCGATATTAATGGATTCCAACCTCCAAAAACATAATTTGATAGCTGTAGCATATGTATAACGCACAACATCTTGTTTCAGGACAACCCTCTATTACAAGACAAAGAATAGTGGTCGATCTGTGGCTGCATGGAAACTCAGTTTGATATTAGGAGTCCACACTCCACAGCGCAGCGGGCTAGATTTTTTCTCTATAAGAGCTAGACACATTTGTACATGAGAACACTGTCCTTTATCATATGGCTTTTTTTTTTCACTGTACATCGAACGCTTTTAAGAACTCAAATCGACTTCACTTTGTACGTCGTGATTCTCCATCCTTATCAAAGACTTGATAGAGAAAGGGTGTTGATTTATCTCAATAATTCCCGCACCTCTAGCCCAATTGCCGTAGCCACCGTACCCAGTATGCCTGGCAAAGCATAGCCACAGCTTCTTGTAGGGGCAGCACCAGTCCAATCCTTCGTTGTGTCCAACAAATGCCGCCTGCCATCGTGACAAAAAATTACGACTTTACTCATATCAGATTGAAATAACGAATGTTTTGTTACGGGTTATTATGAGTTATTTTATTATTATTTACTATCATGTATGGGAATGTCTACCACATTACTATGTACGTTCACTATTAGTATAAATAAGAGAGTATGCTAACCTAGAGGGTTAGACAATTCATTCATCCCCTTCTTTTCTTTTCTTCTTCTTCAAACATGGTATAAGAGCCAACCCTAGCCGCCGGCCCAACCTAAATCCTAACCCTTGCCAGAACCACCATCACCGTCACCACCATCTGTTCTCTCTCTCTCTCTCTCTCTCTCTCTCTCTCTCTCTCTCTCTCTCTCTCTCTCTCTCTCTCTCTCTCTCTGATCTAATCTCCTGGCCTGCTTCTTTTTTTTGTCGGTCATTCTTTTCTTCCAGATTTGATCTAGTTCTGATGAAGGATCTATGATATGGTGGAGCTTGTGATCTCTTTCTTTAACCTAATTTTCTGATTAATCTGGTGTGACTAGATTAAGTACGCATCATTATGTCAAGTGGATCAGAGACTCCGATAGATGCTGCTGTTGAATCCGGTGAGACTGGATTAGCCATGAATAGATTTGGTGCGACTGGATCTGATGTGATGCGGTCACAAGCTCCGACCTTTATATCTACTTCGTCTAAGCTCGTCGAACGTGTTTTGACGGGACAGTCTACATTCACACTTTGGAAGAAGAATGTCTTCAAGAATTTGCACGGACAGCGGTTATCTCATCATCTTACTTAGCCTCCCCCGAGCAGGGATGACCCGACTTATAATGAATGATACACTGTTGATTGTCGTATTTATAGTCAACTATTGAATGCTATGGATATTTCTGTTCAGACCGTTGTTGGCAATACTGATACTGTTAAGGAGTTATGGGATGCTTTGGTAGATTTATACTCCTCTCTGAATGATTTCTCGCGACTCTATGATGTTGTGCGTGGGTTGTTGAAGTCAACTTCTGCTGGTCGGCCTCTACAGGGATATTATGAGGATTTAAATCCTTTACTGATGAATTTGATCGGTTAGTCCCGTTTATGTCTAGTCTGACTACTTTTCAAGAACAATGAAATCAATTTCTGGTCACTTGCTATCTTAATGGGCTGGGCGCTGAGTTTGACACTACTCGCTCACAAATCCTTTCAGATGCTCGAGTTCCTTCTCTTGGAGAAGTTCATCGTCGTGTTCTTCGTATTGCGAGTCGTGAGGAGGTTAAAGCCGCCCCCTCAGAGGTTGGTGAATAGGCTGCTGCTTTATATACGAACAAAGGAGGTGGCCCTGGCAGTGGAGGCCGTGACCAAGGGGGAGGTCGTGGTGGTATTGCCGGTCGTGGTCGGGAGACTCATACTTGCAATTATTGTGGTATTGTTGGACATCTTCGCAGCTATTACCGAAAATTACAAGCTGCACAGGCAGCTTCTTGTTCACGAACCACATCTGCTCATGTTGCGCCTGAGAGCGTGACTATGGACCAAAAGGTGATCACAATGAGTCTTGAGAAGTATACTCGCTACTTGGAGTTTCAGACCTTAGGGAGTAGGACTGCGTCTGCCTCTATTGCACAACTACAGCAATCATCTAATTATTCCTCTACCTCAGCATGTGCAGCTCTTCCTTCTGCTACTTGGATTATTAATTCTAGTGCCGATGCTCACATGACGGGTAATAGAGGTATTCTTACTGCATATCAGTCCTCAGCTCCGTTATGCCATATTACTATTGCGAACGGGTCATCCTTGATGGTTCAGGGACACAGAGTTACACGACCTTCCGATGAGATCTCCTTATCTTCTGTTTTATATACTCTTGGCATGCCATTTAATTTGTTATCTGTTGGTCGTATCACACGGGA
This sequence comes from Syzygium syzygioides, assembly GCA_031216285.1. Classification (NCBI taxonomy): domain Eukaryota; kingdom Viridiplantae; phylum Streptophyta; class Magnoliopsida; order Myrtales; family Myrtaceae; genus Syzygium; species Syzygium syzygioides. The sequence continues at coordinate 24,035,175 of CM062242.1, read as the reverse complement.
TTTGAATTGTTCCGTGACTTTCTACCATGATTATTGTGTTTTGCAGGATCTCTCGACGCGGAAGACTATCAGTAAGGGAAGTGTCAATGGCGGGATCTACCAGCTAGATAGTGTGTCTATTCCAGCTGCGCTAGTGAAAGAGACAGATGTTTCAGACGTTCACTATTGTCTGGGACATCCCTCTCTATCTATGTTGCAGTCATTGTTTCCTCGTTTTCGTTCAGTGTCCACAATAAATTGTGAGTCCTGTCGCTTGCAAAGCATAGCCGTGTTTCTTTACCACCAAGTGTATCTCAACGAGCAACTCCTCCGTTTGCCTGGGTCCATTCTGGTGTGTGGGGACCTAGTCCTATTATGTCAGTCTTTGGTTGTCGTTATTATGTTCTCTTTGTCGATGATTTCACAAAAATGTCATTTGTTTACTTAATAAAAGAACGTTCTAAGTTATTTTCTGTGTTCCGTGAGTTTTATTTTTCTATCCACACTCAATTCCATCATAACATTCAGGCTTTACAATCTGATCGTGGGGGGAATATATGTCGGATCATTTCCATCAATTTCTCCGTTCTCATGGTATTCACCATCGTCTTTCATGTGCTCGCACACCCCAACAGAATAGTGTTGCTGAGAGGAAGAATCGCCATCTTATGGATACTGCTCGTGCTCTTCTTATACATATGCATGTTCCACAAAAATTCTGGGGGGAAGCTATTCTTACAGCATGCTATCTCATTAATTGTATGCCTCTTTCTTTTCTTGGGGGTAATACTCTACATGGGCTCCTCTTTCCTAATCGTAGTCTTTTTTTCTCTTCCCTCTAAACTTTTTGGGTGTACTTGTTTTGTCCATGATGATCGTCCGGGTGTATCAAAACTAGATCCTTGTGCACTCAAATGTGTTTTTCTTGATTACTCACTTGTGTCAAAGGGTTATCGTTGCTATTCTCCTACCTCAAGAAAAATGCTCACCTCCCGTCACGTCACATTCATAGAGTCTCAGCCTTACTTTTCTGCAACTAGCTCTAGTTCATCTGATTTAGTCCCGCAATTATCCGAGTCCACATCTTCTGACCCTATACTTGTCTATTCTCCACCAATGGTCTCTCATCCAGTCAATTCTCCCTCTGAACCAGTCTCTCCCGTGGAGGATCCTCCTGTTGAGCAAGTCCCTCCTGTAGCTGATCCACTTACTGAGACTAATACAGTCGAGCAACCTATTGCTCTTCGTAAGAGCTACCGTGCTTGCAGGGATCGCCCTCTTTATACACATTCCTACAAGGGTTTATTAGTGAGTTTGTCGGCTTTTGTGGCTAATATTGATGCTACCTCCCTACCTATTTCTGTTCCCGTGGCTCTTCATCATGCAGGTTGGCATTTGGCCATGGAGGAGGAAATGAGTGCCCTCCAACGCAATCAGACTTGGTCCTTGGTTGATCTTCCTCCCGGTGCTCAGGTTATTGGTTGTCGTTGGGTGTTTGCCGTGAAGGTCAATCCTGATGGAACTGTTGCTCGTTTGAAAGCCCGGTTGGTTGCTAAGGGTTATGCTCAAACTCATGGTCTTGATTACTTTGAGACCTTCTCCCCGGTTACAAAAATGGCATCTATTCGGCTTTTCTTATCCCTTGCAGCTGTGCATTCTTGGTCTCTCCATCATTTGGATATCAAGAATGCTTTCTTTCACGGTGATCTTGTTGAGGATGTTTATATGGAGCAGCCTCCAGGATTTGCTGCTCAGGGAGGGAAAGTTTGTAAGCTTCATCGCTCTTTGTATGATTTGAAGTAGTCTCCTTGAGCATGATTTGACCGATTCAGCTCAGTGGTTCAGACTTTTGGTTTGCTTCAGTCTCAAAAGGATCATGTAGTGTTCTATCGTTGTGCTACTACTGGGTGTATCTTTCTGGTTTTATATGTGGATGACATTGTCTTGACAGGGGATGACGAGCAGGGTATTGTTGAGCTGAAGAGATATTTACATACTTACCTTGAGACGAAAGACCTGGGTGATTTGAGATATTTTCTTGGCATAGAGGTAACTCGAAAGAAAGGAAGTATTTCTTTGTCACAAGGTAAGTATATTCTAGACATTTTGGCTGAATTTAACACGCAACACTCTCGATCTGTAGAGTCGCTTATGGAACAGGGATTGAAGCTTCTTCCTGATCAGGGCGAGTTGTTTGAACACCCTGAAAGATACGGGCGTGTTGTTGGTAAACTAAACTATCTCACTACGATGACTAGACCTGATCTTGCATATTCGGTTAGTGTAGTTAGTCAATTTATGGCAGCACCTAGACAACCACATTGGGATGCTGTTTTGAGGATTCTGAGATATCTTCGAGGTAGTCCAGGCAAGGGAATTGTTTTTGCCGCATGGTCATGCTCGCATGGAGTGTTATAGTGATGCTGATTGGGCTGGTTGCCCTGCTGATAGGCGGTCTACCTCTGGATATGCTTTGTATGTTGGTGGTAATTTGATTTCATAGAAGAGTAAGAAACAGGACATTGTTCCGAGGAGTTGTAACATCCTGAATTTTGACCTGTTATCGAGATCAATAAAATGTACATTAATTCTCGTTCGATTTTAGTAAGTCTCGCCCGAACTTGATCAATCACGAGATACTAACCAAATGGGAGAGGCTAAATAGGAACAGGTATGTGGACCGATGACCCGATCACGATTGAGCACCGATTTCGACGAACGTCAAAGGAATATTTTGAACCAATATGGGCCAATCTTAGGAGAATGACAGATTTATATAGTCAGTAAAGTAAAATCGGATCGCAAGTGATTCCGCACGACCAAAAGTACGCCTGACCAGTGAATCTCAATTTTAATCCAAATGATCGTGACCCCCGGTGCTGGCGATAATTCCTCTCGTTCTCTCGAAATTTGAGTCTATCACGACTCGGACAATCTTAGGTCGATATGCGTAGTACCTAAACAGCCGCCCGTTAGTGAGAGGCCCTAATACTTCAAAACGAGCTATTTTGATTGCGATATTGAGCCCAAACTTCGATATCAAAATTTCAAGGGTAATTACGACTATTTTACAAGACGAACGTCAATTTATAGTGGCCACACATGTTTGGGAGTAATACGGCCGAAAATAGAAATATCGACAAAAATTGGTGAAAATTTTAATTTTGCCTCTAGGTACCTCGATGTCCGTTTTCGAGGCCAAACGAAATTATTTTTCAAAATCAATGCTATTTTGGGGTGGCCATGCACGTCTGGAGTGCCTGCGGTCAAAAATTGAAATTTCGACCCCGGAACGAAAAATTACGATTTTACCCCTCCAAACTTTTGGACTGATTTTCGAGGACTTAAAGGATGAATTTTAACAATCCGACACCGGCTTATATCTACCATGAATATATAGGACCGGTATGGACAAAAATTGAAATTTCGGTTCGGGATCGAAAAATTATAAAAATGCCCCTAGGCCATTTTTGGACAATTCCGAATTTTGAATTTAATTTTGGGGTTAACCAAGGTTAAATAGGACTAACCAGGTCTGGTCAGCCTTGGGTTAGTGGCAAATGACCATTTTACCCCTAAATTAGTGGATATGGATTAAACTTAGCCCTTGGATCAAGGGCAAAATTGTCCATTTGGCCAAGATATTGACACATGGACTCCACTAACAATTGTTGACCCATATTTGACCAGAAATCTCTCTCTTTCTCACGCATTTTCCCTAATTTTCCGAGCCCATTCTCCTCCTTCCTCTTCTTCCTCACCGTTTCTGTTCTGCCGTGAGCCATTCTGCAGGTCCTGGTAGTGTTCACGCCGGAACAGTACCAGCCGGAGCTGCTAGCCGTCCTCAGCCACCATCCCGCACCACCAGTAGCCCTCTTCACCCCTGAACAGCCAACATCAGCTCCATTTCCAGCCCTACACAAAAGAAAACCAGCAGCAAATCGTCGTTCTCGTCGTCGCCGTGACCGCCGGCTTGTACCCGGAGCGCCGCCGTCGATCCTTACCGCGCGTCGGTGATCGACCGCCCGTTCCCGTCGCCTCGAGTCACTAATAGGCAAGTATAAACCCCTAAATCCCTAATTAGTTTAATTGTGCATTTTTAGGGGTTAATTAGGCCTAATTGGGGTTTAATTAGGCTTAATTGTGCGTGGGGTGATTTGTATAGGTCATTAGGGCCTAATGAAATAATTTAATGGTGGTTTAATGGCCAAATGAAGCCCTGTTCTGGTACTGTTCACTAAGTACCGAAAATTGCATTTTTTGTCTGAGTTTTGTACTAATTGAATTCAATGGTTAATGACTTAGAAATGGATATTTTAGGAGCTAATTAGGCTTATTTGAAGCTTAATTAAGTGTATTTGGTTGTTGGATAATTAGGGTAAGTGATTAGGCCCTAATGACATGGTTTAAAGGTAGTTTAGTGCCTAAATGTTAATTTGTCCTGTTACTGTTCATGGGGCACCGAATTTGTGTAAATTTGTCTAAGTGTGACACTAATTGGATTCAATGGTAAGTGACCTTGATTGGGGCATTGTAGGAATTGATTAAGCTTATTTGAGGCTTAATTATGTATATTTGGTGGTTGAATTATTAGGGTATGTGATTAAGGTTTAATGGAATTGTTTAAGTGTGATATAGTGCATATTGGACATTCGGTTTTGGTACTGTTCACCAGAACCAAATTGCACTTTTTGGACTTAATTTGAGATTTAATTGGTTCATTGGATATCGGTTTGAGTCTTGGGTATTATTGGGGTTTGGTTGGGATTTAAATAAACCCTATTGGATGACCCCCTTGATCGTAGGATCAACTATCGGAATTGATTTGTCCAAGTGGGGCCCGAGGTGCATGAAATTATCTTGGAAACAAATGTGTGGATTAAATGCTAAATGGTTGGTTTACACTGGGAATAATTTGATCATGCCGAGAGGGTTTTAGATACATTGATTTGGGGACTAATTGTATTCGGCATGTCGCCTTGGGTATTGGCATGAACTCCCGAGTGTATAAATTGTATGTCAAGTTGTGATTGGTCGTAATTGAGTGTGACGATATACATGCCTGAGTTATATTCAATTGTTGGCCTTCGGGTCGGGCCTACGGGTCGATTTATCAAACTGTTGGCCTTCGGGTCGGGCCTACGGGTCGTCTTATTAACTATGGCCTTCGGGTCGAGCCTACAGGTCATTATATTCAATTGTGGGCCTTCGGGTCGTTATAATTATGCATGATTCACAATGAATTTAAATGCCTAACTTGCAGGGTTGAGATAGTAATTTGGGCTGTGAGTCAGGAATGTTTTAATGCTATACTGGTTCTTCGCTTGATGTATTTTATTTACCCTTCTGGAGGTGCACATTAGCCTAGTTTAGGATTAGTGGTTTGTACTTGCTGAGTTTTCTCACAATTGTGGTAAAACCGACATTTCAGATCCTCGGCTATGAATTTTGAGGCCGAGGAGCAGGACCCCGAGCCCGAGGCAGAGTTTGAGGCTATGAGTTCAGAGGAGGAGCCAGAGTAGTATGAGAAGTTTGGATCTGACCCCAATTGGATACCCTAGGGCAGACCTCAGCTTTAGGAGCGAGGGCCGATACTTTTTGACTGTAGCCCTCCGACTGTTAGTCCGATCCCCCTAAGCCACCGATCTCTTTTTGTATTTGTGGCCCCTTTTATTGTATCTTTTGTTTATAATGAATATTGTATATAAGTGTTATAATGAATGTATATATCGTTTTAATTATTTGTATATTATTTTTTTTTTGGGTAAAGTAATTATTTGTATATTGTTGTTGGTTGCTATTTATGGTTGCTTTTAAATTGTCTGGGTGTATTTATGTATTATATATACGTCGTTTCCGCATGTGGCGTGTTTTCTTTGATTTGGATTTTCGGTCGGTGACGTAACCTGGGAGCGTCACACCTTATTTCGACCTATACGCGGATGTTCATGCTTCGTGAGTTACGGGGCGTGACAGGAGTAGTGCTGAAGCAGAGTATCGGGCCATTGTTGCAGCCACTGCAGAGATTGTGTGGACTAGACATCTTCTGAATGAGGTTGGAGATGGGTTGAGTGGTCCTACTTCGCTATGCTTCAAATCCTGTCTTTCACGAGAAAACAAAACACATTGAGATTGACTGTCATTTCGTTCGACAGGAGCTTACGCGTGGGAATATCACTCTCTCACATGTTCGTACTTGCGATTAGCTAGCAGATGTGTTTACTAAATCTTTAGCTGGGCAACGGGTTCGCTTTATATGTAACAAGCTAGGCATGGTCGATATCTATGCCTCAGCTTGAGGGAGAGTATTACGAGTTATTATGAGTTATTTTATTATTATTTACTATCATGTGTGGGAATGTCCACCACATTACTATGTACCCTCACTATTAATATAAATAAGAGAGCATGCTAACCTAGAGGGTTAGACAATTCATTCATCCCCTTCTTTTCTTTTCTTCTTCTTCTAACATGTTTATCTAAGATTCAAGTATCTCAAACTTAATGCATGAAAAGTGGCGGCATATGCTTCCACTGGGTGTAAAAGAAGTTTGACAAGCAAGTTTCTCTTTTTCTTAAGAAAGCACTCAGGACCAAACCGGAGCAACTTATGTATAGCCACATGCATTTATATCTGGAGCAAGAATGTGCAAACCGGGAAAATAAATGCAAAGAAGAAACTAGGCAAGTCTTGGAAAGTGGTTGAAGAATTTAGCGTTGCCGGTTTTTTTTTTTTTTTTTGTGTTTTCAATGCCTGTCTTGCTTAAAGATAATACTTGCATGTTGACAAAGCCTAAAAACCAAGGTGATAAAAGTAGCTCAGCAGATGATCGTCAACGTATCAATGAACAAACCAATTTGTGGCATTAATTACCTTGACAGAAAGCCGCTTTTCAAGAATGTCCATGATCCCTGCTTCAGGTTCTTGAGAAGCAACTGTCTCCTTGTTGATCGAGCCCACACACAAGGCTTACGTACACCGATCCATGGAGCCACCTTTTCGTAAGCTTTACTAGGTATATGCCAAAATATCAACTCTGGTACCCTGTACCACGTGATAAATTGTTTTTCACAAGAAAACTGGAGAAAGAGTTTATACATATTCTAACCAACATCAAATTCCTTGTTATATAGTTTCTCCATCTTTATTTTTTCATAATCCAGGGAACCCCTGCACGGCCGACAGCCGGGGAGTAAACTCTGGGGGCGACACGTGCTAGCCATCACACCCGTGCCACCGGTTAAGTCACCTTGTGGCGCCCGGGATTCGAACACTCAACCTTTTGCGAGAGGAAGAGTGCGCACTTCAGCAACACCACCCAGGTGGGTGGTCAGTTTCTCCATCTTTTTATCAAGAAAAAGGGAAAAAAAAAATTTTGGAACAGAAATATGATTATCAATGTTTGCGATTGCTTCTTCCTGGAAACCAAGGAAAATTAACCGGATAAGTTCAGTTTATGAGTAATAGTAATAGGTGCATGCGAAATAAATAAAAGTTCTGCCATCATTTCTTTGTACCTTGAATCTGTGTTGATCGGTAGAGATCGGTTATTGAACCATTCAGATTGGGCTTTTGATATTACTTCTGGATAAGATCCACCGCCAGAATTGAGAAAGTAAAGGTACGCTACAGGGGACTGAGGACTATCCGTTATTGATATCTGAAGGACGTAATTGGATATGCTTGGCCAAAGATGCTCTGGACCCTTACTAGAACAGGACAGTGCATTCTGCTCTATCTCATTCTTCATGAGCTGCAAATGCTGTGTTCCTCTGAAGCTGCAATCTCCTAATCACACACGGAAAAATCATGTATAAATACGACCAGCACATAAATCACGTATCTGCAAGACGAGATCATTTTTCAAGTTAATTCGACTCCAAGACTGTAGGCGCCGTGCAACTTTGTATCTAATTATTTACTACACTAGCAATTCTTTCTGCTTCTTTTGTTCATGCAATGACTCCATCAAGCAAGCTATCACATCGATGTGAAGATATCCCAGTCCATGATCTTGCGTTCAGGCTATTAGAAACATTTCAAGTTTAATGTAAACATTGTCGTCTATAACATACGTAAGCAAACCTCGATGTTTACCTGAAAATGATGAATTTGCAACAGGGCAGTGAATCAAAGGAATGCCTGGGGCTGAAAACCACTCCAGTGGCCACACAAACGGTGCATCGTCATGGTTTCCAAAGACACTAGCAAAGGGAATGCCCCTCGATCTTGTTGGAGATAGAGCTTGATTCCAATACGAGCTTGCATTTGCTATCGGAATGTTATTTGTCGTAATGACATCTTCCAAGATACACAACAAAGTCTGCAACGCAATTCAATGTGTGTTGTCAGAATGTAGATCAGACAAACGACAAACGACAGGTCCCTATTTTAAAGAGCTTCCGGGGCAACGTATCAGGCAAGTCTGTCGCAAAACGCACGAATTAAAGCCCTGCACAAAACTTAGCAGGTTGGAAGCTGATTCACGGAAATAGCAGCGGCAAGAGCTAAAATTTGACGATCTTAAGGCCTATGAATTATTAGCAGCGTCCTAATTTTTGTCAAAAGTGGAAAAATTTTTGCCGTCTCTCTCTATTATTTCCAACTTCAGTCCAGACCACCAGTAACGCGCATCAACCTCAGGTCTAGGTCATTCGCCATTCACCCAGTGATGCCCTCTTCTTCGATATTCGATCTCTTTACGACCCGCATTCTACTGTTTCGAGCTCGCCCACCACGGCACACTCAAATTCTCAAAGCACGAGTCCAATCAACTATCCTTGCAATTCCCCGGATCTGGGCCGTCCACTACACTCGCCGAATCACTGGCCGAGCCAAGCACGAAGCGAAACGCGCTACAAGAAAAACGAAACCCGACCCAAGCAAGCACTTACCAGGAACTTCATCGTCGAGCACGGTGGACATGACCTGGACGGAGTTGTCGTCATGGCGGGGCCCCCAGTCCGTCCAGGCGTCCTCCCCGAAGTGCAAATCGGCGAACAGACCGATCTTGAACGGCGACCCCTGCCTCGCCGGGAGGTGCTTCTCCGGCGACGCCCGGCGCCTGAACTTCACCTGGTAGTAGTTGCCAGCACAGCCGGGCGCGCCGGGATCAGATCCGACCTCCGAAGGCGAGATCGGACACAGGTTCAGGAACAGCAGAAAATGCGAAGGAGAGGATCAAGGCTCGAGCCGCTGGCGGCGATATGGCCATTGGGTCATCGGAGAGAGGAGAGAAGCAGAGCTCCCGGCGAGCGGCGATCGTACGTAATGTTCAGGGGGGAGTGTAATAGAGAATCGCCGTTCTTTAGATGCTCACGTACGAAAAAACCGAATATGCGAAACCTTTTAGGAGTATCTAAGCTTAGATGTTCAGCTCTTTTTGCTTTTTTTAATGTCCTCCGTTGTCGTTTCGTCCGAGGATGTTAAAGCCTAAGGAAGCTCGGCCTTTTATTAGTGTTCTAGCAGAAAACGACCGATTCGGGATTTATTTCCACGATACTTTCTCTAACTCTTTCATGCTCTCTCTCTTTCTCTATTTTTTAATGAAATCTTTATGAATGTGCTTGAATCGTCCTGTTCACGCGCATCAGGTGTACAAATATGGAGTTTGCTACTTTCGAACCGATCAACTTGATTGCACATGCGATGTCTTTCGTAGTTGTCCAGCCTCGTGCGGGATTCTACGTCACGCTGATCCGACGACGGCTTGATGTTTCTTTAGATTCGCACGAGAGTCGGGTGCACGCAAACGTTGCTTCCTCCGTGGGCCTGATCCGACCGCGACAGGCCCGTACGAGCCAGGTCTGCCCATTGGCCCGGCCCGAGAGACAACTCGGCACATGATGCCCAGCCCGAGCCCGCCATCTGGTGATCCCTCGCAGGAGCGCAGAGCCCAAGCTGGTATACGTTCGAGGCGTCGGAGGTGGGAGAGCTCCGTCGTTCTCGTTCTCCTGCACTGCACTGCGCTCTCAGTGCACTCCAAACGATCGAGGAAGCTTCAGGTGACAATCTTTTCAGGTTCTCTCCCTCTCTCACCTCACGTAGCAGGATTTCCTGGACCTTCGGGCGTTCCTCCCCTGTGCAGTTTCTCCTTCCTCCTCCCCGATTTTGCCTTTGAAAATGACGGGTTTTGGGTGGCTGAATCTCTTATCAGCTTCCGTCTCATTGTTAAGGGGTCGTCTGTTTCGCTTTGGTTCTGCTTGATATGTGGTTTTCTTTTCACTAGCAACGCGCGCCTGGAGTGTTGATTCGAGTTGGGCCGGTAGCCCGGTATCGAGTCGATTGCCTAGCGTTCTTGAATTCGGTACGGCCGTTCAAGAAACCCTTGAAGCAGCTTTTGGGTGTTTTTGTTTTCCTCCCCGGTTGTGATGAGCGCCTCGTTTTGAACCTTGTCTTGTCAGCTGTCATGGGTGTTGAAGAGGATCTCGAAGATTTGAATGCCCTCGCGGAGTCTACTAATGCCGCTGTGGATAGTCAGGCTCTGGCTTCTGCCGTCGATGGCGTTACCCTTCAACCCACCCTGCCCAGCCTTCCGCCCACAATCCCGCCTCCCGCTGCGCCTCCGGTGGCTCCTGTTCCTGCAGTTCCTCCGGTCCTTCGACCTCTGGCGCCTCTGCCCATCCGCCCTCCCGTTTTCAGGCCTCAGGCCTCCTTCACCCAAGAAAGAAGAGGCTGGAAGCAGTAGTGACTCGGAATCGGACGATGATGACGCAGGGCGTGCAGGAGCTGTTCCCGGGTCGACCGCGGAGTATGAGATTACAGAAGAGAGCAGGCTGGTGCGGGAGCGGCATGAAAAGGCAATGCAAGATCTGATGACGAAGCGGCGCGGTGCTGCTCTGGCGGTGCCCACTAATGATAAGGCTGTGCGTGCCCATCTTCGACGGCTCGGAGAACTTATGACCCTCTTTTGGGAAAGAGAAATGGAAAGGCGGGACCAGCTGTGAATGCTTATGGCAGAGGATGTCGAGGAAGAGATGCTTCAGTATCCATTCTATGCCGGACGTTCTAAAGCTCTTTTGGATGCTAGAATAGATATTGCAAAATTTTCGATCGCCAGGGCTGCACTACGTCTTGAACGTGCAAGAAGGAGAAGGGACGGCCCCGATGAGGATGTGGGTGCAGCGACGGATTCCAGGGTAGAACCGGGAACCGGAGAACCGGACCCTGTGGACCCTGTTCGGTTCCAGGTTCCATGGACAGAGGGTCCGGTTCTCGGTTCCCCATTTTTTGGACCCGGCTGTTCCGGTTCCGGTTCCCGGTTCCTATAGGAACCGGAACCTGATCCGGGAACCAGAACCAAGAACCGGGACCAGGAACCGCATTCCTTAAAAATTAAAACATAAACTCCACCAAGGTATGTAGAATTAGAAACCCTAATTCACCTTGTCCCTCTCCTTCCGTATTGTCCCTCCTACAGCCCTGCTTCCATTTCCGCCTCGGTGCCTTGCTCCGCCTTCTTCGCCGCAGGTCGACCCCCCAATCGCCCCACCGAAGCTCAGCTTCATCCTCAAGCTCGCCGCCCTCTTCCTGGTCCCCTACTCCTACCTGATCATGCGCCACTCCGACATCGATCGGGAGCTCAGGAGGTCTGCTTCTTCTCTTTCTCACTGTCTCCTTCTCTCTCGTCTCACTCACTCTTCTCTCTCTCTCTCTCTCTCTCTCTCTCTCTCTCTCTCTCTCTCTCTCTCTCTCTCTCTCTCTCTCTCTCTCTCTTTCTGTGTGCGAACGGGAAAGGGGTCTGCTTCTCGGTGCGTCGCGCTCTCCTCTGCTTCGAACGAGCTTCTTCTTCTTCTCCTTGTTCTTCTTCACAGCAGGAGCAGCGGCAGCATCATCGTCTGTTTCTTTCCTTCACACCCATGGCGAGGTAACTCCGATGGGTTGAAGCGATATTCTCCGCGCGCATTGTTTTGGGGGTTTTTCTCTGCTCTGTTTTTCTCTTCACTCTTTCGCCCCCTACACAATCCTCACAAGAACCAGATTCCAACGAGGCTGCGACAACTAGTAACGGCACCATGGCACTGTCCACTGCTCGAAATAAAGGGAAGTTTGCTTTTCTTCGCCAACTTTTTGCCGCTAAAAGAACTAGGAACTCGCAATGACCCGGTGGAATCTTGGGAAGCTTCGAGTTCCAATTTTGAAGGGTCGTGGCCTTTTGGTAGTTGGTGCAACCTTTGTAGAGTATTTTGAGTAGCTGAATAGCGACGAGTAGCGGCGGAGGGATGGGAGAGATAAAAGCAAAATATTCAATACAAGTAGGACTGCTATTTCTTGACGATATCATAAAGGAAGGAAATAGAATAGCAAGAATTCTCATCTTAATGCCACTTATCCTTTCGACTGATCAAATGCCCCGTGGAATTGAGGAAAAGTCGCACTAGACATCGAGATCTCGATTACTTTGCAACTGTTCTTATTGAACGACGGACAGGGAATGGTTGTGTTGTGTATGCAAGTCATGTAGGGTAGAGAGGGTTAGTTGAGGATCCATAGATCTGGCCAGCTTTGAGCATACGTCGAAGTGGGGCTGTCTTATCTTATATCATCCCTTTTGCTTCATCTATCAGCAAAAACGAAAGCATCATGTTTGTGTAGCTGATATCTTCATTTGCAGAAAAAAAGTAAGAGAAATCTCCTGGTTCTGTTTCTGCTGTGATGCTGCCGAGATGTATGATCCAGCAGTAGTGCTAGAGTGGGGAAATTTAACTGTAAAAGATCACTAAAGGCGTGTTTTTCCGTTAAGTTAGTGATCTTTATGAGCTAAGAGATTACTAAAGGCGTGTTTTTCCGTTAAGTTAAGTTAGCTGGTATACAACTCAATAATGGGCTGTTGCTGTCTGACTTGAATATGATTAGTTTTTTATCGAATTGCCAGTGTGAAGATAATTTTTTTTCTTCGGTAGGTAGTTGATTTTATTCTTGATCCGATAACAAAATAAGACATCTTATATCACCTTTAATATGTGCAGCTAATTCATGATGTCAGTTCTGTGGACCAACAGAGTGTCTTTACAGGCATAGACTTTGTTCCAGTTTATGTGAAACTGGTAAGTATATTTCCTACTTTAGCCTGTAATTTGTTGATATCCAAGAGTTCTCACAGGAGAATATTTTGATTTTATTTGTCTGTCTCTTTGCTATTTTTCTACTCTTATCTTCCAAAAGATATTTCTTTTTATTCATAATGTGAGATTATACATTTATACCAATACACTTGAGCTTCTGTGACAGGATGGTACCATCAACAATTACTGTCAGCTTGTTGATCGGGAGGGTGTGAGACAAGAGCTAAATCATATTAAGTCATTAAATGCAGATGGTGTTATCGTGGATTGTTAGTGGGGTATTGTTGAAGGCTAGAATCCTCAGAGATTAGTCTGGTCTGGTTATAGAGAATTATTCCACATCATCAGAGAATCCAAGCTGAAACTGCAGGTAGCTGTAAGCCTCTATCTATTAAGTAATAAGTTTGGTTTTTCGTGTCCTTTTGAATTTTCATTTTATGTGTCTTTTTGTGTTTTCAGTTTAAAGTTCCGGTTCATAATTTTTTTTTCTTTTGGATGGTAAAATTATATCTTTCTGTTTTTCAAGAATGTTGCTCTAGAAATTTTTTTGTTTGAGCAAGAGCAGGAAATATGTTTTCTCTATTCTGTATCTGAAGTTGGGTTGGTAAAATGTGGCATCTTACCTTGGAATTTAAAGTCATATGTATTGCATCTCAACAATTACTATTTATCGTGCTATCCCCTTTCTTTTAAGAAAAAATGTGACTTTTCTATAATTTGTCTTTGTATTATTTTTTATGAATGTTCATTTTCATTTTGATTAACTAAAAAAAAAAAAGAACCTGTTGGAACCTGGAACCGACCCTGGAACCTGTGACAGGGTAGGTTCCAGGTTCCACGTTCCGACGGGTAGGTTCCAGGTTCCTCATTTTGAGGAACCTGTACCCGAGGGTAGGTTCCAGGTTCCAGGCGGAACCTACCCGGAACCTGGAACCGCTCACCCCTACTGATGAGGATGTGGATGCAGAGATAGATTGGGCGTTGAAAAAGGCAGAGAGCTTGTCCTTGCATTGCAGTGAGATTGGTGATAATCGACCACTGTCAGGCTGCTCTTTCTCCCACGATGGAAAGCTGCTTGCCACATGGTAATTTACTTATCTTCTCCTTGATGCACGCGTGTTAGAGTGCATAAGTATCCCTGTTCATTTACTTAATGGATTTCCATGGGCCTATATATATAATCTCCTCTAGTAGTTGCATTTACTCATTTGTTGGAAGTAGAGCATTTTTCTCAAATTAATGCTATGTACTTTTTCCACGGGATCAGTATTATTTATTAATATGTTCCGGCAGTGCAAATTTCTATGAATTAATTGATGGAGCATATAGAGTCCTCTATTATGTTTTTGTTAGGCTCTCAAAATTTGGAAGGGAGCAGAAGTATGACAGGATTTGCTCATTACGATATTGTTCTGATTTGTAGGTGTTAGAGCAATTAAATATTAAACTATGCCTTCATCTAATGGCTTAATTTTTTAAAACAGTTGGTAATGGTTCTACCAAAAATTTCATATGGTATCAGAGCTGGTGGTCCTAAGTTTAAATCTTTCCAAGCCTCATTTGTTTCGCCAATTAAATATGTCCACGCTTAGTACTAGGCAAAAAGACCAAACTAAGCATGGAGGATAGTGTTAAAGTAATTAAATATTAAACTACGCTTTTATCTAATAGCTTAAGTTTTTAGAACAGTTAGCAGTGGTCCGATCAAAATCTCATGATAGGGAAATCTGATCTATTTGAATATTTGTATGAATGATTACGTAAACAAGATCTTCAAGATGGAGTTCTTTTTTCTTAACTGTAATTATGAGAATGTTTAGACTTTCAGAGTGTTGTTTTTATTAGTTGACGGGATTCAGTTTCTAACTTAAGATTGTTTGTACAGAGAATTTTCTTGCACTATGATTTTCCAATAGTATTTATCTCTAATTATCTGTTTGACATTTACTTTTGGGCAGCAATTTCACTAGCCAACTGGTCTTCGGGTTTGCGTGGAAGTGGTGAAAAATAAGTTGGCAGCCGCTAAGAAGAAAGCTGAACTAGGAATCATGTTTGGAAAGGGTTTTTGCTTGGAATATGAGGTCTTAGAATTGGCCTGTGATCACGGGATTATGTGGAAAGAAGGATCCACACACAACATATACGAGAAGGTTTTCTATGCTAAACATGAAGCGGAAGAATATATGGCTCAAAATGATGGGGTCCTTCAAAAGATAATCATGATATTGAGGAGTCATCTGCTTGAAAATGAAGAGTGATGACACTAGGTCCTTGGTTGGATGAGGATGACATGTCCTTAGGCGATTGAGCTTTCCTGGACAACCTGCCTAATGCCTTTCCGTTCTTGGTGGTTGGAGCTGGTTGACATTGAATGACAAGATACGATCTCATTGAACTGCCGCATTTTTGTGTGCTTGCATATGCACGGATTCTTATAAAATGGGCGTGTCAAAGATCGGCTCCAAAAAGTGAAGCTGATTTGTTGTGAGGCGCCCTTTTATATTAACATCATGGGGAGGAGTGGATATTCATCCCCAAGGCTTGTGGATTGCCCACCAATCAGGATATTGCCGAGGCAATGTGATTCTAGCAACTATCTAATTGCCGCTGGTATGTTAAGGTAACTTTTTCGTTGTAAATTGGTCTAGATCATCTGGCGTTGCATTATTTGTGAGTTTATACTTCTATACGACAGTTAGTTGTCTATCAGTAGATGAAGCGAAACTTTTTCCCTTTATCTTTTTTTTGCAAGTTACTATTCTGTACTCTTTAGTTCAATGGAGCTCCTTCCGTTTCTTATCAAGAAAAGAAATAAAATAAGTTATTCTGATTACTTTCTGATAAAAATCTATGCAGCAACTGCAGTTGCCTTCTTCATTTGTCTTGATTTATATGCTCTTCCTCGATTTCAAAATTTTAGAGAGAGTGAAAAGCAATTAAAGGACAGGACAAGATGTCCCCTTAATCGATGGTACAAGTTCATTTGTCTAGATAGGATCACTTTGTTAACTGTCCCTGATGCTGATATAGATCCATGACAAGATTGATGACACTTGATTAGTAAGACCCCAATGCAATGACGCTAATCACGGCGCTTGAATCGGTACATCATTGGACCACAAGGCTTGAATTTCAACCTTAGAATTCATTAATCTAGGTCCAATCTCGATAGCAAGACGAATCCCGGTCCCAGTATGATTTTGCGGCTTTTGACTATTGTGGCAGGCCTAAAATTCCTTCCATACAAATAACAATATCCACAGGGAATCAGTGGAGTGGGCTGCGAATGTTTGAATAGGTTGTTTGATGAAGTCTATTCATGAAGATAAGTTCTCTTGGTTCAAGCAAAACTTGGGAAACTATAAATACACCCATGACTCCCTGAGCCGTGACAAAGTGAGAAACCCCTTCTGAGAGTATATTATGGAAAAGTCTAATATGTTTTTAAAATGTTATGGGTTAGATGGCTTTAAGATTTTTATTCTCTTTTTGTCAACATTATGAATTTGAGATGCTCAATGTGAATGTGTTTTCATATTCTAACAATCTATAGAAAAGAGATAAGTGCACTAGAAGCCCTAAAACTTATTATGAAATATGCAATTGAGTCATAAAATTTTCAAAAAGTGCAATCTAGTTTCAAAACTTGTTACGAAAGTGCAATCGAGTCCAAAAACTTTTAAAAAGTTTAATCAAGTCCTAAAACTTGTCATATTAATTCAATCAAGTCCTTCCGTTGATTACAATTTTTGAAAGTTTTAGGACTTGATTGCATATATTTTCACGAATAGTTTTAGGATTTGATTGTACATTTTCAAAGTTTTAGGACTTGATTACATTTTCGTAATAAGTTTTAAGACTTGATTGCATTTTTTGAAAATTTAAAGACCCAATTGCACTTTCGTAATAAGTTTTAAGACTTTCAATGCACTTGTTCCTATAAGAAAAGCGAAAAGTTAACCACAATGAGCACCTCTCGAGTACAAGGAGCTTGCAAAGAGTTATCCTTTTGTCGTGGGTATGCACACGTGTGAAGAGAGTGCGAGCGCATTACTTAGAGAGCCTCACATCCATTACGGAATTCGGTTTCCAAATGCAATTGTAAGGATAAGCTCGTTACTGTAGCCTGGCTGCTGTGTAAGCGTGCACGAAACCGAAGGGCTGCGGTGTCCCGAGGGAAACATGATTTCTTGATTAGTGTTATTACTAGCATCGTGTTTTTTTTCCCATTCGTGGAAAAATGTCCTGATTTCTAGCACTAGCCTCCGCCAACTTTTCAAAGTCCTAATGATTTTCATGCCACGATAGATTGGAGTTCCAGTCGGTAGTAGGCCTCGCGGGACTTCGAATTAGTCTTAGTCGCTGGAGGGGAAAATTCCATTAGCCTTTACAGATGGAGATCACTCCAAAGATGTCTCCATTGGGATTGCGTACTGGACCTGGCAGACCATGAAGTCTTGATCACATGGATGAGAGAGAGAGAGAGATATGTCTTCATTTGGGGTGCGCACTTGACCTGGCAAATGATCAAGTCTTGATCAGATGGACGTGGCGAGGAGAAGGAGAGAGGGAGACTGCTTAGTCTTCACGTGTCATTACTTAGAAATCTGCACAAGTAGTGATACAATGCACATCTCCCTCTACAAAAAGGATGGACGTGGCGAGGAGAAGGAGAGAGGGAGACTGCTTAGTCTTCACGTGTCATTACTTAGAAATCTGCACAAGTAGTGATACAATGCACATCTCCTTCTATAAAAAGGAGCCTCTTCCGAGATTGGAAATTGCAACTTTCTCGCTCCGTCTCAAATGGCTTCATTCACATCTTCCATATTCTCTGTCATGCTAACACTGGCTCTTTTAGCAGCTAGTTTTGATACAACAGGCTTGTCTCTCTCTCTCTCTGGAAAGATCATCCAATGATTTCATTTCGTCAGTAAAATAATGAATATATTCTTTTTTACTTCTCTTAATGGACTATAATGTCTACTCATTCGTATCACGTGATCCTTCGTGCGTGTTCTCGTGTTGTGTTTTCTCCTTCCACAACTAGGATCTCCGAGGTAGCTAGATGAGTTATATAAGCAAGTTGAGACTCGCATTCATGGTGACATATAGAGATTACACCGACCTGTCCTCTCGGTTGAGCAATTACAAGGGGAAGTAATGCATGGCATCTTTCTTTGTGGTGATAGATTTATGTGCTGATTATGTTATGCATAGAATGGAGCCGAACCAGCCCGCGGACGTATCTTGTGGCCCTGAAATGGATTCTCATCAAAGCTGATGATTGTAATCTATGCATCACTAATGCTGATAAATCCAGTTCAAATATCAAAGATGCACGGAATGGAATGGTATATAGACGGGCGGTTTACTATTCTACCCTTAGGCCAAAGGAAGAAAATTTACGGAACAATTTCAATAAATCATGTAATATATATGGGAAAATCTGTGCCCTCTCAAAAAAGTAGCCTTACCAAAATATTTGAATTTTTTTTTCGGTCGGAAAAACTATTTGAATTGACCATGCCTGAAGTCGTAGCTGGTAAGGTCAAAAAACTAAGCTTCATTTGTATTAGAAGTACAAGATCTTAAACCTGCTTTGACAGTATGAAAGACCACTCATACTTTCAACAACTTTCATTCAACTAACGATGTTAGATCTCGCAAGCTTTTCTTTCACATAGTAAGAAGAGTCTAGAATTATGCTGAAGCAATAACTCTTCTGTCCATTCCATGCAGGTGCTCAAATAGGGGTTTGCTATGGAATGCTCGGCAGCAACTTGCCTTCGCGGCCAGACGTGGTTGCGCTCTACAACCAGCGCAATATCCGCAGGATGCGGCTCTATGGCCCGGACCGGCCCGCTCTCCAAGCCCTTAGAGGCACCAACATTGAGCTCATGCTGGGCCTTCCCAATGAGGACCTCCAAAGGATTGCCTCTAGCCAAGCCAATGCAAACACTTGGGTCCAAAACAATGTGAAGAACTATCGCAATGTCAAGTTCAGGTACATAGCAGTTGGCAATGAAGTGCAGCCTTCTTCTCAAAATGCCCAGTTTCTCGTCCCCGCCATGCGAAACATCCAGACTGCCATCTCGAACGCCGGACTCGGGGCCCAGATCAAGGTTTCCACAGCTGTGGACACGATCATCTTAGGAGAATCGTCTCCTCCATCGAAGGGCACACTTAAGTCCGATCACAGGCCGCTTCTAGATCCTATAATCCAATTCCTAGTCAACAACAAGTCCCCTTTGCTTGTCAACCTCTATCCGTACTTCAGCTATGCGAACAATCCCCGGGAACGCCTCGACTATGCTCTGTTCACGGCGAACTCGGTCGTGGTGCAAGATGGACCACTTGGGTACCGGAACTCGTTTGACGCAATTCTAGATGCTGTTTACTCTGCACTAGAGAAAGCCGGTGGGGGGTCCCTAGAAGTGGTTGTGTCGGAGAGCGGTTGGCCATCTGCTGGCGGGAAGGCAACGTCCATTCACAACGCGAGAATCTACAACTCGAATTTGATTCAGCACGTGAAGCAAGGGACTCCCAAGAAGCCTGGAAAGCCGATTGAAACTTACATATTTGCTATGTTCGACGAGGACCAGAAGACCCCGGAGCTTGAGAAACATTGGGGGCTCTTTTTCCCCAATAGACAGCCAAAATACCCTATTAATTTCAACTGAGGGGTACACACCGACTTGTATTAAGGAATAAGGGCACACCTATCGTGAGCTCAATGATGTTAAAATAAGAGAGTTGCTGCAGTATGTAACATGCGGAAACAGGAAAGAAGAGAAAATGACAATCGCAATAAATCACGAAAGTCTCATATAATTCTTCCTCTAACGCATATGATCGAGTGCTCATTTTGATTATTTAGTTAAGAAAGTTTATCCTCGATACCCATCACACATGATCAACTATTAGTTAAACAGGTGAATGTTCATAATCATAAACTTCGATATTAATGGATTCCAACCTCCAAAAACATAATTTGATAGCTGTAGCGTAGGTATAACGCACAACATCTTGTTTCAGGACAACCCTCTATTACAAGACAAAGAATAGTGGTCGATATGTGGCTGCATGGAAACTCAGTTTGATATTAGGAGTCCACACTCCACAGCGCAGCGGGCTAGATTTTTTCTCTATAAGAGCTAGACACATTTGTACATGAGAACACTGTCCTTTATCATATGGCTTTTTTTTTTCATCGTACATCAAACGCTTTTAAGAACTCAAATCGACTTCACTGTGTTCGTCGTGATTCTCCATCCTTATCCAAGACTTGATAGAGAAAGGGTGTTGATTTATCTCAATAATTCTCGCACCTCTAGCCCAATTGCCATAGCCACCGTACCCATTATGCCTGGCAAAGCATAGCCACAGCTTCTTGTAGGGGCAGCACCAGTCCAATCCATGGTTGTGTCCAACAAATACTGCCTGCCATCGTGACAAAAAATTATACGTTTACTCATATCAGATTGAAATAACGAATGTTTTGTTACGAGTTATTATGAGTTATTTTATTATTATTTACTATCATGTATGGGAATGTCTACCACATTACTATGTACGTTCACTATTAGTATAAATAAGAGAGCATGCTAACCTAGAGGGTTAGACAATTCATTCATCCCCTTCTCTTCTTTTCTTCTTCTTCAAACATGGTATAAGAGCCAACCTTAGCCGCCCACCCAACCTAAATCCTAGCCCTTGCCAGAACCACCATCACCGTCACCACCATCTGCTCTCTCTCTCTCTCTCTCTCTCTCTCTCTCTCTCTCTCTCTCTCTCTCTCTCTCTCTCTCTCTCTCTCTGATCTAATCTCCCGGCCTGCTTCTTTTTTTGTCGGTCATTCTCTTCTTCCAGATTTGATCTAGTTTTGATCAAGGATCTATGAAATGGTGGAGCTTGTGTTCTCTTTCTTTAATCTAATTTTCTGATTAATCTGGTGTGACTAGATTAAGTACGCATCATTATGTCAAGTGGTTCAGAGACTCCGATAGATGCTGCTGTTGAATCCGGTGAGACTGGATTAGCCATGAATAGACCTGGTGCGACTGAATCTGATGTGATGCGGTCACAAGCTGCGACCTTTATATCTACTTCGTCTAAGCTCGTCGAACGTGTTTTGACGGGACAATCTACATTCACACTTTGGAAGAAGAATGTTTTCAAGAATTTGCACGGACAGCGGTTATCTCATCATCTTACTTAGCCTCCCCCGAGCAGGGATGACCCGACTTATAATGAATGATACACTGTTGATTGTCGTATTTATAGTCAACTATTGAATGCTATGGATATTTCTGTTCAGACCGTTGTTGGCAATACTGATACTGTCAAGGAGTTATGGGATGCTTTGGTAGATTTATACTCCTCTCTGAATGATTTCTCGCGACTCTATGATGTTGTGTGTGGGTTGTTGAAGCCGACTTCTGCTGGTTGGCCTCTACAGGGATATTATGAGGATTTTAAATCCTTTACTGATGAATTTGATCAGTTAGTCCCGTTTATGTCTAGTTTGACTACTTTTCAAGAACAATGAAATCAATTTCTGGTCACTTGCTATCTTAATGGGCTGGGCGCTGAGTTTGACACTGCTCGCTCACAAATCCTTTCAGATGCTCGAGTTCCTTCTCTTGGAGAAGTTCATCGTCGTGTTCTTCGTATTGCGAGTCGTGAGGAGGTTAAAACTACCCTCTCAGAGGTTGGTGAACAAGTTACTGCTTTATATACGAACAAAGGAGGTGGCCGTGGCAGTGGAGGCCGTGACCGAGGGGGAGGTCGTGGTGGTATTGCCGGTCGTGGCCGGGAGACTCATACTTGCAATTATTGTGGTATTGTTGGACATCTTCGCAACTATTACCGAAAATTACAAGCTGCATAGGCAGCTTCTTGTTCACGAACCACATCTGCTCATGTTGCGCCTGAGAGCGTGCCTATGGACCAAAAGGTGATCACAATGAGTCTTGAGAAGTATACTCGCTACTTGGAGTTTCAGACCTTAGGGAGTAGGACTGCGTCTGCCTCTATTGCACAACTACAGCAATCATCTAATTATTCCTCTACCTCAGCATGTGCAGCTCTTCCTTCTGCTACTTGGATTATTGATTCTGGTGCCGGTGCTCACATGACGGGTAATAGAGGTATTCTTACTGCATATCAGTCCTCAGCTCCGTTACGCCATATTACTATTGCGAACGGGTCATCCTTGATGGTTCAGGGACACAGAGTTACACGACCTTCCGATGAGATCTCCTTATCTTCTGTTTTATATACTCTTGGCATGCCATTTAATTTGTTATCTGTTGGTCGTATCACACGGGATTTGAATTGCTCCGTGACTTTCTACCCTGATTATTGTGTTTTGCAGGATCTCTCGACGCGGAAGACTATCAGTAAGGGAAGTGTCAATGGCGGGATCTACCAGCTAGATAGTGTGTCTATTCCGGCTGCGCTAGTGAAAGAGACAGATGTTTCAGACGTTCACTATTGTCTGGGACATCCCTCTCTATCTATGTTGCAGTCATTGTTTCCTCATTTTCGTTCAGTGTCCACAATAAATTGTGAGTCCTGTCAGCTTGCAAAGCATAGCCGTGTTTCTTTACCACCAAGTGTATCTCAACGAGCAACTGCTCCGTTTGCCTGGGTCCATTCTGATGTGTGGGGACCTAGTCCTATTATGTCAGTCTTTGGTTGTCGTTAGTATGTTCTCTTTGTCGATGATTTCACAAGAATGTCATTTGTTTACTTAATAAAAGAACGTTCTGAGTTATTTTCTGTGTTCCGTGAGTTTTATTTTTCTATCCACACTCAATTCCATCATAACATTCAGGCTTTACAATCTGATCGTGGGGGGGAATATATGTCGGATCATTTCCATCAATTTCTCCGTTCTCATGGTATTCACCATCGTCTTTCATGTGCTCGCACACCCCAACAGAATGGTGTTGCTGAGAGGAAGAATCGCCATCTTATGGATACTGCTCGTGCTCTTCTTATACATATGCATGTTCCACAAAAATTCTGGAGGGAAGCTATTCTTACAGCATGCTATCTCATTAATTGTATGCCTCTTTCTTTTCTTGGGGGTAATACTCCACATGGGCTCCTCTTTCCTAATCGTAGTCTTTTTTCTCTTCCCTCTAAACTTTTTGGGTGTACTTTTTTTGTCCATGATGATCGTCCGGGTGTATCAAAACTAGATCCTCGTGCACTCAAATGTGTTTTTCTTGATTACTCACGAGTGTCAAAGGGTTATCGTTGCTATTCTCCTACCTTAAGAAAAATGCTCACCTCCCGTCATGTCACATTCATAGAGTCTCAGCCTTACTTTTCTGCAACTAGCTCTAGTTCATCTGATTTAGTCCCACAATTATTCGAGTCCACATCTTCTGACCCTATACTTGTCTATTCTCCACCAATGGTCTCTCATCCAGTTATCTCTCCAGCGTCTTCACTAGACATTGCCCCCATTGTCAATTCTCCCTCTGAACCAGTCTCTCCCGTGGAGGATCCTCCTGTTGAGCAAGTCCCTCCTGTAGCTGATCCACTTACTGAGACTAATACAACCGAGCAACCTATTGCTCTTCGTAAGAGCTACCGTGCTTGCGGGGATCGCCCTCTTTATACACATTCCTGCAAGGGTTTATCAGTGAGTTTCGGCTTTTGGGGCTAATATTGATGCTACCTCTCTACCTATTTCTGTTCCCGTGGCTCTTCAGCATGCAGGTTGGCGTTTGGCCATGGAGGAGGAAATGAGTGCCCTCCAACGCAATCAGACTTGGTCCTTGGTTGATCTTCCTCCCGGTGCTCAGGTTATTGGTTGTCGTTGGGTGTTTGCCGTGAAGGTCAATCCTGATGGAACTGTTGCTCGTTTGAAAGCCCGGTTGGTTGCTAAGGGTTATGCTCAAACTCATGGTCTTGATTACTTTGAGACCTTCTCCCCGGTTACAAAAATGGCATCTATTCGGCTTTTCTTATCCCTTGCAGCTGTGCATTCTTGGTCTCTCCATCAGTTGGATATCAAGAATGCTTTCTTTCACGGTGATCTTGTTGAGGATGTTTATATGGAGCAGCCTCCAGGATTTGCTGCTCAGGGAGGGAAAGTTTGTAAGCTTCATCGCTCTTTGTATGATTTGAAGTAGTCTCCTTGAGCATGATTTGACCGATTCAGCTCAGTGGTTCAGACTTTTGGTTTGCTTCAGTCTCAAAAGGATCATGTAGTGTTCTATCGTTGTGCTACTACTGGGTGTATCTTTCTGGTTTTATATGTGGATGACATTGTCTTGACAGGGGATGACGAGCAGGGTATTGTTGAGCTGAAGAGATATTTACATACTTACCTTGAGACGAAAGACCTGGGTGATTTGAGATATTTTCTTGGCATAGAGGTAGCTCGAAAGAAAGAAAGTATTTCTTTGTCACAACGTAAGTATATTCTAGACATTTTGGCTGAATTTAACATGCAACACTCTCGATCTGTAGAGTCGCCTATGGAACAGGGATTGAAGCTTCTTCCTGATCAGGGCGAGTTGTTTGAACACCCTGAAAGATACGGGCGTGTTGTTGGTAAACTAAACTATCTCACTACGATGACTAGACCTGATCTTGCATATTCGGTTAGTGTAGTTAGTCAATTTATGGCAGCACCTAGACAACCACATTGGGATGCTGTTTTGAGGATTCTGAGATATCTTCGAGGTAGTCCCGGCAAGGGAATTGTTTTTGCCGCTCATGGTCATGCTCGCATGGAGTGTTATAGTGATGCTGATTGGGCTGGTTGCCCTACTGATAGGCGGTCTACCTCTGGATATGCTTTGTATGTTGATGGTAATTTGATTTCATGGAAGAGTGAGAAACAGGACATTGTTGCGAGGAGTTGTAACATCCTGAATTTTGACATGTTATCGGGATCAATAAAGTGTACATTAATTCTCGTTCGATTTTAGTAAGTCTCGCCCGAACTTAATCAATCACGAGATACTAACCAAATGGGAGAGGCTAAATAGGAATAGGTATGTGGACCGATGACCCGATCACGATTGAGCGCTGATTTCGACGAACGTCAAGAGAATATTTTGAACCAATATGGGCCAATCTCAGGAGAATGACGGATTTATATAGTCAGTAAAGTACGATCGGATCGTGGATGATTCCGCACGACCGAAAGTACGCCTGACCAGTGAATCCCGATTTTAATCCAAATGATCGCGACCCCCGGTGCTAGCGATAATGCCTCTCGTTCTCTCGAAATTTGAGTCTATCACGACTCGGACAATCTTAGGTCGATATACGTAGCACCTAAACAACCGCCCATTAGTGAGAGGCCCTAATACTTTAAAACGAGTTATTTTGATCGCGATATTGAGCCCAAACTTCGATATCAAAATTTCAAG
Source organism: Syzygium syzygioides (assembly GCA_031216285.1). Taxonomy (NCBI): domain Eukaryota; kingdom Viridiplantae; phylum Streptophyta; class Magnoliopsida; order Myrtales; family Myrtaceae; genus Syzygium; species Syzygium syzygioides. The sequence goes on along the minus strand of CM062242.1, from coordinate 24,009,727 downwards.
GGTAATTATGACTATTTTACAAGACGAACGTCAATTTATAGTGGCCACACATGTTTGGGAGTAATACGGCTGAAAATAGAAATATCGACAAAAATTGGGAAAAATTTTAATTTTGCCCCCGGGGACCTCGATGTCCGTTTTCGAGACCAAACGAAATTATTTTTCAAAATCAATGCTATTTTGGGGTGGCCATGCATGTCTGGAGTGCCTGCGGTTAAAAATTGAAATTTCGATCCCTGAACGAAAAATTACGATTTTACCCCTCCAAACTTTTGGACTGATTTCGAGGACTTAAAGGATGAATTTTAAGGATCCGACACCGGATTATGTCTACCATAAATATATAGAACCGGTATGGACAAAAATTGAAATTTCAGTTCGGGATCGAAAAATTACAAAAATGCTCCTACGCCATTTTTGGACAATTCCGAATTTTGAATTTAATTTTGGGGTTAACCAAGGTTAAATAGGACTAACCAGGTCTGGTCAGCCTTGGGTTAGTGGCAAATGACCATTTTACCCCTAAATTAGTGGATATGGATTAATCTTAGCCCTTGGATCAAGGGCAAAATTGTCCATTTGGCCAAGATATTGACACATGGACTCCACTAACAATTGTTGACCCATATTTGACCAGAAATCTCTCTCTTTCTCACGCATTTTCCCTAATTTGCCGAGCCCATTCTCCTCCTTCCTCTTCTTCCTCACCGTTTCTGTTCTGCCGTGAGCCATTCTGCAGGTCCTGGTAGTGTTCACGCCGGAACAGTACCAGCCGGAGCTGCTAGCCGTCCTCAGCCACCATCCCGCACCACCAGTAGCCCTCTTCACCCCTGAACAGCCAACATCAGCTCCATTTCCAGCCCTACACAAAAGAAAACCAGCAGCAAATCGTCGTTCTCGTCGTCGCCGTGACCGCCGGCTTGTACCCGGAGCGCCGCCGTCGATCCTTACCGCGCGTCGGTGATCGACCGCCCGTTCCCGTCGCCTCGAGTCACTAATAGGCAAGTATAAACCCCTAAATCCCTAATTAGTTTAATTGTGCATTTTTAGGGGTTAATTAGGCCTAATTGGGGTTTAATTAGGCTTAATTGTGCGTGGGGTGATTTGTATAGGTCATTAGGGCCTAATGAAATAATTTAATGGTGGTTTAATGGCCAAATGAAGCCCTGTTCTGGTACTGTTCACTAAGTACCGAAAATTGCATTTTTTGTCTGAGTTTTGTACTAATTGAATTCAATGGTTAATGACTTAGAAATGGATATTTTAGGAGCTAATTAGGCTTATTTGAAGCTTAATTAAGTGTATTTGGTTGTTGGATAATTAGGGTAAGTGATTAGGCCCTAATGACATGGTTTAAAGGTGGTTTAGTGCATAAATGTTAATTTGTCCCGGTACTGTTCATGGGGCACCAAATTTGTGTAAATTTATCTAAGTGTGACACTAGTTGGATTCAATGGTAAGTGACCTTGATTGGGGCATTGTAGGAATTGATTAAGCTTATTTGAGGCTTAATTATGTATATTTGGTGGTTGAATTATTAGGGTATGTGATTAAGGTTTAATGGAATTGTTTAAGTGTGATATAGTGCATATTGGACATTCGGTTCTGGTACTGTTCACCAGAACCAAATTGGACTTTTTGGACTTAATTAGTTCATTGGATATCGGTTTGAGTCTTGGGTATTATTGGGGTTTGGTTGGGATTTAAATAAACCCTATTGGATGACCCCCTTGATCGTAGGATCAACTATCGGAATTGATTTGTCCAAGTGGGGCCCGAGGTGCATGAAATTATCTTGGAAACAAATGTGCGGATTAAATGCTAAATGGTTGGTTTACACCGGGAATAATTTGATCGTGCCAAGAGGGTGTTAAATACATTGATTTGGGGACTAATTGTATTCGGCATGTTGCCTTGGGTATTGGCATGAATTCCCGAGTGTATAAATTGTATGTCAAGTTGTGATTGGTCGTAATTGAGTGTGACGATATACATGCCTGAGTTATATTCAATTGTTGGCCTTCAGGTTGGGCCTACGGGTCGATTTATCAAACTGTTGGCCTTCGGGTCGGGCCTACGGGTCGTCTTATTAACTGTGGCCCTCGGGTCGGGCCTACAGGTCGTTATATTTAATTGTGGGCCTTCGGGTCGTTATAATTATGCATGATTCACAATGAATTTAAATGCCTAACTTGCAGGGTTGAGATAGTAATTTGGGCTGTGAGTCAGGAATGTTTTAATGTTATACTAGTTCTTCACTTGATGCGTTTTATTTACCCTTTTGGAGGTGCACATTAGCCTAGTTTAGGATTAGTGATTTGTACTTGCTGAGTTTTCTCACGGTTGTGGTAAAACCGACATTTTAGATCCTCAGCTATGAATTTTGAGGCTGAGGAGCAGGACCCCGAGCCCGAGGCAGAGTTTGCGGCTATGAGTTCAGAGGAGGAGCCAGAGTAGTCCGAGACGTTTGGATTTGACCCCAATTGGATACCCTAGGGCAGACCTCAGCTTTAGGAGCGAGGGTCGATACTTTTTGACTGTAGCCCTCCGACTGTTAGTCCGATCCCCCTAAGCCACTGATCTCTTCTGTATTTGTGGCCCCTTTTATTGTATCTTTTGTTTATAATGAATATTGTATGTAAGTGTTATAATGAATGTATATATCGTTTTAATTATTTGTATATTGTTGTTGGTTGCTATTTATGGTTGCTTTTAAATTGTCTGGGTGTATATATGTATTATATATACGTCGTTTCCGCATGTGACGTGTTTTCTCTGATTTGGGTTTTCGGTCGGTGACGTAACCTGGGAGCGTCACACCTTATTTCGACCTATACGCGGATGTTCATACTTCGTGAGTTACGGGGCGTGACAAGAGAAGTGCTGAAGCAGAGTATCGGGCCATTATTGCAGCCACTGCAAAGATTGTGTGGACTAGACATCTTCTGAATGAGGTTGGATATGGGTTGAGTGGTCCTACTTCGCTATGGTGTGATAGTAGTTCAACGATTCACATTGTTTCAAATCCTGTCTTTCACGAGAAAACAAAACACTTTGAGATTGACTGTCATTTCGTTTGACAGGAGCTTACGCGTGGGAGTATCACTCTCTCACATGTTCATACTGGCGATTAGCTAGCAGATGTGTTTACTAAATCTTTAGCTGGGCAACGGGTTCGCTTTATATGTAACAAGCTAGGCATGGTCGATATCTATACCTCAGTTTGAGGGAGAGTATTACGAGTTATTATGAGTTATTTTATTATTATTTACTGTCATGTGTGGGAATGTCTACCACACTACTATGTACCCTCACTATTAATATAAATAAGAGAGCATGCTAACCTAGAGGGTTAGACAATTCATTCATCCCCTTCTTTTCTTTTCTTCTTCTTCAAACATGTTTATCTAAGATTCAAGTATCTCAAACTTAATGCATGAAAAGTGGCGGGATATGCTTCCACTGGGTGTAAAAGAAGTTTGACAAGCAAGTTTCTCTTTTTCTTAAGAAAGCACTCACGACCAAACCGGAGCAACTTATGTATAGCCACATGCATTTATATCTGGAGCAAGAATGTGCAAACCAGGAAAATAAATGCAAAGAAGAAACCAGGCAAGTGTTGGAAAGTGGTTGAAGCATTTAGCGTTGCTGGTTTTTTTTTTTTTGTGTTTTCAATGCCTGTCTTGCTTAAAGATAATACTTGCATGTTGACAAAGCCTAAAAACCAAGGTGATAAAAGCAGCTCAGCAGATGATCGTCAACGTATCAATGAACAAACCAATTTGTGGCATTAATTACCTTGACAGAAGGCCGCTTTTCAAGAATTTCCATGATCCCTGCTTCAGCTTCTTGAGAAGCAACTGTCTCCTTGTTGATCGAGCCCACACACAAGGCTTACGTACACCGATCCATGGAGCCACCTTTTCGTAAGCTTTACTAGGTATATGCCAAAATATCAACTCTGGTACCATGTACCACGTGATAAATTGTTTTTCACAAGAAAACTGGAGAAAGAGTTTATACATATTCTAACCAACATCAAATTCCTTACTTGTTATATAGTTTCTCCATCTTTCCTTTTTCATAACCCAGGGAACCCCTGCACGGCCGACAGCCGGGGAGTAAACCCTGGGGGCGACACCTGCTAGCCACCACCGGTTAAGTCACCCTGTGGCGCCCGGGATTCAAATACTCAACATTTTGCGAGAGGAAGAGTGCGCACTTCAGCAGCATTTACTCATTTGTTGGAAGTAGAGCATTTTTCTCAAATTAATGCTATGTACTTTTTCCACGGGATCAGTTTTATTTATTAATATGTTCCGGCAGTGCAAATTTCTATGAATTAATTGATGGAGCATATAGCGTCCTCTATTATGTTTTTGTTAGGCTCTCAAAATTTGGAAGGGAGCAGAAGTATGACAGGATTTGCTCATTACGATATTGTTCTGATTTGTAGGTGTTAGAGCAATTAAATATTAAACTATGCCTTCATCTAATGGCTTAATTTTTTAAAACAGTTGGTAATGGTTCTACCAAAAATTTCATATGGTATCAGAGCTGGTGGTCCTAAGTTTAAATCTTTCCAAGCCTCATTTGTTTCGCCAATTAAATATGTCCACGCTTAGTACTAGGCAAAAAGACCAAACTAAGCATGGAGGATAGTGTTAAAGTAATTAAATATTAAACTACGCTTTTATCTAATAGCTTAAGTTTTTAGAATAGTTAGCAGTGGTCCGATCAAAATCTCATAATAGAGAAATCTGATCTATTTGAATATTTGTGTGAATGATTACGTAAACAAGATCTTCAAGATGGAGTTTTTTTTTCTTAACTGTAATTATGAGAATGTTTGGACTTTCAGAGTGTTGTTTTTATTAGTTGACGGGATTCAGTTTCTAACTTAAGATTGTTTGTACAGAGAATTTTCTTGCACTATGATTTTCCAATAGTATTTATCTCTAATTATCTGTTTGACATTTACTTTTGGGCGGCAATTTCGCTAGCCAACTGGTCTTCGGGTTTGCGTGGAAGTGGTGAAAAATATGTTGGCAGCCGCTAAGAAGAAAGCTGAACTAGGAATCATGTTTGGAAAGGGTTTTTGCTTGGACTATGAGGTCTTAGAATTGGCCTGTGATCACGGGATTATGTGGAAAGAAGGATCCACACACAACATATACGGGAAGGTTTTCTATGCTAAACATGAAGCGGGGGAATATCTGGCGGGAATATCTGGCTCAAAATGATGGGGTCCTTCAAAAGATAATCATGATATTGAGGAGTCATCTGCTTGAAAATGAAGAGTGATGACACTAGGTCCTTGGTTGGATGAGGATGACATGTCCTTAGGCGATTGAGCTTTCCTGGACAACCTGCCTAATGCCTTTCCGTTCTTGGTGGTTGGAGCTGGTTGACATTGAATGACAAGATACGATCTCATTGAACTGCCGCATTTTTGTGTGCTTGCATATGCACGGATTCTTATAAAATGGGCGTGTCAAAGATCGGCTCCAAAAAGTGAAGCTGATTTGTTGTGGGGCGCCCATTTATATTAACATCCTGGGGAGGAATGGATATTCATCTCCATGGCTTGTGGATTGCCCACCATTCAGGATATTGCCGAGGCAATGTGATTCTAGCAACTATCTAATTGCCGCTGGTATGTTAAGGTAACTTTTTCGTTGTAAATTGGTCTAGATCATCTGGCGCTGCATTATTTGTGAGTTTATACTTATGTACGACAGTTAGTTGTCTATCAGTAGATGAAGCGAAACTTTTTCCCTTTTTCTTTTTTTTGCAAGTTACTGTTCTGTACTCTTTAGTTCAATGGAGCTCCTTCTGTTTCTTACCAAGAAAAGAAATAAAATAAGTTATTCTGATTACTTTCTGATAAAAATCTGTGCAGTTGCCTTCTTTATTTGTCTTGATGTATATGCTCTTCCTCGATTTCAAAATTTTAGAGAGAGTGAAAAGCAATTAAAGGACAAGACAAGATGTCCCCTTAATCGATGGTACAAGTTCATTTGTCTAGATAGCATCACTTTGTCAACTATCCCTGATGGTGATATAGATCCATGACAAGATTGATGACACTTGATTAGTAAGACCCCAATGCAATGATGCTAATCACGGCGCTTGAATCGGTATGTCATTGGACCACAAGGCTTGAATTTCAACCTTAGAATTCATTAATCTAGGTCCATTCTCGATAGCAAGACGAATCCCGATCCCAGTATGGTTTTACGGCTTTTGACTATTGTGGTGGGCCTAAAATTCCTACCATACAAATAACAATATCCACAGGGAATAAGTGGAGTGGGCAAATGGTTGAATAGGTTGTTTGATGAGGTCTATTCATGAAGATAAAGTTCTCTTGGTTCAAGCAAAACTTGAGAAACTATAAATACACCCGTGGCTCTCTGAGTCGTGACAAAGTGAAAAACCCCTTCTAAGAGTATATTATGGAAAAGTCTAATATGATTTTAAAATGTTATGGGTTAGATGGCTTTAAGATTTTTATTATTTTTTTGTCAACATTATGAATTTGAGATGCTCAATATGAATGTGTTTTCATATTCTAACAATTTCTAAAAAAGAGATAAGTACACTAGAAGCCCTAAAACTTATTACGAAAGATGTAATTAAGTCCTAAAATTCTCAAAAAGTGTAATCTAGTCTCAAAACTTATTACGAAAGTGCAATCGAGTTCAAAAACTTTTAAAAAGTTCAATCAAGTCCTAAAATTTATCAAATTGGTTCCTTCCATTGATTACAATTTTTGAAAGTTTTAGTACTTGATTGCATTTTTTTGAAATTTAAAGACTCAATTGCACTTTCGTGGCAAGTTTTAGGATTTTCAATGCACTTGTCCCTATAAGAAAATTAAAAAGTTAACCACAACAAACACCTCGAGTACAAGGAGCCTGCAAAGAGTTATCTTTTTGTCGTGGGTATGCACACTCGCGAAGAGGGTACAAGCGCATTACTTAGAGAGTCCCGTATCCTTTACGGAATTCGGTTTCCACATGCAATTGTAAGGATGAGCTCGTTACTGTAGCTTGACTACTCTGTAAGCGTGCACAAAACCGAAGACCTGCCGCATCCCGCGGGAAACATGATTTCTTGATTAGTGTGTTATTACTAGTATCGTGTTTTTTTCCCATTCGTGGAAAAATGTCCTGATTTCTAGCACTAGCATCCGCCAACTTTTCAAAGTCCTAATGATTTTCATGCCACGAAAGCTTGGAGTTCTTCTCGGCAGTGGACCTCGTGGGACTTTGAATTAGTCCTAGTCGCCGGAGGGGAAATTTCCATTCGACTTTATAGATGGAAATAACTCCAAAGATGTCTCCATTGGGATTGCGTGCTGGACCTGGCAGACCATGAAGTCTTGATCACATGGATGAGAGAGAGAGAGATATGTCTTCATTTGGGGTGCGCACTTGACCTGGCAAATGATCAAGTCTTGATCAGATGGACGTGGCGAGGAGAAGGAGAGAGGGAGACTGTGCTTAGTCTTCGCATGTCATTTCTTAGAAATCTGCACAAGTAGCGATACAATGCACATCTCCCTCTATAAAAAGGAGTCTCTTCCGAGATTGCAAACTGCAACTTTCTCACTCCGTCTCAAATGGATTCATTCACATCTTCCATATTCTCTGTCATGCTAACACTGGCTCTTTTAGCAGCTAGCTTTGATACAACAGGTCCGCTTCTCTCTCTCTCTGGAAAGATCATCCAATGGTTTCATTTCGTTAGTGAGATGATGGATATAATCTTTTTTTACTTCTTAATGGACTATAATGTCTACTAATTCGTATCTTGTGATCCTTTGTGCGTGTTCTTGTGCTGTGTTTTCTCCTTTCACAACTAGGATCTCCGAGGCAGCTAGATGAGTTATAAAAGCAAGTTAAACACTTACATTCATGGTGACATATAGAGATTACGCCCACCTGTCCTCTCGGTTGAGCAATTACAAGGGGAAGTAATGCATGGCATCTTTCTTTGTGGTGATAGATTTACGTGCTAATTGTGTTATGCATAGAATGGAGCCGAACCAACCCGCGGACGTAACTTGTGGCCCTGAAATAGATTCTCATCAAAGCTAATGATTGTAATCTATGCATCACTAATGCTGATAAATCCAGTTCAAATATCAAAGATGCTCGGGATGGAACGGTATATAGATGGGCGGTTTACTATTCTACCCTTAGCCCAAATGAAGAAAATTACAAGGAAAATTTATGGAAGAATTTCTATAAATCATGTAATATATAAGGGAAAATCTGTGCCCTCTCAAAAAAGTAGCCTTACCAAAATATTTGAATTTTTTTTTTTGGTCGGAAAACCTATTTGAATTGACCATGCCTGAAGTCATAGCTGGTAAGGTCATAAAACTAAGCTTCATTTGTATTAGAAGTACAAGATCTTAAACTGCTTTGACAGTACGAAAGACCACTTTTCCTTTGAACAACTTTCATTCAACTAAAGATGTTAGATCTTGCAAGCTTTTCTTTCACATAGTAAGAAGAGTCTAGAATTATGTTAAAGCAATAACTCTGTCCATTCCATGCAGGTGCTCAAATAGGGGTTTGCTATGGAATGCTCGGCGGCAACTTGCCTTCGCGGCCAGATGTGGTTGCGCTCTACAACCAGCGCAATATCCGCAGGATGCGGCTCTATGGCCCGGACCAGCCCGCTCTCCAAGCCCTTAGAGGCACCAACATTGAGCTCATGCTGGGCCTTCCCAATGAGGACCTCCAAAGGATTGCCTCTAGCCAAGCCAATGCAAACACTTGGGTCCAAAACAATGTGAAGAACTATCGCAATGTCAAGTTCAGGTACATAGCAGTTGGCAATGAAGTGCAGCCTTCTTCTCAAAATGCCCAGTTTCTCGTCCCCGCAATGCGAAACATCCAGACTGCCATCTCGAACGCCGGACTCGGGGCCCAGATCAAGGTTTCCACAGCTGTGGACACGATCATCTTAGGAGAATCGTCTCCTCCATCGAAGGGCACACTTAAGCCCGATCACAGACCGCTTCTAGATCCTATAATCCAATTCCTAGTCAACAACAAGTCCCCTTTGCTTGTCAACCTCTATTCGTACTTCAGCTATGCAAACAATCCCCAGGAACGCCTCGACTATGCTCTGTTCACGGCGAACTCGGTCGTGGTGCAGGATGGACCACTTGGGTACCGGAATTTGTTTGACGCAATTCTAGATGCTGTTTACTCTGCACTAGAGAAAGCCGGTGGGGGGTCCCTAGAAGTGGTTGTGTCGGAGAGCGGTTGGCCATCTGCTGGCGGGAAGGCAACGTCCATTGACAACGCGAGAATCTACAACTCGAATTTGATTCAGCACGTGAAGCAAGGGACTCCCAAGAAGCCTGGAAGGCCGATCGAAACTTACATATTTGCTATGTTCGACGAGGACCAGAAGACCCCGGAGCTTGAGAAACATTGGGGGCTCTTTTTCCCCAATAGACAGCCAAAATACCCTATTAATTTCAACTAATGGGTACACACCGGCTTGTTTTAAGGAATAAGGGCACACCTATTGTGAGCTCAATGATGTTAAAATAAGAGACTTGCTGCAGTATGTAACATGCGAAAACAGGAAAGAAGAGAAAATGGGAATCGCAATAAATCACCAAAGTCTCATATAATTCTTCCTCTAACACATATGACAGAGTGCTCATTTTGAGTATTTAGTTAAGAAAGTTTATCCTCGATACCCATCACACATGATCAACTATTAGTTAAACAGGTGAATGTTCATAATCATAAACTTCGATATTAATGGATTCCAACCTCCAAAAACATAATTTGATAGCTGTAGCGTATGTATAACGCACAGCATCTTGTTTCAGGACGACCCTCTATTACAAGACAAAGAACAGTGGTCGATCTGTGGCTGCATGAAAACTCAGTTTGATATTAGGAGTCCACACTCCACAGTGCAGCAGGCTAGATTTTTTCTATCACCGTCCTTACATTGGAAAAGGCGTCGTTCCAAAAGCTCGTAGGGCGTGCGAATGGAAACAAAATTGCCTAGCAGCGCTGATGGAAATTAGTTCTGCTGTTCGATGAATTGATATTACACTAAGCTTGGAGGAGTTAGAAATCAATTACGAATGATTGCAAGGATTTTACTCTTCAGGCATCGAAATGGGTTATTTATTGTGATCGAGGTTATCGTGAATGGGTAACCAGCACGATATAATCGACAATTTATTATTCTATACATTCTCTATAAGAGCTAGACACATTTGTACATGAGAACACTCTCCTTTATCACGTGGCTTTTTTTTCACTGTACATCGAACGCTTTTAAGAACTCAAATCGACTTCACTGTGTACGTCGTGATTCTCCATCCTTATCCAAGACTTGATAGAGAAAGGGCGTTGATTTATCTCAATTATTCTCGCGCCTCTAGCCCAATTGCCATAGCCACCATACCCAGTATGCCTGGCAAAGCACAGCCACAGCTTCTTATAGGGGCAGCACCAATCCAAACCATGGTTGTGTCCAACAAATACTGCCTGCCATCGTGACAAAAAATTACACTATTACTCATATCAAATTGAAATAACGTATGTTTATCAAAGATTCAAGTATCTCAAACTTAATACACGAAAGTGGCGACATATGCTTCCACTGGGTGTAAAAGAAGTTTGACAAGCAAGTTTCTCTTTTCTTAAGAAAGCACTCAAGACCAAACCGGAGTAACTTGTGTATAGCCACATCCATTTATATCTGGAGCAAGAATGCGCAGACCGGGAAAAAAAATACAAAGAAGAAACCAGGCCAGTCTTGGAAAGTGGTTGAAGCATTTAGAGTTACCGCTTTTTTTTTTTTTTGTGTTTTCAATTCCTGTCTTGCTTAAAGATAATACTTGCATGTTGACAAAGCCTAAAACCCAAGCTGATAAAAGCAGCTCAGCAGATGATCGTCAAAGTATCAATGAACAAACCAATTTGTGGCATTAATTACCATGACAGAAGGCCGCTTTTCAAGAATTTCCATGATCCCTGCTTCAGCTTCTTGAGAAGCAACTGTCTCCTTGTTGATCGAGCCCACACAAGGCTTACGTACACCGATCCATGGAGCCACCTTTTCGTAAGCTTTGCTAGGTATATGCCAAAATATCAACTCTGGTACCCTGTGCCACGTGATAAATTGTTTTTCACAAGGAAACTGGAGAAAGAGTTTATACATATTCTAGCCAACATCGAATTGCTCACTCGTTATACAGTTTCTCCATCTTTTTATCAAGAAAAAAGGAAAAAATTTCTTTGCAATAGAAATATGATTATCAGTATTCGCGATTGCTTCTTCCTAAAAACCAGGGAAAATTAACTAGATAAGTTCAGTTTATGAGTAACAGTAATAGGTGCACAGGAAATAAATAAAAGTTCTACCATCATTTCTTTGTACCTTGAATCTGGGTTGATCTGTAGAGATTGGTTATTGAACCATTCAGATTGGGCATTTGATATTACTTCTGGATAGGATCCACCGCCAGAATCGAGAAAGTAAAGGTACGCTACAGGGGACTGAGGATTATCCGTTGTCGAGATCTGAAGGACGTAATTGGATATGCTTGGCCAAAGATCCTTTGGACCCTTACTAGAATAGGACAGTGTATTCTGCTCCATTTCACCCTTCATGAGCTGCAAACGCTGTGTTCCTCTGAAGCTGCAATCTCCTAATCACACGCGGAAAAATCACCTATAAATACAACCAACACATAAATCACGTATCTGCAAGACGAGATCATTTTTCGAGTTAATTCGACTCCAAGACTGTAGGCGCCATGCAACTTTATGTCTAATTATTTACTATACTAGCAATTCTTTCTGCTTCTTTTGTTCATGCGATGACTCCATCAAGCTAGCTATCACATCAATGTGAAGATATCCCAGTCCATGATCTTGAGTTCAGGCTATTAGAAACATTTGCAGTTTCATGTAAGCATTGCCGACTTTAACATACGTAAGCAAACCTCGATGTTTACCTGAAAATGATGAATTTGCAACAGGGCAGTGAATCAAAGGAATGCCTGGGGCCGAAAACCACTCCAATGGCCACACAAACGGTGCATCGTCATGGTTTCCAAAGACACTAGCAAAGGGAATGCCCCTTGATCTTGTTGGAGATAGAGCTTGATCCCAGTATGAGCTTGCATTTGCTATCGGAATGTTATTTGCCGTAATGACATCTCCAAGATACACAACAAAATCTGCAACGCAATTCAATTTGTCTTTTCAGAATGTGGATCAGACAAACGACAGGGCCCTATTTTAAAGAGCTTCCTGGGCAAAGTATCAGGCAAGTCTGTCACAAAACACACGAATTAAAGCCCTGCACAAAACTTAGCAGGTTGGAAGCTGATTCACGGAAATAGCAGCAGCAAGAGCTAAAATTTGAAGATCTTAAGGCCTATGAATTATTAGCAGCGTCCTAATTTTTGTCAAAAGTTGAAAAATTTTTGCCCACTCTCTATTGCTTCCAACTTCAGTCCAGATCACCATTAACGCGCATCAACCGCAGGTCTAGATCATTCGCCATTCACACAGTGATGCCCTCTTCTTCAATACTCGATCTCTTTACGACCTGCATTCTTCTGTTTTGAGCTCGCCCACCACGGCACACTCAAATTCTCAAAGCACAAGTCCAATGAACTATCCTTGCAAATTCCCGGGATCTGGGCTGTCCACTACACTCGCCAAATCGCTGGCCGAGCCAAGCAGGAAGCAAAACGCGCTACAAGAAAAACGAAACCCAATCCGAACAAGCACTTACCGGGAACTTCATCGTCGAGCACGGTGGACATGACCTGGACGGAGTTGACGTCCTGGCGGGGCCCCCAGTCCGTCCAGGCGTCCTCCCCGAAGTGCAAATCGGCGAACAGGGCGATCTTGAACGGCGACCCCTGCCTCACCGGGAGGCGCTTCTCCGGCGACGCCCGGCGCCTGAACTTCTCCTGGTAGTAGTCACCGGCGCATCCGCCCGCGCCGGGATCGGATCCGACCGCCGAAGGCGAGATTGGACGCAGGTTCAGGAACAGAAATGCGAAGGAGAGGATTGCGGCTCGAGCCGCCGCCGGCGATACGGCCATCGGGCCGTCTGAGAGAGGAGAGAAGCAGAGCTCCCGGCGAGCGGCGATCGTCGACGCAATGTTCAGGGGGAAGTGTACTAGAGAATCGCCGTCCTTTAGATGCTCACGTACGGAAAAAACCGAATATGCTAAACCTTTTAGGAGTATCTAAGCTTAGATTTTTTAAACTTTTTTGCGTTTTTTAGTGTCCTCGTTCGTCGTTTCGTCCTAGGATGTTTTTTGCCGGTTCCCAGCGAAAGATAAAATTCCTCTGAAAAAATGACACAGATAATCCCTAAAATTTAGTTTATCGTGCAAGGTCATTCTCAAAATTTTTAATTTATTTACCGTGACCTTGAATTTCGATCTAATATTCAATATGATTCTTGAACTCATAAACAATTTCGTATAGTTTATAAATTACATTGACACATTAGGTCAAAATTCCGGATCGGCATTGCACATTAAATGCAAATTTAGAGACTGTTTGTGCTACATAACCCAATGTCTTTTTCCCTTGACGAGCCAAAAGCGGCGATCAACTCTAGCAACTTGAGGATCATGCCTACTATGGAATATCCGATTAGAGGTTACATCCTTCGAGGGGAGAGACCCCAAAAGACCGAAGCATCGGGATTTTCGATTATCGCGGCCGCATTCATCATGTCAATCACTTTATTAGTGTTCTCGCAAAAAATAAAAAAATTTGAGTCGAGAGTCTCACCCGCTACTTTCAACTCTTTTATGCTCTCTTATATTTTATAACACATGCATTCGAATTCTCGATTTGACTAACCTTTGTGAATGCTTTTAAATCACCTTATTCACGTGCATCAAAGTATGCTGCGGTTTAAATGTGAAATTCACTACTTTCAAAAATGATCAACTTGATCACACATATGATGTCTTTCGTAGGCTTTAAGATCCACACGAGAGTCAGGCGCATGCAAATGCAATCTAATTCCCAAAAAAAAGCATTAACTTTACTTTGAGTAATAATTTTGACTCGAATTTTTTTGTCTCATAAAAAATCACAATATTTCACTTAAATCCAAAATCTGGCCCGAAAAATTTGAAAATTTTACATCGCAGGGGTCAGATTTGAGACTCGAGTAAAATTTGGTATTTTTTTATTGAGAGAAATAAAATTTTGGATTAGAATTGTTACTCAAGATAAAGTTGGTACTGTTTTTTTTTTTGGAACTAGGCCTGCAATTGTTGCTTCCTTCGTGGGCCTGATCCGACCTCGGCAGGCCCATACAAAGCCCCCCACCATTGACCCGGCCCGGCCCGAACAATAACTCCGCATAGAATGCTCAGCCCGAGCCCGCCATCTGATGATCCCTCGCAGAAGCGCAGAGAGCCCAAGCTGGTATACGCTCGACGCGTCGGAGGGTGGAGAGCTCCGTCGTCCTCGTCCTTGTTCTCGTTCTCCTGCACTGCGCTGCGCTCTCAGCGCACTCCAGACGATCGAGAGGAAGCTTCAGGTGACAATCTTTTCAGGTTCTCTCCCTCTCTCACCTCGCGTAGCAGGGCATTGTGTTGCTGCGCGAGGATTTCCTGAACCTTGGTGCGTTCCTCCCCTGTGCAGCTTCTGCTTCCTCCTCCCCGATTTTGCTCTTGAAAATGACGGGTTTTGGGTGGCCGGATCTCTTACCAGCTTCCTGTCTTGTTGTTAAGGCGTCGTGTGTATTTGCTTGGGTTCTGCTTGATGTATGGTTTTTTTGTTTACTAGCAACGCGCGCGCGCCTGGAAGTGTCGATTCGAGTTGGACCTGTATCGAGTCGATTGCCCAGCGTTCTTGAATTCGGTACGGCCGTCGAAGAAACCCTTGAAGCAGCTTTTTGGGTGCTTTTTTTTTTTGTTGTTTCTTCCTCTCCAGTTGTGATGAGGGCCTCGTTTTGAACCTTGTCTTGTCAGCTGTCATGGGTGTTGAAGAGGATCTCGAAGATTTGAATGCCCTCGCGGAGTCTACCGATGCCGCTGTGGACAGTCAGGCTCTGGCTTCTGCTGTCGATAGTGTTACCCTTCAACCGATTCTTCCGCCCGCAATCCCGCCTCCCGCCGTGCCTCAGGTGGCTCCTGTTCCTGCAATTCCTCCGGTCCTTCGACCCCTGGCGCCTCTGCCCATCCGCCCTCCCGTTTTCAGGCCTCCTGCGCCCAAGAAAGAAGAGGCTGGAAGTAGTAGCGGCTCAGACTCTGACGATGATGACGCGGGGCGTGCAGGCGCTGTTCCTGGGTCGACCGCGGAGTTTGAGATTACAGAGGAGAGCAGGCTGGTGCGGGAGCGGCATGAGAAGGCAATGCAAGATCTGATGATGAAGCGGCGCGGTGCTGCTCTGGCGGTGCCCACTAATGATAAGGCTGTGCGTGCCCGTCTTCGCCGGCTCGGAGAACCTATGACCCTGTTTGGGGAAAGAGAGATGGAAAGGCGGGACCGGCTGCGGATGCTTATGGCTAAATTAGATGCTGAAGGACAGCTCGAGAAGCTCATGAAAGCCCATGAGGATGAGGAGGCTGCTGCTTCCGCTGCACCAGAGGATGTCGAGGAAGAGATGCTTCAGTATCCATTCTATACCGAAGGATCTAAAGCTCTTTTGGATGCTAGAATAGATATTGCAAAATTTTCGATCGCAAGGGCTGCACTGCGTCTTGAACGTGCAAGAAGGAGAAGGGATGATCCTGATGAGGACGTGGATGCAGAGATAGATTGGGCATTGAAAAAGGCAGAGAGCTTGTCCTTGCATTGCAGTGAGATTGGTGATGATCGACCACTTTCAGGCTGCTCTTTCTCCCATGATGGAAAGCTGCTTGCCACATGGTAATTTGCTTATCTTCTCCTTGATGCATGCGTGTTAGAGTGCATAAGTGCTTATTTGAATATTGGAAGCTCTTTGTCCACCTGCCAGAACCACATTTCAACTAACCAAATTGCCTGTCGAGGGATGAAATCTCATTGACTTTATATGATAGCTGTACACCCTGATCATGCTGAGTGGTGTTGAGCATGACTTCGTTATGCCATTTCATTATGAATTAGGAATCAGGCTTTCCAAATAATATTTCATGGGTAGACTCGAACATTAGCGATTGACTTTGCAATTGTATGAGAATCACTTAGCTTAGCTTTTTCTGCTTCTGCTAGTTCCATGAGTGGAGTTGCTAAGTTATGGGACACATGTCGCATGCCTCAAGTGAATAAAGTGTCCACATTGAAGGGTCACACAGAACGTGCTACTGATGTGGCCTTTTCTCCGGTGCAAAATCTTATAGCAACTGCTTCTGCTGACCGGACTGCAAAGTTATGGAATACTGAAGGAACTATCTTGAAGACTTTTGAGGGGCATCTGGATCGCCTTGGTCGTATTGCATTTCATCCATCAGGGAAGTACGTGGGTACGACTAGCTTTGACAAGACATGGAGGTTGTGGGATATAGAAAGTGGTGAGGAACTACTTCTTCAAGAAGGCCATAGTAGAAGTGTTTATGGGATAGACTTCAACCAGGATGGATCCTTAGTGGCATCTTGCGGACTGGATGCTCTTGCACGTGTTTGGGACCTCCGCACCGGTAGAAGCATCCTTGCTTTGGAAGGACATGTTAAGCCAGTGAGTCTCTGGAATTGTTACTGACTTATGCTTGGCTGCCAATATATTGTCATCTGTTGATTTTTGTACCTCTTCCATACACTTTTCAGATTCTGGGAATTAGCTTTTCACCCAATGGATATCATTTAGCCACCGGTGGTGAAGATAATACCTGTCGTATTTGGGATTTAAGAAAGAAAAAGTCATTGTATGTTATTCCTGCTCATGCAAATCTTATATCGGAAGTGAAGTTTGAGCCTCAAGAAGGATACTTTCTGGTTACTGCGTCATATGATACTACGGCAAAGGTATTCGTTTTACTAGATTGGCTTTCCACCCTTTAATTATATTGCTGTAGAAAAACCCGTTCTTGTTTTTATAACATCTGGTGTCTGCATGTGATCAGGTCTGGTCGGCCCGAGACTTTAAGCCGGTGAAAACTTTGTCAGTGCATGAAGCCAAAATAACATCAGTGGATATCACCACAGGTAAGTTTCTTCACTCCTATGCAAGTATAACATAGTTATCTTTCTCTTGGATATATGGTTTTGAGGGTAGATTATGCAAAACTTTGTGCAATATGATTAGTGCTCTACTCACTTAGTCAGGAAAATTTTGACGTGGCTGAGCATGCAAGATACGTGCCATAAGATGAACCGAGCCTCTGTATGGTTCCATAGTATTCTCTCTGTCAATTTGAAGATACTTACTTTCAGGACAATCTTTCCGGAAGTAAATCAAATTATCCAGTTTTTAGTTCATTTCTTTAGCAAATAGGTTTCTTAACATTTGGATTGTTGCAAAACCAAGAAAAACAATTGCAAAGCACTAAGTTTCAAGAGATGAAGTGGGTGGGATGGGAACAATATGCAACAACTTTGGTGGTTAGTGGTTATTTGGCAGTCTATACAATTTGTTAGTCTATGCCCAGCACCCCCACCCAGAAAAAAAGAAAAAATGTTCATATATGATAGCCAGACTAGGGGCCTATTTGGTTCGATTTTGGAGGAATGTCTTTGGTAAAATCCAAAGGTCTTTGGGCTAAAAGGGTTTTCTAAAATGCAAGTAGTGTTTGGTAATGTGTATTTTAAAATCACGTTTGAAAGCAATTTTGGTCTAAATACCGTTTATTAAAAACTAATTTTGTAAAGGACTTTTGCTAATATTTAAAAAAAAAAATTTGAGGTGGAGCTTAGCCACCGGCAAGCCAAAATGGCCGCCGGCCAACCTCCACCGGCGAGATCTGGCCGCTGACCAACTGCCAACAGCCAGATCCGGTTGCCGGCCAGCCTCGCTTGAGGTTGCATGACCTAGGCGTCGCCTGGGTCGTGCAACCCCGGCCACCGCCGCTTGAGGGGGTCGCCTGACCTCCGGCAACTGCTGCCTAGGGGTCGCCCAATCCCAGCGACTCAGCCCTCATGCGGCAGTCGCCGGCCTCCGAACTAGATACTCAGGGAAGATGAATGGTCCATGAATAGTGCTACTAGCATTCCGAAAATGTAACTTGCCAAAGTACCTCCAAACCTGCCTTGGACTAAGGGACTTTAGAGGCTCTTGGAAATGCAATTGCATTTCCCCAAAGTGCTCCAAAAAAATTGTCAAACGCCATTTGCATTTGGCCAAGGGACTTTAGATCCCCAGTGCTCATTTCGAATGCTGAACCAAACGAGGCCTAGATGTGGTTGAGCATGACTTAGCAACATTTGGGGGCGGCACTGTATATTGTTTGTATTGATTGGTGTTTGAAGTTTCAGCAACCAAATTGATAGGTTAGGTGGCTTTGCAACCCCCTGTGGTTTCAGAGAAAAACGCATTTATTTTCTGTTGTGACTTACTTTTGATTGTTGTGATGCGTATTCTTTTGCAATGTCTTAATTGGCCAGTAATGCATGATTATGATCCTTGAATTTTGATTAGCCCTGGTGATGTGGGAACCAAATATTTGCTATTATGGTCATGTGTGTACTTATGAGCTGGTGAATAGGTAAATATGTTCAAAAGCAAATGTCATGATCCTGTGGATCACAGGCTGACATTGGCGACTATTGTGATCTAGAAATACTGTCAAGTGCATCTGTGAGAACTCTGATTGCTTAGTTGTTACAAAGCCTTTTGGAACTTAATGTAATGCAGATGTTTCTTAAACTGGTTACTCCACAGTATTCAGTAATTGGCATCGGGAAATTCTTGGTATTGTGGTGCCAAACTGATTAATCCCCCCAAGAATAGAGGAAAACAGAGCATTTCACTGTTGAATATGTCACTTGACATTGTATGGCATGAAAGAGTAGTGACAAAATCCCACAAGAATAAAGGAAAACAGAGCATTTCACTGTTGAATTATGTCAGTTGACATTGTATTTCCCCCCTCAATGTGGATTCCTCTCAACCTGCTGACTGCTCATGAATGTGCTTTTTGTGCAGATGCAAGTCATATAGTTACAGTGTCGCATGACAGAACAATTAAGCTGTGGACTAGCACCGACGACATGAGGGAACAGGCCATGGATGTTGACTAAATTTCGGTTTCAGTTAGCGTGTGCTGTTTTAGCGGGAGCACAGAAGTTGATCCTGTTGAGAGTTTGTAAACATTTTGGCAGATCCGAGGCATGATGTTTAGCAATTTTCCCCGTTCAAAAGCGTGTCTATCTTGCTTGTACTATAGTTCTCAATTAGAAGATCGAAAGGTATTTAAAAGTACAAAACCATCTTAGCAGTAGTTTCTGCCCCTTTCTATATTTTGATCCTGTGATGCAAGGAACGTTATGATGTGGAGTGCATTATGTCTTAGGAACAAGCAGAAGACATTTTATAAGGTACCGTTTCCTCATTTCCATACCAATCGTTATAGCCATAGAACAAAAAAATATTGCATCTTTCACATATATTGTAGTGCATTGATCATGGGACCTCATTAGGCAATTTAGGTTGTTAAAAATTCCAAATTTATTTGCGCTCCTCTGGTTTTGCATATTGAAATATGAAACACCCTTTGCATGGCAACATTAAAAAGAGTTTTATCGATGCCCGTTGTGAAAAGTTAAACCGACGTAGATTTAATGTAGCAAGAATTGAAAAAATAAAATGCACGTGAAATATATAATGGATCAAATAATTTAAAAGTCAAGCAATATAAAGCAATTGAAAATGGAATTGTTTGGATCACATGAACACATCTATACTGCTTGTATTATTTTACACAAGAAAGAATTAGAGAAACGATTGATTGAATTTTTCTTCATCAATTGTTTTGCTTTTAGAGATGCTTGAGGATCCAATCATTAGAGAGCAAATGGAGTTTAATGCGCACCCGTCGTTCAAATTATCAAAGATGGTTCCAAATACTCCGTTAGATTACAATGAAAATGTCTATGGAAGTTCACATATTTATTATATAATAGATAGATTCACTAATTATTGGCGTAGATGAAGATTAATAGAAAATTTACGTCAAATTTTGAAAATAAAGTCAACTAATTGTTCATCAGGTAGATTTACCACAATGCTCAGAGTTATTCCTTTTCTTTCAAACGATTGAATAGTTCATCAAACTTTTAATTTTGAACTCACTAGCCAAAATATCAAAAACAAGAGTTGAATTCCCAATATTGTTTACCGATTGGACATACAAAATCATCTTGGAAAATCACTCACCACTTCTAATTTCAAAAACAAAAGAAAAGACAAACTATTAAGGAAAGATTTCACCTACCAACGCTCAACCAAAATGAGGAAAAAAAAAAGAAGCAAGAAAAAAATTTATGGATTAAGCCACATCACCAAAATACTATTCCCCACCCACTTTCCTCATTATGTATGGATATATAGACACACATACACACGCAAAAGCCATTTGAGCTCATCCATATAATACGTGGGATTCACTATATAAGTATAATAGGTTGTTTTGGTAAAATTTGGACTGAGGACAATGAACGAACCCATCTTAGTATCTATCCTTGCCAATTACAAGACAGTTTCTCCGTCAAAATACTATATGTTTCTGCTGGAATACCCAGCCGAAATCTTACATTTGTCCAATCACATATCTCAGACATTGCTTTGAGAAAGAAATTTAAGAGAACTAATCAATATCTTCAACTATAAAAGTGAGCTGTAAAAGCATGGTTACAAGCGGCTTAAGAATTGCAAAGACTCTTCAACTTTGCACTCATTTTAAACAACTAAACAAAACTAATACAAAACATGCTGGTCAGAGAGCATACTTTTTAACCATCTCGTGTTAAAATCAAGTTCAACTCTATCGAAGCTATAAATCTCTGGCATCTCTCCTGATTATCTGCGTGCCCTGAGGGGGTGAAGTTACTGTGTGATTGAAGTTCAAACAATACAGCATGTGCCGCCATTTGGAGGTGAAGCTCCACAATTCATGAGCAGAACCAGTAATGCACAACTCTTATCCCACCACTCTACTTGTACCATCCAGTAAGTACCCACCTCAACAAGAAACAGAAGCAGCATGCCATGGCCTGTCGGAAGTTGACATATATCTATTTGTGACTATCCTGAAGAATGGCTAAGCAGATAAATAAAAAATAAGATGATGCATGCCGACTCCGATTATATGTGATGTCCATTTGAGGCAATAATAGATGCTTCTATCAAAAAGGCAAAAAGAAAAACTTATAACAGATATAACTATTGGTCTCTAAAAGAGGGAAAAGGTAAACCATCTAGCAGCCTGCGACCCTGATCAATGGTCATCCGAAGAACCAACAAACATGCCCACTAGGGCAAGATGTAGCAGAACAACACCTTTTAGACTAGACAAACTCGTTAATACGCAGGACCTATAAACAGCTAAAATGGAAAATCGTCCTTGCTTATTATGGGTCAGAGGACCAAGAGTCCTAAATGATTCCTTTTCTTTCATCTAGTAAAGAATCAGAGGCAAGATGAAAAAAACCTGGAACAGAAGAAGAAGGATGCAAAGTGACTTTTCTGTTTTCCGGCCGAATGCTCTTAGAAAGAAATTGACTAGTGTCCCATCATTGGTGCCAGTCAGTAGTCCACTCTGAGGATCAAACCTGAAATTCGTCAACATAAAATCATCAGGTCATCAAATTACACAGACCATTATTACCATAGTGGAAACCTAAAGTTTTGAGGTAAATAATACTACCTAGGTAGACGATGCCTTGGACATTTGACAAATCCCGCTAGCTGGAAAAAGAAGCTAAACTTGATAAAAAAATGACACCGATAATACACAGAATTGAGAGAGAGAGAGAGAGAGAGAGAGAGAGAGAGAGAACCTGTGGAAGTGAAAGTAAAAAGTTCAGAATTTGCGGGAGGAAGAAGATCAGCAGTGTTTCGCTGAACCAGATTGAGTAGAAAGGGAAAAATAATTAGCTCCAAAGCATTGCCAATAATTCTGCTGCAATAGCAAATGCAACAGTGCAGAACTATGACCAGAAAAAAAGGAAGTGAAAACTTGCAATTTTGGGACCGAGCGAAAGCTTCACCTAAGGTAAAAATTGGGACCCACATGATGACGACATAACTAATGACTTTTATGGTATCGGTATTTAAAACAGCAGCTCTCGTTTTCCATTGATAATTTAACAGCTGATTGTGCATACGTAAAGGGGAATATCACCATCAGGGGACAATTTTCTAACAGTCTGGTCAAAAGACATGTAATTAACCATCAAGTCTTTTCAGGACTTATGAGCAGAGCCCCATAATATTTCACTTCTCTAGAGTCTAAACAGCTAATTGCACAGCTTAATTCATTTGGTTTGGAATACGATCTACAAAGAATAACTCGCTGTAAATCATTTATGGAACAAAGTATAGGCACTATATAATAGTTTTCTAACTGGTGCAGAATAACTAGAATAATGCTTGTATTTCAGCTGCATAAAACAGCATATGCAGGTAAGACAGATTAAGTAACTGAAAAAAGATAAAAGCACTTTCACCTATGATGATATCTCCTTAAACAGTTAAAGTGCATCTTTAAGATATGGAAGGCCACAAGAAAGGGCCTACCTGTAATGTCCTAAAATCCCAACCACTGCCATTGTCATCCCAGCAAAGTAAGTGTACGTATCTCCAACAAAAACTGAAGATGGATACCTATTTTGGGCAGAGACATGAGCTTTATCAGGTGTTGGTTCTTTACATATACTAATAACACATTCAAAATACCAAGGACAAGTATTCATTGATTACCAATTGTATGAAAGTAAAGCCAAGGATGTGGCTAACATTGGTTGAACAAGATAAATAGAAAAGGCATGAGCCTGCATGTACTCGGGATCTTTCGATGCTCCAATTTGGATAATGTTGTGCAGCAGAATCTGTAAATGGATTAAATGTGTCAGATTCTTATATAATGGGATGCTAAATACTCATAAGGTCATGCTTACCGCAGCTGCAATAACAACTGTTTGACCCACTTCAAGACCATTTAAGCCAGCGTGAATGTTGATGGAGTTTGTGCAAAACACCGCCAAAAGTCCCATGTATAACTTATAAATCCATCCTGTCCAGATAATAATTAGATTTGTGACATAGAGGATAAGCAACTCGATGGTCAAGACAACAACAAACATCTTGGTGATTGCTCATATTTAATCCTCTCATTATGTCCAACATTACTTACACTACCCATTATGAGTTTGCAACCAACGGATAAATTAAAATTAGGTTTTGACCTCTCCTTTTTTACTTAGGTCAGTGACAAAAAGATAGCTAGCTCAATCTATGTTATCTCAGTAGGTCAGTATACTTATGCTCCAATGGGACTTTTTGGAGAACAGATATAAGAGTTATCTACATCAACATGCATGTCCACTCTAAATATCAAGTCCAACTGTATACAATTTCCGAAAATAGATCACCTTGAGGGTGGGAAAGAAATTAAGAATTACATGGAAAGCAAATGCATTGAATGCATTCACTGCTTGAGACTTGTGAGCTATACCTAAGTCCAATATCTCCATGCCAACGTATGGAATAAGAGGCTTTGGTATGACAATAGTTGTATGTCCAGCATAGGCCATCAGCAAAGGAAGAGCAGCAAATGATGGTAGGATTAACTTCCTGTTCTTGCAGATTAGAAGGAAATCCAGAATAGAGTCAGTTCCATCTCATAATTTGTTCACATAAACCATGTGATGAATGGTTGAGCTTCTCATACCAACACAAGTTTTCTCCTAATATTGAAGTATATTCTCATATCATCTGATAATGATGGAGGATTGACAGATACTTACACTCTCCAGGGAACATCAAGGACATCATCCATAAAACCAAGCAAAACCATGAAGCAAATTGATGCCAACGCTGCATTATACTCAACAAGCCACTGCACAAAGTAAATAGTAGAATTTTAATTTTCAACTAGCAGAGGAGGAGCTCAGAGCTGAAAAATACATGGTGGAGAAGAACTTGATAAATCCCGTGTTACCAATGCTTTAGATGTAATCTGATAACACCAAGAGTTATTTATGGAAGAAGTTAAAATGGAGAAAGGAAACACCAGTTGGAAATTGGCATTACTCAACCAAGCATTTAGAAAATAAACAACCAGACAAAAAGATGAAGGAACTATTCCCTACGCATTTTAAGTCGTGTTCAGGAAGATGGCGGGATTCATGTCATGAAGCTGAGGCAACACATAATGAAGAATAAGGTAAGAGAATCGCGTTAGCAACTCAAATTTCAGTATAACAAAATTTATGAGCTCAAAAAGGGAGTAAAAAAGAAATATATAATAGTTAAGAAACGTGCAGCATGCCAAAAGTTTTAATTTAGGAAGAAACTAAAGAAGTTCTCTTTGGGGTGCAATTGATTATCAAAAGTCAACTACTCCATGAAACAACAAGAGCCAGCCAACTAATAATCGTGCTCGTCAACCATTCAAACAAGAGAACTTACATTTGAATCTGCTGTAAAATTGAAATACTGGAACACAATTGCCAAGACCAAGTATACGATCCCAACAACAATACCCAGCGACTCAGGCCTGCATATCAACAAGTGTCACCACTACATTAGCCAAAGAAGAGCCAAAAAATTGGAAGACACCATATTTACTGATTGATCCAACTACATATGGAGACGTGAGCTTATGCCTTCCATCATCACATGCCAGGTGAACAATATATATGAATCCAATGATTCCAAATAAGCAATGAACAACTCGCCTATATCACAAGAAAACACAAAATTCCAATAGCTATAGTCTAGAATATAAGTTAAATCTGCAGCCTAATGAGACAAGACCACATCATTTGCAGCCGTAGTGTCCCAATTCCAAATTACAGCTTCCAATTCAAGCCATTGGAGATGTAGAGATGTCACAACACTAAATTTTATAATCTGGAAAATGAAAGTGAAAATGTAAAAGCAAATCACGTTACTGAGAACCACAAATAACCACATCACAAATGCAACAGGTCCTAAAATTAGTACGAGCGACTTCGTCTCATGAGGCCAAGTGAATCCCACTCCTATCCAGCTCAATGTAACATACACAACGCGACCTTGAGCAAATTCTAATACAAGCATCCAAACGCAGTACAAAACCAGCCGATTCCATTTCCAACCTCGAAAAAGATCGAAATTTTGCAGCTAAAATCGCGGAATCCGCGCAAAAAAACTACTCACACTTTCACGGTCCCCTGAGGCGTTCCCTTCTTGTTGATGTCGTACCCGAACAGGTTGCGCCTCAGGACGTATCGGGAAGCGACGGGGATCAGCCTCACGGTGGCGAAGAACCCCGCGAGGCTGAGGCCGGCGTTGATGAGGATCGACCTCCTGAGCTCCCGATCGATGTCGGAGTGGCGCGCGATCAGGTAGAGGTAGGGGACCAGGAAGAGGGCGGCGAGCTTGAGGATGAAGCCGAGCTTCGGCGGGGCGATCGGGGGATCGACCGGCGCGGCGTCCGCGGGTTTGGGCGGGGCCTTGAGGGTCTCGTCGGAGGAGACGGAAGCCCTCTTGCGAGCTGCCATGGCTGAATCTTGTGAGTCGCTCAGCGAAGAGAGGAAGGGGAAAAAACAGAGTCTTTGGTTCTCAGTGACTCCCTCTCTCTCTCTCTCTCTCTCTCTCTCTCTCGGTCGAGCTCCGACCTCGCTTTAGAGCCACGTCGGATTCATACGCGTCATGGTTACTAATCATGTTCCGCCACGTGTCTTCAGTGGGTGGACTTTTGGTTAAGTCAGATGTTCAACATTGCGGTTTGACCTTCGTCCCTTTCAGCCGAAGCATAATATCGGCAAGTTGCCGCCGTGATCCATCGAGGCCGGGCTCGGGAATCCAGCGCCGTAGCTCGGGTCCATCTAGGCCGTGCTCGGATCCGTCAAAGCCAGGTTCGGGATGGCAGGCCCAATATATCTCGACGCCTGAGCTCGGGTCCATCGAGGCCGGGCCCGAGTCCATTTAGGCCGTGCTCGGATTCATCGAGGCCAGGCTCAGGACACCAGGCCCAATAATATCAAGACTGGTTTATCAAGAAAATTTTTTTTTGATTTTTTTAGATATTTTTTAATATCTATTGTTCTTTTTCTTTTTCATTCTTCCTCTACCAATCGCTAGGTCTCAGCAACCGACTACATGCGCAGGCCGGCAAGGCTTGAGCTCGCCAATTTTGATGAGGTTGAGCCACGCCAGCCTTCGAGCGAGCCTCGCCACATCCCGACGGGGTTAGTCCTTGCCTATGGCTTATCACCAACCATCTCCAAGACTAGGCAACTGGCAGAGGAAGAAAGAAAAAAGAAAAGAAATAAAAAATTTGAAATTTTTTATAAAATTACAAAAAAAATTTATGTCGATAATTTCCAACCAAATGAGATTTTCTTTATTACACGATAGAAAATATTTTCCAATTCATTTTTAACACCAGAAAATATTGTTATTATCCTGGAAAATGACTTCCAAATTTTTTTTTTACAAATATTACAATTTTCGTGAAATAAATGGAGCCTAAATATGCCTTAAAAGTTTTTGTTTAGAACAATGCAAATGGAGGAAAATCAACATAAGGGTGTAACAAAGATGTGTTAATTGCGCTAGTTAGGATATTCAAATTTTTGGTGAAATTAATATCATTTGTCCATTCGGAGGGCCTCACTCTAGCTCTTTTATTGAGATTCGCGAGTATCTTGATTTCACGCAATCACATGAAATCGATGCTCGCAGGCATATTCAACTTTCTCAAATTAGTGCTTAATAAGTGGACCAAGACGTTCATATTTTACAACACAATTTTAGGTGATGTGATCAATGTTGGATCCAATACAATAATACTGTTTGTTGTAACAAGTAAAGGAATTAATCGGCAATAATAACTTTGAGAAAGTGATAACAAATTAACTCTGACAAATGTAACCACTAGACAGAGTAAATGGGTTATTGCCTAACTTTGTGCTGGGAATCAACTAGGGAAAGTCCCAGGGCCATCTTCTTTAAGAGATGTAGTCTCGAAAACAAGGAAAGGTGCGAGAGTTCCTTCGTCTCTTACCCAAAGTTGCATTGGCTAGCCGCCATAGTCATTCGACTTTGACCGACATCATGTGGGAAAAACTAAACGGATTGTAACAAAATTAAACATAATGTGAGGTATGAATTACTGAATCCCCTTAAAGTGATTAGTTTTTGTCAATAGATAAAGAAAACTATAGCAGAAAATTGAAAGAACATTAACTTAAGAGTCATAATTTTAAATAGGGATGAGCTGGAAACAAGTTCATCATTTGTTGGAACTTGAAACTTACTCTACATACCTTGAAATCTTTAGGTTTCAAAGTCCACCCATGTTTCACTTGTATTATTAATTGAACAACTACAGTAAATCATCACCTTTAGTGATCACCACTTATTGTTACGATTCACTTACCACAATTTATATTTAAATACACAAAAAATATAAAACATTAACAATTCATAAAATAAAAGTTCAGACTAGTGGTTCCAGATTATACACTCATCATCAAACGCTATCAAACACTGCAAGATCACGCAAATACATAAACCAAGAAAAAATACAAAAAACTTGTTTAATGTTCAAGGTTCCAGGTTTCCAGTTCCAAGTTCCACTTACTTATAATCTGGTCGAAACAAACTTCTCAATTTTTTGAACTCGGAACCCAAAACTTACAGATTTCCATCGGTTTGGTTCTTAGGTTCCAGGATAAAACCTCGAACCATACCCACCTCTAATTTTAAATACACTTTTGTTGAGCCATTAATTCATAATTACAAGTGTTAATTTTCATAATGGATTGGAAAATGGAAACTATGCATGGAATTGACCATTCTTTAGTTACACACTAGAATCCAGGACGGGAATCTACTTATCTGTCCTAAAAGATGCAATCCTTAAAACTCATAACTATGATCTAAGCTTATTTCTAGCAAATTCAAGATTACCATGAATATCGACCTATCTCTGTTTCCACAATTTAGAAATGCTTTAACAGATAAAGAAAGATAATTTTAGAACGGACAATCATCATCTTTGATGAATAAAATGTTTACTAAAGCAATTAATGTAGCCGATATTAATTACATTTGTTTATTGTGAAGTCGATTTTAATGTTCCAATCACATTTATTTTTGCTTTTTGATATCAAAATTCTTGAAATCTATTCACGTGTATCTAGATCTCTCTTTCTTATTAGTAGACCAGTTTCATTTATAGCGAAATCTAATATTGCATTTATTTATTTTTCATTCCTTTTTTAAATGGATTTTGTGATTTCAAAGTGAAAAAGAAAAGGAAGGGAATTAACAACACCGCCAACACAAAAACCAAATGGCTCCGAGTGACATTCCTTTCCTCTTCCTCCTGCAAGTTCAATGTCTCTTTCTCTACATAATGCTCGAGAGATGATACAGTCATTGCAGCAGTCGTCCATCTCTCTCTCTCTCTCGCCAACCTCCTGCAATGGCGGGTCACCAGTACCACTCCTCTCAGTCGTCTCACCTGGCCTTCGCCTCACGCCTTCTCCTCCTCCTCACCGTCCTCCCG
This sequence comes from Syzygium syzygioides, assembly GCA_031216285.1. Lineage (NCBI taxonomy): Eukaryota > Viridiplantae > Streptophyta > Magnoliopsida > Myrtales > Myrtaceae > Syzygium > Syzygium syzygioides. Next base: position 23,981,040 of record CM062242.1, on the reverse strand, counting down.
TTGACTCTTGCCTGCTTTGCCTTCTTCCTCCAATGGCGCGGCGGCCTCAAGGATCCCGTCAACCACTGGTCTCCCGATCGCCTCAAGTTCCTTGGCATGGACAACAGCGGGGGCTCCAGCTTGCTGTTCCGCTCCTCGCGCGGCGATGGCTCCGGCTCCGATTGCGTCAACTCCCTTGGCCAGAGCCGGATGGCGTCATTCCCATACTACCGCAATTGGAAGTTCGATCTCGGATCGGATATTCAGCCTCAGGTGAGTTCAGTTCTCTGGCGGTTGTGGTTGTGGTGCGTTCTTGATTGAGCGCCTGCTGTTTTGTTACGAGGGTTTGAAGCTAAGAGAGACATGTTGTGAGCATGCACGAAGGGACGAGAAAAATTGTTCAAAAAGTTATAAACTTATTGAACTTTTATCAATATAGTCCTAAAATCTTTTAATTTTGCCAAATGAGTCTTAAATACTTTCAAGTTTTATCAACTGAGTCTATCCAGTCAATTTTGAATAAAAATTACTGACGTGGACACCGGCTGTCCTACATGGCAATATGGCATAGCCCGGCAATGAAGTGGAAAAAATCAATATTTTTTAATATTTTTTTAACTTTTTAATATTTTAATATTTTATATTTTATATTTTCCTTTTTTTTTTCTTTTTTGCCTCAAAGTGCAAGTGAGCCATGTTAAATCTAGTGAGGTGAGGGGTCGCTACTCCCTCACTAAAGGCTGACGAGGGGTCGCGACCCCTCGCTAGCCACAACAAGGGCGTCGCACCATCACGCCCGCCCTCACTATAGCCGGTGAGGGCCAAGGCCAGGGCCACCATGCCCCTCACCTTGCCAGATCTGCTGAGGGCCTTGCCCCTAGCTGGCGAGGGCTTCGTGGCCTTTGCCCAAGCCACCGCTGACCCTTTGAACCAAAAAAAAAATAAAGAAAAAATAAATTCGAAAAAATAATAAAATATTATTAAAAATTATTCACTCCAGCACCATATGTGCCATGTGCCACATAGAACAGCTGGCACGTCAACTATTTCCGGTCAAATTTGGTCAAATGAACTTAATTGGCAAAATGCGAAGGAATGGGTTGACAATCGTGTGTGGACTCGTACTCCTGATGATTCTTGCTTGTGCAACGTGAGAAAAGCGTTCTGACTTACGACTTGCGAGGCACGATTTTCCTGAGACGGAGTTGGATTCGAGTTGCTATTTTGGGTTTTCCCTTTTATTTCAATGTCCAGATTGTGCGTACTTGGCCGCGTTTCAGATGCGGACCAGTGAATTTACCACTCGCATTTGCACGACTTGATCCCGACCAAGCGGCAGCAGCATCTCGATTTTTGTTGAATTATTTGGCAACAAGAAGATTAATCACCGCCAGAGATGTATGTTGATCTGGGTGATTTCAACTAATGTTCTCTTGAAAATGAGTTTTGCTCACTAGAAATGGCAAGTTTTGAGGCTGATCACTTATTTCATTCCTCTTCCCTTGCCAAAAACAGAGAAGAACTCTCGTATAATGTGATTCGTGAGGTTTCATAAGGTAGACTAGTTGTTTCGTTTGCATATGACAGCCTTCTGTTCTATTGTGTGCTTTTTCAGATATGCATTACTGCAAGCACTTCTGCCGGCCTTGAACAGACGCTGCCGTGGATATTTTATCACAAGGTTATTGGAGTATCGACTTTTTTCCTCTTCGTGGAAGGAAAGGCTGCCTCGCCTGAAGTGTCCAAAGTTTTGGAATCCATTCCGGTGAGTTGAAATTTGTACGTTTTCTCTGAATTATATAGACGGGGGCCAACATGTTCTGCAATGATTTTGATCCTTGATTGTTTCATAGTTTGCTGAGGATTTCATTTTCAGGGGGTCAAGGTCATATACAGGACGAGAGAATTAGAGGAACAGCAAGCAAAGAGGTTTGTATAATCCGTATCTTAGGGAAGTCATCTATTTATGATTGTGCTCGTATGCTTTCTCATTCGAACATTTGACGATACTTTCAACCGATTCTTGGACATGACATGATGCGGAAATTCTTGACAAAAGTATTTAGGTGTAGAAGTACAATCAACTTATGCAATTCCATGCAAATCTACGACAACAATGATCTAGCCATTTCCTACTGCCAATTCTTTTCCTTTTTTGGCTAAGTGCCATTTCCTACTTAAATATGGTCATCTGTGTGGATTTTGACGATCATGCCAGATTTTCAATCGTGCTGACTCTCCACAGTGTGATCGGTTGAAAAGAACAAGGAAAGCTGAAGTAATCCTATATGTCCAACCAGCAACCATTTTTGCATCTTGCTCGACTCTTCCGATTTGGATGAATTTATTTTGATTTTCCTATATTATGTCATGTTCAGTCGTATCTGGAATGAGACTTGGTTGGCAATCTACTTCTACAAGCCATGCAACTATGAGCTATTTGTGAAGCAAAATCTAAATATGGAAATGGCTATTGTCATGGCAAGGGTATGCAGAGTATTTGGTTAATTCTATCGTCCAAAATGTCTTTTTAAATTGTTTAGAAAGACATTTGAATCTTTCTTAGCAAGTTAACTTCTTCTTTCAATTTTAGGATGCAGGGATGGATTGGATCATCCATCTAGACACTGACGAGCTCATATATCCAGCAGGAACTCGTGAGTATTCAGTGAGACACCTGCTGGCTGATGTGCCTGGAAATGTTGATATGGTCATTTTTTCAAATTATGTGAGTGAAACGTCTTCAACATGTGGAAATTGGATGCCCTGTCTATCCTATGATATCCTGATTATTCACTAATGCGCGGTCATCTTATATTAGGAAAGCTGTGTGGAGAGAGATGATGTTAAAGAGCCCTTTAGTGAGGTAAGGTTTTCGATCATTTTGTCTCTATCTTTCAGCTGATTTTAGTAGTAATGAACATAAGGTAATTGGCTGAAAGATCAAAAGTTTTCAATGTCAGCATAATTCGGAGGACAATCATCTTGACAAGGTTGAAAGGCACGATTTACTTTGGCGCCTTCCAATAGATTTGTCACCTTGGTTAAATAAATATAAAGCAGCTCATGGTGCATTGGATAATTTAGAGACTTATATTCTACTCTAGATCATCATCAAACGCCTTTGTTGAGTTTTCAGCCCTGTTCCCTATATCGGTCTATGTCTTCACCAATTACTCTTTATTTCAACATTTATCTAATTTTTAGTCTCTTGCAGGTGTCAATGTTTAAAAAGAACCGTCACCATCTACCAAAAGATGTGTACTTTGACAATTACAAAGAGGCAACTCGTGGTAATCCATATTACTTTCTGACTTATGGAAATGGGAAGGCTGCAGCGCGTATTCAAGATCATCTGCGTCCCCATGGTGCTCACAGATGGCACAACTACATGAAAAACCCAAAGTATGGCTGTGGTTGTATCCATGTTTACTTCACTTTTTGGCTGATGATATAGAGAAGCCATGTGCACGAGTGTGTAGTCAGGTGCTCCAAACGTTTCGCCTTTGTTTGTGGAGTGCTTATGGGTTCTCTTCTCACGCAACGCATGCATCGTTGGCCGTGTCTTTTGTTTGAAGTTGGATGTCATCTTATCTCATACTGCTGACGCGCAGTATTATTGGGTGCAATCTGTTGCAGTGAGATTAAATTGGAAGAGGCTGCTGTTCTGCATTACACATATTCAAAGTTTTCGGATTTGACATCAAGGCGCGATCGGTGTGGCTGCAAGCTTACAAAAGAGGCCGTGAAAAGATGCTTCATGTTGGACTTTGACCGAGCAGTAAGTTCCCACAGTTAACTTTTCGTTCCCACTGGGGGCTTTCATCGCCGGCTCCGAGCAACGGGACCAAAATTTTCGGAAATATTAAGAATTTAATTTCCATTTGACTGGCAACTAAAATCATAATTGATGATGGCGAGATTTGTTTACGTGTTGTGAATATGCATATCTTCAACGCTTTACTATATTTGCAGGCTTTCATTATTGCATCAACTGTGACAGAGGAGGAAATGCTTCAATGGTAAATGCACTTCGTCATCACTCTATCTTCCAGGACTAATTATCTTGTACCATGGTCAGAATTTACGGGTTCCCCTTATTGGGACGAGGAAAGGAAATCCCCACTCCTCAACTGGGAGGTGCTTTTGGTTTCATTTGCATTAGGAATGAAAATTGGCGGTAAAGGAATTGATTTGACCTAGGTTTAAAAAATTTACTATTTCTCAAGTCATTGAATAAATTATGGCTATCCAAAAGAACATATACTTTTGGTAAAGAACATTTACTTTATGTTCTTCATGTGGGGTATGATCATTTATGAGAATAACACTGCTGTGCCTTTGGAGCTAGACTACCATCATGCATTAGAATACTTTTGCTATCCATTTGGACTTAGACTATCATATCTCTGTGCCGGCACTTACATATTGGAACTCCTTTAACTGAGAGAAGGGACTGTCGTCATTCACCATAGGGTCTTGCATGTATGACAGGATTTTGAGAATGGTACTTTGTGTAATCATTTACATTTCCCTAGATCAGTTCTGAGAAGTAATTTTTGTCATCATGGAGATGCATTTGAATTCTGAAGTTTGTCTTGCGTGCATTTCTTTCTTTCTTCTCTACAGGTATCGAGAACAAGTTGTATGGACAAACAAGACTCTGAATCTTAAACTTCTCAGGACAGGCATTTTGACTCGCATTTATGCTCCTATGGTAAGTTCTAATAAGGGCGCATCTTGAAATTGTACAGTAAGCAGGTTTATGGTAGTGAGATACTTTTATGCGATTGAAAAAGATCACCTGTAGCGTTTCCTTTCCAACTTTACAGGTTATCGTGCAAGAATTGAGGGAATCTGGTGTTTTCAGCTCCGTAATAGCATCAGCACAGACGACTCTCTCGAAGGACAAGTCTGTGTCCATTGAGAGCAGCAACTCTTCTAGGAAACTTGAATCTGGAGACGTTTTCCTCGAGAAAGATAGGTACCTACAGAGAGTCTTAAGCAATCGCAAGAAGAGCATTAGAAAGTACTGAGAGCAATATTCACCCTGCCGCAGTCCCCCCATTATCTCCTCCTGGTGCGGATGACTCACTCATTGTCTGATGCATTCAGGATACAGTAACTGTTGCCTCCTTGTAACCGGTCTTATTTGAAGAAAAGCACGAGATGTACATTTCGGGATTTCTAGCATATATTATTGACTTAGAGGGATTTTTCTTCTTCTTTTTTACCCTATATCGTGCTGATCATTTCTGCATTTGCCCTGTCCTTTTTCTTCTGGTTATCTTGGGTCATTTCCTAGGTATGCCAATCTTTTTATATGGTGATTAATGAAGTACACATTTTTTTTCCTTTAGGAGGGGGGAGGATTTACTTTTCTCCCCCATTTACAATAGACAAATAGTCACTCTAGGAAGATTCTACATCACATTTTCGATTGTGTTCAAAACCCTGAACCTGGAACTCTCCGGCCCTCGACCCTAATTCCTTTACCGGTAAGGCCGCATGCCTATTGGCATAGCAAATCATTTACAGGCTACATAATGCTCACACATTGTTGTATCTGCAAGCCTCTTTCCTGCTGCCCTGTCGTGTATGTTTATTCCAATGTTCTAAAATTCTTCTCTACGGACTAGATAATTTATCGAAGGGCTTTTACATCCCAAGGTTATTTTATCTTAACTATGATCGGAAATTATGAGATTTTTTCACTGTGTTTCAGTGCGATGACTTGTCGAGATTGAAAGACCAAACCGAAGCCCTTCAAACCAGCGGGGTGTCAATGGGTCGGGTCGGGTCGGGTCGGATTTCCATGCTACCCGGCCCGACCCAAACCATAAGACTGAACATAAACCCATGCCAAGTCGGGCCAGGTCGGTTTTCCATGCTACCCGACCCAAACCCAAACCATAAGACCAAACATAAAGCCAGGCCAGGTCGGGTTTTCAGGTTTTCCTTTTTCTAAGTTCAAGCTAACATTTAATGACGTTACAATTTGCTCGAAAACTCGTTGTGCACTCCCATTTTTCTCTCTAAGATCATGAAAGAAATCCGAGGAATAAGATCACCAACCAACGGAAGAAAAAGGAAAGAAAATTATAGTGCAAATCCCCAACCACATCGCATCTAGTCCCCTGAGGAGTTTTCTTCTTGTTGTTGTCGAATCCGAACAGGGTGCGCCTGAGGACGTATCGGGAAGCGACCGGGACCAACCTCACCATGGCGAAGAACCCCGTGAGGCCGAGGCCGACGCCGGCGTCGATGAGGATCGACCTCTCAAGCTCCCGATCGATGTCGAAGTGGCACGCGATCAGGTAGAGGTACGGGAGGTGGCTTTGCGGGAGCGTCGGAGGGAACGGAAGCTCTCGCGCGAGCTGCCATGGCGGAATCTTGCGAGTCGCCCAGCGAAGAGGAGAGAAGAGAAAAACAGAGTCTTTGGTTCTTGTGCGGCTCTTCTCCTCAACCTCGCTTTGAAGCCACGTCGGATTCATACGCGCCATGGCTCCTAATCATGTTCCGCCCCGTGTCTCGACGTGTGATCTGGTCACATTCTGCCACGTGCGTGTGCACTTTTTGTTGAGGGAAAATTGAAATCGATGATATCCATGTTGAATATTGAAAGTACATCGAGATTTTACCTTTGTCTTTTTCGCCAAACATAATACATAATTCTTAACAACTGCATTTGATATTTTACAAACTCGTCTCGAAGGCATTATGGAAATGATTTTAACCCGTGATCAAGGCAAAAATTACTATTCAATACATGATTCTCCGTCCCGTCTCAATTTAGTAAGTTTATCATCTGAAAAATTCTTGGACGTGCTTTCAATAACACGTGCCGTTTTGCACATGTAATTATTTCTGCACGCGCTGCGAATTTAAAGGAATAACACGAGAAAAAGGCACTTCAAAAGATGTTTTTATCTAAATATGCACTAAAAGCTTGTTTAGGACAGATGCAAATGGAGGAAGAACGATGGAAGGGTATAACAAAGATGCGTTAATTTCGCTTATTAAAGACGTTCGGCATTTTGGTATCTCTCCATTTAGAAATGAGCGAGTATCTCGATTTCATGCAACCAGGCGAAATAGATGCTCAAGGGTAGATTCAACTTTCTCGAATCAGTGCGCAACAAGTGGACCACAAATATTTATATTTACGATGCAATTTTAGCTAATGTGATCAGACCTTCTTCATATTGGATTTGGAAATGGAAACTACGCGTGGAATTGACCCTTCCTTAATTACTCGCACAAGACTACACGGATGGGAATCTACCTGTGCGCCCCCTAAAGATGCAGCCTCTTAAAAGACTAGAACCGTAATCCAAGCTTATTTCTAGCAAATTCAGGATTATCACGGATATCGTTGTATCACTCCATTTCTACAATTTATAAATGCTCTAATAGATAAATAAAAAAAAATGATTTTAAAACTTTAAAACGGACGGTTATCGTGGATGAATAAAATCTTTACCAAAGCAATTAATGCAGCCGATATTAATTGCAATTTTTATTTTTGCAGTATCGGCATTCCGTTCGCGTCCATGTTTTGCTTCTCAATATGTAAATTCTTGAAATTGTATTATTTAGACCACTTTTTCTTCTTCTTCTTCTTCTTCTTTTTCTTCCGTCGTTCCATTTTTTTGTTTTTTTTTTTTTGGGAAATTCATTTTGTCCCCCGAGAAAAGGAGAAGGAGGAAAAGACGAAAAGCAAAACTGAGACCAAGGACAAAAACGAAAAACGGCCCCGAGCGAGACGTTCCCTTTCCTTTGTCCTCCTTTTCCGCCTTTTCATTCCTTCCTTCCTTCCTGCCTGCAGTTTCAATGTCTTTCTCTACATAACGCTTAGCGAGAGCGAGAGAGAGAGAGAGAGAGAGAGAGTTGATACAGTCGATGCGCCACCGGTCGTCCGTCGCTCTCGCCGGCCTCCTCCAATGGCGGGTCAACCGCCGGCCGCCTCGCGCATCCTCCTCCTCCTCCTCACCGCCCTCCCGTTGACCCTCGCCTGCTTCGCCTTCCTCCTCCAGTGGCGCGGCGGCCTCGACGATCCCGCCGCCCGCTGGTCACCCGATCGCCTCGAGTTCCCCGGCATGGGCGGCGAAGGCGCCGGCGGCGGCGGGGATTCCAACGTGCCGTCCCGCTCCGGCTCCGGCTCCGGCTCCGATTGCGTCGACGTCCTCGGCCGGAGCCGGACGGCGTCGTTCCCGTACTACCGCGATTGGAAGTTCGATCTCGGATCGGATCTCCGGCCTCAGGTGAGTTCGGTTCTCGTGCGGTTGCGGGGGCGCGCGTTTCCTGATTGAGCGCGCCGTGGTTTTGCTATCGGAGTTCGAAAGCTAGGGGGGACGTGTCGCGCGTGTCTGCGTGAAGGAATGGGTTGATATTCGCGTGTGGACTCTTACTGATTTGTGCTTGTGCAATGTGCGAAAAGCGTTGTGACTCACGGCTTGTGAGGCACGATTTTCGTGAGACGGAGTTGGATTTTGAGTGAGCTGCTAGAGACGCTATTTGGAATTTCCTTTTTATTTCGATGTCCAGTTCGTGCGTACTCGGCCGTGTTTGATATGTGGGCTATTGAATTTAGCTCTCGCTTTTGGATGACCTGATCACAACCAAGCGGCGGTAGCATCTCGATTTTGTTGAATTATTTGGCAATAGGTAGATTAATCACAGCGGGAGAGATGGCAAATGTGCACTCTCCAATGGCAGTACCGCCAGAGATGTATGGTATATCTAGGATGACGTAATCGACTCCCATGTGTATAAATTGAGTCTGTCTCCATCATACCAGGCAAGGATCAGGAGTTAAGGAACTTACTCCATAAGGAATGCAAACTTGTGGTCATGTGATTTGCTGATTATGAAAATTGACCAACCAGTATGGTGTGGGTTTCATTAGGTAGAAGAAAATGTACCAGTATTATGTACGGAACATTGCGTAGTGTGTACGAATGGGAGGACGAGTTATCAGACTGGTCAGAGTCTATCAGTTAGATCATTCACTCTGGCGGTAAATTTTTTAAGTTATACTCTATATAAATCGATATAATATATATATAGATAGATAGATAGATAGATAGATAGACTAGTCATTTACAAAGCCTTGAGAAAAGCTGGCATTTTTTTTGCATGAGTTGCGTACTATGTCTTGGCATTTCAAGATGACCTTGCACTTTGTGGTAATAGAGTAGGGCTATTCGTTTAACAGAGGAAATGCTTTTTCATCTATACTGCAGAGTTGTAGAACCCTGTTGTGTCATCTCATATAACATGAGTACCCAAACTCTGTCATCTAATCTTTATCCGATATGTTGATTTTTTTATCCTGCCCAACAATGAATTTACGGGAAGATTATCTCAACTGGCAGTTTCACATAAATAAAATCCTATCCTTTTCACACTGCCAGTGGAATGATATTAGCTCATTTGAATATAGCGAGGGTCATTTCTACTATATTCTCTTAAAATGAGTTTTGCTTCTAGAAATGGCAAGTTTTGAGGCTGATAATTTATTTCATTCCTTTTCTCTGCCTCCCTTCCTCTTCCCACCAATAAAGAAAAGAACTCTCATCTAATTATTCGTGAGATTTCATAAGGTAGAGTAGTTGTTTTGTTTGCTCATAACAGCCTTTTGTTCTATTTCCTGCTAAAGCGATGTACAGGTGACTTAATATGTCTATTGTGTTTTTTCAGCTATGCATTACGACAAGCACTTCTGCTGGCCTAGAACAGACACTACCGTGGATATTTTATCATAAGGTTATTGGAGTATCAACTTTTTTCCTTTTCGTGGAAGGGAAGGCCGCCTCACCTGACGTGTCTAAAGTTTTGGAATCCATTCCAGTGAGTGGAAATTATATGTTTTCTCTGAATTATATAGACAGGGGCCCACATGTTCTGCAATGATTTCTCTTGTTGTTTCCCATTAAATTTTGATCCTTGATTTTTTCATAGTTTGCTGAGGATTTCATTTTCAGGGGATCAAGGTCATATACAGGACGAGAGAATTAGAGGAACAGCAAGCAAAAAGGTTTGTATAATCCGTATCTTAGGAAAGTCATCTATTTATAATAATGTTCTGATGCTTTCTTATTTGAACATTTGACAATACTTGAACCGATTTTGGATATGATATGATGCGGAGATTCTTGACAAAAGTAATTGGGTGTAGAAGTACAATCAACATCTGCAATCATTGATATTCCATGCAAATCTACTACAACAATGATTGAGCCATTTCCTACACCGAATTCTTTTCCTTTTTGGGCTAAGTGTGATTTCCTGCTTAAATAGGGTCATCTGAGCGGATTTTGACAAACATGCTAGCTTTTTGACCGTGCTAGCTCTCCACAATTTGATCAGTTGAAAAGAACGAGGAAAACTGAAGTTGTCCTATATGTCTGACCAGCAACCATTTTTGCATCTTGCTCGACTCTTCCGATTTTGATGAATTTATTTTGATTTTCGTATATTATGTCATGTTCAGCCGTATCTGGAATGAGACTTGGTTGGCAAGCTTCTTTTACAAGCCATGCAACTATGAGCTATTTGTGAAGCAATCCCTAAATATGGAAATGGCTATTGTCATGGCAAGGGTATGCAAAGTATTTGGTTAATTTTGTCGTCCAAAATGTCTTTTTAAATCGTTTAGAAAACATTTGAATCTTTCTTAGCAAGTTAACATCTTCTTTCGATTTTAGGATGCGGGGATGGATTGGATCATCCATCTTGACACTGACGAGCTCATATATCCAGCAGGAGCTCGTGAGTATTCAGTGAGACAGCTGCTGGCTGATGTGCCTGGAAATGTTGATATGGTCATTTTTCCAAATTATGTGAGTGAAACATTTTTAGCATGTGGAAATTGGATGCCCTGTCTACCCTATAATATCCTAATTATCCACTAACGTGCGATCATCTTATATCAGGAAAGCAGTGTGGAGAGAGATGATGTTAAAGAGCCTTTTAGTGAGGTAAGGTTTTTGATCATTTTGTCATCTATCTTTCAGCTGATTTTAGTAGTAATGAATATAACTTAAGTGGCTGGAAAGATCAAAAGTTTTCAATGTCAGCATAATTCGGAGGACAATCATTTTGACAAAATTAAAAGGCATGATTTACTTTGGAGCCTTCCGATGGATTTGTCAACTTGGTTAAATATAAAGCAGTTCACGGCGCATTGGATAATTTAGAGACGTATATTCTACTCTAGATCATCATCAAAGGTCTATGTTGAGTTTTTGGGCCTGTTCCCTATATCAGTCTATGTCTTCACCAATTGCTCTTTATTTCAACATTTATCTAATTGTTAGTCTCTTACAGGTGTCAATGTTTAAAAAGAACTATGACCATCTAACAAAGGATGTATACTTTGGCAATTACAAAGATGCAACTCGTGGTAATCCAAATTACTTTCTGACTTATGGAAATGGAAAGGCTGCGGCTCGTATTCAAGATCATCTTCGTCCCAATGGTGCTCACAGATGGCACAACTACATGAAAACCCCAAAGTATGGCTGTGGTTGTATCCTTGTTTGCTTCACTTTTTGGTTGATGATATAGAGATGCCATGTGTACATGAGTGTGTAGTCAGGTGTTCTAAATTTTTCACCTTTGCTTGTGGAGTGTTTATGGGGTCTCATCTCGTGCAGTGCATGCATTGTTGGCCATGTCTTTTGTTTGAAGTTGATGTCATCTCATCTCATACTGCTGACGCGCAAATTAATTGGGTGCAATCTGTTTGTAGTGAGATTAAATTGGAAGAGGCTGCTGTTCTGCATTACACATATCCAAAATTTTCGGATTTGACATCAAGACGTGATCGGTGTGGCTGCAAGCCTACTAAGGAGGATGTGAAAAGATGCTTCATGTTGGAGTTTGACCGAGCAGTAAGTTCCTACAGTATATTTTCCCTTCCCACCGGGGCTTTCATTGCTGGCTCCTAGCAACCGGACCAAATTTTTCGGAAATATTAAGATTTTAATTTCCATTTGACTGGCAACTAAAATCATAATTGACTATGGCAATATTTGTTTACGCATTGTGAATATGTATATCTTCAACACTTAACTATATTTGCAGGCTTTCATTATTGCATCAACTGCGACGGAGGAGGAAATGCTTCGCTGGTAAATGCACTTTGTCATCACTCTTTCTTCCAGGACTTGTTATCTTGTACCATGGTCAGAATTCCAGGTCTCTCTGATTGGGACAAGGAAAGGAAATCCCCACTCCTCAACTGGGTGGTACTTTTGGTTTCATTTGCATTAGGAATGACAATTTGTGGTAAAGGAGTTGATTTGACCTAAGTTTAAACAATTTACTCTTTCTCAAGTCGTTGGATAAATTATGGCTATTAACATTTACTTAAGTACTTCATGTGGAGTAAGATCATTCACGAGAATAACATTGCTGTGCATTTGTAGCTAGACTATCATCATGCATTAGAATTCTATCGCTATCCATTTGGACTTAGACTATCATATCTCTTTGCCAGCTCTTACATATTGGAACTCCCTTAACTGAGAGTAGAGACAGAGTCATCTTTCCCCGTAGGGTCTTGCATGTATGACAGGATTTTGAGAATGGTTCTTTGTGTAATCATTTACATTTCCCTGGATCAATTCTCAGAAGTAATTTTCGTCATCATGGAGATGCATTTGAATTCTTGCGTGCATTTCTTCTTTTTTTCCGTACAGGTATCGGGAACGAGTTGTATGGACAGACAGGACTGTGAATATTAAACTTCTCAGGAAAGGCATTTTGACTCGCATTAATACTCCTATGGTAAGTTCTAATTAACGTGCCTCTTTAAATTATACGGTAAGCAGGTTTATGGTAGTGAGATATTTTTATAAGATTAACGTGCCTCTTTTAGCGTTTCCTTTCCAACTTTGCAGGTTATCGTGCAAGGGTTGAGGGAATCTGGTGTTTTCAGCTCTGTAATAGCATCAGCACAGATGATTCTCTCAAAGGACAAGCTTGTGTCCATTGAGAACAGCAACTCTTCTACGAAACTTGAATCTGGAGAGGTTTCCTCAAGAAAGATAGGTACCAACGGGGAGTCTCAAGCAATGCCAAGAAGAGTATTGGAGAGTACTGAGAGCGATATTCACCCTTCAGCAGTTCCACCATTATCTCCTCCTGGTACGGGTGACTTTCTCTTGTTGTCTGATGCATTCAGGATACAGTGACTGTTGCCTCCTTATAACCGGTCTTATTTGAAGAAAAGCACGAGATTTACACATCTGCCAATGTGGAATGTGCTGGATGAGAGAGATTTGAGTAGATCTAGCCGGCATTGGACGTTCAGTTCCAGTTTTTGGGTTCTTCCCGATCACTACCCAAGCGTTGATGTACATTTCAGGATTTCAAGCATATAGCATTGACTTTGGAGGAATTTCTTCTTTTTTCCATTACATGGGGCTGATCTTTTCTAGTTTTGCCCCGTCTTTTTTTCTTCTGGTCATCTTGGGTCCTTTCCCAGGAATGCCATTCTTCTTCTACGTTTATTCATAAACTCTGACATTTTTTTTTCCTTTTGTAGGGGGTGGAGGGGGAGGATTTACTTTTCACCCCCATTTACTCTATACAAATAGTCCCATTAGGAAGATTTTATATCACATTTCTACTCGTGTTCAATACTGTCTTCAGTTTAAAGAGTTAAGTTTAAAGAGTTCATGTACCATGGCAAGTTGTTGCATCGGCAGTCCTCTTTGTTGCTGACCTGTTGTGGTTGTTTATTCCTACCTTCTAGAATTTTTCTCTACGATGGGTTAATTTATCGAAGAGCTATTGCATCCTGAGGTCATTCTATCTTTAATTGTGATCGGGAACTGCTGAGATTTTTAACCATATGTTTCACAACTGCTAAGATTTTTAACTATATGTTTCAGTGTGATGACTCGTCGAGATTGAAGAGGCCCCATCAAACCGTGCGGAGCTATGTTACTATCCCGGAAGTTGGTACACTAACTCAATTGCAAGAAACTCGCATCATCAATTTTGCCCCACGCACTCTATAGTTAATTCCAATAATGAATGTATGTCAATAATAATGTTACAACGAGATAGTTTTACCCCATCGAGATTGAAAGACGGCAAATGCCCCCAATACTTCCCGGGGGATAAAAAGGAAATGCTCAAATACAAAAGGAAAAGAGGGGAGCAAAGAGGGCATTAGTCGGTTAAATGAAATCAAATCATGGCCACAAGCAATTATGGGGGAAAGGGACGAGTAAATTGCATGGTATGTGAAGTTCTAAACAAGAACGCCTTTCCTTATCTGCATCACCTCCTCAATAGCTTGAGCACATCCCCTACCAGATGCAGCGAACCGGTGACAAGTACCTGTGTATCCACCAATTAGATAGACAACATTTCCAATGGTCTGATACAAGAGCATGTAAACCACACTATTTTTCACTGAAAGGTAGATAGTGTATCGCTAAGCACCAACGGCAAGGTGAAGGGAAAAAAAATCTCCCTCAGTCTGAATGACGAAAGACTGACCAGATCAAGTGAAAAGACCATATATGCTCTCAAATTCAGAACCTCTTTCACACTAACAGTAGAAACACACGTATCTTCCATTTGGTCCCACGAATGGTTTGGCAAGACTCTTCTAGTAGCAACCTATGAACATCATGTTAATGACAGAAGGGTTACCTGAAGGCGTAAAGAAGGGTTTTCCTTAACACAGTCCCTTAGCCACTTTATTGTCAATGGCAAGGAAGGTATCACCTCACTGGATGCGAAATTCTGATCCGCCGGACTGCCATGGGAAATGTCTTCATAAAGAAAGTCATGAGGGGGCAAGGAGTCTACACTGTCCATCCTGGAACTCTTTTCAGGGGAAACATCTGCTCATGTAAAAAGAAAATGTTACAAGCTTGAGCGAAACTTAACATTTTCCCATACATGATCAGTAAACTTTATTGTGGTGGCAGCATTTTCAATCGAGTGGCAACTAGTAACATCAACCTTAAACCAGTAGAGGCGGTATCATTTGATTGATTTGATAACAACTATGAACTACCAGATTGCTAATTAATTTATTTGACGCAACAATGCAATGCAAACCCACCTTAATCTCGTAGACCAGTTACAGCTTGCTGTGAACTACAACTAACATTAGCAGAAGCATGTGGAAGAATGAAGCTAATACCAGAATTAGCAATAGCAACAAACTGTAAGGGAAAGAGTTGACATGATATACTTGTTTGAGGCCACTTCTGAAAATATGGTGCTGGGGCTAACGAGGACCCCATTCGTGGTACTCTACAGGCTGCAGTTCATTTACACTATTTTTCGTAAGTTTAGTTTTTTTCTGTGAGCAGACAAACCTTTCCCGTGTATAATCTTCTCCCAAATCCTTTGGAGGTTATACTGCCACGACAAGTCCCTAGTAGTAGGGATATCTGACGTAATAACTGAAGCACCAGAAGTGACTTTATTATATGATGACATGCTAGGGACAAACAAAGCCTTTGAGAAATGAGTCCCTGCACAAGATTAGAACAAAACTCTTAAACGGTCATTTGCAAGCCTCACAAAATGACATACAGTGTGACTAATCTACCGGTAATGTTCAAATCTGAACAACCATCATTGCATCCACGGAAGCAGCAGCAACAGAAACTTGCATCGCCTCACTTATGATAAGTGCTTAAGATTATTTCCAGGATAAAGCTGATGCACTAAATTCTACATAAAAATAACATACCCCTTTTCTATTTAACGATTATTATACAAGGATGCTACTGATGGGTAAGAACACAGCTAACTGGCAAAATATGCTTTGATAACAGAATGAGGTGAAGTCATTTTGATGACCCTGATAGCCATCAGACATGAGAAGCCTATAATACAAAAGAGAACTGACGCATCAATGCACACATAATAACATTGATATAGCAGGGAATGAGAATGACAACCATCAAGAGAAAACTATCAATTAGCAAATCAAAAGCCTTCATGCACTAAATTATACAGGCTTCGTCAGGATGCGAAAAGAAACAGCTTGCATCATGAAGATTGCATATATCTTTGGAAGTGGAGATACCTGATGAAGCGCATATATTCACAAGTCTTGGGAGCAGAATTTGAGGGTCTCTAACATCCATGCAATTAAATAATAGAATCTACCAAATACAAAACAAGCAAAGTATCAAAAACCATAAATCAAGCAAAACTGAACTTCTTAAATGACAAAAAAATGTGTCTTGTCTTTGCAAAAAGATGCCCCATAGAAGCAATTCAAAATACTTACATCTCAAAAGAAACTCAATCAAAGTAACTTTACCTTCTTTAACGTCTTATTAGATGACTTCAGGCAATCCTTTTCATAATGGAGGCAACCATTTCCCCACAATGACTTCATATTGTGAACATCGACAGAAGTAGATGGTGGTGATGACAATGATGATAATTTTTTGTTTGCTTTAGTGGCACCAGAGAACCATCTGGCACAAGCTTCCATGCTCTCAGGACTATGAGCTCCATCTAAGTAGAAAGTCAACTCTCCCGAATTTTCTGAAGTATCTGCTGAGCCATTATCATGGACAATCTGTGCCCTTCCAGAAAGGCGTGCTGTTGAAAGACCTCTAAAGAATGCAGGAGGCAGTTCTAATCCAGCGGCCTCCTCATCCTGTTTCTGACACCAGCAGATTGAGATGTCAGAATTAAGTGGTCACCAAATTCAGATAACCATGATATACTGATAACACAAAATTAATTAGATGGGAGCACCATCCCCTTAAGAGAAAATAAATAATGGATATTCACCGACATTAGAGTACTTTGCTGCTCAATCATAAATTAAGATTGAGAAGTACAATGCCATTATGCATAAGGTTTGTCATCCAAGTACTCTCATCACTTTAACCCAAATTGTCGAACCATTTATACACAAAATAGGAGCTTAAGTCTGCAGGTTTGTCCATTTAAGTTCTGTTTAAAATTCAAGAGAGGACCATGAGAATACAAAGCAACCTTTCCGAGTAGTTTTTCCCAGTTTCCGGTTCTCTGAAGCCAGCATTTGCAGAGTGAAACAGCAAGCCCAGCATTAATAAACTGGTGATCACCAGACAGGCCAAGTGTTTCTCTGCCCCAACTCTGAATATCAAGTGGTACAGCTACTTGCAATGGAACCTATAAGAAAAGGCTCGCAGGCTTCAGATACAACCAGCAGAAGTTCAAGGTTTCCGTGTGTAGACAGTAACTACATCACCTTCAATAAGTAACAACCACTAATGGCAATAATGTGCTTATAAATGAGACAAGAAACCATATGTATAATAGCCATCTGAAATATTTCAGTCTTTCCTGGGTCCTTATAACTGTGAAGTATTCAAGGATGACATAAAGAGAAGACATGCTCTGTACATATCAAACGCAGTGAGCTAGATTTGCACTCATTGAATCTTATAATCCCACAAAGGGCCAAACAGCCGATAAGAGAAGAAGTACTGCTTGATATTGAGATTTAGAATGCCATAAGATCTCCAACTACCATACATAATATTTACAAATTTAACAGCCCATTAATTTGTTATAGATGCATCAACAAATAAAAACAGAAAGATCCCCTACCCCATCAGTATTCAAAATAGCCGCACAAGAACCAAACAGCTTTAAGGTTATCTTATCCATCCAAAGTCAATAGGTCTAATCTGGTAGATTCCTTCAGGATTTAATTCAGGTTCAAGATTTCTGCTCATAAATTGCATGCACTACCGCATGGGCCCAATCTGGGTTTCATATTACAACTTTTGTTGCCCTTCTTTCTCTACTGATCGCCTCACAAAATTTTTCTTTCAAATCAAGAAGATTTATACCCAAGGACAAACAGATGATTTATTCTCTGAGGGTGAGTAATGATGAATGCAGAGGATAATTAATATAATACAGAGCAACGGCCAGGACACTGTTCATCTATTAAAGGATATTATCTGACTCAGTGCCATGTAAAAGAATTTTAAGAGAGGGAAGGGTAAGACGCTCTCTCGCCTGATTCTGGTTTTAGAGTACTCCTAACCCCAATAGCAAACCACACCTACTCCTAAAAGTTTACGCGATCATAAATAATGCCTATCCACGGAAGTATATCCAAACTACTCGCACATTCAATAAGAGGGAGAAGAACAGAATGAGTGCCAAAACTTGTGTACGGCGCTCACTTTAGTGTCAAAAGTTTCAGTCGGATCGCTTAAGTGCCAAACTTTTTGAAAAATGATCATTTAAGTGCCAACTCCGATCAATTTGGCCGGAAATCCAACGTGTCATTTTTCTATTGATTTCTGAAACCGATGTGGCTCGCCGGAGGTTTAATCAGCATGTACACTTCAAAACAACATAGTTTAGCATATTCACCCTATTTCGGTTTAATTTTATTTTTTTCTTTTTTCCTTTCTTTTCTTTTTATGCTTTTCTGATCTTCTTCTCTTTGTTTCTCCGGTGGCCGGCTACCGGTGGTCGACCCAGCTACCAGAGAAGCTCGGGAAAGGCTGGGCGAGGGCGATTTGGCGAGGGATGGCCTCGCCAGATCTGGGTAAGGCCAGTCTCGCCTCAACGAGGCGACCCTCGCCCTAGGCGAGGCTGCCCTCGAAAGCCACAAGCGAGGGCCGACCTCGCATGGGCAACGGGTCTCGCAATTCTTGGTCGCGAGACCAATCCGATGACGCCTCCGCCATCACCGCCACCGCCGACCGAGGTCATTTCCTCCGCTTCAGCCGCAAGAGCATGCCGGTGTCATCGGATTGGTCTCGCAACCGAGAACCACGAGACCCATCACCCAGGCGAGGCCGGCCCTCGCCTGTGGCTTTCAAGGGCGGCCTCACCCAAGGCGAGGGTTGCCTTGACGAGGCGAGACTCGCCTCGACGAGGCGAGACTCGCCTCGCCTAGATCTGGCGAGGCCGGCCTCACCTGTTGCCAGCGAGGGTGGCACTCGCCAGATCGGGTGAGGGCGGACCTCGCCCAGCCCTTCCCAGGCTTCGTCGGTGGCCGACCCAACCACCGGCGAAACAAAAAGAAGATCAGAAAAGGAAAAAAAGAAAAGAAAGGAAAAAAGAAAGAAAAGGAAAAAAAAGAAAGGAAAGGAAAAAATCAGAAAAAATATTTAAAAAATTGAAATATACACATGGAAATACCACATAGACTGATTTTTTTTTAAAAAAACCCAACTCAAATTAAAATTTTAATTATAAAAGTCACATTAATTTGGCCGGAATTTCTCGCCGTTGTCATTTAAGTGATCATTTTTCTCCGATTTAGTATTTAAGTGATCCGGCAAAAATTTTTAACACTAAAGTGAGCGCCGTACACAAGTTTTGGTACTTCAAGTGTTCTTCTCCCTTTGATAAGAACTCTCAACTCAAATGTTGGAAAATGCCATGATTACCATTTCAACTCCATCCGCTTCACAACAAAAATCAATCCTCCCATTTAATTAACAAGTAGGTAGGTTTATAATCGATAACTTAAGATTAGCAACAAAACGTAGCAAGTGCTACTAAACTTTAGGAAAAAGCAAAGGTAGTTTAACTACCACTTGAGAAATGAGCTGATCAATGTTGACATAAATGATCAGTATATCAGAATTAAGAGGCAAAATAATTACCTTTAGTTCACCCGCTGTCTCCTCAAGAGCATCCATTGCCTCAGATAGTTGGGGAACGGTGAATGCTGGAATTTGAGGCTTCAGGAGCAAGGAAGTCACAGAATTCAAAATAGATACTCAAATTTTAAACTACATATGTTGATTTGATGATGAAGGAAATGCTGCAATAATTAATCTTTGTTAAATGACAATGCTATGCTGAATTTGAGTCCGCTATGCAAGAGCCTTACACCTTGAAAATCCCAGCCTTATGAGAAGCAATCTGCCCTAGGGTGTTCCCTGCATAGCACAAGACATGTTAAGCTTGATTTGATGACCCTCCTATTGAACATGATTGACATAGGCACATAAAAAACCAATCAAGCAGTGATACTGATGGTAGGGGCTTATGAATTAAAACAAATTCAAGTTGTCAAGATTTGACACACCCAAAGCTTCCATGTGATCCATCCCAAGAGAAGCAATGCCACAAACAACAGGCTCTTTTATCTGCACAATAGCACCAAAAATAGTGACCATTGACTGCCTTATCAGTTTCGCATTCAAGTTTGTCCAAGGTAGAGGAGAAGGAGATATCAGTATAAGGTTTCTTGGGGGCATTCTTTATGTAATTAAATAAAAGGACACACACATGAACAGTTTTATAATCGAAACAATAGCTCAAAATTAGCTGAGGTGAATATACCACATTCGTTGAGTCCTTTTTCCCTCCAAGACCCACCTCAATTATTGCCACATCAACCTATTGAAAAAACAATTCTGTCAGGTGGTATTTACCAAAATCCTTGGCAAATATTGATTAACCAAGAGATACATTGACATTTAAATTCACCCACAGACAACCAAAAGAGGATAATGCACTGGAACATGTTAAACTGCGCCAACAAGTAAACTTCACAGAAAGACTGCGTAAGTATCAAAAAACCAATGACTGTACTTCTATAGCAAAGGAAAAGGTGGTAACTCAACTTCCCCTACTTATAATCTCGGAAGAGCTACATAATTGCAGAACATGGAAAGGTTAGGAAATGTCAAAAATCGAAATCTTCCTTCAAATCTAAAAATTTGAATATATTTTCATCTAGAATTTGTGTATTTTTCTCCATTACATGCAAGGTCATGAACTCTCGGATTGTCAGTTTGACGAAAACCACGACCCGGCAAAGAAGCTATAGAAAAATGAAAGCGACTCTTTCAAACTGGTCTTAACAGATGGAGTAACAGATAATGCTGCCTCTGGCATAAACAAACTGCCTAGCAGGATCTTTATAATTGGAACAACATATAACTAAAGGAAAAGTATGTAGGCTCTTTGGAAAGTGTTTCCCAATAAGATTTGGAAGCATTGAGCGAAATTCATGTGATAGCTCAGGCTGCCCCAGAACCTTTTATCTGCTTTCCTATCAATCTCTAGAAAGTCTCGTTAAACTTAGATCCAAAACCCAAATAAGTCTTTATCATGTCAAATTGCAATATGAACCAGGAAAACATTACTTCAGCAAACCAATCAATCAACTCTAACATAAGTGCCAACATTATTCTGAGACCTATCTTTTGCCATCATCCTGTCGGCAGGCCAAGACAGACCCTAATGAAATGAAGTAAAGAGATCAAAGCAAACTCTTGCTGCAACCGATTCAAACAAAGAGGCATCATTAGTTATGAAACTTTGGGAGCAAGAAACAAATCACGACAAACCTGTTCAGATAAGAACATTTTAAAAGCCAGTATCGTGAGAAATTGGAATAATGGTGGCATTGGCAGATCTTCTGAAACATTTTCCTGTAAATCCAAATCTCTGAATTAAAAGTACTGTCTATGTAAATCACCTACCCAAATAAAGTATCAGATTAATCAAGCACATTCATAAATCATTGAGATGACAATTTAAGCACAAAGCCACAAATTCAAGAGCAAGTGTTGTCAGTCAAATTCAAAATTCACTTTTCCACATTTCATGTCTGAATCTATTTTCTTGTAGTAAAAGTAACTGAACCTTCGATTTTAAAGAGAAACCGATATTTGAGAAGCTTCCAGAAAAGAAGATGCAGTTTTTGAGAAGAATGAGGTAATCGATGCTTTAACGTATTCCAATATATTAATTTGGCTGTCAAAGCCGAAAAAGGCAGCGACTTAATCAAGGAATGTGGTTGTTTATGCCACAAACAGGAAGCTCCCAGTTCCTCATCCAAAACATAAAACCCACCATGATCATTACTTGTGCCATTCAAGAGCCAAAGTTGGTATAACTAAACAATTTCAGAAAGAGACAATATATTACCTTCAGTTGACTCCAGCAATCCCAAAAATATAGCAGGAACTTATCCTCAGACACATCCAACCTAAACAAAGTTCATTCAAACAGAAACAATAGATGTTGAACTTGCATTTAAATTCATTTCCTTATATAACTTTACTCATAAACTGGAATGAACAATCCGATCCTAGAAATTACAACTTGAGTTCATTATCATAATCGGTGCAATCATATTTAAGTACAATTCAGACTCAGTTTCTGCTCTTAAATGAAAGCCCGTCGGAGGTCGATCTACACTTTGGCAAATAGACTGAAAATTAGAAGAATTATCAGCATGGGGCATATGTTGACAGTCACCATCCACGTACAAAGCTCTCATATGGCAGAATCATTAGCTACCTCGTGTGGGAGTTGCACAAAAGTCCATGGGGTTTGAATAATGACAATAAGTTATTGTCACTCATAAATTCGCTTTACCCCAAAAAATCCAAATTCATCTCCTCCCTGGTCATAAAAATTAATAGATGAAAGGCCGTGTGACATTAGCCTTCAGCCAAGTAGCTATCTTGAAAATTCTTGAATTTCAAGGTGGGAGTGTATTTGTATCACATTTATCAGTCAATTGACGCAGAAACAAAATTGATTTATCAATTTCTTGATAGCTGGGGTAAACTACAAAAATGAGTTGTCATCATAGTGCCGGTATACTGATTGCAAATGGATATCTCATTTCCACCATTTTTAAATTAAAGAAAATATGGAGCCATCAGCTATTCAACATCAAACTTCACCCATAATGATTCATCATGTTAATAACACACCATACGACACCAGAGAAAAAGGTTTACTAATCTATAGGCTCTAATGAAATCACAAATCAAAGAATGTACTGACCCATCCAACCGGAACCTTTCCCTCACATCAATTAGGTGAGGAGATGTGAACAGTCCAGTCCTAAATCCACACTCACGCAAAATAGCCTCACAGAAAGCACATGTCGAACCCTGTAATACAAATCAGAAAATGGATGTAGGAAGACAGGAAACACCATCAAGAATGCGAAATTTGTTGTCACTGTTATTCTGAAGAAACTTTTACATCATATTACGATACTATGAAAAGTAGACCATAGAGACCTGTCACTCAGTATTAGACAAAGAGCCATTCATCTGCAGCTACGCCATCTAGGATATTTCAATTTGTAATTTCTACTTTTTCACTGACTAAGATATAAATGCAGAGGCAACAGTTGATTTCTACTGAAGATATCGACTATAACTTCCGTTTAAAACACCTGTAATAGGAGATAAGAGGATCTTTACAGGTTGAATTAACATCGGTTGCGGTAGCCAATGAGCTCAATAGAGACGGTAAATCAGAAGAACTTAACATTACCTTCCCTTTAGTTCCAGCAACATGTATTATTTTAAGCCCCACAATCTTTTCCTCCAACCCAAGTATCTACCAAGACAGCCAGGCAAATGATTTAGTAGACAAAGCCCATGCTTTCATTATGTTGACTATTAAAGTCCAGACGAGCTTAAGAAAAGCTCATACTGCATATAAGGGGCAAGAAGAATAGTAAGAGCATGCACGCTTAGAAAAGACATGCTACATAAATAATATGCAAAGGCACTGGATGATTAGAAAAAAATAGTTCTTACTGCATTATGGCATTGCTTGACTTGGTCAAAAGTTGATGCGGTAGCATGTGAAAAGACTTTTACTTGTAAATGCCAGACCTCAAAATGCATGGAGTTGATAGAAAGAGATGTTTCTACTCTATTTAATCATGATTGCTAAGTTCCAATGTAAAACCATGAAGTCACTCCATAATGCATTCATATCTGAATGACCTTGGGATTATACCTTGAGGTAGATTGACATCCTTTCCAGTTTCCTAAACTTCCCAGCAACAGGTGTTCGGTCTCCACGATTCTGACGAGTTATGAGTGAGGAAAGTGCTTCCATTGCAGCTTCATAAGAAGATGAAAGAGGCAGGTCTTGACAATTGCCCTTAAAAGTTAGCTCATTCTCCATTTTCTCTACTACTTGCAATGACATTTTCGTGTATCTAGATCCTGAAGCAATAAGGTGAAATACGGTACCAGAGTCAGTCAAAGATTGATTTTCTAAATGCTTTCTAATACTTCCCATTTATTAATATGACCACATACTTTGAGTAGTCTCCACAAATAAAGCTCTTTCACATTATGAAGACACCTATCCTATATAATTCTATCAAATTAACGAAAGCAGGAAAGAAAAGAAATAGATGAAAGCGGAATATAATCTTCAATCAAATTCTATAGGTGCCACCATGACACCTGAGTAGACACATAGCAGGAACCAACTCGAGAATGAGGCAGGACTACAAGGCCTGAAGAAAGAGAGAGAGAGAGAGAGAGAGAGAGAGAGAGCGAAATGAACTAGCCAGTAACAAGATGCATTTCCAAGAATTCTCATCCAAAAAAAAAGCAATGAAATCAATCAAAGCAATACTTGGACAAATTATAGTCACATGCTTGTAGGAGCATGCCCAAATCACACAGATAGAGAATCCCTAATCAGGTTACCTGACATGAAAGACCTCACAGAAATTTTATGAGTGCTGAAATACTATTGGAGGCATTGCAGGGGAGCCACGACACTTTGGATTGGCCAGCGACCGTTTGGTTCCTCTGTACCTACTATTCAACATCTCTCTCCTTTCCAACTGCCCCATTTGATCATTTCAGAGATGCGATCCCCCCATCTTAAAAGTATTACAAGTTAATTCAGAAAACTTTCACCATTCAGATTGCTAGAAACTGTCAATATTAATATATTACCCAAAATGCTTGCAAGCCCAATATCAAAGCAATACAGAGACGAGCAGGGTACAAGATAACACTAAAGTTGCAGTCCAACAGTATGATCTCCATCACCAGTCTTCCCTCAACCCCTTCTACCTATCCCCAGAAAAGAAAGCAAACACAAACCAACTTCTGCTACAGGTTGCTGGAATTCTACGACTCTGAATTCCTTACTCAATTAAAAGTACTTGGAAAACACAGCTTTAATACTGATTTCCTTGTCATTATAAACTTCATGTATCTAGTTAGGACAATCAAGGACTTGCTTCAAAGTAGAGCTTACTTGGTACTTTGAGATTCTGAGAGAGACCAGATGCCGGAAAGTCAGACACGCGCCATGTCGCTTTTCCTGATAATGGATGGCTCTCCTTACGGAAGTGTGAAGAATCAAGTATTCCACACTTCAGGTAAACCTCTGTATGCACGAGCATTAGAGAATGCCAACCCTGCCAAAGGAAATTAATAAGAAGAATTACTTATATAAACTATGGAGGCAGTTTGGATATGAACGAGCTAAATTTGACTTTCAAAACATAAAGGAGATACATGGATATGGAAAAACCAACCACACCAATCTCGAAGACTGCATCGTTTATCAAATTCCAAGATCCAACAACCAACACAGGCGCAGAAAAAAATCCTCCTTTCAAAATTAATCTTAAACCACTCAACCACACAGAGCATCAAGCATGACTCTCATCGCAACAAAAGTCAAACCTTTTTCCTTCCTCTCCTCCTCTTCTTCTTCTACACGCCAATCCCGACACAACCCTTCATAAACACCAATCCACCAAACTTCCAAACCCCCAAAAAGCAAGCACCCATGACTTGTTTAATGAAACAGCGGCACATAGAAGAACACCCAGACACATTCCCATCGAGACGCGTGTCCGCCGTCAACCTCTCCAGTCAAAACAGTACATAAAAAAAAAAAAAAGAAAGAAGGGTGAGAGAGAGGAGGAGGAGGAGGGGGGAGCATTCTCACTCGTGAAGCATTATCTCGGAAGCTTGGTTTCCAAACTCCGGAGCGCCACTTGTTGAAATGGGCCTTGTCCCCTGCTGCTGCTGCTCCTGCTCCAAGCTTCGTGGCTCGAACTGCCTCCCCATATATATACGACCGATGATGATGTAAGAAGCCGACCGGATTCGTGCGCACCCAGGTTAATTGGTTCGAGTACAATTCACGCGACCAGGGCTGACCTCTAGGGTTATCGGGAGGAGGACCCCACCCCATCTCGCTTTGTTTAGTACCAAACGTCGTTGTCTCCTCCTCCTCCGCCATGAAATCCCTCCAATGGAACGGCCGCATCCGATGTTTCTTTTGGCCGTTCGCGGTGATAACTGGTGGCACGAGCATAAATTCCCCTGGCCGGTGCTTGTTTTTCCCGGTCAAATTCACCGTAGCTTCTTCCTTTTCTTTTCTTTTCCCTCTTTCCGCAATTTTCCATAATCTTTCTCGAGAAATAATAACATACCTAAATCTGCGTCTCTTCCGAGGAAAACTCAAATTTTAGAAAATATTTTTTCGAAAAATAATTAATCGCGTTGCTTAGAAAAATCAATCGATAGAAAATGTTTTCGTTATAAAAAAAATTATACATAACTGTTCTCGTGGATGATGAAATTGGCTTTTTCATTCGGTGATTTTTGCGAGCTATGCAAGTAATCATTTTTTAATTTTGAATTTTCCATGAAACTGACGCAACCTAAGGTTTCATATATTTCGCGAAAATGGAATCTTGTAAAAATATTCCATTTTTTAAATGATCACTCGCATCCCTTACAAAAATGAGTGAACGAAAAATATTTCCGTTTGGCATAAACCATTATCCATAATGGAGATGTTTTTTCATTAATTAATTATCATTTTTGAAGAAAAATATTTTCCAAATCACTCATTTTTTGCAAAACAAATTGAGTCTTAAGAAAATATTGAACTTCTTTTTCTCCTATTATTAATAAAGTGCCTATATTTTAAATCCTCTGGTGTGGGTATTTATCCTTACCAATAACAATTTGCCGATTAAATATCATCGCACAACCATTTTTTTATGGAGTAATTTCCCTTTCAACACTCCAGAGTTCTTTGGCTCTCATTATTCGTAATTTTCCATAAGAAATAGTAACATACCCAAAAAAAAATAAGTAAAAAACGTTTCTCCTATTATTAGTCTAATACCTAACCGAGCTTGACCTTCCTTTAGAGTCCGTAAATTTGGCCAACCCTTGAGTCTTTAATTTCCCTTAATCAAATATAAGTTTGATTACTTTTGAGTTTGTAAAATTTCTTTATCGTGATGACTTAAAATTGATCTCCCGTGTAACTTTTCCATTTACTAAATGGAAGTTTGTAAATTACAACCTAAAATCGATTTTTAAGATAACAGGTTCCATCTTTCAAAGCGAACCCAATCGTTCTTTTTTTCAAATTAATCTAATAGTTTACACAAATTGCGGGACCGGTCTCGTGTATCCAACGTTGGACCATAGAATTTCCCATCAGGAAATAAGTACAAAGTCTACAACTCTAGATCATCGTGGGGTTCAAAGTAACATTAATGCTTGCTCTCATTCTTGGCCTAAAAAAACAAATTAATTCTTTCGTCAGTCCTAGACTCTCTTGTGCCATTTTGTTTCACTCTCCCATTTCTGGTCATGAAACACTTAAACAAAATGCCTCGGCCTGGGAGGGTGAGCTGTTGCTTCCATGGCTTTAATGGAGCTCTCCTAAGATCCCACTTTTCATTGGGCCCTTTAGAGTTTCTAGACATTCTTCAAAGACACCCTCATTATATTTCTAATAAACTATGCTTAGACCAATTGCTATCTTGAGCGTGTGAGGATCTAATACACCAATTCTCTCTCTTTTGGAACAGAGGAGAGAGTAGGGGAAGAGTTCCCTTCTGTTTTGGTGGAAGACAGAAATGCTTAAGCTTGGTCCAAGGACTCAAGAGTTAGGATGGGGGGAAAAGTGGAGTGGTGGAGTCTAAGTTTAAAAAGCATGTGCTTCTAGAGAAGAATATAGCAGAAGAGAATCGTATAATTTATGTGTATTTCATAATGCAAAATACATTCGGTATATATATGCCTTACAAGATGACTATTTAAAATGATACAATATTACAACGTCAATTAAAATTTCTAGTCCAATTTTGTGGTACTACCCTATAAATTTCTACTCATAATTTGTTCATTTAATTACAAAAATATCAATAGAGACTTAACAATCCATGTTTGGATAAAACTAAACTTGAATAGAATCAAAATATATTATGATATAAAATTGGATGACCTCAATATAATCATAAATAAAATTACTCCTTATAAACAAAACAAATATCGAGTAGTGGTCAAGGAAATTGCAGTTTAGGGTTAGGGTTAGGGTTTTAGGGATTCTGGTTTAGGGTTAGGGTTTTAGGGATTCTGGTTTAGGGTTTTGTGGTTTAGGGCTTAGAGTTTAAGGTTTTAGGGTTAGGGTTTCAATTTTCAATTTTACTATTTGCAGTTTGGGGTTTAAGGTTTTAGGGTTAGGGTTTCGATTTTCAATTTTATGATTTGCAGTTTGGGGTTTGAGGTTTTGGGTTTTGGGATTTAGGGGTTTAGGGATTCAGGTTTTGGGTTTTGAGATTTTAGGTTTAAGGTTTTGGGTTTTAGGGTTTGGGTATTAAGGTTAAGGTTTTAGGGTTTGGGGTTTAGAGTTTAGCACCGGAATGTCTTGTGAAAGATAAAGAGAGAACTGATCTTGTTTCTCTATTATTTCTCCTTTTGTTCCTAAGAATAGAAAAGTATATATTTTTTTAGTTCTTATTTCTATTCCAAATCTATTCTCTGACCACTTTTCTATTCCGAAGAATATAAAAATTAACTGACATTACCAGATGGATTTCCATTTTTTTTAATATTCCTGAGAACAAAAGAATGGAAAATTAGAAAAACAAAAACGTCACCAAACATAGCTTTTCGGCTTCTTGGTCTAGCACCAAAAGCTCAGAAATTTTGGGTAGGCTATGGGCCCATTGGGAAAGCCAGAGGCCTCAGCCCCAGCGGCAACTTCACCTGAAACCCCAAGTGAGGCTCATTTTGTTATGGAAGTGTCTTTTTTATGTGCTTGAAAAATTCGTTACGCGGCTCGTTTAAGATATCTGCTGTCGGGTGACATTTAGCAAAATTGGATGAATTCGATCTCACTTTTGGTGCGGTGGACCAGAGATTAGCGGAGGCAAATTCAATCGAGTTTCTCCTTTAAGTGCTCAAATTCTATCTTTCTTTTTTTTCCTTCTTTCTGTTGATCAGCAAAGAGAAATGACTCGAAATTTTAATTTTGGATCCTTAAAGTTTTAGTTTATCATCTATAATCATTTTCTTTCCGTCATCAACCCACTTTTATCAAATTATGTTGATGATTGTGTTAAGAACTTAATAAAGAAAAAAAAAGGGGAAAAAAGTCTGAAAAAGAAAAAGAAGGAAGGGGCATAGCCACCAAGAGCGTGTCCTTAAATTGTGCTGCCTTTGTTAGATTTGGTCTTAGAGACCTGTTTTAGTTTATTAGTCCATAAATGTCGCATGCTCTAAGGTGCGATCACCAAAAAAAAAAAAATAGGGAGAGAAGACGACATTGAAGAATGCAGGATGATGGTATCTTATAAATAGAAGTATCTCTATTCACAAAAAAAAAAAATCCTGAAAGTTCCACGTACTTGATTATCATTTTTTTTGTATTTAATTTGAAAAAAAAACATTTCGGAAACCCACTCCCACATCTATCATTTCGTTTTTCATTTGGAGTATCGTCTATGCAATGTTGCTTATTTTATTATTTTTGCGTCCTTAATTAACTTTTCGAAAAGCAGGAAATGTTTAAACGGTTGGCGTACGAAATGCTTTTCTTAATTAAAAGCATGCAATGCATATCCCATTGTATGGCTAAATACGAAATTCATATAGATTAAGAGCGACGTTCTAAAGCAAGGCTCTTCTTTTTGAACTTCACGCATGTTTAGGACACGGTCAACGACATTTGATCTATGTGAGATAGGGATATCTTTAGAACAACTGCCAATTTTCTTAAATCGAATGTCCGGATCGCTAGATTATACGGATTTTCATTCGTGATCGTCAAAAAAGGTTTATAACTAAATTGGCAAAACGTCGAAAGGTATTGGCTAAATTAGCACAATTGAAAGATTGAAGACTGCATTGGCCGCCGTACGATAGATGTTATGACCTTTTAGAACAATTATTCACAACGTTTATGTAAAAAGGGGTTGTGCCATGGATGATCGCCTCATAAGCACTTAAGAAACTGCGCAGAAGGTCCCATCGTAATTGGATTGGCCAAAAACTTCTTATGCCGATTTCTCGACGTATATTATATTATGAACATGTACAAATTAAGTTAGGATAATAGTGTTCACGTAGGTAGACTCACTAGTTAGGTCACCATGTTCGGTATTTTCTTCTTCTTTTTATTTTTTTTTTAAGATTCAGATCAATTAAGTTAAATTTATAAGTCCTCGTGGAGAGAAAGACGAGCAGTTTTGTACAAGGCATTTTATTCGGCTGGGCCAGAACAACCCAGTCCATAACCCTTATTTGCTCATCTTAAAAAGTGGCCCAAGTTAAAATCTGTAAAGCGAAAGAGCAGGATCACGGCATACAATGATACGTGCCCCGTGCTTCCCCTGAAGTTCAAATCTGAACCCTAGATGACCCTTGTCAAGGAAGACTCAAAAAACCGTCATACTCAAACGGAGGAACTCAAGGGTTTCTGCGAAAGCCGAAACTGGAGCTGTGTCGTCTATGGATTCTCTATCTCCACAGAGGCCCCGCTCTGAATCCGAAGCCGAATCTGACGATAAGGTAACGTATTCTTCTTGTAAAGTTTCGTTTCTTCAGCATGGTTCTGGTCGGAAGAAGACACCTCTCTGTCTCTCTGCGTTTTGTGCGGTTTCGGATTATTGAGTTTTTGGTTGATGTCCGATACATACCAGTTGTTTCTACCAGGGATTCGGTCTTGTTGTGCTGGAGTTGTTATTTTTGTATGTTTGTCGTTGAATTTTTGCTGCTTCCTGTTTTCCCTGCATCTTTTTCCCAGATTTAAAAAAAAAAAAAAAATTTCTTCTTCTGGCGAAACTCAATCCAGGATCGGATCAGCTGTTTGCCCGAACAAGTTATAGACCGTATATTATCTCGATTGACATCTAGAGAAGCACAAGCGACTTGTGTTCTTTCCAGGAGATGGAGGCACTTGTATACCTCTCTTCTCACCGACCTTGATTTCGACTGGTCGCAGTTATTGGAGAAGCTGGAATTAAACCCCGAGTGGGCGGAAAAGGAGAGGGCGAGATATGTGGAATGGGTTGACAATGTCGTGCATAGTCAAACTGGAGGAGAGCACTCTTTACGAAGATTCGTGTTACGGTTTGACCTGAATAGCTCTTACGAGTCCCACATCAATCGCTGTATTAGGTTTGCTTTGGCAAAACAAGTTAAAGTGCTTGAACTATATTTCATGCCCGCGTGTTATGGGGATTTTAAGCCTGATTGTGACCCTAGTCGCTTGCCATATCTGTTAGGGCGTGAGATACTTATAGATGCTGATGTAGGGTGTTAACGGCGGGCTTCGGGTCTCGGCAACTTTGGCTCGTGCCCTTCCATTTCTTGGCATGTTGGCTGTAGGTATCTTGAACAGCTCTCCTTATTTCGAGTAAATGTGGAGGGAGAACTCATTGAGCAATTGCTCGCCACTTGTCCGGTATTAGAGAAATTGGTTTTGGAAAAAGCTCGTGCTTTGAAAAGTTTGAGAGTTTCTGGCCAATCACTGAAGTTGAAATACTTGCGCATAAGATGTTGTGAAGATCTTCAACTCGTCGAGATTTATGACACGAATCTAGTGTCCTTCACTTACAAAGGACTAGAAGATGAAATTCGATGGCGTTTGGACGAGGTCCCCCGGCTGTCTGAGGTGTCCATTGAAGGATTTTATGCGGAACGAGTGGCTTTGATCATGTCTCTGCTTTCGAGTCTTTCTTGTCTGCGGATTCTTAAGCTTTTCTTTTCTATGCCATCCCCGTAAGAGCACTGACTGATCTTTCCTAAGGTTTCATGAGTTATTTCCTTATCACGATATGTGCCGCCTTTGATTCTCTATCTCTCTCAAAAATGCAGGAAAGACTACGGATTTATCTACGTCGAGTGCCTAAATTAACAAGCGTCAAGCAATTGGAACTGAGATTTGAGGTATTTGGAGACTTGAGTCTACTTCCCTTGACTCCCGTGATCGAGGCATTTCCCTGCTTGCGGAGTTTCGTAGTAGAGGTGGGTTTTCGGGCCTCATTCAAGTCTTCATCTATTTACGCGTTAGATTGGTGCAGTAGGATCGGATTTAATGAACCCAGCCACTATTGAATACTATTGGAGTCTCTCACCGGCGCGTTGTTGCGACATCATGTTACTAGTATCTACTAGATGCGACCATCCACACGGACATACTCTACTTTGCCTCAGCGACTCCATGTCGCTTTGGCCGCATGTAAGCTCGCTCGAGCCGAATACAATAGAGGCGGCCAAGATAACAGCCAAACTCCCGTAGAAAGGAGAGCTGCAATGAATACCGCACGCATTAATTATCAAAATGTGCAACGCGCGCTGGAATTGCTGGTGGAAGAACTGTGCGGATGAAGATTTTTGCGCATTCACACTGAGGAGCAAGCGCGATCGATCACGGAAATCCTAGACGAGCATTTGGGCAACCGTGCCCACTTGGAAGGGCTGAGGATCCTCCTCGGCATTGTGGAAACGGAGAACAACATCAAGCAAATTTTTATTCAGGCTGATTTACGGTGAGTACTATCTTTAATTTTGTGCTCTTTTTTTTTTACTTTACGTAAATTTTATTTATCATTATCTACTGTGAATATTACTTTTTGGGTGATATTGAACTTGGTAATCACGCTCATGGTGGTGGCGGTGGTGGTAGTGGTGGTGATAGTGCTAATGGGGTGGCTGCGGTTGTGGCTGGTGGTGGTGTTAATGATGCTAATGGGGCGGCTGCAGCCACCACCAGCCGCGCAGCTGCAGGCGCCCCGTTAGCACCATCACCACCACCAGCATTCACACCACAACCAACCACAGCAGCAGCCGCCCCATTAGCACCATCACCACCACCACCGTTCACACCACCACCACGAGTGTGATTACCAAGTTCAATATCACCCAAAAAGTAATATTCACGGTAGATAATGATAAATAAAATTACTTACGTAAAGTAAAAAAAAAAGAAAGCACAAAATTAAAGAGAGTATTCACCGTAAATCAGCCTGAATAAAAATTTGCCTGATGTTGTTCTCCGTTTCCACGGTGCCGAGGAGGATCCTCAGCCCTTCCATGTGGCCACGGTTGCCCAATGCTCGTCTAGGATTTCCGTGATCGATCGCGCTTGCTCCTCAGTGTGAATGCGCAAAAATCTTCGTTCGCACAGTTCTTCCACCAGCAATTCCAGCGCACGTTGCACATTTTGATAATTAATGCGCGCGGTATTCATTGCAGCTCTCCTTTCTATGGGAGTTTGGCTATTATCTTGGCCGCCTCTATTGTATTCGGCTCGGGCGAGCTTACATGCGGCCAAAGCGACATGGAGTCGCTGAGGCAAAGAAGACGCCATGGGCAAAGAGAAGGGGAGTAAGATGGAGAAGGTGGCTACGGAGGGAGGAAGAGGGTAATTGAGAGTCTTTGGGCCGGGCCCTTAGCAACTTAAAACCGAAAGCGTAATTGGGAGTCTTTGGGCTGGGCCCTTGGCGGCTTAAAACCAAAGCAGCAGTGAGTTAAAACAAAATAACCATAATACCGTGCCGAGCGGCGATGATTCAAAATAAATTTAATACCCGATACCTCCATGGCTTATCCTCTTGCATCTCGACACAACGAAAGCCATAAGTCGGGCAATCTCCTTCGAATACAGTATACAGTATTATCGGGAAAAAGATGCAAATCTATTCCCCTTCCCCAATCCACAAGATGAAGACCCTGCATGATGTTTTGCATAAACCCAGAGAATTCCAACTTCCAAGTAAAACCACTATAGCCTTTGAGCAAATTGAACTGACCTGAGCACTCCATGGACCGCTATGATCCTCGAATCCTTCTATTGAAAAATCATCCCTATCAAGAAAGTGATTCAATTTATGTTACCAATTATCCAAATGAACTAAGCTTCTCCACATTGATGGGTATACCGCCAAGAGTCTCTAGTTCCTGGTCATATCATGTCGAATCTGGATGAGGAAACAAGTCTGGATGTCCTGTGGTATCCAAGAGTTTCTCGGTCAAAAGAATTACTCGAAATTTTTTCCAATTTAAAATCTAGGCAAGTCCATACGAAAACGTGCTGAACAATTACTAGATGCAATAAGCTAAAAACGACATCCAATGAGATGAATGAAAGGTTGAGACACATGGACAGGGAAACAAGTGATATGCTCTATGACCAATCTACGTATTGGAAAACCAATATCGACTAATGAATTGGATGGTGTACATTGACACCATTCATTCAAGTGCTTAAGCTAGCTTCACCTTGCGTATCGAATGAGTAGATTATCAGCCTTGAAATCTCCACGAATGATGCCAACAGCATGCAAAGTCTCTAACAAGGGGAGCATCTCTATAGTGTGATAAATGCATAGCACTTCTTCCATGGTCTTGCCAATCACCAAACCGGAGTTACACGGCGTCCTGCGTGCAATATTCAAGGGATATTCTGGAAAAGTTATGACTTGAGCAAACCACGACTAGGGAAGTCATATGCCTACCTGAAGTGTCCCATGGGATAAATAATCACAAATGAGTATGCTACGGTCTGAGTAGACGTGCATTCTTTGGGCAAAACCAAAGGCATGCCCCTGAAATACAAAAATTTCTTGAAAGTTATCTTGCGGGGAGTATCAAATAACAGTTACAAGGAAGAAAGCCTACATAAAACAGCAGACATGTGGATCTACAATCCGCAGGTCAAGTTGCCGATACATGTAAAATTCCCAAGGGAAGCCTGGCTTTTGTATCTGCAAGAGTTTCTCATTTTCAGTTCAAAATCACGATAGCCCTTTGAAAAAATTAAAGAAAGGGAAAGGAGAATACTGAGGAAGCATGAGCAACCACCTTCAGTGCAACAAATCCGCGCCTGCCCGCAATCTTTTCGTCGCTGAAGTGGTCGGGAATTGCCTGTAGCTCACCGAAAGCGAACCCTTTGAGGCGTCCTTGCCAGAGCTCCAGATCGGAACCAGGAAACTAGAGAGATTCATTTGGCCTACAGCATGAACAACCAGATTCGGAAGCTTGAGTGCATTTTTGGATGCGTCATTTTTTATCATTGTTGGATGATATTTATATATCTGTTTCGTGACGCACAAATAGCAGGATACTATGACAAGATAGACATCAAATCACAAAGTATATTTTCTTATGGTCGTGGTGCAAGAATCTTTGAATTGAATCATTGAACTATAATCCCATGTCCAGAAGTATTGGAATGATAAGCATTAAGATTTATGATATAGGTTATTTGCTAATTGTGTCCCTACTGCCAGAGCCAGAGATCTCTGTTCTCCACATGGATAATAAAGCCTGCCAAAACTCTTTCAAGTGTTTCTGTTCAGCACTTTCCTGCATCGGTTTGTAGGTAGGCAAACGCATCATGTGATTGTATGCACGGGACATGCTCAATCTATAACTTGCTGTTGTAGAGATCTTTTGTTTCCCTCAATCAACTATCTTCTCTATTCAGATTACTCTGATATTAGTACCTCCACATGGATTGAATGAGTTGCTGAGAGATCGATCTTTTTATCTCTTTCTTTATACGCAGGTTGGGAAATATGACAACTAATGAGGCAGGCGTCTTACGTTCAGCAGCGGGGTTCAAGTTCTAGACATCGGTTGTGGAGTGGCCAGCTTCTCAGCATATCTTCTTCCTTGGACATACAAACAATGTCTTTTGCTCCAAAAGATGGACATGAAAATCAGATTCAGTTTTCTCTAGAGAGTGGGATTGGTGCAATGATTGCAGCGATGGCCACAAAACAATTGCCATATCCTTCCAGTTCATTTGAGATGGTTCGTTGTTCAAGATGCCGTGTTGATTGGTATGAGCATGGTATGCTATCATCCTAAGCATGTTTACTAAATGATTCTTTAGCTACATAAGGGAACATGTTAGTCATTGTCGCGTGTGTGTAGTTCTTTATTTGAACTAATATCCATGCCTTTCCCACTGTTTATATTTTCCAACTGCTAATCTAGTTTGAACTTTGAAGAGCATACTTAACAGTAGATAAAAATGAAGCGGTATTTAGCAGTAGAGTTCTATTCTAATTTAGACGATAGGTTTAGAATGTGTAGCAGAAATTCAACTGGCAAAGTGAAGAGAAGTTGAAATAAGCACGGGGCCGCATTCCATGGGACAGCTTTATGAATTTGGTCCAACATTGGAAGGAATATAAACTGACTGGAGAGAACCTAACGTGATGAACTCCAATGGTGTTAAATTAGATGAACTATTTTTATATCTTGTCTCCTATGGGCAGCGACTTCCATTTTAGCCACAGACATGCTGACTGTTTTCCTGGTGAAAGCTCAAAACTTGATATGGTATTACCTCATCTCGTTGAATGCTAAAGTTTTAACTTCTTGGGCGGTTGTAGAACTGGAGATATAGATATTAGGTCAACATGCACCTTGAGCATGCGCTAGTTTGCCAGCATGTCGTCACTCAAGTGATAAAAAAGCGGTTTGGTGTCTTGGCTTTGACTTTTGCACATGTAGATTAGAGATTGATTAGTAATTCCATTTCCTTTTTTATGTAGTAAGTGAGCAAAAGAGAACTACGTTCTCCTGATGGTTACCTTTACCGAGACAGAGAAATCACGCTATGATCGCATCAAATCCTTGATGATAGATGAGATTGTGGTGACACAGGGTGGTAACTGGAGATTAATAAATGGTAGTTTCAAGGCTGGACATTACTTCATGTGGGTGCCTTTACTAATGTTTATCCCCCTTCATCTCATTCTTTTGCAGACGGTATTCTAGTCAAAGAAGTAAATCGCCTTCTGCATCCTAATGGATATTTCGTCTACTCCGCTCCTTCCGCTTATAAAAAGGATAAAGAGTTCCCAATGATATGGGATAAGTTGGTCAATTTGACTGGAGCAATGTGCTGGAAACTCATTGCGAAGAAAGTTCAAACTGCAATTTGGATTAAACAAAAGGACCAGTCATGTCGTCAGCGTAATGTGGAGGAGAAGCTCCTGAATCTATGTGACACAACTGATGAATCAAAACCACCGCAGAATGTTCTGCTGTGGAACTGCATATCATTGAGTAGTTCAGAAGCAGACTCTGAAAAGCTCCCTTACAGACCAGAACGCCTTTCGGTATATTCCAAAAGCTTCAGCAAGCTAGGTTTGTCCAACATCAAGTCATTTTTACTTTAATTTCTTTCAGAATCCCCATGAACTTAGCAGCTTATGTCTGTCATGCTGTGTGGCTATAGTAAGAGTCCGATTGTCTTTTTTAGGGACAATATGGAATATGTTATGATCATATTCTTCTTGTCTTGCATCGTAAATGTCAACTTTGCATGGACAAATGTTGATTTTCTAAAGTATGTATACTGTTTTGAATACTAGAAATTTGGGGGGCAGAGAAATTCAACTTCCTAATGAATGTTTAAGGGCATAGTCTGCGATTTGTTTGTTCTCTTTTGTGCTTGTTCTATTGCTTGGTAAAACCTAAAATACTATGAAGGTTCTTGCTGATACCTTGGTTAATTATGTCTGGATTGTTTATTTGCTCTTATTCATTCATCTGTGTGGCTGGGCCAAAAAGTTTTTACCCCATGTGCCATCTCACCTCATCCTTTTGATAAGCAGATATAGATATCTCATAATTGAGAAATACTAAAAGAGTTTTCCTTTATTAATGAGGCATCATAATTGACCCCATGTTGGCAGCAGGTTTCAGTCAAGAAGAACTTGCTTCTGACACCGTCTTTTGGCAAGAACAAGTTCGACGCTGCTGGGAATTAATGAAGATCAATGAGGCTGAAATTAGAAATGTGATGGACATGAACGCAGCCTTGGGTGGATTTGCTGGGGCTTTGAACACATTTCCTGTTTGGGTGATGAATATAGGCCCCATAAGCGCGAATAATACAGTATCTGCAGTTTATGATCGAGGTTTGGTCGGCACTTATCATGATTGGTAAGAAAAATCAGAAACTTCATGGTGCAGTACAAACCCCAGCATTACATGATATCTACTGATGATGGCCGTACTATAGAGATGATGCTGGATAATTGATGGACGATTTGTTTTCTGGCTTAAGGTGCGAACCATTCTCCACATACCCTCGGACATATGATCTCTTGCACGCGAACAATCTTCTTGCTTGCTGTAAGAATGGCGGAGAAGGTTGCTTGCTGGAGGATATAATCCTGGAGATGGATCGCATTTTGCGTCCAGAGGTACTGTATGATTCTTATCGCTTTGGTGGAGGCCTCTACATTCCACTGCTGCTGTCCTTCAGCAATTTTCAGCTCGAAATTCAAGCTTTGAACTATTAAAGATTTTCCATCTGCATGGCATCTCTATCCATTGCTTCAAACAGTGGATCTCTTTCCAAAATAAGATATTTCAGGAAATTATGAGCTGACTAAAGTGGCTGCTACATGTGCGGAAATCCTGAACTCCCTTTTTGTCCTCGTAGAATAGAAGTATAGAACTAAATGAATGATAGCGTTTCTACCTTAGAATACTACATTGGTTGAGGTTAACTGGAACGGAATGGGCTAAAAATTTGCCAGTGTATGATGTTGCCATGGATGTCCACCTTGAAGTTATTTTTGTGCATGGTACGGCTGTTCATGAATTCATTGGTGACGATGACAATGTCAATGTGCAAGGGTTTATCATCATCGGAGATGAGGAATCAACTCCGAGATATTGCTCCTAAATTCCTGTGGGAAGTCAAGTCGCATATGCTCAAAAACAAAGAGAAGAAACTGGAGAATGTGTTGGTCTGTCGGAAAAAGTCCTGGGCAATTGTCTGACCTGCCCTGTCCTGTGAAATTGTGAAGGTAGTTTGCTGCTAACCACAGTAGAGTTCGTTTGTTCTTTTCTTCATCCTCCCCTTTTGGCTGTAAGGCAAGTGTTCTTGTAATTGTTAATCCATTGGCCATGTCTTCTCAGCTGCTTCCCCTTTCCTCACTGGCGCCAATTTTGTTGGCATTTTGCTTTAATGTTTAAAGTCCATAAGAACTAAAGAATCCCTTTCTGCTTGGTTCAATCGTGACCACATGCGAAAGCTAGTATTATTTTTGGTAGATAATACTGAAATTTCTTGAACTCTACGAAAGTCTGTTCACGTCAAAACACTAAAATGTCCAACATAGGTTTCGAGGGATAATACAGCCAGTAGAGGGGAGTTCTTTTTACTGCTGTGCCTTAGCCACCCAATCAGCTAGCTTGCTTGGCTATCTTGGACAATGGGTCAGACTCACAGATTCAAGTTGGGGTATAGACATGTATCATGTCACCTTTTGAATGAGAACCTTTGTGTCTTTCCCGTCGACAGCAACATGAGTTTCTACAATTGCACTTCTAAATGTTTGGGGTGTGAAGCACCTCCGACCTCACTACTCATCTAACGTTTTGTTCATTATACTTGGATGCAGCTGGTGAGGATCTTACGGTGAACTAAATACTTCCAAAGTGGTCAGAGACCATGGGCCACCCGATGATCCTCGGCCACAAAGATAAATAGCGCCACAATTTTGTTTAAGTCAATAAACTGGAAGACTTTCAACTATAGAAAAACCAAAAAAACAAAAAAAAAAAAAACAGGTGCACAATGCAAAAGTACTTTAAAGTCAGGACCTTTTTTTGGAATTATGTAACGGCCGTTGACTATGTAGAAAAAATTGTGCACAATTTCCATCGGATGTATGTTATGTTGTGTAATCCATTCTCAAAAGTGCCACTCGTCACAGGATAATTGTACTGATTTCAAGAAAGCTCAATAGCAATCCCTATAAACACTTGAAAGCAACATTTTCCTGTCACAACGATATATACCTATAAAGACTCGAAAGAATTCGACGACCGGCTGAAATCGAAGGCCCAAACTGGCATCGATCCCTTTAGGAAGAAAAGAACTACTCAATCAGAGCGACAATTTCTCGAGAATTACACGAGTGTCCCGGTGAAAGAGGGAAGAAAAGGGATAGAATGAAACAAAGAGGGAGGTTGTCCAAAGAAGAAATGAGAAGAGAACCCCACCTTTCAAAAGAAAGGCTCTTGACATGACAATACAATCCCCACGCTTGTCGGCTTTTAATTTGTCCCACACACACTCACCCCTACAAACACACAGCACAGCACTACAAACTCACTTACCACCCCATTATCTCTCTCCCTCTCTTCCTTCAAAGGTGTGTGCCCCTCTCCTTCCGGGCTTTAAGGTTACTTGTTCCTCAAGGTATTCAGTATATGCTGGAACTGCCGCTTAAAGACCCAATTTTTATTTGTGAGGCAAAATTTGCGGTTTGACATTTAAGACATTTAATATAAAAATAAAAAGTTCAAATGAGTCGCTCCATCACATCACCGATAGAAGACGCCATACCAACTAAATGAGGATCTGCTGTTATAGGCTTCAACTGTCTAGATTTCCCTCTTTCCAACTTCTGCCGCTTGATAGCCTGGTCTTCTTGAGCTACCAGAGGAGTTGCAGCAGAATCCTTCACGTTTGTATTTCTGTGAGTGGAAACAGAGTAAGCCAAACTTTATAATTGGTTATTCTCAAGTCCAATGCAAAATATGAGGATATAACACATCTTTTTAACCTTGTAACACACTCTGGTTTGGATATCTTGGCTGGCGAAGACTGCAAGTTCTGTTTAGGCCTCAACGTGGAGGGGTTCTTGATCAAGCTGGCTATCTTTTTAGCTGTCTGACAGTTCTTAGAATCAGCCACTGCATCTCCTTTTTGAGAAGCCATTACTGGTTTGGGGGTGCTAACTTCTGAGCCTTCTACAACAGAGGACTTGTTGTTCTCTTCATCATCAGTTAATGCAACATTCACCAATTTTGAAGTTGAATCACTAAAATATAACAGTACTAGTCACATTTTATTTTCGGAACCAGTCTCCAATAATCCTGTAGTGGATTTGACATATACCAGTCAAATTGCCTCAAGAACTCCAGCATCCAGCTCTTCTGCTAATTTTGGTTGCTCATAAGCAGAAACCTGAAGAGCTAAAATGGTCAGTGGCTACCTGGAAATTGGTTAATTTGAGAAGTTAAGAGTCAACGCATCATTACCACATCGCTAGGGGCTCCACCGTTACGTCCTTTAACCACAGTGACCGTCCCTTCCCCTTTGTCAGGCACGGGAGCTGTCTCGCACTGAGTTATATCTTCCGAGACACAATGAGCAGTCACTGAATCCACTAAATCTGTTCCCTGATACAAAATAAACTGGCTATTAAGATCTGTTGACGTCGGTACCAAGTATACAAATTAAGGAACATAAGATGGAAAATTTCCTATTACCTTCGGCGAAACCTCCGCTTCACCAAAATCACGTGAGGCCTCAACCCTGATGGATCTACCAGTCCTGATTCTGGCCACGAAAGCTGCACCATAGGTAGAGAACAAAAGGCTATATCGCTTCACATTCCCGATTCGATGTGTAATTGTATTTTAATTTAAAAAAAGAGCGAGGTTGAACTAGGGAAGGATAAGATCCGGTAATGCTCCGATACTCAATTCCGTTACAACCAAGTAAGTCCTAAAGACCAAGCCATTTCTAGCTTGATGAATACTTGGGAATCAGTTGCTTTTGTTAAAGGGAATCAAACCCTCAAAAAATCACTTCAATAGCCTTATCTATCCACTGTTTAGCAGAACCCTAACTCTCACTGGGGGTGTCAAAACCGAACCGAAAATTTTGTGCATTTCGGTTCGGTTCGGTTTTTTGTTCGGATTATCTAAATTAACCGACTTTTTTTTTTCAATTCGATTTATTTCGGTTCGGTTCGGATCAAACCGAAATGAAAATAAACCCTTTGTTTAGTTCGTTGCCTTATGTGTGTTTCCCCTTTTTGTTGACGATTAAAAGTAGGAGAGGATGGATTTATCTAGTTAATGGTCTAGATAATGTACTCAAAAGCAAATATTGTTGTGTGCCCATACGAAGGTGCAAGTCACTTGGTACAAACATTCGCCTGATCATGCTACAATGCTGTGCCTGGATTGACGTGGGATGTCCCGTGGCCATTGTGACGGGCTATAGCGGGTCGCGCACGAATACTGATGCGTGGGTGTAAATTACTGCGCTGTCTATACGAAGTCCATCGTGCAGGTGACTTACTGTTGGTTGCAAACCATGCCAAATTACTACGTAATAGATTACAACCTTGTTACATTGAAGATGCACGTGAGTAAATGCTACGGGTATGGACATCGAGTATACCCATGTAGCTTATGAGATGGATCAGTTCAGACATCAAATCCATTAGCCACGTAATACTTCTGTGGGTCTAGAATAGTACCGGACTTGCAACATGGCATGTAAATAATTGTATATAGCTGACAAGTTGAAGGATGATTTAAAAGTTTGAGTATCCAGTCTTGCTTATATCACACAAAGTATTATCTACAACCGCAACATCAAAGTCAAAAGACGGACCGATGCGGTTGTTCTCGTAATATTACCCAATTTTGATCAGTAAAAGGCTTGGGAATATGATCACGAGTGCCCGGTATAATAGGGCAGTTTGGTCCCTTTTTAACGACATTTCTTGTGTACTTTCAGATTTTTCTGAGCTTGGTCTCCTTTTTTTTTTTTGGCAGCCTAGTGAGCTCTCCAAACAGTAGGGCTCGCCGGTTGTGTTGGTGAATTACAAAGGAA
Organism: Syzygium syzygioides; assembly: GCA_031216285.1. Classification (NCBI taxonomy): domain Eukaryota; kingdom Viridiplantae; phylum Streptophyta; class Magnoliopsida; order Myrtales; family Myrtaceae; genus Syzygium; species Syzygium syzygioides. Next base: position 23,938,353 of record CM062242.1, on the reverse strand, counting down.
GACAGGACTTGCAAAAATAGGGTTGTCACATTAAGTAGATGCTAATCAGTGCAACAAAACCCGCCCCTGTCCACAATCTTTTCGTCGCTGAAGTGGTTGGTAGCTGCCTATAGCTCATCGAAAGTGAATCTTTTAAGGTGTCACTGCCGGAGCTCCATAGATTCATCTGGCCTGCAACTTGAACAGCCAGATTCGGAAGCCTGAAATGTCAAGCGCAGTGAAGCCCTAGCGACAGCCTGAGAAATGTTATGGGTTTCTTGAAAGTGCAACCGGGAAATACATGACAGGCAAACCGTTGGTGATTGAGAAGTGGGCGGCAAGTCGGAATCAAAATCGGGAGGATCGTAAGTGAGATCGGTTTTGGCGAATTTGAAGAATTTGATTTGGCTTTTGTACTCCTAGAAGGAAAATTGAAGCTCAGAATACTCAAATTCGTCACATAGATAATTAAAACCAGGAAGCTAAATCCATAACTAAAATGGCCGAAGGCACACCATACCATAAAATTTTAAATTACCCTTTCCAATAATGAATGCTAGGAGAACTCCATTTCCAAAGAACACTTCCTTTTGTTTTGGTATTCTCTCTCATTTGTATTGCTTCTCTCCCCGAATCCCTCTACTGTACAGAGGGCACCACCTTATTGAGTATGGAAATGTGGCTTTAATACCATTTGTCTAGTGCGAAAGCGTGTCAGTGGCCATATGAGAAAATTGTAATCGATAATTCGCAAAATAGTTATACTAAAATAAGATACGAGTATAACGCTCAAATAAATATACACCTCTTGTAACCATCAAACACTATATGGGACACGGGAACAGCAAAAGTCATACCTCCTAATTAAAATTTATTTTCTCATGCTACGCCAAAAGCATTTGGAACAAATTCCATCGTTCAAAGACATAATCCACCTTCTATTTCCCTCCCTCAGTATATTTGTAATAAAATTCATCTTTTTAATTTGAAAAAGCAGGGAGAGATAAAAGAGGTTTTTTCTTTTGTTTTTATCTGTCCTATCTCTAATTCCCTTCTCACTTTCTAACTTTTGATATGTATCTTGCAGAACCCAAAAGTCGACCCGCGCATCTATGATGCTAGCATTATTCACCTCTCGAATTTATTTACCAGCAGAGTCACATACTTATTGGCGAGCCAAAGAAGTTAAGAGGGCATGTATCATCAAATCATTATGGTGCTATTTTATGCAATGCCACTCATTTTACACATGATTTGATTGAATCGGTTATGTCTAGAGGTGTCAAAATGGGTCTTAAACCCATATATGACCCATTTATTTTTAAATGGGTCATATATGGATTACTTTAATTTTAAAGAGTTAACTTTAAATGGGTTTTAAACTTTAAAGCTTAAAGATAAATGAATCTAAATGGATTGAGTTTAGAACCCATTTCCAACCCACTCACTAGACCCATCTACACTCTCTCTCCCTCTTTATAAAATGTTTAAGAAAAATCGAAATTTAATTATTTTTATTTTTTTCTCCTTTTCTTTTATTTTTTATTTTTCATTTTATTTTCTTTTCTTTCTTTTTCTTTTTTTTAATTTTGGCTGATGGTCGGCCATGGCAATCAGCCACCAAGGCGGGACAACCTCACCAAATCTAGCGAGGTGGAGCCTCGCCCGAGGCTGGCAAGGCTCGGCTCGCCGAAATCAGGCAAGCTGGAGCCTCGCCTATGGTCGATTGCCGGCCAGGGCGACCGACGATCGACCAAAAATAAAGGAAAAATTAAAAAACAAAAATTAAAAATAATTAAAAATTCAATTTAAAAAATAAAAAAATATTAATATTATTAAAATGAATGCACAAAGTAAAATTAAATTAGATTTTATATACCAAATATCGAAAAATATTTTCTAGTGTATTTTCAGGTTTCAGCCAAACATCATATATTTTTTTTATTTTCTTGGATAATGATTTTATGGAAAATATTTTCTAGAAATGTCGCATTTTTCGCGAAACAAACAAAATCTCAATTTAAAAAAATATATAAGAAACAAGTATTCCTTGATTAGGTTAAATATAAAAGTGTTTTAGCAATATAGATCGGGGTCGGGTATGGGTCGGGTCGGGTATGGATCGGGATATTTACACTACGAATAAATGGATCATAAACGGGTTAATGGGTCAATTTGGGACAGACCATTTATAACCCGACCCAAACCCGACCCGACCCATCCATTTAATAGGTCTAGTAATTATCCTTACTAATAACAATTTGCCAATCAAATATCATCACACAACCATTTTTTTTGTGGAGTAATTTCCCTTTCAACATCCAGAGTTCTTTGGTTCTTATTATTCGTAATTTTCCATAAGAAATAGTAACATACCCAAAAAAAAAAAAGTGAAAAGCGTTTCTCCTATTATTAGTCTAATACCTAACCGAGCTTGTTTCCTTTAGAGTCCGTAAATTTGGCCAACCCTTGAGTCTTTAATTTCCCTTAATCAAATATAAGTTTGATTACTTTTGAGTTTGTAAAATTTCTTTATCGTGATGACTTAAAATTGATCTCTCATATAACTTTTCCATTTACTAAAGCAATTTGTAAATTACGACCTAAAATCGATTTCTAAGATAACAGGTTCCATCTTTCAAAGCGGATCCAATCGTTCTTTTTTTCAAATTAATCTAATAGTTTACGCAAACTGCGGGACCGGTCTCGTGTATCCAACGCTGGACCATAGAATTTCCCGTCAGGAAATAACTACAAAGTCTACCACTCTAGATCATCGTGGGGTTCAAAGTAACATTAATGCTTGCTCTCATTCTTGGCCTAAAAAAACAAATTAATTCTTTCGTCAGTCCTAGACTCTCTTGTGCCATTTTGTTTCACTCTCCCATTTCTGGTCATGAAACACTTAAACAAAATGCCTCGGCCTGGGAGGGTGAGCTGTTGCTTCCATGGCTTTAATGGAGCTCTCCTAAGATCCCACTTTTCATTGGGCCCTTTAGAGTTTTTAGACATTCTTCAAAGACACCCTCATTATATTTCTAACAAAGTATGCTTAGACCAATTGCTATCTTGAGCATGTGAGGATCCAATACGCCAATTCTCTCTCTTTTGGAACAGAGCAGAGAGTAGGAGAAGAGTTCCCTTCTGTTTTGGTGGAAGTCAGAAATGCTTAAGCTTGGTCCAAAGGCTCGAGAGTTAGGATGGGGGGAAAAGTGGAGCGGTGAAGTCTGAGTTTAAAAAGCATGTGCTTCTAGAGAAGAATATAGCGGAAGAGAATCGTATAATTTATGTGTATTTCATAATGCAAAATACATTCGATATATATATGCTTTACAAGATGACTATTTAAAATGAAACAATATCACAACATCAATTAAAATTTAATAAGATATGCCCAATCTCTCATGATTGTGCATGTATCTTCTTTGACGTGTATTAAATATAATTATGAGATTCTTCATATCTCTCTTGATTCTCCAAATCTCATGATTGTCTTATTATTTATGGATTGAGAGAATCAAAGGAGTTATGAAAAACCTCATAATTATTTCTAACATATCAATCAAGGATAATCTATGCATTGATTAATATATTAGACATAATTAGGATATTTTCCTCATTCATAGGATATATATGTATACATACACTCACATACCCTAACATTGTATTTGTGTCAATTTAATCATAAGATTTAAAACTAACTATTGAGTTGGACTTTCTAACGCTTCTAATTTGAACTTTTGTCTACAGTTATCTCTGCCTGTTATATTACTCATTCCCAACTCTAAGATAATGAAGTCTATAATTGGAACCACCTAAGCGGACTTTGTCTTCAAATGAGTGTTGGCGAGGAAGCCTCTAGGTCCCAACTCTACACCATCCCGCCAACCAACCAGATGACTTTCACTTTTAGCAAGCACTAGCTGGCTCTCTCATGAGATAGAACGTTGGAGCAACTAGGCATTCTAACTGAGCAGGTAGACAATTTCTTGGCCCGCTCCACCCAAAAAATTGCAGCGCCCGCCGTCCTCTTCTGCTATTTACCCTCAGTCATGCCCTGATATTTCCTAGCCTTCATACTTGATTCAGACTTGAAAAGCTGCCGCGGCTCATGCGCTACTCATAAATTGAGTTATGCGTTGGATCCTTAACGCATTCAGCATCTGTCCTAAAGCAAAAGGGAGGAAAAGACGTTGGAGATATGGAATTGTAGAACTTCAGAGCACAGCTTTCTTTGGATTAAAACCTGCCTAATAGACATGATCATCGGCTTGGCCATCCGATAGGCCTGCCCATCACATGGACGGGCTTGGTCAGAAAAATAAGCCTGAATGGGCATGCATCGAGGATTTTTAAATGCCTAATGCACAATGAAACTGTGTTCTCCCATGGGAGCAGTTTCATCATAGATCTTCTGTCATCTGATTTACGATGGACGCCGTCCTAAGGAAGCTTCAGTGTGAAGAGTAGGAACAAAGGAATAGGTCAAGAGCTTACATATTCAAAATGCTTTCTGCTTCAGTGGACATATATTGTACCTCATGTAGGAAGAGAATTGCCTAAATTACGGGACAAGAGTAAGGAAAGGAAAGAGCATCAAATCCAGCATTCAGGTAACGGGCGCACCTTCAATTCACATGCACTAGGCGTACGGTCTTGGATACATAATACAGCTATGCAGTTTAGTTGTGAAGAAAACAACCCACTGTAAAAGGACTTTTCCCAGTATACTTATGGAAAGATTTTGAATTTAAACCTCCTGACATCAATTCGAGCAGTGTCCTTCGTCAGACAATGCACATTTGGATAAAAGGATGATCCATGATCATGACAGTAATTTATAAATGTGGTGCTGTTGGTCCTGTACAATTAATGCCTAAAAGAGCAAGAGCCATTTACATCTTTAATCTTAGTTGTAGGGACTTATTTCATTTCATAGACACAGTTACCTCTTATAGAGACTCTGCAAACTGTGGCTCCTCCAAATCAAGCTTTTGTCTCATGATGCAATTCATAAACCAGTCACTGCCGAATGTCCATGCTCCCTTCTTTACAGCCGCCAATGCCTCCTCCATATCTTCCTCACATGCTATGAAGATAGTCTTTGATGGATCGTTCACTTTGTCCAGTCGACGAATAATCTGAATTTTCTCCGGGGAAAGGAAGAGATACTGAGCATAGACATTGAGGATAGAAAATATAAGCATGTTCAAATTATATGGACGTAAGGTTTACTTTTTCTGGTCAGACACGATGTGAGTTTCACTTGTTCCTCTTACAGCAGATACCAGGAAAGTCTCACCATAATTTGACAGAATGAATTAACTCATACTGGATTGACGAGGTTACATCATTGTCTGATTTCAGCTTGCTTTCTCAACAGATGATTTTGTATAGAATATTTTGGCATACTCGACCACCCACATTTGTCCAATCTGTTTCCTTTAATAAATCACTAAGCATAATGATGGAAAGAATTGTTCATGTGCGCGAATGTTATAGGATTGCAAGAGAGAGAAAACCACTAAAGACCAGATGATTACTCGATTGATTTGTTGAAAGGTTATACAACTCCATTTATCTATTGAACATAGGGAGACACTCGAAAAACTTCAGTTACCTTATTTGATGACTATTTAAAAACTAATTCTTAAACTACCAAATATAGTTCAACTATTTCCTCTAAAGCGCAAATTATGTAATTGATATAGAACAGTTTCCTTAATAGAGAATGCTAATTAACTAAAAGCCTGGTGCAAACAGTAATTAGGAACACTGTTTGTAGCTCTATGCATTTATGTTACCACTTCAGCTGCTAGCACAACCAAGAAAAATTAAAGCTTCAGGAGATTCTTTATACTTACAGTTCCACCAGCAGCAATGACAATGGCTGTCAAAGTCTTAATGGGGGGTTGAACATGAGCTGAAATGCATACTTTATACCCTTTAAGTAGAGCCCTTGTCATAGTTTTTCCTCTGATAACGGCACCTTTTAACTCCAATCTATACTTCAGGGAATATTCTTTGTCATCTAATATATATGGCAGTTCATCTGTAACACATCAGCATAAGAGGAGACAAGGTAAGACAGTAGAGCGATTGAAATAGCAGACTGTATCATTACTCTTGACCCACCCACGAATTTGCCTTCACGAAAGCTCTGTTTCAACCAAAGGGGCGAGAGTATCCAAGCTCTGCATAATGATGCAAATACCATGATATATATGATCAAACATAAGCAACATAGAGGTACTCCATATCTGAAAGAAAATGAGCTAAAGCATGACTGCAACGAGAATTTTATAGTTATCTTTGCTACTGTATGCACATCAATCATTAGACATAATTGGTTGGCTGAAGATACTGGCCTTAGATTTAGAGGAAGGATAAAAAGAAAGGCCAAGTTACATAATTGATATTGCTATAATGCGAGAAATATGAACAATCGTTGATAACTCATTTTGTTTATCAGGCCAAGAAAATGAATTCATTTAGAAACTATATACACTTCAAGCTTGACAAGGAAAACGCATAGAAGACATATGTACGCAATTTGCAATATTACCACGAGTTATTACTGAAAGCTGGAAAGTTAATTATGTCGTAATAATTATTTGTGATCACAGGATATATTCTTTCTGCAGTTTTAACTTGGCGATTAGAATCAGGGATAACACCTACAACTTTAAAATCACATAGACCCTTAGGAGTGTTCACCAAGCAAAGTCAGGTACATTTATCTCGGGATTCAAATTATTTCAGGTAGGCTCAAATATCAATAGTGTGTTCTGTCTCATCTCATTCATATTCCAGGAACACAGACTCGCAGCTGACTGTAAGTCAGGGAACTGTATAATCATCACTCTGAATGAAACAATGAAAATATCCCAGCAGAAATTTAAACTAAATAATAACATCAAAAAAGATGAGTCATTTTGCCAAAACCTGAAGAGGAACAACTGTTTGCTCAATCTACTTGTCAACAAAAATCACACCAGCTGTATTCAGGATGCCATTCAGAAATTTGAAGCAAATATTTAAAACCAGCTGCAGATGCAACATTCCATTCCATGCTATAACATGTTGAACGTGATAATAGAATATCATGGTTTCATGTCCTAAGAAATTCCATACCCTGAGCAGAGGGCAGTGCAGAAATTCAGAGTCCTCCTGACTTTCCCAGTTACGATGTGTGTGCTTGTGCTTCCATCTGAAGCTACAACACCCCCAAGTCCTTCAATTACCTAAAAAACAGAAGACCAGTCATAGATTAAAATGTTGTGAAAGCACAAAATTCGAAGTTTTGTGTATGCATCAAGATATACATGCCAATTAAGTTGTGAGAGAAATGAAGGGAAAATGAGAAAGGAAATTGAAGGAAAAGAAGAGAAAGATAAATGCCATTTCATTCTTGTTCGGATGAGTCATGAAGGCTAAAATTGTGGAGAGAAATGAAGTTAGTTAATAAACTAATCCTTCATCTTTTCTACTTTTCAAACAAAGTGATGGGTAGTATTCGAGCAACTGCAGTGGAACTTTCAAGTCATGTTCTCCCAATGAGCAGTTATTCAGACAAATTGTTTCGCTCTTATTTGTAACTATTCCAAACAATTTCCCTCCACTATTCTCTGTTATTATTTTTTTCACTATGCTTCCACTTTCATTCATCTCAAACATAGCAGTAGGCATAACTTTAATCTCTTTTTGTGTGATCTCAGTTTGTCATTATAACTTCGTCAACATGTCCTTTGGAATCACGCTTAAATAGCAAAAACTATCACGTGAATCAGAATCTTTCCGTAAATACATTGTCTGACGGCGATTTTGCAGCAATTTAAAATCCTGACATATGCACACTATGCTGTCTCTAAAATGAAATAGACGAATAACTACCACCATGCACATGTGTCAGGTGAAAAGTAAATGGGAAAAGTGGATATACCTTTGTGAGATGGGCTTTCTTAGTATCTTCGGCAATGTCCATCAGCATGATTCTGAAGCATGCTTCTCCAGAATGAACTTCATTTTGAAGCAGTGGTGCTGATGCTTTGTCTAATGTGGTCAAATTTGTAGCAATATTTTCCTCATGGTTGCCAGGGATAGATTCCCCTAGGAAGTTATTTCTTGGAAATCCAGACGAGCATCCTTTAAAGCAAGAATCATTTCCTTCACTTTGTAAAACTGGATATCCATCACAATGTAACTGACAATCAGGTTGTTGGCTTCCCTTCACTTTTTTGGACTTCAATGACGATAATGTAGCTTCCCAGACTTTCCTCTTTTTGCCATGTCCAGAGCAATGACAGCAATCTACATCATCATGAGCTCTGCAGTCAGAAAGTTCAGCACTATGTTTTTTGTTACGGTAGTCCACTTTGTTGGGAGGAACCTTCTCCTTACCACTGCCATAATTTTGAGAACATCCTGAAAGAAAGAACTGCAATCACTGAACTACGATAAGAAATTTTCTGATCATAAGAAAGTGGAGGCATATGAATAGAAGGCTTCAGTAAGGAGTATGGATCCAGACACTACTTCAGTCCTCATTTTGGCCATAATTACAGAAGCAGTGATACCCGGGATAGTAAAGAGTTTATGCATTGGTAGAATCCTCAAGGGACTCCCTTCAAAGTCAATTCTCTTCGCAGAAATTGTGTATCACGTGATGCAGGAGAGTTATGTCAGTTCTTACGTATTTGTAAACCCCAATTATTTTATTTGTTTTTGCGAGAATGGGTGCAGATGCAATGTAGCTGTATTTTAGCAAATAGTCAAAAAAAAAGAATAATCCGTGTCTTACCCTCAGCCTTCTTAGCTTCTCTTGTGATCCCATCTGCCAGCAAATATTCAGGTTGACACTTCTCTGTCCCGCTGGTCATTGCCAGAGTAGTACAGTTTTCTCCTGAGGGACAAAGCCCCTGAATTTTAACGCAAGCAAACGAGGAGAACATCTTGCTTTGCCTCATAGACAACTTCAGTGAATCTGAAGGATCAACTGATTTATCCTTGCTAAGATGAGAAACCATGAGGGTTGAACCACCTGGAAAGCATAATGTTTTTCGAATGTCAGCCCTGACTGGAAGCCTGCGAGCTCTACCCTTGCTGTCAACCTCCGCAACTGATACAAAGCCCTGCAGCATTGATCAACTGTCAGAAAGAAATCTAATGGTCAGAACTACATAATTCCTATCTAACATCTTTGAAACAAAATAATTTGGAGAATATAGATACTTAGAGGAGATTTCTTTGACGTAATGACTAATTGAACAGCATATAGGCCAGATAACAAAATTGGGAAATGGAGGGAAAAAATGAACTAACACGACCATGTAATGCTCTTCAGTACCATTAGGAAAAAGGTTTCAAAATTACCATCTTAAACCAAAACTCTTCAGATTCCTTGTCTCCCCAGCAAAATATCGTGCAGATACCAACACTCTGAAGTCTATTTCTCAGTTCCATGAACAAGAGGCGCCCTATGCCCTGAAAAAAGGGGGAAAAGTAAGTAATAAATAAAGACAGACCTTCAAGATCAGCTCCATTAACTATAATTTAGCTCGAAATGTTAGATGCTGCTTATATAATTTATCCTGACTAGAAATATGCAGTTATCCAAATTTTACAATGTGTTTGTCCGTAGAGATTACGAGCATATGGCAATAGCATAAACGATAAGAGATGGCATCACAAGGAGAAAGGGCATTGTCATAATTACTTAAGCTTTCCTTTTTGTCCTCAAATGGCAATTTATTTACGAAGAGCTAGCCTAAATTGAGCGAAAACAGTTTATAAGGAACAAAATGCTAATTTCTGGATATACACTTGAAATTACTTCACATAATCATGAATATCAACAAAAAATTCTATCTTTCTAGCATTAAAGACTAATTTATCACGCGTCCCTTTGACTAGCTCTCATAATTGTGAAATGTGTTGGCTCTTGAGTTTAGCACAGTCCAGAAATAAAGAAACTATGTTTGAGGTCATAAGAAGCACTACATTTAGTGAAAGAACAGGAGACAGGACTAGAGTGACAGCATCCCCTATGTCAAGCTACGTTTAAAAAATTGAGGAAATAAGACAAAAAAGAGCTAAAAATTAACCTTATGCTGGTAAATTGCACTAACAGCAGCGAGAGGAATCTCAGCATAATGTGTGTCAACAGGCACTATTTGATAAGTAATTGCAGCCAAAACCTGCGTGAATGAGATGAGTAGTTATTAATTCGTACAGCCAAGTAAATTTTGTGTCTCTGGGCATCTCATTTCTTCATCAAACTGTTGAATGCATTGGCACAAGCAAGAAGTATAATATAGCACTATCAAAGATAAACTTCATTGTGTCTCAAAGATTGTTGATCATCATCAGAACAAAATCAATCAACAATGACTGAGAGGCATCTGCCAACCTGAAGATTCTTGAGGTTGTACAGTGCCTCGGGTTTTACAGCGAGGTTATGGTGTCCATAGACCCTCCACTATATATATATAGAAGAATGGAAGGGTGGAATGATGATTAATAACCTTGTATACTTCAGAAAGTCATTTTATCCTAATATTGATTTGCAAAATACTCATGCAATGCACTGGTGGAGCACCGTACCCAATTATAATGATTTGTTAGAATAAATGAGTTCATGACACGAATGACGCAGTTGCAGAGTCTATCATGATGAAGGGTAGATGGGCCACATTTGCATCAATCCAATGACTGATCTAAAGCTGTAATTTAGGGAACATAGCATCGCTACTGGTTGCACTGCATGTGAGAAATGGCTGGAGCATTCTTTGGATACCAGACTTTGAGCGTGAATCTCAAGAATTTCCGGCAGGCAGATTACATTCTGCAAAATATGGCTTCCAAAAGTATGAATATCTATAGAAACCTAAGACATTTTCTTCCATAGCAGCTGGTTTCGGCTGAGCAGCAAGTGGTGTGGAAGAATATTAGCATAAGGCCGATAAATGGAATGGCCAACAGTCAGATGGTTGCCCATTTACCGTATGATCCACAGTTGCTTGGCCATATAGATCAGGATTAGGCCATTATTATGTCCATATTACTATTGCATGACCCACAAATTTGGTGCCAAGTGCCAACTCCACATGGAAACCAAATCAACCGCTATTGCATACAAGTGCTGCAGCTCCAGGTAAATTCTTAGCAGGACACCATGGCATCGCGCAGGGTGGAAAAATAATTTTTTTAAAGAGAAGGTAAATACTATGACTACCTCCTCAAGACCTTCCGGAGACTTTCTTTTCAAAAGCAGTGTGCGGTATTTTCTGCAATAAATACCAAGATACAGTCAAAACTGATGGTAGTAGTTCATTGAAAGCCCCAGAATTAAAAAAAGAGGAGTAATCAGTTCAAAACAAAGTGCAGTATCTGAAATTCTAATGTGAATAAAGGATGGAAAACCACCAAATTTGGATATGGTCAGAATGACATCAAGAAACAGAAAAGGAAAAGCACCATACGCATTGGCTAGGCATCGTTCAAGGAACATCGACTCCTTCCCCGTATTAGCAGCATAATTCATTGCAGGTAGCTCTTTCGAATACAATTTTAGCACTTCCTGCATGCAGGTATGCTCTTAATTAGGTCTAGCGAAATAATCCAATAGCAATGATCAATATAGTGCTACTGAAAACTGATCAAAAACCATATGATCAGATATGCTAAACAAGGAATCGAAAGAAACAGCACCCAAATAATGGATATATATGGTCTGATGACACAGAGGCCGGAGAAAAAAGAAGAGACCTGAATCAGCGATCTGCAACGGGAATCGGCATCTTTCGGACTAACCAAGACAAAATGGAACTCATCGCCCAAGAATGCGAGCTCCTCGCCTGAGCCAAAACGTGTTCAGAAAAGCAAAACAAAATGTCAGATGAACCGGTCACGCCTAACCGAGCATATGAAAAGGGGACGGTGCTAGTTCACCTGCAATCCTATTTCCGTCGTTGCTGCTCCTACTCACATCTTCTTTCACTACGAAAATCCAATCAGAACGAGCGGGTACAACAGTAATCAGCGAGCGTTCTAAGGTAACTAGCTCGGTGCGGCGTTCAGACGTGGACACGATCGCACCCGAGAGAGAACAAAAAAAAAAAAAAACGAAGCATGCACGCACGAACAGAGACGCGACGCTCACGCAGGACCTCCAGCGATTCATCGGTACCTGCGATCTTGATCTGCGCCTTTCTGGAGACCGATATGCCGAGGCATTTCGAGTCGGATTCCAGCGCGAACTTCTTGGACTCGATCGTCACTTCGCAGTTGCCTGCGAGGAAAACCGCACGGGAAAAGCTTCAGTTCGATCGACGCCGGGGAATCGTCGCCGGAGAAGTCGAAAACAAAAAAAACGAGAGAGCGAGGCGGAAGCGGTCGAGGCTCTAGATGATTCACCGATGGCGATTGGAGAGGAAGGAGACGAAGTGCCGGTCGGCGCCGTCGCCATGGGAGGTGCGAACGGGAGCTTCTGGAGTTTTCCGGCGTTGAGAATCGTCGTTTGGACTTCTCTCGCAGGCGTCCAGAGCAAGTAACTTTTATAAGGCGGGAAAATGATAAATTTCGGAAGCGCTCGCGCGATGTTTTGCTCTATTTACTTTGAATATTGGCGTGGGACGTCCTGGACTTTTCCGGTTTTTGTAATGTCGCCCCTAGACTTTTCTTCTTTTTGCAATCGAATCCCTGAACTGTATAAGTTTGTTTATTCACCTTTGTCCCTCCATTAGAAAGACTCAAATGACGTGGCCGTTAAGTGCCTCGTGAGCACCCACGTAGTGCCTACACGACCATCAGCGACATAACAAATTAGAAAACAAAATTGCAATCCGAGAGAGGGGGAAAGGCAAAGGGGCGATCAGATACAGCAGTACCGCTCAGCAATCTGTTTGGTCTAATGAGGCAGCGACCCTCACTAGTGGCTAGTTGGTAGCCAGCCACCGGCCACCACTCCGCCCCATTCTTTAAAGTTTACAATTTCGTTTCTAAGTTTTTTGGTCGGTTGTGTCAATGCCACATAAGTGCCCGCATGGCACTTCAGTTTTGTTGCCATGTCCGTTGAATGTTTAAACGGGGAGACCAATATAAACGAATATATGTACAGTTTAACGAACTGTTTGCACAATAAGTCAATTGGACAACATTGCATGAATAGAAAAAATTCATAGACTCCAGTGCCATTATTCTTATTTTCTTTTAAACTCTTCCGATCAGTGTCATCGAACAATTGCCGAAATTCAAAATAATTTCATAATAAAACTTCTTTCGCTCGGGAAAAGCTTTTTGAAAGTTTGTTGATATTTATTTCGTTTTTGGAAACTAGATAAATGAGAAGGATTGAAAATTTGGATTATTCTCACAAAAAATTCTCTAATCCAGCAATTATTATCATTTTCTCCTCCTCTTTCCTTTTCCCAGATAGAGCATCGGTTTAGGATATTTTCAAAACCACAGAAAATCAGTCATATAACTTGCGGAAAAATTGTCAAAAGAGTCATAAACCTATTATACTTTTATCAATTCAATTCTAAATCTTTCAAGTTTATCAATCGAATCCTAAACTTTTACACTTCTTGCCAATTGAGTTCATCATGTCAATTTTGATCGAAAATCGCTAATGTTGACATTTTTAAATAATACTTTGAATTTTTTATGGTTTTTTCTTTTTTTTTTCCCTTTTCTTTGTTTTTTTTTTTTTGGTTTAGAGTTGGCCAGCGAAGGTGGCCGACCGACCCTCGCCGACTCTACGTGAGGGCGTCACGGCCCTAGCCAGCTTTAGGTGAGGGGCGCAATGCCCTCGCTGGAGCTAGCGAGGGTTGACCGGCCCTCGCTTGTGGTTAGCTGACCCTTGTTGGGCACCCTCTCCTGTCAACTCTAAATCCAACAAAAAAAAAATAAACAGAGAAAAGGAAAAAAAGAAGAGAAAAAAATCATAAAAAATTCAAAATATTATTTAAAAATATTCATGTCAGTAATTTCCGATCAAAATTGACCGGATGGACTTAATTGGCAAGAAATATAAAGATTGACGACTCAATTGGTAAACTTAAAAAGGTTTAGGGCAGAATTGGTAAAAGTGTAATAAGTTTAGGCCTTTTTGAAGAATACATGCCACAACTTGCCTATAAATCGGGAGAAAGTATTTTAAAAATGAAGCTGGTGTAAAAATGTAAAAGGCTCCGCACTCGTGCTATCTTTTTTTTTTATTGCTTAATAATGTGCTTAGCACGATGCTTTATTTGTTGAATTGCTCCCTAGGCAAGAACAATCAAAATAGGATAAAGAATTAAAATTTCGTGAATTGTAACTCTTAATTTATTGATTATTAAAAAAAAATAATGCCGTAGACAAAAGAGAAAGTACAAGCCGTTTCGTCAATTTTTTTTTTTGGTCAGATCCGTTTTGTCGATTCAAATTACGAAAGAAAATAAATAAGTTAATGGGAAAATTAATGGGAAAAATCGACATTTCATCTACATCTAAAAAAAGAAAAAAAGCGAGATTTTCAATAATAAAAGGTGAATAAATAAATAAAAATGAGAAACCATCAACGAAGTCACCCGCTCTGTATCAGCGGCGCCGAGCTCTATCGCCTCCGAGGCCCGACGAAAATGGCGACGGCGCTACCTTTGTCGCCCGTCTCTTCCATTACGATCACGCTCAGAGCTCTCGGCGGCAACGTCGTCGGAGCATTCCCCGCGACAACAACAAGAAGGACGAAAGCTCGTCTCTTCCCAAGTAAGTCCACTTTCTTTCCGCACACCCTTTGTCGATTTCCCACTGATTACGAGCAGAAGACGGGGAAGAAGATGATATCAAGACCGTCGTAGATAAAGAAACGCCGCTGTTATGCTCAGGCGGCAACAAAGACTGGAACTTTGCGCTCGTGGCCTCGGCTGCGAGAACCCATTCGGCTGTGGAGACGAGCAAGAGAGGCGAGGGCAAGGTCGCGCGTAGGAAGAGCGTTAGGAGTCCGGTTTTGAGCGAAGGGAGGGACGAGGATGAGCAGCGCGGGCAGATTTGTCCCGGGTGCGGAGTCTTCATGCAGGACGAGGACCCGGAGCTTCCTGGGTATTACCAGAAGCGGAAGGTCGGTGAGGGAGAAGCGTCAGGAGATGAGGATGAGGATGAGAGTGGCGATGGTGTCGTGGAGGACCATTTTGAAGAAGAAATCGGGGAGCCTGGGGACGTCGTCGAGGGTCGATTGGGGATGGATGGTGAGGTGGGAGGCGAGTTTGATTGGGAGAGTGATGGATGGGCGGGGAAGTTCTTGGAGGAAAGCGATTCGGAGGATTTGGAATTGGATGGTTTCACGCCTGCTGGAGTTGGGTATGGGAACATCACGGAGGAGATTGTGGAGCGACGGCAGCAGAAGAAGAAGGAGAAGTTGTCAAAAGCCGAAAGGAAGAGATTGGCTAGAGAGGCTCGGAAGGAGATAGAGAAGGTCACGGTGTGCGCTCGATGCCATTCGTTGAGGAACTATGGGCATGTGAAAAACCAAGCAGCTGAGAACTTGATACCCGATTTCGATTTCGATAGGTTAATCACCACCCGTTTGATGAAGCCCACCGGAAACGCAAATTCTACTGTTGTGGTTATGGTGGTTGATTGTGTCGATTTCGATGGGTCTTTCCCGAAAACAGCAGCAAAGACCTTGTTCCAGGCAATTGAAGAAACTAAAAATGACCCGAAGCTTAATAAGAAGTTGCCCAAGCTTGTTCTTGTCGCTACAAAGGTGGATCTGCTCCCATCTCAAATTTCGCCCGCAAGATTAGATAGTTGGGTCCGGCACCGTGCTAAGGCAGGAGGAGCACCTAAGCTAAGTGGCGTTTATATGGTCAGTTCTCGGAAGGATTTGGGAGTGAGGAATTTGTTGGCGTTCATCAAGCAGCTGGCAGGTCCACGAGGAAATGTGTGGGTAGTTGGGGCACAAAATGCTGGAAAATCTACTCTAATTAACATTATGGCAAGGAAGGAAGGAGCAAAAATCACGAAACTGACGGAAGCTCCCATTCCTGGGACGACACTGGGTATTTTGAGGATTGGAGGGATTCTGTCAGCCAAGGCAAAGATGTACGACACGCCAGGGCTTCTTCATCCATACTTGATGTCTATGAGACTGAACATGGATGAGCAGAAAATGATCGAAATAAGAAAAGAACTACAACCTCGGACTTACAGAGTGAAGGCAAGCTTCTTACCAACCAATTCTTTTACATAAATTTTTCATCGATAGTGATACCATATCATGATAAACGGCATGATACGTTCCCCTCTATCACTGACTTACGGGGTAAAGAGTTGAACTTAACGTGCTTAAGATTTTCTGCACTAGCATTACTTTTTAAGGGCATAAACTCTCTTTATAGCTAATGTTGTGATTAAACGATCTCAAAAAACATGCTTATTGAGATGAGGTGGCCACCAGTCTCACCAGCCCAGTAAAGGTCTTCAGTTTAACAAAAGGCCTCTTTTTCCTCTTCCCCTGGAAGGATTATAGATGGCGCTGGCAGAAAGCTGGAGGATATGTGCTGGTATAGACTTTTAATAATGTGGGACCTTCACGATACACAGATGTTGGGCTCTTCTAAGCTTTGTGTAGGTGTGTTCCTGCAATGGATGCTTGATTCAGTTGTGCCATAGGAACTAATTCTACCTTGTGCTTTTGTAGGCTGGGCAGGCTGTGCATGTTGGTGGCTTAACGAGATTAGACCTTAATCAAGCTTCCGTAGAGACAATTTATGTCACGATCTGGGCATCTCCAAGCGTCTCTCTACATTTAGGGAAAATTGAAAATGCTGAAGAGATTTGGAGAAACCATGTTGGCATAAGGTTGCAGGTAAGTGCTTGGCCAATTTATTTACTACAAGTAACATGGGGTTCCTCGTTTATCAATCAAGACGATGGAGTTCCTAGTTTGGCTTATATATATTCTTGTTCTGGTTTGATACTGTATATGTGTATTTCCGTGCTTGTTTCCCAACTCAGTCGTAACGAGCATATTGTAGCTGAAAATGCCTGAGCTTGTCCTTAGCTGTTTGGTTTCTCTCCACATATTGTTCTGTGTCCTTAAGTTTTGAAGCTGAAAGAAAATTTCAAATTTGGGATGTAATCACATCTTCAGAGTTTATTTTAGCTTACTGAGTCTCAATGTTCCGTCACGTTTCCTTTTCTTATGGGAACGTGCACTTAAAAGCTTGACCAATTTAGAACTGAAATGTTGGCAAATATTCTGATGGGTGTCCACGTGGTCGCTGACAAAATAAATTTGTCCAAACTAAATTCAGTGTTTCTTGTGACAATGATTCCGAGTTCTCTCTTTTTTCTCAGCCTCCAGTTGGAAAAGAAAGAGCCTCTGAATTAGGCAAATGGGAGGAAAGGGAAATCAAAGTTTCCGGGACCAGTTGGGATGTGAATAGTTTGGACATCGCAATAGCTGGACTCGGTTGGTTTTCTGTAGGTCTCAAGGGTGAGGCAACCCTGTCATTGTGGACATACAATGGCATCGAAGTCACTTTACGAGAACCTTTGGTTCTAGATCGTGCTCCTTTCCTTGAAAGACCTGGTTTCTGGCTGCCGAAAGCTATATCTGAAGCCATTGGCAACCAAAACAAACTTGAATCCAAGAGAGAGAAGGAACTCCAAGAGGAGACTGATGATTTGCTTTCTCAGGTCTCTGTTTGAAGCATGAACTCCCTTTTGGCGATGTCATTGAGCATTAAGGTCTGTGGCAGAGGTTTATAGGCCATGAAGAACGATGCAGCCTTTTGGGGCCGAGCGCTTGGTTCATGTGCCCACAGACAGAGCTCCCGCTTTTTGTCGGCTTTTCAAACACCAATTTTGGATTCAGAAGGCAGGGGAGGTGCAAATGAATCTGTGTGAGGACTGTTGCTGCTACAATGATGTCAGAATGTCATAAGCTGTTAGATGATTGTAGAATGATTCAAACTAAATGTAACAACTGGTTTTCTATTCAAGGGGCTGATAAAGATGCGTCTCTTGAAATTATTTGCGAGGTTTGCCGGCGTGAAAATCTTCCTTTTCTTGAGGCAGCATTACTTAAACCAGTGTCCCATTTTTCACTCAACTAAGTACTAGTTGCATCTTAATATGCTAATGTCGAAATTATTCCTGTGGAGGTAGGTGACCCTTTAGTTCAGGACAATGACGTCCGATCTAGTAATTCTCAATGGAAAATTTGGGGAAGAAATGACAGGTAGGGGTAGGCAACCCTTTGATTCTCCTGCTGACGATATCGATGTACGGAGGAAAGTTGTCGAAGAGACTCGGTTATAAAGTTCAGAATTGGAAGGTGGTATGTTCTCCGAAATCCAATCAGCAGTCACCTTAGTTCACTATCGGACCCAGTCAGTGGCATCGCCCACGGAACATTCTGTTTTCCTCATCATCCTATACTCGACTCATTTGACGTTGAGAAGATGGCGAGGTATCGCAACGCGGCTGGAAGTGACAACGTTGTCAGAATGGCCGTCCCAAAATACTATGAAACGTCCCTCTGCGAAACTACAGCTCTGTCCAATGAAACATGTGAAAACAGACGCTCGAATAGGGTCGGCTGAACAAGTAGATTTCTCTTTTCTTTTTCTAGTTGATTGTACACTTTGATTTTTTTTACATTTTCACAAAGTGCCTTTGGTTAAGAAAGGAAAATACATGGTAGATGGTCAAGGGTCGCATAACGCCACCGTGCTCTACAGAAAGAAGCTACAGGAAACAGGAAAAAAAGCTACCCCAGTAGGGATGCAAGCCTACTCTGAAGAACTATCCTGGGAGGGAACTTCAGCGAGGCTGTTGGATGAAGCGGGGGCTGCATTTTGCATTCACATTCTTGGCTGGCTTCTCTGCATATTTTGCCGGTTCTTTCTTTGTCCATTGGCGTTCAACGTCCAAAGACTTCAACAAGTCTGCATTCTGCTTCATTGGCGCAATATCTTGAAGGCCTGCTAATTCGGAGAAAACAAGAACAAACACCATTATTTGTTAGGCTTTACCAAAAAAAAAAAAACACCATTATTTGTTAGGAGTTCGACATAACCAAAGAAGACCCAACAAGTTTAAGCAAGTATGCGCTCTTCTGCAAGTATGGCTTTCTCATAAAAGCCGTAGAGCTCCTTAAATCTACATCCAATGAAGTTTTTCTATTCCAGTCTTGGATTTGTGATCAGTTTTCATATAGATTAGGATGGAGAGATCTTTTCGCTTGCTTTGGTCCTATACTTCTTAGACACTGGGCATAAGCTTATTTTGACTGAAAGGAGAGAGACGGAGTTATCATGAGAAAAGTTACAAACAATGAACATTCTCCCAACAAGGACTTCCAGGAATCTAGCAGTATACCTTTTCCGCTTGTTCCATCGAATGGTGGAAAACACAATTCGTTCCCCTCAGACTCGGCAAATTGGATGAACTCCTCGAACTGGGATTCCATGATGGAAAAATCTTCAGCATTGAGATCAAAGGTATCTGGAAGCAAATCTGCCACGTCGCTACCATGAGGTTCATCCTCCAAGTCCACATTGTCGTAAAGCCCTTCAGGATGTTCGCTGAGCCAGTAATCACGATACCATGTAGAGGTCGTAACCAGCTGCCACCATTCTGGGGAGAAATCCTCGACTTGGCGAACAGCGGCGGGTATGAATAGAGGGGCATCTGGGTTCAATGTGGACGACCTTCCGCCTGAAACAAGCGCCATCTTCGAAATAACTTGCCTCTAGCAACTCCCTATCTGTTCACCAAATGTTAGAGAAAGAATCAGAAGTAATTCGGCATCAGATGCGTCAAAGAATAAACAAACCACGGCCATATTAAACAGATCATGTAGCCCATATCCCTTCTCTCCCTCTAGATCAGCAGATCATTTGCGATCAACTAGCCAAGAGCTAGATCAGTGCATACAGCAGAAAAGAACAGCCGCGGTGTGATTATATTATCTTTCCAGAGACCCAAACAACTAGCACAATACCCCATCCCACGAGCCCCTTTTC
The DNA here is from genome assembly GCA_031216285.1 of Syzygium syzygioides. Classification (NCBI taxonomy): domain Eukaryota; kingdom Viridiplantae; phylum Streptophyta; class Magnoliopsida; order Myrtales; family Myrtaceae; genus Syzygium; species Syzygium syzygioides. Next base: position 23,918,356 of record CM062242.1, on the reverse strand, counting down.
TTTCCTCGTTTTACCATTTCATTGGGATCCAATAAAACAAAAAAACAAATCTCTTCTCAAATTCTACCAACAAACATAAGACCAGATTGTTCTTCCCCATAACTATTTTCGTCATGCAAGAAAACAAGACCAAACCTAGTACCAAACATCCTATAGTTTTGCTACTAAAACCCTCAAAAACGTCCCAATGACCATATCTTGCAGCGACCTCGAAGTGATCCTCGCCGTTTGAGCTCTCCATGTCGTTATCGACCGCGACCGCAACACAGACGCTCGCTAGAGCCTCCACAAGCCCTAATATATTCACAAACACGAAGCTAACAAAGCTCAAACTGTACATGACGCGAGGAGAGCTGATCCAAAAGCGCGATTATCCTCCTCCTCCTCCTCCTCCTCCCGAATCAGCGCGAGCTCGCCACAGATCAAAGCAAACAAGCTACGAATCTCTCCCAAAAAAACAGAATCCCGCGGCACTTCAAGACAATCAAACGGCACGGACGAATCCGTACGTCAACGAAAAAAAATCGGGGAAAAGCTCGATCCGGCTTCAACTTTCTCTCGGATCCAAGCGAGTCAACATGGGATCAGCAAGCGCAGACTCGAATTCGACTGTAATCTCTAAGTTTACGCGCGATCGAACCTGCGAAAAGGGCGCTCGAAATCCGAGAAGGATTGAAAACGAGAGGCCACCGGTCGTATTACCTTGAACGGCGGCGAAATATCTCCGAGAGACGTGAGAGAGAGAGAGAGGGGGGGAATGGATTTGGTCTGGGTCGGGTCGGGTCGGGCCGGATGGCGAGGCGCGCGTGGTACAGTGGGGGGAGGTGAGCGGGTATATATAGAGGGGAGCGCGCCCCCACGAACCTAGGCGGCGGTGGGGGCGAGGTTCGGCGGAACCGAACCTGCCCACCGCATGGCCCCGCCAGTAGAATCCCGGTCACGAGCCGGTAATCGGTGGTCGGTGAAGAAACCGTGTTTTTTTTCTTTCCTTTCTTTTGGTCAGCAGAAACCGTGTTTTGGGAGGGGTCGCTTTTGTTGACCTTCGTAAAGGACGGTGTCGGTTTTGTAGTAAAACAGATTTTCATTTTGAACTCGCAGCAAGTAGGAAAAATAATGCAAACAGTCTCTAAATTTTAATCTAATATGTAATATAATTCATAAATTTTTAATTTGCTCTGATCCCTGAACTTTGGCTCAATGTGCAATGTGATCCCTGAACTTTTAATTTGTTTAATATTATCCCCGAAATTTTTGTACATGTTCAATTTGATCCCTGAATCATATAAAAATATTCAATGTAATTCTTCTATGAATTCAAGTTCAAGGACTATATTGAACATCTTCGTATAATTTAGAGACTACTACATTGAACCACATTGAATAAAGCAAAATTTTGGGGACCACATTAGACATTAAGTTAAAATTCAGGGATTACACCGAACAAATTAAAAGTTTAAGAATCACATTACATATTGAACCAAAGTTCGGGATTGTTTGTATCATTGTCTCTACTAAAAAAGCGAAAAAGAGAAACAAAAAAGTAAGATTATGGCACATTTATTTTTCAGGATGATAATAACTCTCTTTAATTTTTTATTATTGCGCAACATCTTCCGAGCATCGAGAAGTCATGAATTTTCCGTGCAAACTTTAGTTCTCGTCGTTGCTGGTTTTCCGTCTATGTAGCCGTTGGATTTCATCTGGATATGGATTAAATTCTTATTTTTTGGACAAAAATAGATTTTACCAAGTTTTCCTAGCTTCAATAATAGCGTAATTTGTAAGTTCGACAGTAATTTGTCAAAATTGAGGTCACTGTGTAATGCTAGGTAGGTTCCTTAGAGTGATAACTAACTTTTCAATGCTCGAGCTTTTGCTTGGGGACTCCCAACCTGTGTAAGCTCATATCACGCAAGCAGCTGACGCCTCATGCGTTAGGGCGCATACGATCGTGCAATAACGAATCACTAATCCCCGACGCAAATGCACATAACGTGTCATACGGGCCCTTCTTAATCCCCCGATTGAGATCATTCGTGTTCATGTGATTTACTATCATGTAATGAGAAGCAATCGATCGATCTCGAATCTCAAGTCAACTCGATTATGGTGGTCAGTTAGCAACGTTAAGGAAGAAAATTTTAAAAAACATAATAACGCTTCAAAGAGAAAAGGAATCCGAATTCGGCTTCTATACCCGTCCTCCTAATATTACCCAAAAAAGGAAACTCGGTTTAAATAAATTGCCGAAAAAAGCTGCATCTCCAATTCTCCACATATTATATTAGAGAAACCTTGTGATATTTCCATGAAATATTAGGTAAGACGCGATAGATTCCCTAAATTGGACGTAACATAGACCGAATACAATTCCTCGAGAATTATCGAATTATCGGTGTCTCTAGACATTTGAGAGCACATGGATGTCGGTCGGAGCATTCGTAAGGCGAAAATCCGCGTCATCGGTTTTCCTCCACACATTATCCTTTTTTTGTTTTTGCATGAACTTCTTCAGCACAATATCTTGGCAAAAAATAGGAGAACGCACAATTATGCGTCGAACGTGAAAACTAACTTAGGTCAACCCATCTATTTCGGACAACGCACGCGAGCAAAACGTTCGACGCCGGGCGACCGCCCCAGTGGCTCAGCCAAGAACGAGGAAGCAACCCGACTGCGCTTCGGTCGGAACCACCGCGGCGACTCTCCCGAACGAGAAATTGCCCCCAAAAAATATCAGTTCCAATATTCGATCTTGGGTAGGCCCCAATCTGTAAATATTTTCGGGGCCAGATTTGGTATTTCTCGAAACGAGCGACCCCACCCAGCAAATTCGCCACGCGAGGGGCATGATTGGCTTGACCTCCCATCCTTCCCAGAAGCTCCGCTTTTTTTGCACTAGAAAAAAACAAGCATGGGGATGTCATGATGCATCCCTTTGTTTTTTGGGCTGGAAATGTCATTATGCGTCTTGATTAGGAGCACATGCTAAACGAATTCGTCAAAAGCGCGTAGTGATTTCCCCAAATTCTTTGTCGGGTCCCGATGACCCACCCGTTGGGTAAAATCTGCAGTTCATCTAAAATCTCGCGGTGAAATCATAGACGAGATCTGAAATCGGTGTCGAGTTTGAAAATTCGAATCCTCTCGAGACCCATCGATGATCGGGACGAGCTGAGAGACGGGTGAGATCCGATCCGCTTTCATCAGGGCCCCTGACGAGTACCGCGATCACTTCGGATCCATCCATTCTTTCATTAAAAGAAAAAGGGGAAGGAAGAAAAGAAAGAAAGAAAAAAAAGAGACGGGGGGAGGTGAATGCGATGCTATCGCAATCCAATTGGGTGTGGCCACTCAAGGCTTCCTAATCCCGAGTGGCGCGCAAGTGCACACATGGGGTGTCGGTAGGTCGGGTCGGACAACGGCCCCAAGCATCATCCAATGCCCGATTTCCAGCAAATCACACCCGTCACAATCATGTTAGTGGCAATCATCAGCAACCCCAAAATGGGCCTCCAGTAATCTTAATTTAATTAATCGATTTATTAAACCTGCCTAATCACGACACCTTCAGCTAATGCTCCGTGATTTGTCTTAATCCTTTTTGGGGAAAAATAAATTAACAAAGGGAAAATGGCACAAAATATCACTGGATTTTGACCTAATATACAATATGATTCATGAATTTTTAATTTATTCAATGCAGTCGCTGAATTTTTAATTTGTTTGTAATTCTCTGGGGGAAAAAATTAATTAACAAAGGGAAAATGACTCAAATGGTCCTTGAACTTTGGGTCAACGTGAATTGTTATCCTTTAACTTTTGATTTGTTCAATGTGGCCCATGAATTTTCAATTTGCTCAAATTTAGTTCTTTAACTATATGAAAATGTTCAATATTGTCTCTAAATTTGAATTGTCGGAAAGATAACAATAAATATTATTATATAATCCAGGGACTAAGTTGAATGCGCACAGAAAGTTTAGAGACCATATTGCGCATTAAGCCAATATTCACGTACCGTTTATGTCATTATCCCATTAACAAAAGGGAGAGTTTTGTGTCCCAATTGCTAATGGACGGAAGTGAGCACATTGCCCCACTTTTTATCTCTTTTTTTAATTTTTTTCGCCACGTGAAGCTAATTTTTGTTCCCTAATCACATATTAAAAGGAAAAATGCCGGCAGTTGTAGATTTTTAGTGCTTTGATGGTGGCAATGGCACCAAGGATTATAATCATCATTTGTTATATTTTAACCATAAAAATAAAGAAAAGATGATGTCATCTCGTTCGTTCACCCCACCAATGTCTTGAATGTAGTCGTCATGAAGTTGTCGTTACCTCTGATAGGACATAAATATGCCTCTAATAGGATATAAAATATCATGTATTTTTGTTATCGAGTATATTCTAATCGAGGTTAACTGATTGATACTTTTGTATTAGTAAACGAGTCCGATAAAATGACATTACTTACGTTAATTTACTGTATATAGTTGATTAACAACATGCTCTTTTAGATAAAACGACATTACTTACGTTAATCTATAGTATAAAGTTGATTCAATGGAAGCATGTTTATCCAGTTGGCTTCATTCGTGATTTGTTAGATGCTTCGCTTTAGAGGATTCATTAGCCGTATTTAACCTATTTATATCGAAGAAATGAAGTCTACTTACCGGCCAATTTACCATAAAAGGCAATTTGACCTTGGTATACTTGTTTTACTGGTCGTGTCGTGCAAGGTGCGGACATTATTTTTTTTCGATTTTGGCCTTTGAAATAGTTATTTCGAACGTGATTTTATTTATATCCCTATTTCATGACGTTGAATTATTATGATTTTAACGGTTAGTCCACACAAGATATGGATTTAGGACATGTAATATATCCAACTCACGAGAGGTCTTGTCGAGCGATTCATAAATTACACCGGTCGCCAAAATGATCGGCACCCTGTGGAGTCATTTAGAGTACTCTTTTTTTTTTTTTTCCTTCGGGGATTGGCTTCCGTGAAATGGATCGGTGGTTTGAGAATGAACGATGTCCAAGCCGATTTGACAAAGGATGGGAAGTGATCCGTTGGGCGAGAGGGCTCGAATAGGACGTGGCTCCCGACAACATAAAAAAGCGAGGGTATCGTCGGGAGATACGGGTCAGCACGAGAAGGACGAAGGTCTTTTCGGCTCGGATTAAGAATTTTTCCTTCTAGAACGGTAGAACCCAAGCACAAAAGGACAAGACGGCTTGCTCCTCCTTGGCCCATGATGATCTGGTCGAGGGTCGCATTCCTAAAGCGGAAACTTCGACGGACTCCATGCGTTTGTGCGGAATTCAATCAAGCGACCGAGGCGACGTGCTACTAATCCTAAAGATTTCGTGCGATTAGCCCAGGATCCAAACGCAACAAGCAAAAGCAACCGATGAAATCTTTCGAGTTGTTTTATTTAGTTATGTTTCTTTTTTAATCTCCGAGAGCTCCTTGTTCGGAAACACTAAACCCTCCAGTTCAATTGACATTTTTTTTTTCAAAGAAAAGTCAAAGTTTTTATCGGTCGATATTTAGTGGCTCGCCGTGACTCTGAATGACCAAAAAAGAGAAAAAAAAAATCAAATTAGAGACTGCTTATATCGAAGATATTCTTGGTGCAAGACGAACCGACTAAGTCTCTGTTTGTTTCGTGAAAAACGAATGACTTGAAAAATATTTTCTTAAAAATGATCGCCTATACCTCATGCAAAAATGAATGAACGAAAAAATTATCTTCATTGTCTACAGAAAATATTTGGACATAAATTACTGGCAATGATGAAAATAAATTTTTCATCGATTAATTATTTCAAACTATACGAACAATCATTTTATGGAAAATATTTTTCAAATTATGAATTTTTCGCGAAGCGAAGGTACCCGGTCGGTTGATCGCTTTTGCGTTGAGACCCACTAGAAGCGAACGGCCCAGATCTGCAGTCTCACGGCCGTGAAAGCTTCATTTTCGTGGGCCTTAACGCACACGGCCCATCGCACGGCCCAAATCCATCACCTGGCAAAACCTTGCATTTCTCTCTCCGTCTCTCGTCGTCTCCTCCTTCGCCGAGCTGCTCCACAGCGTCCATGCGAGATCCGCCATCCCGACCTGGAAGATCGCCGGCCGCAGTCGTTCTGCTCTCGCGCTCACGTCGCGCTCGTAGCAGGGCAGCGGGTGAGCTAGGAGCGCTTCGATTCCTCGTTCGTTCGTTCGATTCCGCGGTCGCCCGCTGAGGATTCCGTACGAGATTGCTCGCGAGGCTCGCGGCATTGGTTCGATTTCTCTCCTCGCGGACGATCGAAACTGAAGAGTAAGCCAGTTTCATCTGTTTCGACTTGCGCGTAGCTCAAGCTCGCTTGATTTCTCCGTCACTTCCATCGAGCGTCGTCCGATGATTTCTTCAGAAATTGCCACATGCTAATCATCCGTGATATCTCGCCGTTGGTTTTAGCAGTTTGAGTGGGATGATGGTACTTGGTATTGCCTTTTTTTTTTTTGTTTTGAGGACATTAGATCTTCTATTCTTTCCCATGATTGTGATAGTAAAGAATCACAACCAGAGCCGAATGCCAATTCCCAAATTTCCATATATCGCATAGTGCAACACACTTCTCATTGCCATTGGAAATGATACGACCTGCATTAGTCCCATTTGGAATTTTAGACATTGAACATGAATGTGTGTACCCTTTGCTTGAAATATTGATCCAGCGAGATCTGCTTGCTTATTTGCTTCAAAGGAGCTGTGGGTTTGGGCTCCATCAGACGAGATCCACGAGAATTTCTCAGTTTGCTTTTTTCATTTTAATTTATTTGTTGTAGTCTAAGGAAAGTTCGAGCCTTGCAACTGGGCAAGCTTGCCGAGACACCCTTTGTAACTTGTGCAGAACTTCTCTAACTATTTGCAGGGGATGAACTCGCGATCATGACTTGAAAACATGAGAAGAAATTTGAGAATTTGGTGGCCCAAGCAGCACCTTTTAACTCAACCGTCATCGCATGACATCTTGTTTGGGTGGTTTGTGTCATCCTCTTCAGCTTCTGTGGATATTGTAATAGCTCTCAGCATCAATGAGACCTTATTGTCTCATTTATCACCGGGTCTTCAGGTAAAAAGCTACAAATCTCGTCGGCTTTCGTTTGCTGCTAGAGTCATCGAGCTTTTGTCATGATTGGCTATAATTCTCTCTTTTGATGATTTTGGCGTACTTTATTGGTGCTTCGTTAATCTGTTTCTTTAATATCTTTAAACTGCCCCAATGAATTTTGTATATATTCGAATTAGCATTAGAAGTTAGTCGGGTAGGCTTCTTGGCATCTGCTTCAGTTGCAGGATGGGCCCTGGGGCAGGCTTCACAAGTTTTCATCTCACTACGCTTTTAGTTTTTACTCTTTATGGTTCTATGATATTTTCTTCGGCAAAGTTTAAAGTGATTGTTCTTGCAAATTTTTCTTTCTCTACTTGGCAGAACAGACATGCTTCATTTTAAACATTTATAATCTGCTCCAGGAAACCCTTCAAGACACAAATCGGGACATGCCTGTAAATTTAAAGGATAAAGCTGCGTTCTGTGTCTTGGGTCTGTCTGGTGCTGACCCAAGTAATGGCAGCAAAAAGAAAAGGGTTCAAGGCTGTGGCTGCTACAGGATTACCGAACCACTTGAATCATGTCGGCAACTTGCTGTAGGAAGCAATAGTTGGATCCAGCTAATGCATAATTCTTGCTCAGGCTATCAGGGAGAGAACTTATGGCTCCCTGAAGTGCATCATATTCACTGGAAAGGGGAAGTAGTATATCACGGCGATGTACACGTATGTAAGTTATGATTACTTCCACTTTTGCTTCTGGTCCAAAGCTTTTTATTGATATTATATTCCTTAAGTTTATTCTGAAAAATCCAGATTATAGTTTATGAAACGCCAAGGCATGGATCACACCATTTTGCTCTTACTTATTCACACTATCCTGGCCAAGTAAAAGTTCCTGTGAAGAAGCCCAAGTGGATTGAAGAGCTTCATCAAAAACATTCTCAAGTTGACCTGGTATTTCAATAGCAGACTTTAACACTGCAGCCGCCATCAGCCTCTTGTTGACTGATTTTTTTGTCCTTGAATGTAGAGTACAGCAATTCTTGCAATCAACAGTTCTAGAGCTGCTTCTGCTACATTATACAAGAAGACATGTTCTGGGCCAGAACGATCTGTCGCTCAGTCTTGCCTTGTTTGGATGTATGATTCTTAGCATTGTTTCTTTGAACCCATTTCCTTTTTCTGAATTCTGATGACATGAACTTTGTCCTTTCAGGTTTTATCCCTTCATATGGCATGCATTGGCCATATCGGCAGCTTCATTATCCACTCTTTTCTACATCATCATCCAGAATTTTCATTACTTTATGACGTGGGGATCACAGTCTTGGACGTACAAAGTATCTTCACAGGTGTTCCTGACTGCGTGGTCTAACATCAAAATTAGGTCTTGTCAATATCTATATTGGCCTGTCTTCCTGCAGAATAGTGGCCTCAGGTAATAAAAGACTCCTTGAATGATTACTTTTCTGCTTATCAAGAGTTTCAACTAAGAAGCTGCATAAGTTGGTTTTATTTTGACAAAGGTTGTTTAAATTCCAACACTTCCGTTCCACTGGACTCTTTCTTGAAAGTTCAGGGCAGAAATGATCTCGATGCTTTTACTGAAAGCCTCGCTTCAGGGAGATTCTGCTCCATTTTGACTCAATTATAGAAGATCTTAGGGACAACTGTGGATCGTTCGGTTGTCATGCAGTAGCGAACAATGAGCCTGAGGTTCTCAAGCTTCATCTTGTCGAGCAAATTGCTTTGAGCTTTTTAGTCGATAATAATTTAGAAGGTCTTGTGCCAGCAATTCTTCCTTTTCTTTCTTTCTTTGTGGTTCTTTTCCCTCTTCCTCTTTTTGGGGTGGTAGGAGGGTGGGATGTGCTTCAGATAGATAATGCCTATGCCTATGCGACTCTAGATGGAGTGTGTTTATGATATTGTCTCCTTTGTGATATTGTTGACTTTGGAATCATTAGATATTACTTTTTAGGACTTTGGCTTTTTTCTCACCTTAATCACAATCCTCCTCTAATAGGTCTCAATCCAGTGTAGAGTTCGCTGAGAAAGCTGCATTGCGGAAGCATTCCATTTGGTCAAATATAGCCATTGATGTTCTTCTCGGAAACTTAATTGGGTTGTCCTTACTATATCATGCGGAACTGGTTAGCTTGTCATTTCTGAACTCTGTGGAGGGCCTAAATAATTATCTGCGCATGGGATCTGTGTGGTTAATGGGAGTCCCTGCAGGATTTAAATTGAACACAGAATTAGCGGCCATCCTGGGCGCTACGTCTCTTAATGTCATACAAATTTGGTCTACCCTTTGGGTTTGCGTGGGCTTCTTTCTGATGAACATAGTCAGAGGAATCGCTATAGTAGGGATGCTTTTTGGGGCTACTGTTATTGCCGCACTGATGGTAGACATGATCGGGGCAGCAACTTTACACATATCAGCTCTACATTCATTGATAGCTTGTCTTTATGCTTCACAGACACAGGCATTGGCTGCTTTATGGCGCCTGTTTAGGTAATGCTTTCAAGTTTCTTCTTTGGTGTAAATACAGCGTTTCGGTGTAATAGGAAAATTTACTGCAACATGCATCAGCAGCTTTTATGTTAACTAGACAGTGTGCGTGGTTGACATTTCATTTTTTGGGTTAATTTTGCTTGAGCTGTCGATTGAGTGGTGAGTGGCTGTTACGCTCCTGCTATACTTTATTGGCCCATTAGGATAAGTCAAGTTCCAGCTATGTTGCTCTCACACTTTGATACATCCAACATTCTACAATATATCATCTTCATTTATACTAAACGCAGTCACTGGATGATGCTGATTGATTCTACTGTCTGGAGAAACAACTAACTCTACTGCATTGCTTTTTTCTTTCTGAAGTCGGGATGGTTCTCTGCCAATCAAGTTCTTTGTTGCCTCCATTTTTTTCTTCTCCAATTTTCTGCAATATACTCAACATTGTCTGTGTCATAGTCAAGTATTTGGGACTTTCATATACATGAAGGTTGTCCTTTGCCTATTTGGCTTATAAATGATGGATGTTTTGTTCCCTCATGCAACATATAATCTTAATCTAATGGGGTACTTTGAAATGACATCTCTTCTAATTCATGACAAAGTGTTGAGGGAGGGTGAGCTTATGGTGAAGAACCTATAAAGATGATCTTGCATGAGAGTTACCTAATCCTACATCCACTGGATTGAATCCTGGAACCGCTTACTAATACTCATGGTCCTGCTGGCTGCTGCTCCTTCTACAATTCATGATACTTACTTGATGCAGATGTTTTGCAGCTTAAAACAATTTGTTGAAATTATTTTTTTAAATTGTATATCTAAATAAGTTTCATAGACATTTCTGACAATATTTTCATGAAGACGTGTACCAGCCATTTATTTAACCTCACGAGGTGGTAATTTCTCAACAGGAAGATAACCTTTTTCAAACAGCGAGGAAGGGTATGAATGTAGTTATGGTATAAACTGATGTGGTCCATCTTGTGAGCTAGGTCTCAATTTCTATTTTTAAGTTTTAGTGGGGATCTTTTGAACTATTTGGTGCCTTCTTGAGGTTTTTGGACAAACTAAAATAATTTTTTCATGTGAATTATGTGATGTTAATCATTTCTTCTCTATTATCATCTTAAATTGTTGATGGAGTCTCTGAATTTTTTGCAGGGGTCAAAAGTTGAATCCTCTTCGCTTGAGATTAGATAGCTATGATTACACTGTCGAGCAACATGTTGTTGGATCACTTCTGTTTACTCCCCTTCTACTTCTGTTGCCAACCACCTGTGTCTTTTATATATTCTTCACCATTGTGAATACTTCTATCAGAGTTACTCGTGTGCTAATTGAAGTTTTAATATCTATTATTCATGAGACACCTTATGTCAAAGTTCTTCTTTGGTTGGTGAGACCAACTAGATTTCCTGCTGGTATATGGTTCGAAATTGCTTCCTGTAAATATAACGTTCCCATGGAAAGGTCTATTTGCGATGGCAACGGCATACATCCAGATTTGGAGAATGCACTCAGGAAAACAGAGAAATACAAAAGGTCTACTGCCCTGGTTTCATTTCTACGCATCAGTGTTCCAAGCATTGGTAAGATTCTCAGATCCTTGGACATCCGTATCTTCAATGTATAGGTAGTAACATTAAATCAATACCTATGGGATACTTTGTTGCAGGACAGATAATCTTACCTCATTACAAGAAAGTCTTTACTGGTGTCTCCGCATCACTTGTTGCAGAGTCTGCGTACGGAGTTCTCACTGGCAAAAAGTTGGTAGAATTTTGTCCTCTGTTGACTTGATAATGCTGTTATTGGTGAAATATGATGCGATCTCTCTCTCTTTCTTTCACTCTCTCTCAGGATTTCACATGGCCCGGTTTCTCATCCTCCATCAACTCTCCCATGGATGCATATACCGGTTAAAGAGTACTGGCAACTCTGCCATAAATCAATTCTTTCACACTTGGGGGACGGAAGATGTTTTTAGCCTTAGTTGTTTTTTAATTCTAGCTGACCTCACTGACGGCCCATATTTTTCCCCATATCGCTGAGAGCAACTCACTGCTTGCTTATTGATCGCTTGAAGGCCACGAGTGCTTCAGCAGCCTCTTACTCCTTTTGGGCTGGCTCCTGGCTAGTCAACTTTTGTAGATTTAGCTTGCCATTTTGTCATGTTTAAGGTTAATTTTCGGGTGTCCTACATTGGCATATTCCATTCAGAAAGCACAATTTATTTCTGGTCAGAACTGTGTCACCACTCATCACTGTGTACTGTGCCGAATGAGTTTGGGGCTTTAGAAGGAATGCTTGGATGCTAATGCGATATGATTTACATTCTCCCGGTTATTCAGTATCGTCTTGTCGCTTAAGGTGGTTTTATACTACAATGGTCTGGCTAGATTAAGGTACAAATGCATTTTTCTTGATTTTGGTATGGGTAGTTCACTGGAATTTACTACTTCTACACCCTAGTCCTAGGTCGCCCTAATTAATATTGGAATATATGAATGGTCCTCTAAGTTTTGGTATTTGTGCAATTTATTCCGCGAAGTTTCTTTTTGTGCAATCAATCCTTCCGTTAGCAGCCATTAGTAACCTGGTATTCGTGTGGCATTACTGAGAGGCCGGGGTGAGTGTTGCCTTGGCTGCGATTGAGGTGATTGTAACGCAGGTTGAGACTGAAATGATCACAAGCGAGGGTTGCAAATGAGGATCCTGACCCTTTCAAAAAGAGCACAAGCTCATTGTAATGCGATTGCCATTTAGCATGAAAACGCGGAAGAGTGTTCCCATGTTTCTCTGATGCCCAGACCCTAGGGCTCTCGAAGTCAGGGGCCGTTTGTAAATCCGTGAATTTCATAGTAGTTCGACACAAAGTTTTGTAAATAACTGTTTTGTACGAAATTCATCCTTATATAAATGGCACGTCGTTGTCTTCTGCTGCAATTAGAGTTAGTAAACCGAGCAATGCTCGCATGCTCTGAAATCTTTCCCCAGCAATGCTCATGAGACTAACTCTCTCTCTCTCTCTCTCTCTCTCTCTCTCTCTCACGCACACGCAGAGACTTCCAAGACTGACAAGGGAAAGATGGAGACAAGAAGAAGTACAAAATAGAAATTTGTATGAAGCAACAGAGGGTCACGGGAGTTGAATTATCCAGGCAACATAGAATATAGAATGAAAGCTCCACAAGTGCTAAAATAGTACATGGCCACAGATTGCCACCTCCTGCATGTCGACAGAGAGAGAGAGAGGGGGGCGAGGGGATACTTTTTGACAGGTGAGTGTACAGTTGGTTCTAGCTCATTTCACATTTTGACATTGGGATGTGGTAGTTATCTGAGACGAAGTATATCTGTCATGTGACGTAGAATTCCCGTGATATGTTTATGTACAATGTCTCATTTTATAAAATATGAATTATTTTTTTTCAATGCCAAATAATCGAATCTTTTATTTAATTAACGATATCATATCAACATATCATGTGATATAAGCGTTATATTATGTGATTTTTTTCTAATTAGTGGCCCATGTTAACATAACAGCATGAAAGAGATACATGTGAATGCTCACATGTGATTATGAGGGCCCACCTTTTGTTTGCAATCGACCCTATTTCACGTGGGTGAGAATCGATTGATCATGGGGAAGCCTCGGGAAGGGACCAACTCTAGCCTCTCTATGGTTAAAGGAACTTGACAAAACTTTGCCTCCCCTAACTTGAAAAGAATCAAATCTTGGCGTTTCATTGATTCTAATGAATTACGTCTAACCCTCATCTAGGTAAATACATACATAGCATAATAATGGGCTTACTAATGGGTCATAGATACTCAATCTTCACGAGATCGAACTCGAATACTTAAGCTAAGTTTTCCCGAATCATAATTCCGGTGCACTAAGCAAAGAAGCTGAGTATAAGCTTACAAAATTGACCATGCAAACATCAAGAGAGTAGATTTTCTTGATCGACCTCATGTTGAAAGAAGTGTTCCAATCTCTTAATTAGTCCTTTGTCATGTCATTCACTTGTATGCCCAAAAAGAAAGCCAAAGAGTGGGGGGATCATTGAGGGTGAATTCACACGATTTAAGTTGGCTCCACCTTCACTTTCCTTGCAACTTGGCCCGTTTGTTTTTTTTTTTTGGGAGAGAGAGAGAGAGGACAAGAGCCGGCATCAACAAGTCATCAACTTCTTGCTATTAATAAAACACTATTGACATTGCGTCATCATCTTCGATTCATGCAAAAAGGACACACTTCACATTCTGAATAAGGACAGCATCTACCAAGCTGTTCCTATAAAAAAAACAAGCTCTAACGCTCTCAAATCCCAACCAAAGTCATTCCACAATCACAAAGACCTCTCTCTCTCTCTCTCTCTCTCTCCCTCACAACCAGGAAGAACATGGCAAGGAAGCTTGGCATTACTATGCTGTCCCTCTTCGTGATGCTCCTTCTAGTACCAGAAAACCATGTAAGCTTCGGCTTTATCGAGCGCACCCCAATCATCCCTCCCTCCATTTCGGGTGTCACTCATTCATGCATGCACATCAATGTTCGCATTCTCAGCACTTCATGTTTTTTTCCAGTGATCACGAAGCACGTATTCACTCAAGACATATACACATAGTCGAACACACACTTAAAGGCTAGTTATAGCGCTTACTGGTCAAAGAATTTTTACAAGTCGCAGATTTATTAGACGGCCAGCTTGATGCACAATGCATAGCATGTTGATGAACTCTGGAGTTAAATGTAATGTGTAGGATCGACCATGAATCAAATGTATTTCGATTATTTCTGAAAATAGCATCACTCCTTGCTATATGCTGTGGTTTGAGGAAAAGAAGAAAAAGAGCCCCATTACATTTGTTGAGAATCAACTTAATTATACAGTTTCTCTGTTTCCAGGCGATGATTATGGAGGCTCCGTCGCCACAACCCCAGGCCACTCCGGGCCATCTGCCCCCGGTGAGATAATTGTTGTTATATGGTTGCCTATTCTTTTTCTATCTTGAATATTGAATTCTGATATATACTCGCCTCTTTTGATCTTCTTCTTCTTCTTTCAGTATGGTGCCAGGGAAGGCAGTCTTAAGCCCCAAGGTAAGAGATTACACACAATCTCGCCGTGAAATGGAACTGAACGTACAGCTAATGATGAGACACTATTTATTAGAAGCAATAATTCGAAAGATGAATTACATATCGAGTTTTTCAAATGTTCTTATTACTAATAATCAACTGATTATCTTTGTAAAGAGTGCGGACCGAGGTGCACGGAGAGATGCTCGAAGACGGCGTACAAGAAGCCATGCATGTTCTTTTGCCAAAAGTGCTGCGCCCGGTGCCTGTGTGTGCCTCCAGGTACCTACGGAAACAAGCAACTCTGCCCTTGCTACAACAACTGGAAGACCAAGCGCGGTGGCCCCAAATGCCCCTGATCTTCTCTTCCTTTTCCCTTTTTAATCTCTCTACCGCAATCGCACGAGCCCATTTGACGCCGCAGCAATTGCACTGTAACCTTGTCGCAAAGTGTTGTAGGTTCTATACTGGTTGGAACAGTTCTCTCGGAAGCTGTTGCTAAAACTATTGTGGAGGAGCTGTCTGCTGTATAACCTATGCTTTTATGTCACTCTCCCGGTTGATTCTACGTAATTCATTTTAACTACTTTTAATATATCAGAGTGGTCATTCAACCATCCTTGATGTACCAAGACGCCAAGAAGGCTCGGAAATGAATTATTTACCGGCCTATTATAAGTTTTTTTTGCTGATATGCATATCATGATGGAGAATGTATTTCGTATATCGATTAAATCACGTGACGGTGACCTTTGGAAAAACAAGCCCATAGAAAGTAACAGGTTTTTAAAAAATGGATGACGTGAAATTGACTGAAATGCACAGTGATGTAGATAACGTGATGAGCCGTTCGTACCACTCGAGCCGTGTAACGGGCACATAAAATACTCTCTACTCGAGACGATCAACATGCATAAAAGGAGGACCTGGCGGGCTTCTTGGCCCATCCTCAATTCTTTCTGGCGGTTACTCATATTTCCATCCGTTTCACTTGAGATCATTCAGCTTCCACTAGAGACGGCATGGAAGAGTAGTATCAACAGTCCATGCTCGTTTTCTGTTGCTTTAGATGCCATGTACCGGGGTCTGGGGTTGTGCACGATCCCTGCGCGCGAAGCTGTAGGCAACGCCTCCTGGACAAGCTCTAATCTCGTCACCGGCTGCAAATTTAGGAAAACTGAGTAATCAATGGACCTACTCAACGGGCAAGCTTGAGATAGGACACGGACCACTTTCCATACACAGGTCTGGTGGTTGGTGCGAGCCTGCGTTTCCTAGGCCTAAACAAAGAAAACGAAAAGAAAAACCGTTGGACCTAACGACCAAGCCTGTCCCTTCCTGGCAAAGTTATAAAAATTTAATCAGTCAAGCAATTAAGTGCCAACTACCGCAAAACATCAGCATAGACACAGCTTGAAATTAAATGTGCAGCCATCTATCCGCGAAGCAACTTTGTGGGGAAAAGAGCTAATTCACGAGGGTCAAGTCTCTGAAAAGAAAGTATCGGATCGAGCAAGAACTTTCGGGCCGTGTCCTTACGTACTACATCACAGACTCTCTCATACCCATTCGAATCTTGAATCTCGAATCTCGGGGGTTAGTAAAGATTCTATACAAAGTTTAGAGCGAAGTGCCCGTCTAGTACTCTGATGAGGGACTGTCGTTATAGTTTGATAGACTGCGTCGCGCGAAAGAACGAACGACGGGCACTGAAAACTCTCAAGAATCCACGGAAACACGAGAGCAGTCCATTGCAACATATATTGGAAAAGTCGGGAAGCTCGCAAATGTTGCTTTCAAGCTGGAGCGGTACTCCGATAAGTTGCCAAACCTCGTTGGATCCGCCAGTCGCAGCCCACGCGGTGAGACCGCAGACTTTTGGGAAAAAGTTGGACTCCTGTGATCCATCAAAAAGTTCCAACCTTTAACACGTGAATGACGCTTGTTAGGAGAGCGTTTTAGCATTTATTAAGGCAGGTGAGAGCAGCTTTGCCTGAAATTCAAACCGCATATTCCTTAACAAATCAGTATTCCTTCTCGATGGGTCCGCAGTCTATGCTTCCTCCCCAAGCCGCCCTTCTTTGCCTGCACGCATCCAAACAGGAATATACCCTCAAGGTTGGACTTTGCTTTGGCCCCTCCTTTTTGCCTTGTCGAATTCAGGCTTTGACCCAATAGGAAATAAAAAAACAGAGAGAATGGAATCGCTTAAGAAGAGGAACTACTTATCAGAGACGAATTCAAATGCGTACTTTCAGCCATGCTCGTGTCGTGCTTCCTCAGAAATAATGTCATGTTCTTATAATTCGTTAGCACTAACGATTTTCTCCTTCCACATTAGAGTTCAGCATTCGTGCCTTTTAGAACAACGAAAAGATCAACCATTGCGTTCTTCCATTTCAATATAAACAAGACATTGAAGAAAGGAAATTGCGAGGTGCAGAAAAACAGAGCATATCAACTGACTCCACGCCAAGCTAGCTGGAGGAACATCTTTCTGATGATTATTCTCTTAAAGTCACCCAACAAAACAGAAGTCTTGCCACCATCGCTAAAAAGTTTCGAAATTGAAGAACGGAAATCCAACTCTATACATTATTTAGGATATTTTACGGAAACAGAGTCGCGCAATGCTCTGCTTTACATATCAAACACCCGATGATATATATAATTCAGCAAAAACAGGAAATCTTCCGCCGATCTTCATAATGAAACAAATAAACGTCGAGCGCTAAGCAAGATCGTCGCTTTGACTCTGGGCATGCTTCCTCTCCATCTTGTTGCTCGAGACGATCGAAGTGGAAGCTGAACCGGGGGCACTGCGGAGGGCCAAGCTCTTGGGTGGCCGCTCGAGATCTTCCTCCTCCGCGTCCCTTTTCGGCGTCCGGAGGGAGACCAAGTTGCTGGCCGCGGCTTTGCTGGGACGCGGGTAGAAGAAGTCGGTGGGGAAGAAGCTGTACTGGAGGCCCGCCATTGATTGAAAGGAGGGCGGAGCAAGGAGCAAGAACAGGAAGCGTCAGCAAGGAGGAGGACGAGGAGATTCTTCTGTTATAAAAGAGGACAGAGGAGTGTCGTCAGTCAGGTGGGTTTGTTGATGCAGGTGGGCACGTGAAGGACAGGTTATTTATAGCCAGAGAGAGAGAGAGAGAGAGAGAGAGAGAGAGAGAAGCAGAAGAAGAAGGGTCGCTGGGACGCGAGGTTCAAGACATTGAAGCGCGTTCAACTTCGTACTGTGTGCCATCCTCGTATGGTGGTTGCTGGTTTGGTAATAAACTGCTTGCCCGAAATGCCCGTGACTATCACAAAAATATCGTACTAGACTATAAAGATCTAGTACTTAGGAACCATTGATCGTGCGAGCTACGTCGTGGTAGGAATTGTGTGGATGAAGCGCGCTTGGAAAGCCCGTCCGAGGTGCCGCTAGGGAAACTTTTCTAGGCAAGTATATGTTAGTCGTCCGATGATTTAGGAAAGTTAAAAAAAAAAGGGACTTGTTAAGTAAATAGAGAACTTTGTAATCATGTCGAGACTACTTTTGGAGCTGGCGTGCTGAACTTTCACGTTTCAAGAGTCGTATACTCTGAATAAGGTTCCTATAGTTTCTATTTTTTGGGCCGGGCCCTGGCAGGTAGTTTTGTAATAACTCCAGCTGCATCTTTCATAACCATAGTAAACATTTACAGAGAGGCGGCATGTGGTCTTGAAAGGCTGTCGTAGTGACATGTATGTCACACCACACACGCATCCTCCTCTCCTCTCATAGTAGTTGGACCTTACACATGAAATGTACGATGCAACCGCGTCAAACATATGATCAAAAAACGGAAAAGTTACGTAGGATATAACAAGACTTAACACAAAATAAACATAAAAAAGAAGCGTTGATTTAAACTCGTGACTTGGGCTTGAATATCGCCTTTAACAAGTCGTTTTTAGTAAACGAGGCAACAATCTGTATACGTATAGACAGCGTATTTCTCAATAAGCACTAGTCACAGTTAGTATATGACAAACTTGTGTTAACTAGAGCATGAAGTTGATGCATCCACATCCCTGCTCTTATGGTTAGAAACCCATGTCGGCATAACAGAAAGAAGGAAGATTCGAATTGTAAGAACAAAACACAGAGAAATATTTCCAATCACATCTACGATGACTCTAAAAGAAACCTAGGAGGGAAAGAATTGAAATCTCCCAGGAGGTCTCTCGTCCCTCAAGATTGCACGAGATCTTCACAAATTACGATCCGACTTGTTCCTAGAATCCGCGACGACCGCCTCGAGGCGACGGCGCTCCTCGCCAATCTTGTGCGGGGAAAGCACCAGGGTCTTACAGGGAAGACTTCCTCTAGGCTTCTTGCTGTCGCCCTTCATGTCCAAATCGACAAGGGCCGCCGCCGCTGCCTCCGTCGTCTTCTCAGGATTATTGTCGCGACCATCCTCGGGTTGAGAGCTAGGGAACGCGCGGGGATTGACATCGACGTTGATGTTGCCGTCCGCACCGTTGGTCCCGGCGATGGGCTTCGGACGAGGGTTGTAGAAATCGGTGGGGAAGAAGTAGTACTGAAGGCCGGCCATGAAAACTGCGATTTGGTGATGGTCTGTAGTTTCTTTGTGTGCCGTGCCGGGTGATGTCGTGGGCTTTTTGGAGACAAGATGAGGAGTTTATAGGGACGAAAACGAGCGAATACGTGACTTGGTTCCCACGTTCGTACGTCTATACGGGCCGTCGTTTCATGTTTTTGGGGGGTTGCTTTTTTTTAAAATAAGATGTAAGATAGTCGTCGCGTTTTGTATTTTGACTTGTAATGTTGGGTTTCTATATATGACGTAGGATTAAGAAGAGAAGTTTCCTATGTTGAAATTACTCCTCTCCCGTGCCTTGTTTCGCAAAATAGAAGTTTCTGGTTCGAAGAGATAATTGACGCGACTCGACATGCTTGCCTATCTGGGGTTCGCGTAGAAAAATTACAAATCAGTCGTTAGATCAAGCGGGTGCAAGATTAAGGGTTTTGATGCATTAGGCTCATAGAAACTCGGCGTGTTCTTGCTAATTTCCATATTTGTATGTTGCGGATTATTCTTGAGAGAGGTAGGAATAGATAATAAATAGTTTTGGGGGACAACAAAATTCATAAATTATAGCAAGAAACTCGTATATTGTCTAAATCACAAAACGTCATGTTACTTCTATTAATAAGATCTCTATACTCGTTTAGAAATCGGACGTGCTTAATCCTTGAAAATTGGAATTGGCTTATTGGAAATCTATATAAATTGTATCGAGAAATTCGTATATTGTCTAAATCTTCAAAATGAATGTATTTCATAAAAAATATTATACGGGGATGGGATTTTGTTTTTTTTTTTTTGCTTGGTCCGAAGAGGTTGAATGAAGTAGGAATTAAGTATAGACTTTCTTTTTTAGTCTTCCCTGCTGGACACGATTAGGAATAACAGGCTCGATTGCTGCTTCAATCCAAGTATCCAATTTACCCAAATATCACGTTTGATGGGCCATGGCCCAAATAATGCATTCCAATTTAAAAAACAATGAATAATGACGCAATTAGTTCCCAAATTTTGATCTAATGTGTAGTGCGATCTCTGAACTTTTAATTTATTTAATCTGACTCTAAACTAAGGACTACATTGAACATTTTCATCTAGTTGTGAAAATATGTACTAAAAGTTCAGGGGTTATATTATACTTTGAGTTAAAATTTATGAAGCATATTGAACAAATTAAAAAATATAAATTATTACACGTTAAATCAAAGTTCGGAAATCGTTTAAAAAAAAAAAGGGAAATAGATCTCTTTCCGATCCGGGGAACATCAGTATCAGCGTACATGCCCAAAACTAGAAACGTCCCAGATTCAACCGCTTTTTGACTCGTAGCGCGCAAGAAAGAAGAGTCCTTTCGCTATCCGCTACTTTTCTTCTCGTTTTCTTTCCCGCTTTTCGCACCCTTCTTTGGATTGGATCGAATCGTGAGTTCCGATGAGTTTTGTCGACTTCGATCCATCCGAAGTCGTCGCCCCACGACTCTGCTGATTCGGCTCTACGTCACTTCCATAATGTCTATCCCTTCCTTCACCGATCCCGAGATTCTGCATCTTTCCTTACCGATTCCGACCCACATATACCCAACCACCCCACCATCCCTCTCTGCCACTTCGCATTCTTCGAACTTTTGCATTTTGCCGTGAAGGGTGATCTGGGTTCTCGCGGATCGGTTCAGTAGCTGGTTGGATTTTGATTGCAGATTGCATTGGTCGGTAAAAGTTGGGTCCTGAACATTTCGAGCATTTTGAGGTCAGATTGGCTCGTAGGTCCCTTTTGGGCTTTCACGAATTTGCAAAGTATGTTTCTCTTTCTGTTATGAGTTCCTCTGACGTATAAGAAAGGTTTCTTGATCTTGGCTTTTGTTTTACTGCCTTCGTGCCGTCTTAGGTTGCGATTTGATTAGTTGGCGATTGTAGGTTAGGATGAAATCCAGTTTGGTTCCTCTTTTGGTCTCATTAAGATTATGTAAGAAGCGTTAGTTCTCGAATTCTTGCTTTTTAAGGGTTTGTCCCGTCTTGTACAAGAAAAGATCCATTTCTCAGGAAAGCCGCCACCTTTCCTTGCACAACCGAGCCGTTCGGGGGTTTTAGGTTGCATCAGATGCGTTTGGAGAATTACGAAACTATTCCTCGTTCTGTTCATTTGGCAAGTTTAGTTCGATATATCGGGAAATAGAGGGTCTAGAGTTTGTGCGTCAAGGCATGGATATAAGCAATGACGCGAGTGTCGATCGGTTCTCGATTGGCCCTTCAACAATCATGGGGCGAACAATTGCTTTTAGGATTCTGTTCTGTAAATCCTTTTCCCATCTGCGACACGAAATCTTGCGTGTACTTTTGGCTTACTTCTATAGGACGAGAGCCTTGGTGGCGCCTGTGTTTTCTTGGTTGCATCCGAGAAATCCGCAAGGAATCCTAGCGATGGTTACTATAGTTGCTTTCTTGTTGAAGCGGTACACCAACGTAAAAGCCAGGGCTGTGATGGCCTACCGGAGGAAGTTTTGGAGGAATATGATGAGAACGGCGCTGATCTACGAGGAGTGGGTTCATGCTGCGAAGATGCTTGATAAGGAGACGCTAAGGATGAATGATTGTGACCTTTATGATGAAGAACTGGTGAGGAATAAGCTTCAAGAGCTCCGCCGGCGTCGCCAGGAGGGATCTCTGCGAGATATCATCTTTTGCATGAGAGCCGATCTAGTGAGAAATCTAGGCAACATGTGCAATCCTGAACTTCACAAAGGCAGGCTTCAAGTGCCGAAGCTCATAAAGGACTACATTGACGAGGTGTCGACACAGTTAAGAATGGTGTGCGAATCAGATTCTGAAGAGCTCTCTTTGGAAGAGAAGCTTGCTTTCATGCACGAAACAAGGCATGCCTTTGGCAGGACGGCTCTGCTTTTGAGCGGAGGAGCGTCCCTAGGAGCATTTCACATCGGTGTGGTGAAAACGTTGGTGGAGCACAAGCTTTTACCTAGAATAATTGCAGGCTCCAGTGTTGGATCCATCATGTGTGCCATTGTTGCGACAAGGTCTTGGCCTGAGCTCCAGAGTTTCTTTGAGGATTCTTTGCACTCATTGCAGTTCTTCGATCAATTAGGTGGCATTTTTACAGTCGTGAGAAGGGTCATGACACAAGGAGCTGTTCACGAGATCAGACATTTGCAGTGGATGTTGAGGAACCTCACCAGTAATCTTACATTTCAAGAAGCCTATGACATGACGGGACGAGTTCTTGGGATAACGGTGTGCTCGCCAAGGAAGCACGAGCCCCCTAGATGCCTCAATTACTTGACTTCGCCTCACGTGGTGATATGGAGCGCAGTGACAGCCTCTTGTGCCTTCCCTGGTCTTTTTGAAGCGCAGGAACTAATGGCGAAGGATCGGAGTGGAGAAATTGTTCCGTACCATCCGCCATTCAGTTTGGAACCGGAGGAGGGGTTGGGCCCGTCTATGCGTCGGTGGAGGGATGGTAGCTTGGAGATTGATTTGCCAATGATGCAGCTGAAGGAGCTATTCAACGTTAATCATTTCATCGTCAGTCAGGCCAACCCTCATATCGCACCATTTCTAAGGCTCAAGGACTTTGTTAGAGCTTATGGAGGAAACTTTGCAGCCAAGGTATGTATCAGTGGACTGCAACATGCATCCTGTGGTGTACTTATCCGAACTCCTCTTCTCGATTTGGATCACAGTGCTTGTGTTACTTGTTACTAGAGTTGCTTGTGCAGATTTGTATGTTCTTCTTTTTCTGACCATTATTGGGGGACACTGCATTCCTTTATCTTCGTCTGTTTTGCCCAGTTGGGGCATGCCGACATATGCATACACCATCCATTTGTGGACGCTTGAGTTTAGTGTTCGGTCGACAGGTGACCATTCTCTAACAGTGGCATGCCAATTCCTAATGTTCCGAGCGACATGTTCAGTTTGTGTCATTAGTCTTTATTAGAGCTGCAAACATGCCATTTTAAAGGGTCGTGTTTCATAGTAAAATATATACAGTTTTACTTGTGTCGCGACCCGCCCATTAAAAATATGTGTCAACAACTTGTTTTACTGAATATAATCTGTGCTTCAGTTTCTAACAATCGAAACTTTTTGAGCTTGATCATGTCTTCTCAGCCTGACTCGATGCGTTCATGTTTGCTTAATAAAGTTGTCTGTCCTTCAGTTCCTAAGAAGAAAGTGACATGCTATGTTTGGTTGTGCAGCTTGCTCACCTTGCTGAGATGGAGGCAAAACATAGATGCAACCAAGTCCTGGAACTTGGTTTTCCTTTGGGAGGAATAGCCCAGCTGTTTGCTCAAGATTGGGAGGGCGATGTCACTGTTGTTATGCCTGCAACACTTGCTCAGGTATGCGCGTGATGTTGATATTGTCGAGTTCCTGCATTCTGAGCATAAGCTCTTTAAGTGTTTGGAAATTCTCAACTAGCCGTAACAACATACTGTTGTATCGTAATATGTGCTGTTAATTCTTCTCAAAGAATTGCATATTTTTAGCTATAGTGGGTTGGTGACTGTGGTTGCTCATTCTTATACCTCTTCCTGTGGACAGTACTCAAAGATAATACAAAATCCATCTCTTGTGGAGCTGCAAAAGGCGGTCAATCAGGGGAGGAGGTGCACTTGGGAGAAGCTCTCGGCCATAAAAGCCAATTGCGGCATTGAACTTGCCCTTGATGAATGCGTTACGGTCCTAAACCACATGCGCAGACTCAAAAGAAGCGCCGAGAGAGCAGCGGCCGCTTCTTCTCACGGTTTAGCCAACACGGTCAGGTTCAATGCTTCTAGGAGGATCCCTTCATGGAATTGCCTTGCTCGAGAAAACTCAACAGGGTCCCTTGAGGAATATATCCCCAACGATGTGGCTTCCTCCTTACATCCTCAGGGAAGTGGTTGTCATGCATCAGGAGGATTGTCAGGCAGAAGTTTACGGGCTCACAGGCATGACGGAAGTGACAGTGAATCGGAGAACATTGATTTGAATTCATGGACGAGGTCTGGTGGCCCATTGATGAGGACCGAATCGGCAAATAAGTTCATCAATTACGTCCAGAATTTGGACATTGAAGTTGAACTGAAGATGTTGCCTAGTCCAAATTCTGCCAATGCCCAGATGGGAGGAGACCCATTTTTCCACACCTCGAGGGTGACCACACCAGACCGGAGTTCAGAGGGCATGGAGCTTGACCAGAGGGATGTAGGGACCAGAAACAGCTCGAGCATAACAGTCAATGAAGGCGATCTTTTACAGGCAGAAAGGATTCCTGATGGGTTCGTGCTCAATGTTGTGCGGAGAGAGGATCTGGCATCTCCAAATCGAAGCGGGGACTGCAGCTGCGAAGTCCCCGAATGCTTGCAACTGGATTCGCCAGAGAAGGAGATGGACGTCAGTTCGGCATCCGAATCTGGCAATGATGATGCAAACGGCGAAAGCGGCTCAAATCTAACTACTCTAGATGGCAATAACATCTCAGGTCATGTTGATGCTCATCACAGAAATGAATAGATCCATGCAGATGGTGTGTCTTCATGACCTCAACGAGTGGACTCTGAATCTTCTTTCTCGTCAGCAAATGCTGCCAACCAATCGAAGCCAACTTGAATAGTCAAGGTTGTATAGGAATTTCCCTCATGCTGCTTTTGGCATCAGAGTGAGTAGAGTCGCTTAATCGGCCGCGCGGTCTCCAGTCGAGAAGCCAGTAACTCTGAATTTAAGTTTCTGTTCTTGAATTAGAAATTGCTCCTCTCTCTCGCATGTGAGGTAGCTTGATGATAATCAGGAATTTTAAGTTGTATGCACATTTTGTCATTTTGATTCAAATCATTCAATATCTCTCTAGTCTTGCTCTACTATCATCTGCCGTCATGTTTAGGATTTCATGCTCATATCGAGAGAGTTTAGATGATGCATCTGGGTAATTATGAGAGTTCATCACAATGATGTTACCTGAAGTGAGCCAGCATTTTACTGATAAGGTGGATGAAAGGGTTCCGTGTGAAATGAAAACACACTAGACTGCATTTGTTAATTGTTCTTTCTTTGTATATCTTATGATCTAATTGAAGGCTGCGATGCAGAAATACGAAGCATATGGACAAAGTATCTCACGCGGCATGTCTAATCTGCACGAGATTAAACCGGAAAATTGATCATCCTACCTTTTCACATACAATGACCGGTGCTGCTTCAACCTTTAGTGTGCAAGTAGCAAAGAATTAAGCCAGTAATCAGTTATCCCAGCTTCACAAGTGGAAGGCTCTGATAGTTGAATATGCCCACTTGGATCATTTTCATACTATCACCATTTTCGAATCATGTGATGTCTAAGTAATTGTCGCCTAATGCGCGTGATGCATGCATGTATGTATGTCTTTTCTCTACATTTCCCTGTATGCGGGTATTAGTGGGATACGTCACAGAGAGCATTGCATAGTGAGCGACCCATCAATACATAATCTTGGAGGTGTATGAAGATACTGCCAGAGATATGAATGCCGTCATATACAATCAGCTTTCAGATTCACGCTATCGACTCTTGCTGGGAACTTGAACATCGCTCGTCAAGGGCAGGGGACCGGTTTTTGTACGTTCGATTGCAATGAAGGGTGGCTCTCCGTGCTAACTTGGGACCATATGGAATGGAACGGGACAGAGGGCCTTTTCGCGTGTGGAACAGGGAGCCCCATTTGCAAATTCACAGACCAAGAGACAAAACAGTTTCCATTGAGAAATGTCCAGACCCCTTTCATTTTGGCAAGTGCACGCTGGCTCAAGCAATATCCCCCCACCTTTCACCGGAATCTGAAAGAGACCCATGAATAGGAGTGGACACCAATCGGTCAATCAATCACACTTTCTACTTTTCAAATGACAACTCATTTGAGTGGACCATTTGTTGCACCGAGCAGGAGGAGTATGGGCTGTCTTAGCTTATAACACGTATGATCGAAAAGATACCATTCTTATCTAAAACTCGTTCTAATCAACGAAATCAATCCCACGCTGACATTAATCAAGTCATTTATTGGCCTGTAGAGCCTTAGAGGGGAAAAAGACGCTCGTTTCATTTTCTTTAATGGACAGTTTACTCTTGTAGATCTCGGATATGGTAAGATGGTTTGCAAGATTTGTTGAGCTTGGTATTGTGAACATTCACTGCATTGGACCTTGGGTTGACTTAATGCAGCACTAGCGAACACAATCTCGATTTTGGTCAAATTTAAGAATTCGAACACGGCAAGCTAGAAAGCCTAGAACTAGATAGAATGATGAGCCTGTGGGCATGTGCCATCTATCTACTTCATGTCGATACTTGTCGAGCCATGTGTACTGAGAATTTGAGCAGTAAGTATCGATTACAGGTTTGGATTGGTCGAAGGCATGGTCCCAGTCACGCTCAACATCGACCGACATGATATCAAATCACACGATTGAGACTCTAGGTCTGGTGAATGCATTTCTCCTTTGGAGCTTAGGGACTTTCGTCATCCTTCGACCATTTTCTGACTTTCCTTGTGTTTTAGGAGATTGATGACACCATCAACACCTATGTAGTTTCTTGAAAGTAATTACTTACGCTCAGAAGATTCTAGATTTTTTAATGTACGTAATCTCTCTTTTCCAAAAGATATACGGGAAATAGAGGGAAAAGTGTAAAAAAAGTTCTAAACCTTTGGTATTAGTACCAATTTAATCTTAAGCCTTTTGCATTAGTGCCAATTTAATCACAAACTTTTTTTTAGCGCCAATTCAGTTATAAACTTTTTACATTTATACTAATTTTATTCTAAACCTTTTGTATTTGTGTCAATTCAGTTATTCCGGTCAATTTTAGCCGGATTTTGCTTATGTGAACGCTAGCCGACCAGTAGCCGGTTATCGGCGTTGATGTGGACAACTTTAATAATATTTTAATAATTTTTTGAATTATTTATTTATTATTATTTTTTTCCCTCCCCTTCGTCCTTCCTCCAACTGGTCGCCGGACCTGCAACTGGTCAGAGGCTAGAGGCTGGCGAGGTTGTGCCTCGTTCAGCCACCGACGAGGCTCGAGCCCTTGCCAGAGGCCTTCGACCTCGCCGACCTCTAGCCTCAGCGACCGGCTAGAGGAAGGAGGGAGGGGAGGGAAAAAAAAAAGAAAAGAATTCAAAAAAAAAAGAATTCAAAAAAATAGTAAAATATTATTAAAAATTGTCAACGACAACACCATTGACCGGCTGCCGACCGGCCGGTGTCCACGTCAGCAAAATCCGATCAAAATTGACCGGAAAGATTGAATTGACATGAAGACAAAAGGTTTAGGACTGAATTGGCACAAATACAAAAGGTTTACGACTAAATTAGCATAAAAAAAGGTTTATGACTAAATTGGCATAAAAAAGGTTTAGGACTAAATTGACACAAATATCAAAGATTTAGGACTTTTTTGACACTTTTCCTAGGAAATCGATCATCCGAAATCCCGCCCGACGAACGCCACAATAGCTATACGTCCGCGACGCGCAAGGGGGCGACTTGAATCAATTGGCTTTCTCAGGGAATCGAGCAACGGTCACAAGATGAGAGACGAATCCACGAAAAGCGGGCACTTCAGAAGGAGAAGAAGAAGAAGAACAGTAGTTTCCGTGAGCCTTCAAATGTCTGTGTGCCGAACCTTTCCGGCGTGCGGTTCCTGTCGGCGACAAAAAGATGAACATGCCAATGCCCTCCTAGAAATGACCAAATCGTGTGAACTGAGCCTTTTCTTCCTCTCTCTCTCTCTCTCTGACGGGCCGAAGGTTTTGAGGGGAGGTCCCGTTGTTTAGCACTAAGTAAATGCCAAAAGCGACACTGTTCGGAAAGTGTGCGCTTTGAACGGTTAAACCACTCTTTTGTCTTCGACCAAAAAAAAAAAAAAAAAAGAACCACTCTTTTGTCCCTTCGCTCTTTGCTTTTCATCCTCGCTATCTTCATTTTGTTTCGATGATATAGGAAGGACGGCCTTGTTTTCCATGGTGTTTTGACAAGTAAAAA
Organism: Syzygium syzygioides; assembly: GCA_031216285.1. Lineage (NCBI taxonomy): Eukaryota > Viridiplantae > Streptophyta > Magnoliopsida > Myrtales > Myrtaceae > Syzygium > Syzygium syzygioides. Next base: position 23,890,037 of record CM062242.1, on the reverse strand, counting down.
TGTTGTCGTTACTTTTAGGGAAGTAAGTAATACTTTATCAAAGGAAGTGAGGGTGCCTTTTGTAACCATTTTATTTTTAAAAATAATTTATGTTCAGAAATTATTTTTTTATTCTGTTTCCAAAAATAATTTCTGAGTACTTAAAGGTGCTTGATAATGGTCTAAAATTTCCATTCATGAAATAGAAAAAGAACATAAATACGTATGGTAACTGTACATAATTTCTTTTTATTAATAATATTTTAAAATATTTTAATATTTCATTCTTTTCTTTTCTTTTTTTCTTCTTCTTCTCCTTCTTGGCCATGGCCGGCGAGGGCAAGGACTGGACCCTTGCGGCCTAGGGCGAGGGTTGCCCTCGTCAGCTAGGGCGAGGGTCCATCCCTCGCCCTCGCCGGCCCTGGCCTATGGCCAGTCGCTGGCGACCTGGCCATGGCCAAGAAGAAGAACAAGAAAGAAGAATAGGAAATAAGAAAAAGCAAAAAAAAAAAATCTCTTCTATTTCTGATTCTTGTTCCATTTTTATTCTTGATTCTGTTCCAAAACTGATTCTGGGAACAAATTTGTGCTTGGGAACAAAAAATTTACCAAATGGACTTTTGTTCTTTTTTGTTGCCGGAACAAAAGAATAGAATCATTTACTATTTGACAAGTTATCAAACACACCCTAAGTGGCAAGTCATTATTTATATGGTTAGGTTTTTTTATAAAAAAAGAGTTATATGAGCTCGATAACGTGACACGATCTTTGCTTAGAATTCGAAATCCACGTGAACCCGGAGAAAATATTAGGTGCATTCTCTTGATTGTCCAGTAACACTGAACCAGAGCACGTGTGTAGCAATGCGATTCTGTATTCGTCCTCTTCCACTCCAAATCGTCGCTTTTGTATCTACTCCGTATAGACCGTCAATTCAAGGCTCGAATCGTGCTCATCCCTTGCTCGGCAGACAAAATGAGCGAGGAGGGTTAGAGTCTAGGCATCATGTCATGTGGACAAAACTTTCGTCGGAGCCTGCTACGTTGGATCGCGAATCCTATCGGAGACATTACCATCTTTAAGATGGCATCACAATGCGTCCTACTCGAAAATTTCAACCCTTTCTTTACTTCCCTGCAACAAAATGTAGCCCGATATCTCTATCAATCTCAAGAAGTGTTCCTGTTGTACTAAGTGGACGACATCATTGATTTATCGTAAGGAGGTGCACATATAATGAGTTTCGACCACAAGTGATCAGGTCGATGAGCTTGACGTGAGCATCCCCACCACCACCAAGCTGACAAAAGATTGGAGAAATTTGACCCGTCGACATTGCCACTAATGTCCAGTCGATGCCATGGGAAACCCAAAAACTTGGAAAGCAGCTAGGAAGTTCCTTGGAAGATGCACACGTATTCACCAAGAGGCTTTCAACAAAAATATCAGGCATATCAGTGGCCTCCAATCAACCTGACCGGGTCTTTAAAAGTCTCCATCTCGATTCATGTCCCAATCTCAGAATAACTGAGATGTAAAATTTTCGGAAGGTATTTTTTCTTCCTGGGAATGAAAAAGATTTGGAGGGAATTCTGACACGTTAAAATAATGAATATATCCATTAAGTCCGCCCCCAAAAAATAGAGAAAGGCCACGCAGACTCTCGTGAGAGCTTTGGCTTTTAAGTTTAGCCTAATGTCAAATCATTCACCTTAACCTCCTTTGACCCCCCCCCCCAACCCCCACCCCCCTTTCTAATTCAATCCCATTGCGATTCATGCAAGAACCACGCGGGCTTAGTTATACGGAAAATTTCCGGGTATCGACTCGTGCTCCCGCATCGCGTGATCAATCTATTCAAAAACATCCGACATAACATCACCATATTACCGTGTGAAAAAAAAAGAGTTTAGTAAGATTTCTTAATACACGCATCATACCTATTACTTCAACGCTCACACGACACGACAATATCCTTGACCTCAAACATATATTTACGATCGCGAAAATAAAAACGAGAAAAAAAAAGAATTAAAAAAAATATGTGGATCCATCTATTCCAAGTTGTGAGGTGGGCAAATCTAGAAGCCTAGCTCATGTGAAGCATGCCATCTTTTGGATTCTTTTATGTCCACTCCTCGCACAGATGAACGTGAGGGTTCAATGTATCTCTGGCAAACACTCATTTAATCCATATTCTTAAGTTCAAGTTGGGGTTTGATTAAGGTAGAATGTCTTCCCTTCATATTTTCTTCTCTCTCTCTCTTTTTATCTCTATTTTGGCTTTAAACTATGAGATTTTAATATTAGGAATTCACCGACACGCAAAACCTGCGTAGGTGGAATTATCTGTCTTTAGAGTTGACTCGACTGACTCCCTCGACCCCGACATTTTCACCAGCCACGAGATTAACGTGTCGCGATTTTCATGACGTAAATTAATTTATTCCTTCCGTTGAATTAATGTAGGATAATTCACATAGTATATATTCTAATTCATTTTCCTATAGCCTCTGCCTTTTTCTTGGAAAAAGCCACAAAAAACCCTAAATAATATGCTCACCGTGTCACATTCACCTTAGACTTACACGTATGTAGCACATTTACCATCACAGATGACTTTTCAGTCAAAACGGCGTCGTTTTTATTTCACTTAAGCCATGTGGGTGGTATGTCATTTATGCAGGTAGATATTTAGCCGTTCATATTAACATAACTTTGACGGAGGATAAATGTGTCGCACGAATGCAAATTTGAAGTTTTTTGTGTCACAGAAAAAAAAAATTAGAGTAAACATATCGTATTGTGCATAATTTGGTATTTTTGGTGTCTTTTATCCTATTTTCTAAGTTATGTTCCTATACTCTGCTGTTATTTTTTTTTTGTTGACAATTTTCCTGTTCTTTCTTCCTAAGAAGACCTGACAATTATTTGGGTAAGCAAGAGCCAAAAAAACCAACCTCTTCGTCCAAACGATTGGCACCATGGGGAAATCAGATTACGAAAATTACCTCAAAAGCCTTTCCTTTTTGGGCAATTTGCAATTTGCAATCTGAATTCTCTATTCTGGTTAGATTCGTAGCATCATAATGTTCTCGAGAGTATTATCCATCCCGAGACAAGCATACGATGCCAATTTTGAGCTGCAACCGAGGCCAAGAAGAAGGTCGCTTTCGCGGTGGAAGAAAGAAAGCGCCTTGCTCTCATTTGGTGAACACAACATTGAAAATGTCATCTTTATGCGGTGGCGTGGCAGTGACATTCGGTGTAATCACACAATTCAAGAAAAGAAAAGAAGGAGCTGCACGCACATATGAGATCGAGTATGATGAAATTAATAGGACGAGTGCTCACTGTCGTGTAGTACATCCGCAATTTGAATTATTTTCCTCCCAACATCGGAGGCCAAAATAAACAATCTCTGTTCGAAACAAATGCGGAAAAACAAATACAGAATACGAGGATTTATGCGGTTTGATCACAAGGTGATCTACATTCACGGGCGAGGCAAAACAAGATTCCACTATAATCAAAGAGAGTACAGTTTTCAGAAGTCGAAAAAACGACTTAACAAAACCTTAGGCCTCAAAAATCTCTCCCAAAATGAAAATCTCTCGTCATCAATGAAAAAACCTAACCGTAGTATAAATAGGGCTTCCCAAAAAAATTTCTTGGGGGTGTAGCTCCCGAACACTCCGAGATATTTGTTCACTTACTCCAACTCGGGCAAATCGCCATAGAGATTTATTCGCTTGCGATAGGCCCAACCCTCAGCGTTAAGAATTAAATTTCAATTTTTTCTCCACTTTTGGGTCGCAAAAAAAAAATATAAGACCGGATGATGAACCGGACCGAGTATATAAAATTCAAGACATATTTAACAATCTCAAATCTCGACAAAAAGTCGCCCCCGGAGTCCCATGCCGCCACTCTTATAAAAAAAAGAAAAAAAACCCATCGACAAATCATTATAGCTATGCATTTTCGACGTGCAATCAATTTATGCATTTTCATAACCATTAGTTCGCAGCAAGAGAGTAATGGAAAAACAGATTATAAACTGCACTGTACTGACATTGCTCATAATATTTTTTAATTAATATTTATAATTATAATGAAAAGAATAATTTCTCCAGTCTCGGCTAAAAGCCGCAAAAAGAGCAACTTTATACATTCTCATAATCATTGGTGCGCAGCAAAAACAGCAATGAAAAACAAAACTATAGTGTGCACCGTATCGACCCTTTTCATATAGAACATGTTCGGTAAGTATCTCGGACACTTGTCAATCTAATAAACAAATGAAAACTAAGCATATATGCTCGGACTTGTCCAGCTGCCAAAAAGTAGGGGCGTCAAAACCGAACCGAGATATGAACCGAACCGAATCGAAAATTTCGTGCATTTCGGTTTGGTTTCGGTTTCGGTTCGGATCATTGAAATAAACCAAATTTTCTTTTCAGTTCGACTCATTTCGGTTCGGTTCGAATTGGTTCGGATCGAACTAAATTGAAATAAACACTTTGGTTTAGGGCTATTTCGCCCTCTCTCTCTTCCCTTCTCTCTCCTCTCTCCTTTCTCTTTTTTTGCTTGATGAACTTGAAATCAAAAACCGATCCAAAGCAAATCGAACCAAAATAATTTTTCGGTTTGATTTCAATTGGGTTCGATTCCATTTCGGTTCGGCTCAAGGGGACACCTTTAATGATTCGGCTCAATTCGATTTTTCAAGAAAATCGAACCGAACCGAACCGTTTATATCCTGTCAAAAAGGCAAAAGTTAAAAACGAGAGATAAAACGAGCAGATCTACCAATTTTTTGTCCACATTAAATCCCCGATTAATCTTGTTTTATTTCCCCAGTCAAGGAGCGGGGCCCCACTGATTCATCGCATCCTATAAATACCCTTCCCAAAGAAAATTAGCGGAAATATTTTTTCGCGCGAACGAAGCTTCGCGGAAGCTGCCGCCATGGCTGTCGCTGCAGTCTCCGGACCTCCATCATTTAAGCACCCCTCACCTTCCTCCCCCTTTCCATCACCGTTCTCTCTCCCTCTCTCTCTCTCTCTCTGTCTCTATCTCCTCACCTGCTCCTTCCACCATCTTTCTCTCTCTTCTGTACGTCTCCGTCCTTCCTCTTCCTCACTCTCTCTCTCTCTCTGGCCATGAGGCTCATCAAGATCACCTCCAAGGCCCTCAGGCTCGGCAGCCCTAAGCACCTGTTCGGGTCCCGGAAGGGCCGCTCCGTCGGGTCCCGCTCCGACCCGCCGTCCTTCGGCTCCGGCACCACCGCCTCCTCCCTCTCCTCCGACGACTCCTCCCCCTCCGTCCACAAGCGCGAGTCCCTGACCCCGACCAGCGTGCTTGGCGGCGGCGGGTGGAGGGGCGACCCGGAGCTCTCCCGCGCGTTCGGGCTCATCGACCGGGACGGCGACGGGGTCGTGTCGCGGAAGGAGCTGGAGGCCCTCCTCAGCCGGCTCGGCAGCCGGGACGAGGTGGCGGTGATGCTGAGCGAGGTGGGGTGCCACGGCGAGGGGGAGGACGCCGCCGTGAGCATCGAGGAGCTGCTGAGCCGGGTGGGCTCGGCGTGTGCGCCGGCCTGCGACGACGCGGAGCTCAAGGAGACGTTCGAGTTCTTCGACGCGGACCACGACGGGCGGATCACGGCGGAGGAGCTCCTCGGGGTGTTCAAGGCGTTCGGGGACGAGCGGTGCACCCTAGAGGAGTGCAGGCGCATGATCGCGGAGGTGGACAAGAACGGGGACGGGTTCGTGTGCTTCGAGGACTTCGCTCAGATGATGGAACTGCAGAGATGAAGATGATGACTTATCACTACTCATTGAATGCCGTATTATACAGTGATAATGCTCTTGAAGTCAGTAGTTTTCTGCTCCTGATGATCCTACCGTGCGCCGTTGTGATTTTCGCCTTCTTTTCTTTTTTGGTGCTTGTTTTTCTCGGGAATGGGAACTCGGACGGGTGACAAGGGCCGAGATCTTGTCAAAGGAAGAGATCAACGGCCCGGATTCTCTTGTGATGGGAGGAATTTGTCATTTTGTCTCTGTCTCTCTCTCTCTGCCGTACATATACGAGCGACGAAATCAAACTTGAGCTCTGTTTTCTCGTCTGTGTCGGGTTTTATCTCCAGATGCATATTCTAATGACCCAGTTGCTTCATTACGGCAATTTGTTTGTGCTGATGGTAATTGATCTCCATTCTACGGCACGAAATTTAGGATTAGATACGATTCCTTGGATCGATCGAAGCTCGTTCGATCGAATCTGTCAGTGACCCAGATCTGTATTGTGGCTGATCTGTGATCCCAGCATGCTTTTTGGAAGTACGTTCGTTGGGGATAAGGCGAGAGGCATTATCAACGACGGGGGGAGGGCTTATCTGTGGCTAAATTGACTGGACGCTAGCTCTTCCCCAATTTCCCAAATTGGTTATTTATTACTTTATTTTGTTTGTCATGGTCCTAAGTCAAGCTCTCAAAATCGATTTCCTGATTCGGCAGGCCTGCTGAATTTTGAGGACTGCCTTCTAGATTCACCACACTTTTCTCTTCCTGCTTTTCTTGAAAATCTTCCGCCAGTACGGCGGGTAGATTACCGGGGGGAAGAGGGTCGCCGGCGACCTTCCAAGAGTCGTTCTTTCTTGAACCTTCCTTTTATTGGGTCATTTCCATGGAGACAGGACGATTAAAACACGCCCGAAGATCAAATGAATTCTGTCTCTTACTGCTGCTACTTAGAGCGAAAATGACAATTCATGCGTACATCCTCTTCTCTGTTCCATGATTGAAACTTGTTGGGCTGTGTGTGTTCCTGTAAGACGCGAGGGACATGTCTCGTTTGTTTCCATGCTAATGCATGACAGACGGACGGACAGTCGCGAAAAGCTGTAAAGCGCGCAGCTTCCCGTCTTTCTCTCAGTCCTAAGAGAAAACAAGTCACGCGCATAAAGCTAACTCCCATTGCATCCCGCTACCAAAAACGATAAAAAGAAAGTAGACGTTTTGATACACGCGAACTAAATAAAACACGAGAGGGAGTTGGTTTCTTTGAATACTCAAGAACGAAAAGCAGACCCATCTTTCTCCCCCAAAGAAATGCGCTTTACTTGAAATCGCTGCAAGCATGAACAGGCCAGGTGTGAAATCTTGATCTATCTCCCCGACATGAGGTCGTAATCAAGAGCCGAATGGGCGATGTACGCTTTATCCACCTTCCAGATAAGCATACCCTTTTGAACATATGGAATGCCTATCGTTATCTCTTGGCACCCGGTTTGTCTGCTTACCGATCTTTCATTTGGTGATTCGTCATACGAAGCGCGAACGGTTTTTTCCCGTGTTGACCACGGTACCTTAATCTTCTGTACTTTACGGCCCGTGTGGAAGGATGAGGATAGGCAGTTACTCGACGACATTAGTATCGGGGGACGACGTCGTTAACTTAGATTAGAGGCAATAACAATTGAGTTAGGTTGTGGGTTTCGCTTTTTGTTCTCTATAAATTAGTACAGCCATGCCATTACAGCCACACTTTTCAAGCCAAAGCATATCTCAAGCATCGTTCGTGGTGCAGCGGCTTCGGATTTTACACGCGACAGCCGGTAGAAGTCGTCGGAAGCGGGCAGTTTGGCGGGAAGCGAGCGCGCCAACCGCCTCTTTCTTTACTCAATAGTTAATAGCGACGGGCTCGCGACCAATATGATATATCAGAAATTCAGAAGATGAGACCAATGGGAAGCCTCGAACATCCACACGGCACAAGTCACAGAACGCGGCGTAGCAACAGTCGTTTTCTTCGCCTTGGGATTATATTGGCGTCTTGTGACCGACGCCAAGTGCACAAACAATAACCTCTTACCTCTAAAATAATACTAATCACTAATCACTAATCATTAATCACTAATCACTAATCAGTTGAATTGATAATTTTTTCGGGACAGGATACGAACTACGAAGATAGACAATTCGGGGAAACCGGGATGTGTGGCGGGTTTTTCCAGTGTCTTGTTTTTGTTGTATACGACTGCGTACGAGTGCGGGTCTCCCGTGCAATGCGGTTCTCCCTTTTAATACTGAAGCTGCGAACATATCTTAAGCTTTTCGAACTTTCCTCGAAACTTCGTGGGTTGTTGGGGGTGTCGGACTTTTGTGGTCGTGACTCGGACAACGACGCCATGGTCAAGGCCGCACCTCAGCAGTTACATTAGCATTTGCAATGTGAAAAGCTGTACCTAAAATTCAATGCCTGAGCCTGCCAGCGGACCTCTAGTCGGTCCATAAATAAATTCTGTCAATTGTGGACCACTGAACACAAAGAGGGTGAGATAGAATCAAATTTCCGTCTAATGATTTTTTTATGGTGTACGCGAGGTCATTAGTGGATAATCACGTGGAGGAGACTGACTCTAGCACTTGCTTTTCGCTTGTCTCATCGTACGTGAATATAGGGCCCGCTTGGACCTTGTAAATAATCGAAGAAAGATATTTCTTTCATCTTTTGTTTATAATTTTTCTCTTTGGATACTCTTCAGTGCTTCCTGTCTAGTGAATTACTGTAAAAGAGCAACTCCACGGTAGTTACATTTCACATTGATCTCTCGTGTCCGATTGAGCTATCCGAGAGAATTTCGAATTAAGCGAGTGGAGAGAAGAAACTCGCATGTTTTATGTACTTAAGGCATTACATTTGTCATGGTTGATCAAAACTCGAATTGATGAGAGATAAAATGCACAGAGCATATCAAATAACACTTCCCGTGGAGGACAAATATCACGTTAAGGAACAATTTGTTCCCAGAACTTAGGGGGATAGGAAGTGCACGGACTAGTTATTGTGAGCATGGGCATGTTTATGAACTACTGCAATCTTGTTTGAATAATTTGGTAATGATGGATCTTATTAGATACTCCAATTAGGAACATGACTGATGATCCCTCGATTCAAAATATCATGTCTTGAAAACTTAGTATATGTTATGGTATAACATAAGCATGGCGTGACATGGTATTTGAAAAGACAGTGATAGTGCTTGGAGCATTTGTTTTATTAAAATTTGGGCCGGATATTGACTACATTTTCATTATTAGGATTTGCATTGTGATTTATTGCTTTTCATGATTAAAACACTATGAGCTTAGTTTGATGATTGCTTTCTGAAATGAATTATAAATGTGAAATGTTAGGTGGAAGTGTTATATGATATGGCTTGTAAACTCTAATTATAAAGTAAGTTTGCTAGTTCATACGGTTGATTGAAAGTGGTATTGATGGACTCTATGCCCTTTCTACTACGTGGAACCTTGTGTCATGCTGTAGGTATTTGGTATACATATTGCTTTTTAGGATATCTTGTGTGGGCCTAGCCATCGGTTAATAATAGGTGGATACCTATGCTAAAGGAGAAACTTTGTTGTGAGGCTCGTCACAAGGGACGCATTGTATGATAATGGGTGAGAGATTAGTCATTGAACTCTGACCATTAACACGGTGTGTGTTTTATATTAAAAATGCTATATTGTGATCACATATATGGTTTTAATTCTACAAATGCGTTGTTTTGGCCCTATAAGCTTTACTAATTGGTTCTTTTAAGCGAAAGTGATGTGTACAAAATGTGCATAATTAGTGTTCTAGCCCATAATGAGATGAGTATCATTCATTGAGCCATGGTTTGCTCACTCCTTTGCTTTAACATTTCAAGCACCTCACCCTGTGACGCTTAAGCACTTGGACGTGGCGATTTTTCGGCCGTGTACATGTCTATGATAATATCTTTTTTGGAATAGCAGGATTAGGGCATCTGTAACCCGCTTTTCTTGTCCTTTTGTTGTGTACGGTTATTCTGAGGCTTCGTCCTTCACTTGACGGACGGCTATGTCACCCCCTTTTCCTTGTGTTGATCTAAGGACGTGATATCGTTGCCCATGGAAGATAACAGTATTGTACAACACCCTCACAGTGGTGAGGTTTCTATGAAGTCAGAATAGATACATTAAAAAACAACACAATTTATGGAGCCTTACAATTTAGGCAGTTAGTTTATGTCCTTGTCAGTAATAAATTTCTTTTCATTAGAATCGATCACATTTCTCTTGTTGCTAGTGATATCTAGCTTTGCTACACTATAAATATGACATTTCAAGTCTCATATCGATTGACAGAAATTCTGTTGACTAATGTATAAGTTAACAGGTTTTTAGGTCAAGAAATTGATTATCTGGGTTTGGATAATTCTTCGGGGTTGAGTAGTGAAGAGGAGACATCCAAATTCCCTTGAAATCTTCCGAAATTCCACGAGTAACGCCGATACGTCCAATAATACCTCTCCTATCTCTCCTCGATGCTATGGCCTTCGAGAATTTGGACTACTTGGGCCGTGGATGGTCGTTCTCTTGGGACTTTTTGTGTGCACAAACGAACCAGCTGGATCACTGTCTCTTTCTCTTCAAACTCACCCTGCAGATCGGGATCGACTAGAATTTCCCATCTACGCTCTACCAGAAGCTCCAGTACCCAATTGAGTAACATCGCATCTTCGTCATTTGCAAGCCTTATAAGATCAAAAACTCTTTGTCCAGTCACGATTTCCAGAAGCATTTATCCCAAAACCAAAGACGTCGTTCTTCACTGAGCATTTCCCGGTAACCAAATACTCTGGCGCAATATGTCCAATTGTGCCACATAACGCTGTCGTGACATCAGAATATATAAAGTGGGATCCTCCTTCGGATTCGTTCCTCGGAAGTACGGCCGCCTCCTCGATGCCATCCTCAAAGTATCCACCGTGGCTGCTATCGATGAACTTGGCCAACCCAAAGTCTTCAATGCGAGGCTCAAATTCCTCATCCAACATGATGTTTGCAGCTTTGATATCTCGGTGCAATATGTTCAGATCATGCAAATGGGACAGCCCTCTGGCAACTCCCGTGGCTATTTTTCTGCGGGTAGGCCAGTCCAGCAGGGTTTGTGTCGTGAATCGCTCTCTCAAGCACCATGCCACACTTTTATTGATCATGAAGGGGGAGACGAGCAATAAGTCCCTGCATTCTGATGCTCTGCAATATCCGAGCAGGGGAAGCAGATTGTGATGTGGGGGTTCGATGCTCCCAACCATTACTTCTGTTTCGAGCAGTTCCACAGTACCTCGATTGCGTTCTTCTTTGCATCTTTTGATTGCAACTAGAGAGCCATCAGCTAACTGACCCTCATAGACTTTGCCAAATCCACCTCTGCCTATAAGTTTCTCGTCGCTAAAATTTCGAGTAGCCAACTTCAACTCCATCAGGGTAAACTCTTTAAGCTGTCTTCGGTGAAATTCTGGACGGACATTGAAATTGATACTATGAAGTGGTATCTCTGTGGATCGGTCTTGAATCTCATGACCATCGATTTCAAAAGCTGGGGCTTCCAAGACAAGAGAAGCACCGGCAGCAACGACTCGGCTGACAATGGTTCTGGTGAAAGTGCAAGTGTGTTCGCACGGCTGACAGAGTGTAAGTGTATGTACGTTTTAAGCCAAACTGCTTTGATGGAGGGGAGAGGCAGGGAGCGTGTGGGGCACTGTAGGATTAAAAAAAGAAGTTTGGCTTAAAACGTACATACACTTACACTTACACTCAGTACTTCATAAACAATTGCAGTACTTCTTAGATGTTGGTCTATAAATATAACGAGAAGGAGCAAGTACATACATATTTTTTAAGTAACATTATTGTCTCGACTCGTTCTGTTCCGAAAAAAAAAGAAGAATTTACTTATAAATAAGATACACAAACAATTATTCATAAAATATGTGCAATTTAGGGCGATGATGACGGAGTAGGTGGAAAAGCCGGGTTGAAATCATCGGGATCTTGGGCGGGATCGAAGGTGGCGAATTTGAACACCATTTTCCTCCGTTTTCCCTTCTCTCTAAAGATCGAAACCAAGTTGCTATATCACGAGCTTAACAAATGAATGTGTGTTGGGAGAGATGGCTTGTGGCCCTCCTTGTGGGTGAGAACTGTTATAGACAAAGTCTTAAGAACAAACTCAGAAGTTTAACAGAGGAAACTGCAGAGGAAGCTGCCACTTACATAGAAGTTTTAAGAACCAACTCGGAAGTTTTAGCAGAGGAAACTGCCATGGCAGCTTCCAAGAGGCAGTGTTGAGAAGACTTTTATCATCAAATTATTAGGAGTCCCCCGCGGAACATTAAATAGCGACGGAGAATGATATGAATTGAGTCCAGCACAAAAGTCGTGGAAACTTTGGCGGTTTTGGCGGGAAGCGAAATTAGGGGCGGGCCAAGCGCCTTTTCTAACGTAATAGAGACGGCTTCTGACTAATATGACTATCAGAAATTTAATTAGGATTAATACCATTAAAAATTCTAAACTATATTTATTGGGTCGAATGTCCCAAACTTTTCTTTGCCATCAAAACCTCTAAACTATGTCTAACTATCACCAATATCCAAAATTTTGTCGTACTGATACAAGTTTGAGATATTAGTGAGACAAAAAAATTTAGCACATTGATGTCATAGACAAAAAAATTTGGGGTATTAAGCTTGGGCATGTCTATGAAGTACTGCAATCTACTGCTCTTGTTTCAATGATTAGGTACCGTAGGATTTATTATGAAATTAAAACTAGGAAAAAAAAGAACACACAGATTTACGTGAAAAATCCTTATAGGAACAACCACGGGAAGAAGAGAAGCAAAATTCACTATAGAAATTCAAGTATTACGAAAGGTGACTAAAACATCCAAGACTCTTTCTGTCTTAACTTCTTAACTTAATAACTTAATAAAGATATTTATATTGCCCATAAGCCCTAATGTTGGCCCAAGTCCATAGAGAATTTAAAACATATTCAACAAATTTCCACATTGGCTTGAATTCTACTTAAGCAACTAGAGTAAAACTCAGCTACGGCAAACATTAACCAAATCCAAGCAATGCTTGAATATCGCAATAGGCAAGGGCTTCATCAACATATCAGCTGAATTATTTGCAATGTGTAAGGTGCACGCAAAATTCAATGCCTAAGCCTGCCTGACCTTTAGTCGGTCCACAAATAAATTCTATCAATTGTGGACCATTGAACATGAAGAGCATGAGATGAATCCAATCTCCGCGATTTCATTAGTTGATAACCGCTCTTGCATTTGGCTTTTCTTATCAAACATGAATGTATAAAGCCTATTTAGAGATTATAAACAAGCGATGCGAGATACTTTTACACTTATTTTGAATTTTCTCTTTGGCAATAATTTAGTGCTATTGGTCTTGTAAATTATTGAGGAAAAGCAACTTCATGGTATTCACATTTCACACCGATCTCTCGTGTTCGATTGAGCTATTTAAGAAAATTCCGTGTTTAACAAGAAGAGAGAAGAAAGCTGCGTGTTTTATATACTTACGGGATTAGACTTGTCGTGGCTAATCAAAACGCAAGTCGTTGAGAGACGGGTGCACTAAGTATATCCAACACCACTTCCTCTCGCACGGGAGACAAATTCCACGCAATCCAACAGTTTTTCCGTGAACTTACGGGGGATAGGAAGTGCACACACAAGTTTCGTTGAGCTTGGGCATGTCTATGAACTACTACAATTTGCTGCTCTTGTTTCAATGATTTGGTGACGTAGGATCTTATTGGGTAATTTAGTTTTGAACATGATTGGGAAAATTATTTAAAAAGTCTTAAACATATTGCACTTTTATCAATTTAGTCATAAACCTTTAATATTGTCAATTGAATCCTAAACCTTTTCACATTTTACCAATTGAGTCCATTTGATCAATTTTGGCAAAAAATCTTCGAAGTGGACAAATTTTTTTATAATATTTTAATTTTTTTTCGAATTTTTATTCATTCATTCATTTATTTTTTCTTTTCTTTTTTTACACCTCTGGTCGGCGAGGTCGTTGGCCATAGGCTTGGTTTGGGTGAGGGTTATGCGCCCTTGCCTATGTCTGGCAAGGACGTGAAGACCCTTGGCTGCGATGCCCTCGCCGACCAGAGGTGTAAAAAAAAGAAAAGAAAAAAAAATCCAAAAATGTTAAAATATTATAAAATTTTGTCCACGTCAATGTGCCCGGCGTTTATGCCAGCGTTTTCCCACCAAAATTGGCCGGATAGATCCAATTGAAAAAATGTGAAAAGATTTAATACTAAATTAACAAAATTAAAAGATTTAGAACCGAATTAGTAAAATTGTAATAAGTTTAGGACTTTATAAACAATTTTCCCGAATATGATTGATGATCCCCCGATTCCAAACTCAGGCCCATCCACTTTGTTTAATCAGATTAAGCCCAACAACCATTTCAGTCTGATGTGAAATACAAATTTGACAAGAGCAATTGTTTGTTGTGTTTGACCCCCGATGGCCTCAAGGACAAGAGGCCCGCACTGTAGAAGAGGAAAAAACAAACCCAGAGGCTAGAATAGCTGATTTCCAGATTTGATCAAAACTGCAAAGCATACTCAATTAGGTCTGTGTTACTATTTCTTTTTTGTTTTTCTGGCCAAGTAATGATCTCTTAGCTGAAACTTCCCGCCTTGGATAGGAATTGCAACCAGTCATAAAAGATCACAAATGACTATCCAATTAGTGAGACATGCTCAATCTAAATCATTCTCACAACTCATCCTATTCGTAACTTAGTATTGGACTTACCAGGCGTTCATTAGTAAAAGCATGTTGTCGTAAGGACGGTGTTGACTTCCAGCTTATGTAAATCATCATGTATGTGGATCGACCCTAACTACCAAAAGTACTTAACTTGAAGAAATCGAGTGACCTATGACCCCTATCACATTTCACACAACATTTTTCAAATCATTTCACAATTCATAAACCACAAACTATTTCAAGAGATGCTTTAGTATGTCAATTCAAATAATCAAAATGGTAGAAAATGTCCATTCCAGCTTTATGCAACAAATATACTCTAAACACCACCTTTTCTTTTTAATAAATATCATAAAGTGAGTGGATGTTTGACCCAAAAATAGAGTCTATTAGCAGAGTCTTAGTCGAGCTTTGTCGGCGCATAAGTTTGACATTTGGTTAATGCTTCTTTGATAAGATTGCGACTTTTTCATGACAGCATAGCTTCCGATTTGGTTTTTGGTTGTAGGTGAATGGTGCTTTTATTTCCAATGAATTTTCAAAATATCTTGTCTTGAAAACGTAGTATATGTTATGATACAAGATAAGCATGGTGTGACATGGTATTTGAAAAGAAAGTGAAAGTGCTTGGAGCATTTGTTTTATAAAATTGGGACCGGACATTGACTACATTTTCATTGCTAGGATTTGCATTATGATTTGTTACTGTGACACCCTTGATTCGGATCCTATTTCGGCAAGAGAAGTAGCTTAAACTGTCAATGCACTAATAGCAGAATTAGATCATGAGTCGATTCAAGAATCATACAAGGGTCAACTATTCGATTAGGAAGGGCAATTGAGGGTTGAGAAATGCGCTTGACTAGAGTACTTGACCATGGAAAATAGCTCAACCATAAGGATCGATGCGGGATGACCTTATGACGTCACGGGTCAATAAGTGAAAGATTAGGAAGCGACTCGACGGAAGTATATATAGTCAGATTGCGGGTGATTTCGCACAATCATTATACTGAACCCGAACGATCCTAAACTAATTTCACAAGACCACATGCCCCGGGTAAATAAATAAATTCCGCACAATTATATGACAACCAAGAATGATCCATGGATTGACGAGACTCGAATATGAATTGATTGACGAATTAACCATAAGTCATGCTAGCGACACCCAAGAGACCGCCTAACTCGAATAGCCCATATTAGGAGCACTTCCCATTGAAGTTTAGCTACGAGCCTTGGTCCGGTTATAGGTTTTTGATTAAGGACAGTTCATACACTTTCCTTTCCGGTTTAGTCGAGATAGACCCTCAGAAATAGTTTTGGGCCCCAAAACTTTGGATAAAGGAATTATTGAGTTGAGAATGGAAGCCCACAAGTGGGCCGAGATGAGCCTCACGCCCCAGGCCAAAGCCCAATGGGCCCAAGGAAAGCCCATTTCTCTTTCAATTGGGCCCATTCAAGCCCAAGCCCAAGTTTGTTGGCCTAAGCCCAAACCCATGTGAATAGTGCTCGTGAATAGTGTCAAGGGCTAAAATTGCCATTTTGCACATAAATCTTCTAGAATCCCTTTGGCTTGTTTTGCAAGATTAAATCCTAGCTATTGATCTTGACTTATTGGGCAAGAATGAATCTTGGCCATCTATTTTGGGATGTTTTGCGAGACACTTTCTCTCTCTTGCTCATTCTCTCATTTTTGATTTTCCTTCACTCTCTTTCCCTTGCACTCTCTTTTTTTCCCTTTGTTGCCGCCACCACCATCGCCATCACCGCCGCCCTTACCATCCCCAAGCCGCACTGTGAGCTGCCCTTGCTAAGCCGCCACCATCGTGCGCTGTCCACCTCCGCCCGTAGCCACTCATCCAGCCCACTGAAGCTGCTATCTAGCAACCGCTCTAGCAAGACCCATTTCCGTGCTGCCACCTCATGCCGTTCCGGATCAAGCCATGCGTAGCCCTCGTCGCCGCCGTCACGCCCGTGTCATCGGAATCGTTTCCGGGTGAGTTAACGCTCTAATCCCTTGATTAGTATGTTAAACTTGCCTAGGATTAGATTAGACTAAGTTAATTATGCTTAGTACTAATTAATGATAGATTAATTGATAATCTATCACGATAAATAATAGGCGGAAGTGATAAGCTATTGTGATAGGTGATAAGTGGACTTGATAGGTTATCGAGAAAATGTGATAATCTATCGTTAAATGGACGATAAGTTATAAGGTATTTATTGATAAGCTATCACCAAAAGGATGATGAGCTATCGTGGATTAGGTGATAAGTTATCACCGAAGGGGTGATAAGCTATCGAAAATTGGGTGATAAGCTATCACCAAAGGGGTGATAAGCCATCACAAAATAGGTAATAAGCTATCGGAGGAAGAGCGATAAGTTATCGTTGGTAAGGTGATAAGTTATGATTATATGTGTTTTATGTTTGAGTTATGAGATGAGCTATGCATGTTCTATGTTGTTTAAAGCATGAATTGCCATAAAAAAAGGGTTGCTTTGGTAAAAGGACTTAGGTTGCTATTTTAAAGAATGATTTTATGGACATATAAATGGTAATTCACGAGGAGTCGTGTTGGATGCCAAGTTTTATGAGTTAAATGGGGCAATGATGTTTAAAAAGAAAATCGTGCAGAGTTTGATGGATTGATTGTGTGTATATGACCACGTGTGAATTTATTATTGCATTTTTATGCGTAGAAGTTGCAGTAATTTGTTGTGTGAACACAAACCACGTTCACTTTTGGCTAAATGCTGAGATATAAATAAGTTGTGTGGTTGTTGTGCTCGTGTGGTCACATGAAAGTTCCGTTTATAGACTGGTCTAGACGATACCCGGCGGAGGTTCGGATGCTGTTTAGGCAGGGGTTCTAGACGATGTCAAGTTGCGGTTGAGGCTGGGCCGATACTCTTAATTGAATGCCGTTTGAGCGGGGGATCCGGATGATGTTGTGCTTGATAGGGAGGGACGATGTCCGGTCATGTTGGAAGACTGCCAACCTAATGCGAGTAACGCGGGTTGTGCCGTGCCCCTATGAAGCCGTAATAATCGGAACATACGTGAAAGAGTGTGGATGCATTGCACCTGATTATGGGATGAAATTGTGAAGCACGGTATGTGACGGGCCAAAACAGTTTTACTTTATAATTAGGACTCATGTGGATGCTTTGTGTATGAGAAAGCTGTTGCATGTTCTGATTGTATTGTATGCTTGTTGCATTATGATTGCACATGACGGCTTATAACGTACAGGACGTGTGTGCCAAGGTAAGGTAAGAATGCCTGCGATTGTTTATGGGCACGTTTGTTTATGTCGGGCTGGGTAGCCTACTCGTGTCTATAGTTAGGGCAAAGTAGGGGTTGGTTTGCTATTGATCTATCGTCGATGTGTGATTGCATGTTTAGGTGTGCTCGAGGCGAGTTGACTTCTTAATTAAGGCTTAGGTCGTTAACTTACCGAGATTTATCTCACTCGTTGTTATTAACCATTTTTTAGGTGCTCAGGTATGAATATGCGTTGCGTTTCATGGAAACTGGCTGTTTTGAGAGGGAACACCTTTTGAGATTGTTCTCGTAGATAGAGGAGCTAGGTTAACCTCCTACCCTTTGTGGTTGTAATTGGGAAGGTCTGCGTGGTGGACTTATCTACCGATATACTGTTGTTAATGTATGTATATATATTTGTCATATGTTTTCCTATCTATTCTTATTGTTGTTGTCTGGAGATGTTGTGTTTTCGCATGTGCATAATTGAAAGTTAAAATGAATGGGTTGGCAACGCGTCCTGGGAAGTTGCAATTCCATGACCAAGGAAGGATTGTGAACTTAGTTTGATGATTACTTTTTGAAATGAATTGAAATTGTGAAATACTTTGTGAAAGTGTCATATGATTTGGATTGTAAACTCTCATTATAAAGTAAGTTTGATAGTTCATACGATTGATTAAAAGTAGTATTGTTGGACTCCGTCCTCTTGTCACTATGTTGAACCTTGAATTGGTACATATATTAATTTTTAGGACGTACTGTGTGAGCCAAGCCATCGGTTAATAATAGGTGGAGACCTATATCAAGGGAGAAACTTTGTTATGAGGTTGCCACAAGAATAAACGTGGCCGTATTGTATGACAATGGGTGAAAGATTAGTTAATGAACTCGACAAGTGACACACGTTTGTGTTTTATGTTAAAATGCTATCTGTGAGCACATATTTGGATTCTGTTTTGGCTCTATAAGCTTTGCTAATTGTTTTTTTTAGTGGAAGAGATGTTTAAAAAATGTGCATAATCGGTGTTCGATCCCTTAACGAGATAAGTACCACTCATTGAGATGTGTTTGTTTTTCCCTTTTCTTTAACATTCAGGTTCCCTATCCAGTGACGCTTAGGAGGACCGATTCGACGTGGGGATTTTTCGGTTGTCACTCGATTGTGTAATTATTCTTTATTTTTATGGAGACATATGGTTTGAGGATATGCTTTTGCGTAAATTCCATACTCTGAGACGTTGTGACCAGCCTTTGTTGGCCGTTTATTTTGTATGGTTACTCTTGAGACTTCGTCCTCCTCTTAAAGGTGGGCGTGCCGGTGCCACCCCCTTCCCTTATGTGGACTTTTGGTGAAAAATGTCGACCGGGGAAGGTAACAGTATTGTATAGTACCCACCTCATGATGGGCAGGGGTTTCTATGAAGCCAGAATAAAATATAGGGAACAACGGGATTTGTGGTGTATCACAATTTAGGCAAATAGGGTAATGATTTCTACCCATCATAAGCGATGACATTTCTCTAGTGACTGGTGGTCTTTAGCATAGTACGCCTCTCCTGTGACATATCAATTTCCACCTCCAACACTTTGACTATTCTTTTTAAGAGCTTGATCCATGTAAAATGGATTGTATCGTTGCATCAAAAGTAGATTATCTGGGTCCGGATAATTCTTCGGGATTGATTAGCGAAGAGTAAAGAGGACGGATCGAGTGACCTATGACCCCTACCACATTTCACACAACATTTCTCAAATCAATTCACAAATCATAACTCACAAACTATTTCAAGAGATGCTTTAGTACGTCAATTTCAAATAACCAAAAGGATAGAAAATGCCCAGCCCAGCTTTATACAACAAATACTCTCTAAAGACCACCTATTCTTTTTAATAAATATCATAAAGTGAGTGGATGTTTGACCCAAAAATAGAGTCTCTTAGTAGAGTCTTAGTCGAGGTTTGTCGGCGCATAAGTTTGACATTTAGTTAATGCTTCTTTGATAAGAATGCAAAATTTTCCAAAACAGCGTAGCTTCCAATTTGGTGTTTGGTTATAGGTGAGCGGTGCTTTTATTTCCTATGAATTTTCAAAATATCATGTCTTGAAAACTTAGTATTTGTTATGATACAAGCTAAGCATGGCATGACATGGTATTTGAAAAGAAAGCGATAGTTCTTGAAGCATTTGTTTTATAAAATTGGGACCGGACATCGATGGCATTTTCATTCATAGGATTTGCATTATGATTTGTTGCTTTTCATATTTAGAGCATTGTGAACTTAGTTCAATGATTGCTTTCTGCAATGAATTGAAAATGTGAAATACTTTGTGAAAATTTTATATGATTTGGATTGGCTTAATTCCCTAAAAAACCCCCAACTTTACCCTTTGTCCCAATTATATCCCCAACTTTTTTTTGTCTCATAAAAAACCCAAAACTTTTGTTTTTGTCCCAAATCTACCCCGTTTACTATTCATCCAATTTTTTAAATATTATTTCGAATTTTTTTCTTTTTTCTTTTTTTTTTGTTTCACCTTCAATTCCGGCCTGTCGCCGGTCCAGCGACCGGCCAGAAGTGGGGGCCGGCGAGGTCGGCCCCGCCGGCCGCTGGCGAGGCTTGTCCCCGCCGGTAGCTGGCGAGGTCGGTATCGCCGTTGCTGGGCGAGGCCGAGCCTCGCCGGCTGCCGGCGGGGCCGAGCCTCGCCGGATCTGGCGAGGCTCGGCCCCGCCGGCAGCTGGCGAGGTCGGCCTCGCCGTTGCTGGGCGAGGCCGACCCTCGCCGGATTTGACGAGGCTCGCTGGCAGCTGGCGAGGTCGGCCTCGCCATTACTGGCGAGGTCAACCTCACCGGCTGCCAGCGAGGACAAGCCTCGCCAGATCTGGCGAGGCTCGGCCCCGCCGTTGCTGGGCGAGGCCGAGCCTCGCCAGCTGCCGGCGGGGCCGAGCCTCGCCGGATCTGGCGAGGCTCGGCCCCGCCGGCAGCTGGCGAGGTCGGCCTCGCCGTTGCTGGGCGAGGCCGAGCCTCGCCGGCTGCCGGCGGGGACAAGCCTCGCCAGATCGGGCGAGGCCGACCTCGCCCCGTCGGCCCCCCCTCTCTGGCCGGTCGCCGGAGCGGCGACCGGCAGGGGGTTGAAGGTGAAACAAAAAAAAAGAAAAGAAAAAAATTTGAAAAAATATAAAATAATATTAAAAAATTAGATAAAACAGTAAATAGGGTAGATTTGGGACAAAAGTAAAAGTCTGGGGTTTTTTATGAGACAAAAAAAAAGTTGGGGATATAATTGGGACAAAGAGTAAAGTTTGGGGGTTTTTGGGGAATTAGGCCGATTTGGATTGTAAACTCTCATAATAAAGTAAGTTTGATAATAATAAATGTGAAGTGCTAGGTGGAAGTGTTATATGATTTGGCTTGTGAACTCTAATAATAAAGTAAGTTTGATAGTTCAAATTGTCTGTAAGGCGGTTGAAGGAGCAGTTAGGTAACACGACAATTTTCTGTCCTTGAAAGAGACAATCCTTGGTGTATGAGAGTGATTAGTCTTATCCAGCGGGCTGCATGAGACAGATTTTCCCACTCGGTATGGCAAGGGTCCCAGTCCCCCTCGGCGTATTCGGACGAGAATAGCCGTGGGAGTAGCGAGAGGGCTTTCCCATTTGCATCGTCTGAACGTAATCAAAGCTGCTTTCCCATACAGACATCAAAGCTGCTACTATTCTGTTGGATGATGAATTCAAGCCCCGCATCAGAAATTTGTAGGAGAAACAAAGCTGAGCGATCATTTCAAAATTTTTAATAAAGCTGTTGTGCATTTATGATCCCCACCTTCAGAGGCGGTTGCTTTCAAATATACTTACTAAATACTACTTGCATTTTGGAAAATCCTTTTAGTCCAAAGATATTTGCATTCCCCCAAAGGCATTCCTCCAAAATCAAACCAAACGGGCCTAGGGAGTTGTTGAGGGTGATGATGATGGAGTAGGTGGAAAAGCCAGGTCGAAATCATTGGGATCTTGGGCGGGATCGAAGATGGCGAATTTTGATCACCATTTTCCTTCCTTTACCCTTCTCTTTAGAAACCAACCCCGAGTTGCTTTATAACGAGATTAACAAAAAAATGTGTGTTGCGAGAGATCGCTGCGAATGGTTTTATGTCAAGTGTTGCGTTGCTTTATAACGAGATTAACATAGAAGTTTCACAGATGGAAACAGCCATGGCATCTTCCAAGAGGCAGTGTGAATGGCTTTATGTCAAGTGAGCACTAAGTCAGTCCAAAGAAGACTTCTACCATTAATTATCAGGAAGTTCCCTGCGAGTGGCGCGTGCCTAGGTGTGCCCACAGTCGTTTTCTTCGCTTTGGGACTGTAATGGCTCGGAAATGGCGTCTTGTGACTGACATCAAGCACGCAAACAATAACTTTTTACCTCTAAACCTATGATAATGAATATGTTAATTGAAGGGATAAATTTGTTGGGACAGGACAAAAGATACACAATTTGGAAAAACCTGGACGCGGGGTGGAATTTTCCAGTATCTTCTTTTGTTGTATGCGTCTGCATACGAGCACGAGCTCTCGTGCAATGTGGTCTCTTCTTTGATGTTGAACCCGGGAGCTTATCATCAGCTGTTAGAGCTTTCGCGGATGCTTCGTGGGTGCTGCCTGACAAAGGCGGTCGGACTTCTCTGGTCGTGACTAGGACAGCAACCCGATGGTCAATTGCACACTTGAGCAAGTTATATTAGCGTTTGCAATGTGTGGCGCCTTTAAATTTTGATTTAGTCTTTACCTAACATTCAATGCTTGTTCCTGTCAGACCTCAGGTCGGTCCATAGATAAGTCCCGTCAATTGACGACCAAAAAAAAAAAAAACAGTCCTGTCAATTGTGACCATCGGACGCGAATAGCTTGAGATGAATCCGATTTCCGTCTATATGCGATTTCATTGGTTGATAACCATGTGGAAAAGACTGATCTTAACTCTTGCCCGTTGCTTTTCTCATTATGCGTGAATATAAGGTCCATTTAAATCTCATAGTCAAGCGTTGTGAGATATTTTTATCCTCTTTTTTTTTCTTTAGTTTTTCTCTTTGACTATGCTTCAGTGCTATTGGTCTAGTAAATGATTACAGAAAAGCAACTTCATGGTTTTCACACTCCACACTGATCTTTATGTCCAATTGAGCTGTCCGAGAAAACTTCGATTTTAGTGAGGAGAGAGAAGAAACTTGCATGTTTTATATAGAGATAAGTGCACTGAAAGTCCTAAAACTTATTATGAAAATGTAATCGAGTTTTAAAACTTAAAAAAAATATAATTAAGTCCTAAAACTTGTCACGAATATTTTATCAAGTTCTAAAACTTTCAAAAAATGAGTTTTATAACTTAATTACACTTTCACAATAAATTTTAGGACTTTTAATACACTTATCCCTTTTATATATGTACGGCATTAAACTTGTCATGTCGGATCAAAACTCGAATTTGATCCCTCGATTCAAAACTGCCCATTTGACATTGTTTGGTTGGATCAAGCCCAGTGCAAATTTAACTGGAGTAATTGTTTGTTCTGTTTGACCCTAATGGCCTCAAGGACAACAGGCCCAATACTGCAGAAGACCAGAGGCTAGAATAGCTGATTTCCAGATTTGATCAAATCTGGTAACCATATTCAAGTAGGTCTGTGCTGTTATATCTTATTTATTTTTTTGGCCAAGTAATGATCTTTTAACTGAAATTCCCCACCTTGGATAGGAATTCCAATCCAGTTATAAGAAACACAAATGGCTTTCCAATTATTGATACATTTTCAGCCTAATTTTTTCTCATAATTCATCCTATTTAGAAATTGAGTGATTGCACTTCCCAGCCATTAATTCATAAAAGCATGTCCTTGTAAGGACAATGTTAACTTCAAGCTAATGCAAATCATCATGTGTGTGGATCCACCTTAATTACCAAAAATACTTAATTTAACTTGAAGAAATTGAGCGACCTATGAGTTCTATTACATTTCATACAACATTTCTCAAACCATTTTACAAATCATAACCCACAAAATATTCCAAGAGATGTTTGACTATGTCAATTCAAATAGCCAGAAGGGCCGTCATACATGATTCAGTTTTATGCAACAAATATACTCTAAACAATACTTTTCTTTTAAACAAGTATCAAGCCGTCGGCGGACGTTTGACCCAAAAATAGTTTCCTAGTAGAGTCTTCGTCGATGTTTGTTGACGTAAGTTTGACGTTTGGTTAATGCTTGATAAGATTTTGAAACTTTCCAAATGGCTTAGTTTCCGATTTGGCTTTTAATTGTAGTTGAGTGGTGCTTTTACTTCCTATGGATTTTAAAATATCATGTCTTGAAAACTTAGGCAGTATATGTTATGGTATAAGATAAGCATAGCATGACATGGTATTTGAAAAGAAAGTGATAGTGCTTGGCGCATTTGCTTTATAAATTTTGGACCGGAAATTGACTACATTTTCATTACTAGGACTGGCATTGTGATTTGTTGCTTTTCATAATTACAACACCGTGAGCTTAGTTTGATGATTACTTTCTGCAATGAATTATAAATGGGAACTGCTAGGTGGAAGTGTTATATATAATTTAGCTTGTGAACTCTAATTGTAAAGTAAGTTTGATAGTTCATACGTTTGATTGAGAGTGGCATTGTTGGACTCCATGCCCTTTTTACTCCGTGAAACCTTGAGTCTGGTAGTAGGTATATGGTATACATACTACTTTTTAGGATATTCTGTGTGGGTCGAGCCACCGGCTAATAATAGGTAGAGACTTATATTAAGGGGCAAACTTTGTTGTGAGCCTTACCATGGGGAGCGCATTGGGTGTAACTACCAAAAATATCATAAACCTATTGCATTTGTGTCAATTTAGTCCTAAACCTTCTGACAATTTGTCAATGTAGTCCATCCCGCCAATTTTGATCCGAAATCACTAACGTGAATGCCAGCTGTCTTATGTGGAACGGCTAACACTAACGTGAATAAGTTTTGCAAAATTTTAAAATTTTAAAATTTTTTTGAAATTTTTATAATTTTTTTGTTTTCTTTTTCTTTTTTCCTTCTTTCTCCGCCGATCGCCAGCCCTCGTGATGACTGGCGACCGACCACAGACGAGGGTCAACCTCTCTCGTCGAGTGAGGCTTGCCCTTGCAGGGGCGAGGTTTACCAAGATTGGCGAGGTCACCTGACTCGTATCTGGCAGTGTCGCGACCTCCCCGAGCAGACCTTGCGGCCTACAGGGTTTGGTTAATGGATTTCTAAGTTAAACCTAGCTCGAGACCTCTCAAACCCATACCAATTCATGACTTAAATTAAAGTTGTTAACATGCAAATCAATTTCATTTAGGAGTCGCCACTAATCGGTTTTTGATGGGTCGATTAGATACCCAAGTGAAGCGCGGGAGAAATACTTCACTTCTACGAATCAGAGATTCAATGGATTCGGGGACTTGATTACACTAATTAACAAACTAGTGCCTTTTCGGTATCTGATCTTGTTCAATTCACCACCTAACATATTCACGCTAATTGGGAGTTTCAAAATTCTGCTCTTGACTAAACTAAAGGAAGCAACAATTGATATCTAAGCCTAGACGCATCTAATTAACCGTATGTGAGGTTAATTTAAATGTGCAACTCAAAGTGTGTGAATTGAGCGACGTGGGATTAAATATAGCACTAAACATGCAAAAAGGGCGAGATAAGCTAATTTCAAAATCCAAATTAAACCTATGATTTTTTTTTAAAATTTTTTTTTATTTTTTTTAAATTTTTTTTTCGGAATTTCTGACATTTTTTTGGAATTTTAAAAAAAAAATTAGAAAATTTTTTTGAAATTTTTTTAGAATTTTTTTTTGAAATTTTTTTGAAAATTTTTTCAAATTTTTTTTCGAAATAATAATAATAATAATAATAATAATAATAATAATAATAATAATAATAAAAACTAAAATTCGAGCTTTTTTTAATTTTTTTATATTAAATTTTTTTATATTAAAATAATAGAATATTAAAATAAAATAAAATAAAATAAAATAAAATAGGATCCGGGTTGGATCTCCACATCCGACCCGGACCGGGACCGACCCGGGCGCGCCAACCCGGGTCTGCAAGCAAACCAGGCTCAGCCATTTAGCCCGGTCTAATAATAGTTTTTTTTAATAAATAACAAAACAAAGCCCAGCCCGAAACATGTTTTTTTTTTAAAAAAAGACAAGGGCCCAAAGCCCAACCAGAAAACCAATAAAAATAAAAACAAATCTGCCCATTTCGGCCCACGCGCGAAATGGCCCAACATCGCATAAAAACTAATAGCCCTAAAACTTAAGGCCGGCCCGACTCGCAAACCCTACTAGGTCACGACCCGTGTGCCCGACCCGGCCGTGAGTCGCCGACCCGACTCGCTAGAAACCCTAACGCCCACGACCCGACTCGCCTGACCTAGTTCACGGCCGCCTCGACATGCTGGCCAGCGTGGACACCGGCTTCCCCGAGCCGCGGCCAACGCTCCACTTCACGGCCGAGACTTCCGGGCCGGCTTGGGCACCGGTTCCTCTGCGCCCCGCCTCTGTAGCAGGGGGTTTCCGGCCCGACGGCTGAGCCCTTGCTCGGCCGTCGGGCAACACACCCCAACCTCCGCGGTCGGGGCTTTGTCGAACGCGAACCAGCCCAGATCTTGACCCGGGACTGGCTATTCGCTTCCCCCATGGCCACGTCCGGACCTTGACAATGACCGGCGATGCACCAGGACCGACCGGCGTCCCCAAAATCGCAGCAAGAACAGAGACAAACAAGGAGGTGGTTCGGGCAAAATGTCAAGCAATTGGCGTGCACGGCGAGAATGAGAGATTTTGGGCTCGATCGAAGTTCAAAACGGACCGAGAATCTCAACACAGAACACACGAAGAAGTGGGGGGCAAATACGAGGCATCACAGGCCGGAACTCGAACCAACCGGCAGGCCGCGAGCTCCGGCCAGTGAGCCCAAAAACAGAGCACGTAAATAACAGGGGTGGCGATTCCTTCGACGCTCCCTACCCGACTTGACGGCGGCGAATGGAGTGCGAATGAGATAGATCGGACGAAGTTCGTTCGCCTCGCACGCCTACAAGCCGGGATCCTCGGGAAGCCGACCCCGACTCCAACAAAACGCAAACCAGCAAGACTCAAACCTAAACTTACCAAAAATCGGCGCTGAAGAAGGAAAAGCGCGTGTGGATTCTCGGCCGGGACACCGACACAGCGAGTGCCGGAGGATGCGGCTGATCTCTCTCCCCCTGACTTCTCTCTCTCTCTCTCTGCTCTCTCGCTATCTCCCTCGATGAGTCTCTCTCCCTTGGTGGGTCTCTCTGTCGCTCTCGGGGGGATTCTCTCTCTCACCGATCTTCCCCCGCGTCTCTCTCTCGAACTCTCGCTTGAACTCTCTCTCCCCCATCTCCTCCGAACTCTCTCCTTCTCTCTCGGTTCTCCTTCCCCCTGGAACTCCCTCTCTCCCTTCTCTTTTCTCCTTTTTTTGGGTTTTTGATCGCTGCCCTTTTTCCCTTCCCCAGGTCACTGCAGGGCTGAGAAAGGGAATTGGGCCAGCGTTGACTAATTCAACGCTGGCTTTCTCTTTTTTTTAATAACTAATTTTTTTTAATTTTTTAATTAATTAATTATTTTTAATATAATTTTTGAAAATGAACATGAAAAATATGTTCTAATAGGCCTTATTGATGCAAATGTACCTAATAACCATATGTCATGCAGTTTTAATGAAAATATTTTTGGTTTAGGGGTTAAAAAATTAAACCCTAATTTTTATGAGATAAAACCCTAAATAATTTGGGCAAAATTTAGGTGTCAACAGGCAGGGGTCGACCTTGTTGGCCTTGAGCGAGGCTTGCTCTCGCCAACTTCATACGAGGCCTCGTTGGCCTCTAGCAACCTTGCCCCTGCTAGGGCGAGCCTCACTCGGTAGGCGAGGCAGGCAAGGTTGATCCTCACCAGCCTTACCAAGGTTGCTAGCCTTGCGAGATCGGCCCTTGCTGACCAATGAGGAGTTTTGGTGACTGGCGGAGGAAAAAGGGAAAAAATAGAAAAGAAAAAAGAAAAAAAAATTATTTTAAAAATCAAAAAAATATTTTTAAATTTAAAAAATTATTTACGTTAGTGCCGGTTATTGGTTGTGCTACATATGACGACCGGCATCCACGTTAGTGATTTTTCCGGCCAAAATTGGCCAGATGACTTATATTGACAAATTGTCAAAATCTTTGGAATTAAATTGGCCAAATTAAAAAGTTTAAAACTTTTTAAGTAATTTTTCTTGCCGCATTGCATGACAATGGGTGAGAGATTAGCCAATGGGCTCGAGCATTGACATAGTTTTGTGTTTTATGTTAAAATGCTATCTTGTGACCGCATGTTTGGATTTATTGCTACAAATGGATTGTTTTGGCTCTATAAACTTTGTTAATATTTTTTTTTAGCGAAAGGGATGTTTACAAAATGTGCATAATTAGTGTTCTATCCCATAATGAGATAAGTATCAATCGTTAAGCTACCGTTTGCTCACTCATTTCCTTTAATATTTTAGGTACCTTACCTTGTGACGCTTAGGAGGAGTGCTTCGACTTGGTGATTTTTTCGGTCTCGTTCTTTTGGTATTAGTTAGTGGCCAAGATGCACATGTTTATGATATAATCATTTTTGGAGATAGCTGGTTCGGGCCATGCTTTTATGTTGATTCCGTACGTTGAGACCTTGTGACCAGCTTTTCTTGGCCTTTTGTTACGTATTGTTATTCCGAGGTTTCGTCCTTCTCTTAACGGACGGCGATGTCACCCCTTTTTCCTCGTGCGGATTTAGGGTGTGATATTATTGCCCATGGAAGATAGCGGTAGTGCACGGCACCGTCACAATGCTAAGGTTTCTATGAAGTTAGAATAGATATAAATATATATTTTAGAATATATTTAAAAACAACAAAATTTGTGGAGTCTCACAAGTTATGCAGGTAGGTTATGTCCTTGTCGGTAATAAATTTCTTCTTATTATAATCGATCACATTTTTCTTGTTGTTAGTGATATCTAGCTTAGCTACACATCAACTATGACATCTCAAGTCTCATATCGATCAGGAGAAATTTTGTTGACTGATATGTAAGTTAACATCCGCTCCCATCACTCAAATCTTTTGGGAGATTGCTCTAAGTAGAAGGGGGCGGGTTCTTAGGTCAGGAAATTAATTATCTGGGTTCGGATAATTCTTCAGGAATGAGTAACGAAGAGGAGACGTCCGCATTCCCTTGAAGCCTTCCGAAGTTCCACGAGAGATGATGATACTTCAAATAATACTTCTCCCATCTCTCCCTGATGCTATGGCCTTCGAGAATTCGGACTACTTGTGCCATGGATGGTCGTTCTCTTGGGTCTATTTGTGAGCACAAAAGAGCCAGCTGGATCACTTTCTCTATCTCCTCTTCAAACTCACCCTGCAGATCGGGATCGACTAGAACTGCCCATCTACGCTCCACCAGAAGCCCTTTTACCCAATCGAGTAATCCCATATCCTCGTCATTTGCAAGCCTTGCAAGATCAGAAGCTCTTTGTCCGCTCAAGAGTTCCAGAAGCATTATCCCAAAACCAAAGACGTCGTTCGTCACTGAGCATTTCCCGGTAATGATATACTCTGGCGCAATATGTCCTATTGTGCCACATATCGCTGTCGTGTCATCAGAATATTCACCGTGGGATCTTCCTTCGGATTTGTTCCCCGGAAGCACGGCTGCCTCCTCGATGCCATCCTCAAAGTATCCACCGTGCCTACGGTGGATGAACTTGGCCAACCCAAAGTCTCCAATGTGAGGCTCAAATTCCTCATCCAACAGAATGTTTGCAGCTTTGATATCTCGGTGCACTATGTTCAGATCATGCAGATGGGACAGCCCTCCCGCAGTTCCCGCAGCTATTTTTCTGCGGGTAGGCCAGTCCAGCGGGGGCTGTGCCTCGGGTCGCTCTCTTAAGCACGATGCTGCACTTCTATTGATCATCAAGGGGTAGACAAGAATTAGCTCCCTGCATTTTGGTGTTCCGCAAAATCCGAGCATGGAAAGCAGATTGTGACGTGGGGGTACGATGCCACCGATCATTACTTCTCTTTTATACCCTAAGATACCTCGATTGCTTTGTGCATTGCATCTTTTGATTGCCACTAGAGAGCCATCAGCTAATTGACCCTCATAGACTTCACCAAATCCGCCTCTGCCTATAAGTTTCTTGTTGCTGAAATTTCGGGTAGCCCCCTTCAACTCCTTCAGAGTAAACTCTTTAAGCTGTCTTTGATGAAATTCTGGACGGACATCAAAATTGATACCGTGAAATCGCGTCTCTGCGTATCGGTCTCGAATCTCATCATCGTGAAATTCAAAAGCAGGGGCTGTTAGGACAAGAGAAGCACCGGCAGAAACAAGTCGGGTGACAATGGTTTTGGTGAAAGTGCTAGTGTATTCGCATGGCCGACAGAGTGCTACGGAGGGTGATGACGACGGAGTAGGTGGAAAAGCCGGGTTGAAATCGTTGGGATCTTGGGCGGGATCAAAGGTGGCGAATCTGAACACCATTTTCCTCCGTTTTCCCTCTCTCTAGAAACCGAACCCGAGTTGCTTTATCACGAGCTTAACGAGTGAATGTGTGTTGTGAGAGATGGCTGTGCCCCTCCTGGTGGGTGAGAGCTGTTATAGACGAAGTTTTAAGAACCGACTCAGAAGTTTAACAGAGGAAACTGCAGAGGAAGCTGTCACTTATATAGAAGTTTCCTAGAACGTACTCGGAAGTTTAACAGAGGAACTGCCGTGGCGGCTTCCAAGAGTCGGTTCCGAGAAGACTTTTGTCATCAATAGCGACGGAGGATGATCTGAATTGAGAGTCCAGCATAAAATTCGTGGAAAATTGGCGGTTTGGTGGGAAGCAAAATTAGGAGGGGGCCAAGTACTTTCTCTTAACCATTGGGGTAAACCCCAGTGGCCACCTTTCTTAAAGGAGGAAAGTGGAGAGTTCGAATTTCTATCTTCTCAGGAGAGTTAGAGGTGGAGAAATGTAATTTTAGATGTGGGTTTTCGACCCTTGCGACCTATAAGAGGCAGGGTAAAAGTCTAAAAATGAGTTGAGAGTTAAAGTAGGACAGATCTAAAAATAAAAAAAAACCTTCTCTTACGTAATAGAGATAGCTCCGGACTAATATGAATATCGGAAATTTAATTAGGGTTAATTAATCTCATTAAAAATTCTAAACTATGTCTATTGGATCCAATATCCCAAACTTTTCTTTGCCGTCAAACCTCTAAATTATGTCTACACCGACACCAATATCCAAAATTTTGTCACGCGTCTACGAATTTGGGGTTTTAGTGACGCAAAGAAAAAATTGGGATATTGATATATCATAGTAGGCGAAATAATGGTTTTTGATAATAAATGGCGGGTATTTTTAGCATGGCGGTACAATTTTGGAGGTTTCAGTGATGCAAAAAACAAGTTTAGGATATTGACATTACGACGAGCATAATTAAAGGTCCTCGGTGGTTTTTCCCCTTTAGAACATGAGACCGATAGCAACACCAAATGTGCACGCAACACAAACAGACAACACGACATGACCACAGGTTGCTTTGGGATCACAATGGGTCGCAAATGCCGTCTAGCGACCGGCACCGAGTAAACAGGCGATTACTATTGCCTCTAAAATAGTTATAATTATTAATTATTGAATAGATGAATTTGTCTAGACAAGATAAAAGACGTGCGGGGGATTTTGCCATCGTCTTCTTTTGTTGAATACGAGTACGCACGGGTACGAGCTCTCATGCAATGTGGTCTCTTTCGTAATATTGAAGCAACGAACTTAATCCAAGCTTTTCGAGCTTTCCTTGAAACTTCGTGCGCCAATATTTGTAAATAAGTCTGGTCCATTGTTACCATTGAAAACGAAGAGTGAGAGATGAATCCAATTTTCATCTAACAATTTTGATGGTGCCTGTGATTTCATTAGTTGATAACCACGTGGAAGAGACTAATTTTAACTCACGTTTTTTTTCTTTTCTCATTATAGATGAATATAAGGCCCGATTCAAAACTCACATAGGAGTGATGTGAGATATTTTCGCACTTTTTATTTTTCTCTCTGACTATATTTTTGTGCTACCGGTCTAGTAAATGATTGCAGAAAACCAACTCCATGGTATCCACATTTCACACTCATCTCTCATGTCTGATTGACCTATCGAATTAGCGAGGAGAGAGAAGAAACCTCCGTGTTTTATATATTTACGGCATTAGATTTGTCATTTATAATCAAAACTCGAATTGTTGAGCGATGGGCGCACGAGACATATCAAATAGCACTTCCTCTTGCGTGGAAGACAAATTTCATGTTATTCAACAGTTTGTTCTCGGAACTTAGGGAGATAGGAAGCATACGCACAAGTTATGTTGGGGTTGGGCCGTCTATCAACTACTCCTATTTTGCTGCTCTTGTTCCAATGATTTGGTAATGTAGGATCTTATTGTGTGCTTCAGTTCTGAACATGACGGATATCCCCACGATTTATTCATAGCTCAGGCCCATCACTTTATTTGGTGGTAATGATTTGGGACTGTAAACGCGCGAGCTCCTCTATCCCTTTTTTCCTTTCTTGTTCTCATCATTTTTCTTTCTTTGCTTTCTCTCTTTCGCGTGCTCTCTGTCTTAGCCGAGCGTGTCTTTCCCTTTTTATTTTATTTTATTATTCCCCCCTGCCCTTTATTGACCAGTCAACTTTTTCCTTTACTTTTTCTTTGACCGAGTCATTTACCGTAACTACCAAGCAACCTCCATAGAAGCTCTTCCCCTTTGAAATCTCTCCAAGCAAGTAAAAAAAGAAAAAAGAAAGAAGAAGAAGGACCAATGAGTATACTATCGGCTTATTGCCGATTATATGGATATACGCTCACATATACATTACGCTGTATTCCCAAGAAACCATATTTTGGCCAAGACAGCTCCAAGACAACCGGAATATAAGCTTTTTAATAGAAACTTAGAATGCTTTTGGCTCAAGCTATCGCTGTGCGATGAGGCAACATGTAATAGCAGAAACCCGAATTAGAGTTTAGACGAAATTAAATATAAACGTCTAGGCTAGCAGTAAAAAAAATGGTTTTGCTTTGATTAACATTGTCGATCTATGATGCTCAGGATCTGAAACCCAATATCAACTTCGACCGATATTTTCCTCTTTAAGGAGTCATTTCCTATGAAAGAGCACATTCCCGAAAGCTTCGTCTGTTGAATGAAATTCGCTTCAACTGAGTCACTTGCCGCAGAATCGGTACCGGATTGTGTCAGAAACACCATGGAGTGAGATCTTGCAAGTTGCTATCGAGTTATCAAAAGAGCAGCAGTACATCGAACCCAACATAACTTCTTATTTGCTTTTTTGTGTCAAGCAACTAATGAACCTTTCAAATATTTTAGTTCTAGATACTATAATCCAGTGCAATTCGCACTTCTGTAAGGACTGAGAAACGAGATCCTTGCACAATGATGTCTATCAACATCTTGGAGCATAATATTCAGTTGGGTCCCCAGCAACTGAAGTACATGACTTTCCTAAGAGGCTCCTCCGATTGCTTTGCCTTTTCGACTCTCGTCAGAGCTGAAACCCTTTCAGAGGACAGCGAAGCATTGTTCCTGGGTTTAAAGCAATTTAGGGACCTGACCTGATTCTTTAATTCTTGATTCGCTGATGGCATTGTGTAGTTTAATGTAGTTGATTCCTGGTGTTCCGATTCCCCAACTATTCCAACCCTGGGAAAGAAAAAGGGCAAATTCAAGCTCTGCCTATCAGAATTTAAATGATATTGTGTGGAGAAGAGGAGAAAGTTTAGAGAATTTACCCGAGCCGTTCCTTTCCAGAGAGAGGCCTCTGTTGTTGAGTACCATGCAGCGTTGCAGGCAAAGCGGCCCGTGGAGAAGTAATGGCAATTCGTCCAAATACTCCTCCAAAGCAAGTGGCACTTCTTGTAGGAGGAGAGGGCGGCAGCGTTAAAAAAGGAGCAAATGAGTCTGAACCAGGATCAACATCGAAGGTCCTCATTTTGAAGACCATCTTCTCTGAGTATAAAAAGGAACACCACAGCTTACGAGATCAGAACTTGCCTGCCGTTGTTGAATACACCTCGGCAGTTCAATTCTCTTCAATCAGATGAACAACAAGGTTCAAGATGCCTGAATTGACCTTGAATGAAGAAATGATCAAGAACCTGTGCCTTTCACCTGTTGGCTAATTCGGATCAAGTGAAACTTTCTTTGTGGCCTTATGGAGTTTTGAGGTTTTGAACTTGGTTGCTTTTATGTATGAATTGCATTAGAGAGAGAGAGAGAGAGAGAGAGAGAGAGAGAGAGAGAGAGAGAGAGAGCAGGTGAAGATGATTGATCGGCGGTGGTCAACGAGGGAAGTGAAACCAGCTGATGGTGGTACTTGAGCTTTTGTGTGCATTGGTGGCGAAAGAGGGCTTTCGCAGTTTATCTCACCGAGAAAACAGGGGAACGGCATGCGACAGCACTATAGTAAATCCTGAACAATAGGGAGTGCCGTCCCTTTTTCGTATTTTGGTCGGGTGTGACAGTACTCAAGGAATTCCTGAACAATTGGGAGTGCCTTTCCTTTTGGTGAGCGAGAAGTTGGCAATTGACCTTTTGCTTTGCCTTTCCTTTCGCACAAGAAACTACGCGGAGAAAACAAAAGGTTTTTTTTCTGTCTTTTTAAATTGCCGCCCGCCATGTTATTCTTGCATATCCCTTTGGACCGAACCAAGTGCATGCTCCTCCCTTTCGACCGGCATAGGCGACGGTAATGATCCTCAAAAACTCTCTTAGAGCCTCTAATGAAGTCCTAGTTTGTTCTGTGCTGGTAACAATAAAGGGGGAAAAAAAAAGGACGTTTGACTGATATACTCGCTGCTGATTATTTATTTATTTTTTAATTCACGGGTATTTGTCTGGAGACCCGGTAGACAGTTACTTTGAAGTCCGTGGAACAAATTGCAGCCTCGTGAAGCGATTAAACCTAAACTCGTGGGGTTCTGTAGGTGGCCCCCACCGGAATAATTTGGCCTTAATTAAAAAAAAAAGCACTAATTTTAGGTCGAGGGACAATTCTGATCCAAGCTTTTTTTTCCCCATTAAAAAGCACCAACTTTAAATCGAGGGACAATTCTGGCCCAAATTTTTATGTCTCATAAAAAAGCACCAACTTTAGGTCGAGTGATAATTCTAGCTCCAATTTTTTTTGTCTCATTAAAAATCAACTTTGATCATGATCTTAAATTTGGCCCCTTGTTGACTTTTACCATTGTTTGAGAAAGAAGGTTATTATGGTGAGCTTGACGAATCTAGTCCGTGGCTTTTGTCAATAGGTAGTGGTTAGTTTCAGATTACGTTTAACTAGAGAGATTCAATCTTGAGATATTTTTGACTTGTTAGTGAAGTGAAGAAGACAAACAGTTACACCGTTATTCTTCAAATTGTGGCTTAAAAAATAAGACAATGAATATTGTTTTAAATCCAGTCAGCAAGTTACGTAGATTTATTGTTAATGTGGAATAGTCAAGTTAGATAATCAATGGTTTTAAGTCATGGGGCTCAGATTTGGGATTTAAGTGAAAGTTGATGCTTTTTTATAAGATAAACAAAAGTTGAGCCAGAATTGTCCCTTAACCTAAAGCTAGTGCTTTTTTTAAGGGGCAAAAAAAATTTGGGCCAAAATTGTCCATTAACCTAAAGTTAGTGCCCTTTTAAGGGACAAAAAAAAGTTCGGAAACACTACTTGATAGATGACAAACATTTTTCATGAATTGAAAGTGACAAGTTTAAATTAGGGAAAACGACTTCCCCTCGGGACTAAAATGAAATCATTTTTTCTGATTTCTTATTTCGCATCCAAGCGAGAAGAGGGAGTTGATCCCTCTAAGTCTGTTTCTTATTTCTCATCAATTTCTTTCTATTTTTTCTCAATCATCTTATATATTTTTTCATAAATCTTTTCTATCATCTCCTGTACATACTTCATTAATGCTCATATTCTCCTATATTCCCAAAAAAACATGATCATATATAGTAAAAATTAGAGTTTATCATGAGCTTAACAAACGAAGGTGTGTTGTGAGAGATCATTGTGCCCTTTCTTCTCGGGGGTGAGAGCGATTAAATGGAGGTTTTGAGAACTAACGTAAAAGTTTAACAGAGGAAACTGCCGAGGAAACTGCCATGGCACCTTCCAAGAGGCAGTGTGAATGGCTTTATATAAAGCGAACACCAGCTCAGTCAAGAGAAGACTTTCATCCTGAAATTATGAGGCGTGTGCCTGTGTTGCCTCCACTGAAATTGCCACTTTCCGAGCACCAAAGGCCTCTCTCCTCGTCAATTTAAGCTTCATTGCTGAGAAAAATGGTCCAACATATGCTTAGACCCTAGAACAATCCTTAGCGACCAATCAGCAATCACAAGTGTCGTAATCAATCTAGAAGCTGCTGGTTCAGGTTACGCATAGCAGACCAAAGCATTGACCTAGGCTTTTGTTGAGATACACGTGTGGATTGTATTAGAGAAGTCCTATATCGAATAATTGATGTAATGTTGAGCAGTTAATATATTCTAGTTGATTCATAATTCATTGGTTTAAGTTTTTGAATGAGTGTGAGTCTAATTGGATATGTTGACGGGCTCGGACTTAAGCTTTCTCTTAGTGATCTCCTCAGATGAAGGTATCAGACTTTTGCTGCGCATTTCCAATAGCTTTTACGAAGCAAGTCCCAACTCAAACGGCTTCAAGTCAATAGTTGTGTGTGGGGCTTCTTCTGGGGCATGTCAGCCGTAGAAATATTTAACAGCCAATATAGACACAGACGACCCACCACCTGCTGATACGAGATAAATATTACCTTTTGATCTTGAAAGATGCATTTTGGTAATACCATAATTCCAGGACCTACTGAATCTATCGGTTGCACCTGGTGTAGAGGAATGCACCTTTCAGAGCCGATTTAAGATAAAAATATGTTAGTTTATCTAAAGTGTTCATTTTTTAGAGCTAAAAAATACTTTAGTTAGGAACTGATATAACAAAATCTGCCGGTGTACCATCTTCCAAAATGAAAGTTGCTCAGTGAAATTAGCTCACTGATTATTCTTTTCTATGACAAAAGGTAACTAATTCTTTTTGCTTGTGTTTGAAAAACTTACTTTTACTCTTGTTCTGCCGTAAACTTTCGAATCAACCCACAATATCCACTTTTGTTCATTCTCCCCCGTCTGTTGCATTCCCTCTGCAATTGGGGTTGTTAAGATGAGAGAAGCGCTGACTGGAAACCGGACGATGGCTACCGCCCTAGTGCAACAGGGACCACGCTATTGACCACAGCCTGATGATGATGTCGTGGAAGAAGAATGGTAGGATCTTCAGGAAGAGTGATGGTGGCGAATATAACACAAACGAAACTACAATGCAGCATCCGAGAAGCACTCTTTTTGGCTTTTTTTGAGACTCTCATCGAAGTCAATAGAGCAGAATCTTGAACCTGCTCAGGTCCGGGGGGGGGGGGGGGGGCGGGCGGGGCACCGGTGTGAATTGTCCAAAAAGTCTTAAAGTTATTATATGGTGGTCAATTCAACCCTCAACTATCAATTTAGTCCTAATCTTTTTGTGCCAATCTAGTCCTAAACCTTTTGAATATTTACTAATTTAATCATAAACTTTTTAAAGAATTATTAATGTAGTTCTGCCGGCTAATTTTGGCAGGAAATCACTGATGTGGCAATTCACTTAGCACTGATTGTCTAACGTGGTGCAATTGGTGCTGACGTGAATAAATTTTTTTTAAATTTTTTCCAAATTTTATTAATTTTTTGATACGTGATGATGATCACTGTCCTTTAGGTATTATTTACCCCACTATTGTTTTTGCCGGATTTAAAACAAATATATCTTCAGAATATACACCAAAGCCACAAAGAAATGATTTCAGCAGTTGCTCAATTTCTTTCTTGGAATTTCACTTTAAATGTGCTGTCAAACTTATGTGAGAAAAGAGAAGAAAAGAGAATGTTGTAAAGAAGAGAAAGTTGTTGTTCTTGAACAGTTGTGATGAGTAATGTATGGTTTGGTCCTATCTATAGACAATTAATCAACGCATCCATTAGGAATAGGTACCTTATTGTAACCATTATCACTTTTCATAATCAACCTTCACTTCTCTTCATGTTGACAAGTACTCTTTTCATATCCAACAAGAACCTCTTTTCATTATAATTAATTATTTCAACAATTCCCCACTTTCAAACCTGACTCAGTTATGGTTTGACTCAGTTATGACATATGCGATTGGGGCACATGAGTGATGCATGTATGACGATGTTGAGTGAGAGGAGACTGCTGAAGGGTCAAAACAGGGAAGCTGAACTTGTGTGAGCACCACATCTTTGGGAAGTAGCGTCGAATTAAATTCTATACAGGAGTGCATTCAATTGGGCAATCGGTTGAATACATTCATTAAGATGTTTGGGGCCCATCTCTAGTTCCTTTGAAAGGAGGTAACCTGTTATATGCTGACGATTCTTAAAGGAAGGTATGGGTATACTTTTTGAAGCACAAACCTAATGTGTTCAATCAATTCAATAAGTTTGAGGCACTGACTGAGAAGCAGTCAGGTAAATAGATCAAGTAATGGCATGGAATTCTGTGATAATGATTTTACCGATATCTACTTGAAAGAAGGAATTGTGAGACATCGCACAGTTCCTAAGACATCAGAGCAGAATGGAAGAACATAACTTTACATGAGTGAGCTAGGTGCATGCTTTAGCATGTAGGATTAAGCAAAAAATATTGGGTCGAAGATATTTTATATGGCCCATTTACCTGGTTAATTGTTCTCCATTTTCTACTATCGAGTAGAAGACTCTCACAGGAGTATGGTTGAGGAAATCTGTTGACTACTTCAAATTACAAGTATCATGATGTTCTACGCATGCTTATGCGAGTGATGGCACGTATGAGCCGAGGGTGAAGAAGTGCATATTTTATGGTTGTGTGCATAGGGTGAAAAGCTATCGGTTGTGGTGCACCGATCCAGATTACCCAATTTTATAGTTATCGAAGATGTTATCTTCAATGAGATTGCTATACTTTGAAAGAGGAATCTTGAGACTCAACTAGCAGAACAAATGGATTATGGTGTCAATAGGAAGGTGGAGCTTAAGGAGGATTCTCTAGAGACCTCAATAGAGGAAGAGATTGTAGATGAGGCTTTAGTTTTTAGAGCCAATAATACAAAACAAGCAGCAGAACTGCAACACAGTATAGCCACGAGCATATAGAGAAAGAAAACCAAACCACCGTTAAGTTCGGTTATTTTGATATTGCCTATGCTTTGACTGTAGGTGATGAGGTGGAGATAGACATGAGAGTTGGTCAAAGTACCCAAAAGCCAAAAGATTGTCGGGTGCAAAGGGGTCTATAAACGGAAGGAGGGCATTCTCGGTATCAAGGTGGCGAGCTATAAGGTAAGACTTGTTATAAAATGGTATACTCAGTAAGAGGGCATTGATTACAATGAGGTGTTTTGCCGTGTGGTAATATATACTTCTATTCGTGTATTACTCGCCTTAGTTATTGCAGAAGATCTCGAGTTGGAGCAGATAGATGAAAACACAACGCTTCTTCATGGTGAGTCGGAAGAGCAGATTTACGTGAAGTAGCCAGAGGGATTTGCTATTCCGAGTATGGAAGACCATGTTTGTTTTTTAAAGAAATCTTTATACGGGCTAAAACAATTTATATGGGCTAAAACAATCTGCTAGGCAATGATATAAGCGTTTTGATGCTTTTATGACTAGTCAGGACTATACAAAAAATTAGATGAATAACTATGTTTATTTTAGGAGATTGGAGGATGAGTCTTTAATTTATCAATTATTATATGTCGATCATATATTAATAGCAGCTAAATACATGCTTAATATTGATGTATTGAAGTGACAATTGATTATTGAGTTTCAAATGAAAGATTCAGGTGCTGCTAAGAAGATATCAGGTATAAAGATTTTGCGTGATAGGGCTGCAAGAGTGTTGTGTCTGTCTCAAAAGAAATACATTGAGAAGATTGTGGCACGTTTTTGTCGCAACCCATTGTTACATGTCAGGGAAAAAGAATATAGTCTTAGAGGTAATGTCTAAAAAGCAGCTAACGACTCAATTAGCCGCGGGCTCTCCCAAACTTTTACCTTGTGCGGCGTTGGATTGATTTTAAGTTCCAATTAATCCTAAAGGATTTATATGTGAGAAGAGAGTCGCCACTAGCCTTTCGGGATCGGCTATAAACCAAGCGAGACACGAGACATGGGAGTTAATCTTACTTTTTGCGCAATCATGTGATTAACTAGGAGTCTAATTAGCACCCTTTCGGTACCTCTAACTTGGTTGGGATGTTCATCTAACTGATCAAACTATTTTTTATAAATTGTGAGTCCTAAAGGTCTTTTCGAGTCACTACGTGTTCACACAATGTTCTTAAAGGGTTTATTATTATCCTAGGCTTGTTCTAACCATTCTACAATGAAAAAGAAGAAACAAATGTATTTAAAGTGCAGGAATTAAACACCAAATTATTGAAAGCTTGAAATAAAAACGTGGAAATGAAAATCTGATACTTGTCAATCAAAAAATATTACATCGCCTTGTTATAAGTCTCAGGACATGAACTCCCATAAGCTTGATATTAGAGACTAAGCCTAATTAAGGCGAGCCTAAATTCTATTCATTTTATTAACGATGATGATGCTAATCTAGACTGAGCTCATCCAAAAGCTAATCAGATATGAAAATGTTGATCTCGCTCCCGGATTGTTTGCTTACTTTTTTAGAGATTTGATGATTACTTTTTGATTTTTTTCCATACGCTCGTTGTGCGAAATGCTTTTAGGTGTTAATTGGAGGATCACGTCGTCTGTGCGCGCCCATTTAACAATGAAGTCCAAACGGCCATACACTTTGTTTTCCCCACCAGGAAAAAGGCTACTCACCTAATCTTTTGTGCTTTGTGATCTGTGTTGGAGGATTAGCATAGACAGTCGTTATTTGACGATACTTCCATCAGGGGATGATGGCGTCAGTTTACACGCGACGAAGGAAGAAGTCGTGGAAAATGGGCGGTTTGGCGGGAAGGGGGTGGGCCAAGTACCAAGTACCGTATCTTACTTAATAGCGACGGCTTTACAACTTAATATGAATATCAGAAATCTAGAATGTGAGACCGATAGGAGCATCGAACATGCCTACAATACAGTCACCCAACACGACATATCAACAGTCGTTTTCTTCGCTTTGGGATTATAATGGCTCGGAAATGGCGTCTAGTGAACGACACCAAGTACACAAACAATTACTTTTACCTCTAAAATTACAATGATGAATAAATAATTGAGTAGACAAATGGATTGGGACAAGATAAAAGATAGATGAAAAACCATGACGAGCGGTGTATTTTTCCAATGTCTTCTTTTGTCGTAAACCACTAGGAGCTCTCGTGCAATGGGGTCGTGTTTTTTGTATTGAAGCTGTGAACTCATTCCAAGCTTTTCGATCTTTCCTGGAAACTTCGTGGGTGTTGTCTGAGAGAGAAAATATTGGGGATCGGACTTTTGTGGCCGTTAGTCGGACAACGACACAATGGTCAATTGCCCACTTAAGCAGTTGCCATTTGCAGTTTTAATGTATTCTTTATCAAATACACAATACCTGAGCCTGCCTGATCTCAAGTCGGTCCATATATATATTTTTTGATAACTGAGGTGCCCGCGCGACCGGCGATCTAGGGCTCAAACCAGCGGTGATGCTCAACTAGTTCTTGAGGGGGGCTAGCATAGCATCCCACCGCCACGATCCCCCACTTAAATCACCGATGAGCAAATTTGAACCCAGGATTTTTTGTGAAAGGAATTGAGCGCAAACCAACGCTGCCACCGATGGGTGGGTAAGTCGGTCCATATTTTCATCTCGTCAATTGTGACCAATGAACACGAAGAGCTTGAGATCAATCGAGTTTTCATCTAATGATTTTGGTGGTGTATGTGATTTCATTGGTTGATAACCAAGTGAAAGAGAATGATTTTAACTCTTGAATTTTGCTTTTCTCATTAGTCATGGATGTAAGGCCTATTCAGATTCGATAAACAAGCGATGTGAGATACTTTCATACCATTTTTGAGTTTTCTCTTTAGTTATACTTGCCAGTCTAGTCAATGATTATAGAAAAGCAACTTCATGGTGTTTACATTTCACGCTGATCTCAATGTCCAATTGTGCTGTCGGAGAAAACTTCGAATTTAGTGAGGAGAGAGAAGAAACTCGCATAACTTATATATGTACAACATTAAACTTATCATGTCTAATCAAAACTCGAATTGTTGAGAGACGGGTGCATAGAGCATATCAACTAACACTTCCTCTTCGACGAAAGACAAATTTCATGTTATCGAACAATTTGTTACCGGAACTTAGGGGGATAGGAAGTGTTTGCACGAGTTATGTTGAGCTTGGACATGTCTATCAACTACTACAATATGGTGTTAGTGTTTTAATGATTTGGTAATGAAGGATCTTATGGTATACTTCACTTAGGAACATGACTGATGATCCCTCGATTCAAAACTCAGGCCCATCTATTTTGTTTGGTCGGATCAAGCCCGGCACAAATCTAACTGGAGCTAATGGCCTCAAGGACAACAGGCCCAAAAACTGTAGAAGACCAGAGACTAGAACAGCTGATTTTCCAGATTTGATCAAAACTGGAAAGCATAATTAAAGAGGTCTGTGTCATTATTTCTTACATAATTTCTGGCCAGGAAATGATCTTTTAGCTGAAATTCCCTCCCTTGGATAGGAATCCGATCCAGTCATGCAAAGCAGATGATTTTCCAATTAGTGATACATGTTCAAGCTAATCCCTTTTCATTACTCATCCTATTTGATATTGACTCATTGCATTTCCCGGCCATTCATCTACAAAATCATGTCCTTGTAAGGACAATGTTGGCTTCAGGCTTATGCAAATTATCATTGTATATAGATCAATCTTGACTACCAAAAATACTTAATTAATCGTTATATCTTCTGTGACACTCTAGCCTCACTTTTGCCGCTAGGCATATTAGTATCATAACCTTTGGGATAGCATAGCAGAGTGGCCTAATTTATGACTTTGGCTTACCACAAAGAAACTGACATCGTCCCGCAACTCATGCTACCTATAACAACAAAGAAAAAAGAAGAAGAAGAATGAAGGATTAACGAATATACGACCGGCTTATGGCCCATATATATGGAGATACTCTCACAGACGCACATTGTGCTGAATTTACAAGACAACCTGTTTTGGGCCAGCAAATTTCCAAAACAACTGGAATGAAAGATTTTTAATAGAAACTTAGAATGCTTTTGGTTCAAGTTATCATTGTATGGTTGTTTCACCGGAAGTGGCAAAATACCTTTCAGATTATGGATCAATGGATTCAAATCGCCAAAGGTTACGAATGGTCCATTATTGATTCTTGGACAAGAATGGAAATGGCAAGAAATCTAAAAGTATGAACACTAGAAGCAATTGTTGCTATCGATAGAAATGGTACTCGAAAACGAGTGTTCTTGGATTGGCGATCCCTTCTACACACAATTCAAGCATATATATCTATAATCGACAGTCACAACAAACGATTACTAAAACAATGCGCATGACATAACTCCTACAATTCAGTAAAACTCTACCGTCTTGATGGTTACATCGCATCACTTCCTTGACGTTCACATTCTACGCCTTTCTCCAATCAACAGAATTGATCTCCTCTAATTGACTCTCTGGTGCACCTGTTGCAGAGGAATTCACCTCTTTAGGGCCATTTTAACAAAAACATATGGTAGTTTACCATTATT
The DNA here is from genome assembly GCA_031216285.1 of Syzygium syzygioides. Classification (NCBI taxonomy): domain Eukaryota; kingdom Viridiplantae; phylum Streptophyta; class Magnoliopsida; order Myrtales; family Myrtaceae; genus Syzygium; species Syzygium syzygioides. The sequence goes on along the minus strand of CM062242.1, from coordinate 23,846,099 downwards.
GTTGAGCTAAGAGACGCTTTATTAAGGAACCGATATTGATGGAAACCTGCTAGTAGATTGAATTCCACGTTGAGAATTATTTGGTGGAATTAACTCAACCTTTATAATTTTCGAAAAGAATTTGCTGAAGTCTTCCGCGAGAATTTTCTAATAGACCAATTCACCCCTTCTTGGTCTCTGTGTTAGTCTGTTCGCTTTTACTTTCTATGAATTTCAAAATATCAAAAACTCAGTATATATGTTGATATATGATAAGAGCATGATATGGTATTTGAAAAGAAAGTGGGAGTGTTTGGAGAATTTGTTTATAAAGTCTGGATCGGACATTGACTTCCTTTTCAATACGAGGATTTGCGTTGTTGTTCATATTTAAAGCATTGAGAACTTAGTTTGATGATTGCTTTTTGAAATGGATTCAAATGTGAAATGCTTTGTGAAAGTGTTTATATGATCTGGCTTAGGAACATTATTATAAAGCAAGTTTAATGGTTCATACAGTTGATTGGAAGTGGTATTGTTAGACTTTGGGCCCTTGTTACTGGATGGAACCTCGAGTTGGGTAGTGGGTATTTGGTATACATACTATGCGGGTTAAGATTTTATGTGTGGGCTGAGCCACCACCGACTAATAATAGGTGGAGAACTATACTAAGTGAGAATTTGGCTGTGAGCCTCACGCCAAAGATAAACGTGGCCGTAGTGTATGATATTGGGCGAAAGATTAGCCATGCACTGGACTTTTGAGATCCTTTTGCGTTTTATATATAAAATGCTATGTTGTGAACACGTAAGTGGATTTATTGCTCCAAATGTATTGCTTTGGCCCTATAAGCTTTGTTAAATGTTTTTGGAAAATGCGATCCTAATGGTACGACCATTGCCGACTAAAAGACGGCCCCTTCTCCACCTTTAGTTTAGAAATTGATAACTGGAGACTTGATTAACAAGTTTCTCTCGAAGAGCAAAACTATAAGAGGGATCTCACCAATTTTCATGACTGAAAAACGAATGTCCTAAGATCCCTTTTCACTTTGTTTTATTTTTCATAATTTGTTTTTTAAAAACTCTAATGGAATGAAAATTAGACGGAAATTCATAAAAGTAATAAAGAAAAGGTTAGAACAATAATTTGGAGACTATAAAAGTGTCATGGCCAAATGTTAATTAATGAATCTTAAAATTTGAATTTATTATGGTAAGAAAGTCCATATCAGATGACCAAACTTTCAACCCTTAAAACTTCTATTCCGGTTGTCCAAATCCCATGATGTGAAACATGCGGTCAAGAGGTCTCTGTTACTTCCAAAAGTGACGGAGACCCTTTCCTTAGTACAACCCAGTATTCTTTTAGTGGAAGTAATGTTTACGAAATGTGTATAATTGGTGTTCGATCCCGTAATAAGATAAAGTATCGCTCATTTAGTTATGGATCTCTAGTGGTAATCAAAAGATTCGAAGAACTAACTCAAGGTGGTATCGTGCACTTCGAAACAGAGGCAATGGTTGGTAGCATCAAACCCTCACATCGCAATCTGCTTACCATCCTCGGATTTTGCAGAACGTCAAAATCCTGGGACTTGTTTGCTCATCTTCCCCTTGATGATCAATAAAGATGTGACATTGTGCCCGAGAGAGCGACCTGAGACACAACCCCCGCTGGACTGGCCTACCCGCATAAAAATAGCCGCGGGAGCTGCGAGAGGGCTGTACCATCTGCATGATCTGAACATATTGCACCGAGATATCAAAGCTGCAAACATTATGTTGGATGAGGAATTTGAGCCTCACATTGGAGACTTTGGGTTGGCCTTGTTTGTCAATTGCAGTCACGGTTGATACTTTGTGGATTGCATCGAGGAGGCACCCGTACTTCCGAGGAACGAATCCAAAGCAGGATCCGGAACTGAATTTTCTGATGTCACGACAGCGGTACGTGGCACAATAGGACAGATTGCGGTAGAGTATCTTAGTATCGGGAAATGCTCGGTGAAGACTGATATCTTTGCTTTTGGGATAAATGCTTCTGGAACTCTTGACCGGACAAAGAGTTTTCGATCTTGCAAGGCATGCAAATAACGAATAGATGATGTTACTCGATTGGGTAATAGGGCTTCTGGAACAGCGTAGTTGGGAAATTCTAGTCGGTCCCGATGTGCAGGGTGCATATGACAACGAGGAGAGAGGGAAAGTGATCCAGCTGGCTCTTTTGTGCACACAATCTCCACAAAATCGGTCCCAAGAGAACGACCAACCATGGCGCAAGTAATCCGAATTCTCGAAGGCCAAAGCATCGAGAAGAGATGGCAGGAGTATTAGCATCACTTGTGGCCTTTACGAACCGTTGATTGGATTGTGAATGACTCCTCTTCGCTACTTTGTCTTGAAGAATTATCAAGACCCGGATAATCATTTATTGATTCAATAATCCGATCGTTTTACGTGAATCAAGCTCAAAAAAAGAGCGATATATTAACTTATATATCACACAACAAGCTTCTCTCAAGTGTCATGGGACTTTAGATGTTATAATTGATATGTAACTAAGCCAAAGATACACTTATGCTTATAACGAGGAGAAATTGTTACCAGCAAGGACACAACCTGCTTGAGAATAGGGAAAAAGCCCCGTGGGCAATTTCGACCAATCACCCTCCTTCATCGTCACGGGGCATCCTCGTCATTCCGTTTGACACAGGTACCCCGCCCCCTCCCTCTCGCTCTCTCCCGTCGTTCACGCCGAGAACCCTAGATCCTTCCCCCGATCACATGGCGACGAAGAAGCACGGGGACCGCGGGGTGCTCGAGTCCACGTATTCGATCATCGCCCTCGTGTTCGTGCTGGTCGCCTGCGTGGAGCTCCGCGGCGCCGCCACCGTCCGTCGTCGACGTCTACCGCCTCATCCGGTATGGAAACCTCGTCCGTCTTCGTTTCTTTGTCTTCGCGAGGTCACGCTCTGTTGCTTAGACCTAGAGACGAGAGACTCTTGTCTTCCTCTCTGTCGAACACTCTGAGCGGCTGCAAGGAATTGAAAAAAAAAAAATTAAGCACTTCCCGGTTCCACAAATTGAGACCGGTCTAATACCTGGATTGAGGGTGTGAACCGATCCGCCTGAACCGATCACCCCTAGCGTCACTCCCTTTTTCTTAAGTTGATTTGGGTTGGGACATCGTTGATCAAGGAAATAATAGTACTGTAAAGCATCCTCACTACGGTGAGGTTTTCACGAAGTCAGAATAAATATATTGAAAATAATAAAATTTGTGGAGTCTCGTAACTCGGGCAGATAGATTATGTCCTTGTTGGTAATAATTTCTCCTCATTACAAGTGATTACATTTTGCTTGTCGCTAGTGATCTTTAGCTCAGCTACACAAACTATGACATCTAAGATATATGAGTTAACCTCACAGCCTAATATTTTTCCGGAAACGAACAAGGTATCCCGCATCGGCTGAGATACCTTGTTGAGATATATGAGTTAACCTCCGCCCTGAACCACTCGGAGCACTCATTTTGGGAGCTTGCTCGACTTAGAATGGGCCAGTTTGTTATCTTAACAATTAGATTATCTGGGTCCAGATAATTCATCAGGTGGGAGATGCGAAGTGGAGTCCGCCACAGTCCAATCTGTGTGTGGATTGTCGAAATCCTGCTTCAATTCAAGCTGATACTCGTTCCATCCCTCCTCGATGCTATGGCCTCCGAGTATTTGGAGAACTTGTGCCATGGATGGTCGTTTCCTTGGGTCTGATTGTGTGCAAAGAAGAGCCAGCTGGATCACTTTCTCTATCTCCTCTTCGTCATGTGCACCCTGCAGGTCGGCATCGACTAGAGTTGCCCATCCACGCCCTACCAGAAGCCGTTTTACCCAATTGAGTAACCCCATATACTCGTAATTTGCAAGCCTTGCAGGATCAAAAGCTCTTTGTCCGGTCAAGAGTTCCAGAAGCATTACCCCAAAACCAAAGACGTCGTTCTTCACCGAGCATTTCCCGGTTCTGATATACTCCGGTGCAATATGTCCTAATGTGCCACGTAGCCCTGTTGTGACTTCACAATATTCACTGTCGGATCTTGCTTTGGATTTGTCCCTCGGAAGCACGGGCGCCTCCTCGATGCAATCCACAGAGTGTCCACCTTGCCTGCGATCGACGAACAAGGCCAACCCAAAGTCTCCAATGTGAGGCTCAAATTCCTCATCCAACAGAATGTTTGCAGCTTTGATGTCTCGGTGCACTATGTTCAGATCATGCAGATGGCACAGCCCTCTCGCAGCTCCCGTGGCTATTTTTCTGCGGGTGGGCCAGTCCAGCAGGGGTTGATTATGATTTCGCTCTCTCAAGCATGATGCCAGACTTATATTGATCATGAATGGGTAGACGAGCAAAAACTCTCTGGGTTTTGGGATTCTGCAAAATCCGAGAAGGGGAAGCAGATTGTGACATGGGAGTATGATGCTACCAATCGTTACTTCTGTTTCGAACTGAAAGACTGCACTTGGAGTTCTTCCTTCTTTCAATCTTTTGACTGCTACTAGAGTGCCATCAGCTAACTGACCCTTATAAACATTGCCAAATCCACCTCTGCCTATGATGTTTTTGTGGCTAAAACTTTGTGTAGCCACTTCCAACTCTGTCAGAGTAAACTCTTTAAGCTGTCTTCGGTGAAATTCTGGACGGACATTGGAATTGATATTATGCAATAGCGTCTCTGCGGATCCGTCTCGAATCTCATGACCATCAATTTCAAAAGCTGGGGCTCGTAAGACAAGAGAAGCACCGGCAGCAACAAGTCGGCTGACAATGGCTCTGGTGAAAGTGCAGGTGTATTCGCATGGCTGACAGAGTGTTGCTGAGGGTGATGATGATGGAGTAGGTGGAAAAGCCGGGTTGAAATCATTGGGATCCTGGGCGGGATCGAAGGTGGCAAATTTGAACACCATTTTCCTTCCTTTTCCCTTATCTCTGGAACCCAAACCCGAGTTGCTTTGTAATGAGCTTAGCAAAAAAAATTTGTGCTGTGAGAGATCGCTGTGCCCGTTCTTCTTGTGGGTGAGGACTGTTTTATAGAAGTTTCAAGAGCCAACTGAGAAGTGTTTAGCAGAGGAAGCTGCAGAAGAAACTGCCGCGGCAGCTTCCAGCTTCCAAGAGGCAGTGTGAATGGTTTTTTATTATATTAATTAAATAGGAGTCCAGGAAAGACTTTTATCATTAACTTATTAGGAGTCCCCTGCAAAGTGTGTGCCCACACGGTAATTGCCTCTTTCCAAGCACAACGGCCCCTCTCCTCGTTAAATTCTGCTTCATTGCTAAGAAAAATGGCCCAACAGAAGCTTGGATCCCACAACCATCTTAAGCGACCAATCAGTAATCACAAGTGTCATCATCAATCTAGAAGCGTGCGAGCGGAAGCAAAGCATAGATCTTGGCTCCATGAAGCAAATCCCAGCATAAACAACTCCCAAGTCAATACTTCCGTGTGGGGCTCTTTCCGGTTCATGTCGCAAGTAGAAATATTTAAAAATCAAGATAAACCTACGCGACCCATCTCCCACTGCTACGATATGAATATTAGTACTTCTCGATCTTGAAAGATGCATTTCGGTAATACCATAATTCCAGGATCTACTGGAGCTCACCGTAGCATCTAGGTGTAAAGGAATTCACCTTTTTCAGAGCCAATTTAAGATAAAGATCTGTTAGTTTATGTATAATGTTTATTTTTTTTGGGCCAAGAAATACTTTAATTAGGAACCGATAAGATGAAACCTGCGAGTGTATCATCTTCCACAATGAAAATTACTATGTGGAATTAGCGCTCCGATTATTTTTTTCCATGACAAAAGGTAACTAATTCTTTTTGCATGTGTTTGACAAACTTTTTTCAAACTCTCGTCGTATCAGAAACTTTCGAATTCACCCGCAATATCCACTTCTGTTCATTCTTCCCCTCGTCTGTTGCATTCCCTTTGCACTTGGGGTCGTTAAGATGAGAGAAGCACTGACTGGAAACCAGACGATGGCTATCTCCTTTGTGCAACGGCGATCACGCTATTGACAACCGGCTGATGGTGATGTCGCGGAAGGAGGTTCGTGGAATCTTCAGTAAGAGTGATGGTGGCGAATACAACATGGAGGAAACTGTAGTGCAGCATATAAGAAGCACTCCGTTTGGCTTTTCTAGGGACTCTAATTGAATTCACACCAAGAGCAGATTATTGAACTTGCTCCGGTCGAGTGGGGCATGGCATGTTGTGACCACTGTCCACACGGTGCTGCAAGAATCGTCAATGCAATTGATATCTCTCCACAATCACATCTAATGGCGATTTTTCCGCTTTTCGCTCTCCAGGACTCAGCCCATCTACATACTTCTTTTCATCCGTACTCTAATTTGTATCTTGATCAATTCAACCTTGTTGTTGAAATGCATATGCAAGTAGTGTTAAAGAAATTCCATGTCAGAAAATCGATGTGATATGAAGCAGTCAATAATTTTAGTTGGCCCATAATTCATTGACTTCTATGACTGAGTGAAGGTGAGTCCAACATAATATCTCTCTCTCAGCCATCTCAAGCTTTTAGGACTCGTTTTATTCATGCTGTAGTCTGACAGGTTTTCCTTAACGCTGAGAGAGAGAGAGAGAGAGAGAGAGAGAGATATGTCAAAAATAATTTTTTTCCGCTTGTTTGGGCGGTGGCAAATTTATTGATCATCTCTCCGACTTTTTCTCTATCAATGGTACTACAACCAAATAGAATAATATGCACGTATAGACTGTTGATCTCCCCTTCAGGTGGGCGTGAGATGTTTCGCAGAAGCTTTTAAGACTTAAATTTTCTCTTTTGCAAGGTCAAGTGACTGCAAAGGAAGCTGCTGCCGCTGCTTCCTGGAGGCATCTGTGAAAAATCACTCCGTGAGAAGAGAGCGTAACTTCTCATCCAGAAAGGAACCAATCGGCAGTGTGAATGGCTTTTCCTTTGGTGCGCGTCAGCTGTTCCCGCGCTGAGTACACGGATGCCACTTTCCTATCAATATGGCCCCCTTCTTGCCGTGAATGGAAGCTTCGAAACAGAGAGAACGGCTCGAGACAGGAAGCTGTTCTTAGCCACCCGTTTCGGAATAATACATGCCGTAATCCATTCCGTTCTGGATGAGAAGGCTAACTTCAGGTTGAAGCGAAATCGTGCACACAAACGGAATGACGAGTGCAGCTAAAGTCTCCCCTACGACGTGCATGTTCATCCGGGTCTCCTCACTCTTTATTCTTAATCTTTAGACCGACATAAGCAGAAACAGAGAAACAGCGGATTTCTGAAAGAAAGCGAAAGCAAGAGGAGGGGTAAATTGATCTCTCCGAATAGCTCTGCCCAAGAGCCTAATATAATTATCCAAAAAGTCTTAAACCTATTGCAGTTTGATCAATTCAATCCTAAACCTTTCAATTTTGATAAATGAGTTATAAACATTTTGATAATTTGCCAACTGTGTCCATTTGGCAATTAATGGCTGGAATTCGCTAACATGGACGGTAGCTGTATTGTGTGGCACAACTGGCATTGATGTAGATAGTTTTAATAATATTTTAATATTTTATAGATTTTTTTTTATTTTTTTCTTTTCTTTTTCCATTTTTCCTTCTTTTTTTTTTCTCTTGTCCTTCTTTATTTTTTTTTATGTGGCCAGGGAGGGCCCGACGGCCCTCCCTAGCCTTGCCTGGATTTGGACAAAGCCAATGCAGGTGAGGCTGTCTCGCCTAGTCTATAATATCGAAGTTAAAATCAATGGACCAATCCATTGATCAATCTCATTAAATCACACGTTAATAGTCCACTCCATCTAATAGTCAATATCCATATATGGTCACGCTTAACACTCCGTGACAAAGGCCATCAAGTTTCCCCTCTTGGCTAAGTCTCCACATATATTGCCAATGACTTGACCCACAAGATATCCGAACAATATGCATACCTACAAGCCCTGGTTCATAACAACAATGAGCATCAAACCACTAGCATCATCTTCCAATAATCCATAAAATTCATATCATAAATTGATTTTATAAATCAAAACATATATTATTTCACAACTCAGTTCGTCAGTCAGAATACCTTTCATAAAGCATTTTTCAATTCATTTCAAAATTTATTTCATAAATCAGATTTGCAAAACAACACATGTAACCTTTCACGATATCTTTCATAAAATGCTTCTCAAACCTTTCACAAATAACCAAAAAGTAGTAAATACTTTATCCAAATTTTATGCAATAAAAACACTATTTCGTAATTCGTAATAAATCAAATCTCTATTACTTTCAAGTCATGAGTTTATAAATTCTAAAAAGAGATAGGTACCACTCACCAAGGTTGCAAAACCCAACAACTTAAGCTACTCAATCCAACGAAATTGAAATCCTATCAAAGAAGCATTAACCGAAAGTCAAATTTACACGCCAGCTAACTTCGACTAAGACTCTACTAGGCGCTATTTTTGGAGTCGAATCGTTCACTGTGGGTCAACAAAGGACCTCAAGAACAGCCACTCGCACTACAAAATAGTCACCCACATGACGAGCAGTATATTTACGCTCGTGCAACGAACTTTGTTGCATCGTATTTCTTTCTACCAAACTCCAATTCAAGCAAATTACTATTAAATGAAAGCTCTTTCGAAATACTAAAAGAACCTAAACTTTGTTGACTTAATTGATGGCCGAAGCTAGGCGAAAACTAATTCCAAACATAACAATTTGTAAGTGGACAGTAGCGAGTGTGAAACTTTAAAAATTCATTATAACCAAACTGTAACTTCAAATCGACTTTCGTAAAATCTCACAACTCCAAACACCCTAAAGTTTCTTCACAACATAAATTAACAGCTTAAGAAAAATTAGAACGAACCCAACAACTCAAAATTCAAATTAATCCGAAATTACTACTTAACTACGAAAACTCCTTTGATTAAATAAATGAAGGGTTCGAATCCTTGCTAGGCACTACTAAACAGAGTTAATTTGGGTTGTCGCAGCGTTTCGAGCATGCATGTAGTGTTCGGTTTTCTTCTTTTCCCTTCCCTTCTTTTCGTCAGGAAAATTGTCCAAAAAGTCTTAAATCTATTGCACTTTTGGCCATTTAGTTCTAAACCTTTCAATTTTGCCAATTGATACCTAAATCTTTTCACTTCTTGCCAATTGAGTTCATCCGGCCAATTTTGACTAGAAATCGCTAGCGTGAACATTTTTAAATAATATTTTAATAATTTTAATAATTTTTTATGTTGTTTTTTTTTTTTCCTTTTCTCTGTTTTTTTTAATCTTGGAGTTGGGGTCGGTGAGGGTGGCCGACCGACCCTCATCGATCACAGGCGAGGTCCGGGACGCCCTCACCCTCGTCTGCCGCCAAGCCCTCCCCTAGCCAGATCCGACAAGGGCGTGGCCCTTGCCGGCCCTAACTCAAAAAAAAAGTGAGAAAAGTAAAAAAAAAAAGAAGAAAAAATCATTAAAAAAATTTGATAAAATTATTAAAATATTTATTTTAAAATGTTCATATCAGTGCCACGTGGCCAGTCGGCGTTCACGTTAGAGATTTCCAGTCAAAATTGGTCGAATAGACTTAATTGACAAGTAGTGAAAATGTTTAAGACTCAATTGGTAAAGTCGAAAGGTTTAGGATTGAATTGGCAAAAGTGTAATAGATTTATGATTTTTTGGACAACTTTCCCCCTTTTTTTGTCTATGGTCTATCTCCTCCCTGTCTCTCTATCTTAGTTCTTTTCTTCTTTGGTTTCCGATTCCGCACCACCCCGACACCTCGCGGGCATTTAAAGCTAGCGGAAGGAAAAGAACTAAAGGCTTATAAAGAAATAGCCTTATGGGCTTTTGGATTAGTTGGGCTTATGGGAAATTTGTGCTGGGTTATTATTTTGTTTTCTTTACAAGCCCAATTCTTATAGTTTTTATAAAGTCTGAATAAATATGGGAGGCGCTATTTCCATCACATATACGACTAATTTACTCCATTTTCCATTGAAAAGATAAATTTATCCTCAATGATTCAATTACAATTTAAAGTGTGGCCCCAATCAATTTACTTTCCTGATTCTATTTTATTCACATTTTCTATTTAGGATTTAGTTATCATAATTAAGCAATTCATGTTTTTTTTTGTTTGTTGTGGGTAATCCGTATATATATTGAAGGCACAATATTTTCCTTTTTATTTTTGGATTTTACTTCCGTAGAAATAAGTTTTGTTGAGCAAACAAGTGATGGTGATATACACAACAAAAGTGAAAGTTTATAAATAAGTGATCTTTTTAAAGAAGTGTATATTTTACTTGACAACACAGAAAAGAATTAGGTTTCTTAGAAAATTTTCTTTTCAACAAAACTAATTTTACTAAAGTGATTGCTTAGAATTAATCAATTTTGTAGTTAATCGCCCAATTCTGATTATAATTGAAAATCATGTTTTTATTGGGTTATTGTTTTTTTTTTCTCTAATTCTGTTTTCCCCATTTTCTAGCAGAGAAAACCAATGCTCATTTTCAATTGAAAGTGTGGAGGATGATGGGGTTGGCATCATAGATAGAAAACAGAGGATGGCGGGGTGTATGGAAGGAGAAGGAGGAGGAGGAGGAGGAGGAGGAGGAGGAGGAGGCTTAAAAAGAAGAGAATAGCCTATAAGAGGGAACAAAGAGACGATTTGCAAGCGTAGAGAATTGAGACGTCAAAGGTGTAGAAAGAAAGAAAGAAGAAGAAAAGTGAGACTTGCAAGAAATAAAAGAAGATACAAAATAAAAAAAGTTGACCAAATAATAAAAAGAGGATCACTTTTGTAGAGCTATACTTCTGGCCCCACGAGGGATACTATCGTCAAAATACAAAAAAAAGAATGTCTAAGCTAAAAGAGGATAGGAAAAGGCGCGGCCCATAAATATATGTGACCATAATATAAATAGCCCTAGAACTTTAGCTCAATGTACAAGTCATGTTTGAATTTTTTATTTGTTCGATGTGTAAATAAACAAAAAGTATTAAATACCCGATCCAAAATTTATACAACACAAATGTCATTCATAACTCATAATATATCTAATCCATATCGCTTTCAAAATATAAATTTACAAATTCAAAGGAGAGATAAGCATCACTCACCAAAGGAAGCCTAAAACCAAACAACAAAGGTTATTTGAGTTGATGAATTCATAATTCTATCAAATAAGTGAGAAACATCGTCAAAAGCAAGAAAACGCTACCTCAATTATGAATAAGCTAAACTAAACTTAATCCCAGAGAAAACAACTCCCCAACAAAACGATCGCTCAAAGTAAATATTCAAAATTGTCTACTACGTGTAGCTCAATCGCAAAACTTTAAAATTTTGCGACAACTAAACCATAACTCAAATCGATTTCCATCAAACCACATAGCTCCATAATACCCCAAACTATCATTTCCATAAAAATTCCTCAGCTTAACAACTTCAAAATTGGATCCCGCAATTCAGAACTCACAAAACTTCAAAATTATACCCTAAATCTGAAAATTACTCTGATTAGATGAACAAAGGGCTCGAATTGTTACCAAGCATTGCAAAACGAAATTGATTCGGCTTGACGAGATTTTCGAAGCAGGTACTCCTTTCTCTTTTCTTTTTCCTTTCTTATTCTTTCCCTCTTTTTTCTTTTCCTTTTCTCCTTCTTTCTTTTCCGTGTGCTCTCCTTTTCACTTTATAATGAGAGTGCACCCTATATCTGACGAGGCAAATATTACAGTTACATAAGTTAACATCCACCCTCATCACTCAGAGTTATCTATTTGAGGGATTGATCCACGAAGAACGGACCGGATTGTTAAGTCAACTAGATTATCTGGGTCCGGATAATTCTTCAGGACTGAGTAGCGAAGAGGAGTCGTCTAGAATATATTCATGGCTTCGGAATTGTCCCGAGTAACTTAGGCACTCCAAGTAACTCTGATACTCCTTCCAATAACGATACTGCTCCCGTCTCTCCTCAATGCTATGGCCTTCGAGTATTCGGACCACTTGTGCCATGGATGGTCGTCCTCTTGGTACAGTTTGTGTGCACAAAAGAGCCAGTTGGATCACTTTCTCCATCTCCTCCTGGTCATACTCGCCCTGCAGATCAGGATCCACTAGAATTTCCAAACTACGCTCTACCAGAAGCCCTAGAACCCAATCGAGCAACCTCATGTCCACATCGTTTGCAAACCTTGAAAGATCAAGAACAATTTGTCTGGTCGCGAGTTCCAGAAGCATTATCCCAAAAGCAAAGACGTCGGCCTTCACCGAACATTTCGCGGTACTGAGATACCCTGGCGCAATATGTCCTATTGTGCCACGTACCCCTGTCGTGACATCAGAATATTCACTGTGGGGTCCTGCTTCGGATTCGATCCTTGGAAGTACGGGTGCATCCTCGATGCAATCCACAAAGTATCTACTGTGCCTGCGATTGTTGAACTTAGCCAACCCAAAGTCTCCAATGTGAGGCTCAAATTCCTCATCCAACAGAATATTTGCAGCTTTGATATCTCGGTGCACTATGTTCAGATCATGCAGATGGGACAGCCCTCTCGCGACTCCCACGGCTATCTTTCTGCAGGTAGGCCAGTCCAGTGGGGGCTGTGCCTCGGATCACTCTCTCAAGCACGATGCCGCACTTTTATTGATCGTGAAGGGGGAGACGAGCAGTAAGCCCCTGCATTTTGATGTTCTGCAAGATCCGAGCATGGGAAGCAGATTGTGATGTCGGGGTATGCTACCAATCATCACTTATGCTTTGAACTGGCGCATATAACCTGGAGTTCTTTGCATCTTTTGATTGCCACTAGAGAGCCATCAGCTAACTGACCCTCATAGACTCTGCCAAATCCACCTCTGCGTATAAGTTTTTTGTCACTAAAATTTTGGGTAGCCACCTTCAACTCCTTCAGAGTAAACTCTTTAAGTTGTCTTTGGTGAAATTCTGGACAGACATCGAAGTCGATACTCTGAAGTGGCATCTCCGCCCATCGGTCCTGAATCTCATGACCATCAAATTCAAAAGCTGGGGCTGTTACAACAAGAGAAGCACCGGCAGCGACGAGCCGGCTGACAATGGCTCTGGTGAAAGTGGAAGTGTATTCGCAAGGCTGACAGGGCGTTGCTGAGGATGATGATGATGATGGGGTTGGTGGAAAAGCCGGGTTAACATCATCGGGATCTTGGGCGGGATCGAAGGTGGCAAATTTGACCACCATTTTCCTTCCTTTTCCCTTCTCTCTAGAAACCAAACCCGAGTTACTTTATCATGAGCTTAACAAATGAACGTGTTGTAAGAGATCTCTGTGCCCCTTCTTCTTGTGGGTAAAAGATGTTGTATGGAAGTTTTAAGAAACAACATATAGTTTAATAGAGGAAATTGCCATGGCAGCTTCCAAGAGGCAGTGTCAAAGGCCTTATATGAAAGGAGCACTAAGTAAAGTCCAGAGAAGACTTTTATCATGATGTTATTAGGCGACCCCCCCGCAAGCGGTGTGTGCCTCTGTGTGCCCACACGGAAATTGCCACTTTCCAAGCACAAAAGGCCCCTCTACTCGTGACTTAAGCGTCATAGCAAAGAAAATGGCACAACAGATGCTTGGACCCTAGAACCATCTTTGGCGACCAATCAGTGGATCACAAGTGTCATAATCCATCTAGAAGCTGCTGACTCAGGTTACGGGTACGAGCGGAGGCAAAGCATAGACCTAGACCTAGGCTCCATGAAGCATGAAGGAAACAAATTCCTAAACATAATACAAAATTTGCGGAAAAACGTGCCCATTCTACGCTTGAATCACTGATCGTTCGAAGTATATTACGAAAAACGAACATACCTCTTTAGCCACAGATTAAATGCACTAATCACAGCCTTGAGAGAGAGAACAATCCTTTGATTGTACAAAGACAAAGTCTTCTTGCTTTTTGTCTTCTTGTGAGAGCGTTCTTCAAATTACACACAAAATGCAACTTCCTCTTTTCACGTATGTTCTCATTGTGACCTTTTGTTTTTCCAGCCAATAATTGCCATGTGCAGTTACTTTCTTTCATGGGCTGGAATAGCCCATCATGGGCGGCCCACTTGTCACAAATAAAACCCATTAAAGCAAATCCCGACACAAACAACTTCAAGTCAATCAGTCGGTGTGGGGGCTTTTTCCGGTTTATGTCGAAAGTAGAAATATGTAAGAACCAAGATAAAACCTACACAACCCACCATTCTCTTCTATGAGATTGAATATAAGTACTTTTCGATTTTTTTTTCGTTGAAAGTACTTTTCGATATTGAAAAGATGCATTTTGGTAATACCATAATTCCAGGATCTACTGAAGCTCACGGTTGCACTTGGTGTCGAGGAATTCAACCTCTTTAGAGCCAATTTTGGATAAAATTTGTTAATCTATCTGTAATGTTTATTTTTTTGGGCCAAGAATTACTTTAATTGGGAACTGATAAGATGAGTCCTGCAAGTGTATCATCTTCCACAATGAAAATTATTGAGATGAATTAGCGCTTTGATTATTTTTTTCCATGACAAAGGGTAACTAATTCTTTTTGCGTGTGTTTTTGAATCCGTCTTATTAGAAATTTTGGAATTCACCGACAATATCCTCTTCTGCTCATCCTTCCCCTTGTTTGTTGTATTCCCTTCGCAATTAGAATTGTTCAGATGAGAGAAGCACTGACTGCAAACTGGACGATGGCATTTGCCTTAGTGCGACGGCGATCACGCCATTGACGACAGGCTGATGCTGATGTCGTGGAAGGAGAATAGTGGGATCTTCAGTAAGAGTGATTGGGGCGAATATAACACAAAAGGAACTACAATGCAGCATCTAAGAAGCGCTCTGCCTGGCTTTTCCAGGGACTTTCATTGAAGTAACAAGGAGCAGATTATTGAACTTGCTCCGTTCAAGTGAAGTGGGGCCTGTTATGTTGTGACAACTGTCCACGCCGTGCTGCAAGAATCGTCAATCTGATAGGTATCTCGCCACAATCACATCCAATGATGAATTTTCCACAATTCTCTCTCTTGGACTTGGCCCACCCACATACTCGTTTTCATCCTGACTTTACCCTGTATCTTCATATTTGAAGATCAATTCAACCTCGTAGCAGTAGAGTAGATACATCAGGTATCTTCATTTCACTAGGCACAAAATCGAGTGAGTTTCTTACCATTTCAACACAACTCGTTTCATTCATCGTGTAGTCTGACAGTTTTCCATAATTTGATAAATTTTCCACAACCAAGAAGGGTGTTTTCTGGTTTTCGGGTGCGGTAGCACGTACACGGAGAGAGAGAGAGAGAGAGAGAGAGAGAGAGAGAGAGAGAGAGAGAGAGAGAGAGAGAGAGTTCAAAATAATTCTTTTCCTCTTTTTGGGTTCTCATCTTTAGCTATGATCTAGAAGGAGGATTTTGCTATGACGCAATAAGAAGAAGAAGAAGAAGAAGCTGGAGTAACCACGACATACAAAGAGGACTTAACAGACATTTTCTTCCAGAAAGGACAATAGTCTAGAGTACTTTGAAAAGTAGGGAATGTTACTCGGGTTCTATTGAGAACCCCACTCAGCACGAACAATCACAAAGACAAGGATAGCTTATGGAAATCAAAATTTAAATACGAGTATGAACTCTGAAACATAAGCCACCACTTGAGTTCACACTAAACTGCTGCAGATATTTTTGCACCTAAAGTTGACATTTTCTAGTTAGTTAACTACCTTGGAGTGGCAGCACTAAGATGCCAATTCTATTGCTAAAGATTGCCTCAATAACGCCAGTACCTGAGTTATGTCCGGCCTTTCTACTCCAGTTGGCCGGGTACAAGACTTTGCAAGCTCTATTGCTTTCCAAGCCGAGTCAATGTCGAACTTTCCTTGTAAACTTGGATCCATAATCATCTGTATTTCTTTAGTTTCAACGATAGGAGTCATCCACCGGAGTAAAAACACGTTGCGCACTGCGCCTCTAGTTACTGCTGGATGTCCTGTAATTAGCTCAAAGAGTATGATTCTGAAACTATAAACGTCACTTTTCGTGTCTGGCCTTGAATATGGATAAAACTTGCGTATACATATGAGAATATGGATGAGAAGACCATTTCTAGGTCATGATAAGGCTTCTCTTTGAATCTCTGATTCATTTATCCTTTTTGAGCTTTTTTTTGTCAAGTCCAAATTTTAACCACTTCAGAAGTGGAAAAGATAAGACCTACAAACATTGAAATGTTTCACCAGTAGTTTCGTGTGTATCCAAGTAGTGAAGAAGGGATGGATATTAATAAATGAGAAGTGGCACATGAAATCTTGGGGAATGTCTGATTCTGTGCATAAAGAGATTGGACAAGATTGAGTTTTACTTATTACTCTGGGTCGAAGTAGCCTGGAGTGCCCAGAGGACAAGTTGGATAAGAATCAAGAGCTCGGGGTTCAAAAGCTAAGATACCAAAATCAGCTAATTTAGCTTGCATTTCCTCATTCAACTAGATGTTTGCAGCACTCAAGTCTCCATGGATGATGGGTGGGTGGCAATCATGATGAAGATAATCCAAACCTGCAATTCTTTGCAAAAACTCCTCAAACCATGCCAGAGCAAAAACTGTAATAGTGGATATTTCATGTACAGACCTTGTGCTACATCCACGGCAATTTGTAGTCTCTTACTCCAAGTCAAGAAATTTGGAATGTCGCCTGTTAAATCAACACATCTACCACTGTTATATGTGAAAAACAGGCATCTTCGGGATAATTCTAGAGAAAGGACTATAAAAGAGAATGATAAAATACCTGTTAAGTTTTGTTGCAGATTTCCACCATCCATAAATTCATATATTAGCCCCTTGGTTTTGGTGCCATCACAATATCCAAGCAGAGAAACCAAGTTTTCGTGGTGAACAACCCTCAAGTGTTTGGCCTGCAAAATCACAAGTGTACATTACCGGTGTTTATACAGACATTAGTTTGGGACCAAGTTTCTAAATATACATCATTTGCCTTGTTCTATCTAACCTTGGCTTGAAATTCCCTAGACCCTCGTATAGACCTTCACAACAACTTCGGTGCCATCCTCTAGTGTGCCAAAATATACATTTCCAGATCCTCCTTCAACGAGAACCATGCCAAAGTTCCCCGTTTCCTCGCAGGTTCGCCATATTTAAAAGGTCCATCCTTTAATTTCAGCATCTTTTCCCTAGGTTCTACACCATAATCTTCCCAATAAGTACTACATAACAACTTCCGAAGATCGACAAGTAGATTATCGAGGAAAATCTTTGAAGGATGCCTACTGCTGAGAAATCCAACCTATAGGGCAGCATTTTCTGAAATTTGGGAGCTATATTCAAGGAGAAGATGACAAAGAGGCAAAAAAAAATAGTAGGGATTGAAGTTCTGGCACCTTGCGGAGCAATGAACTAATCGGGGAAAATAGTATTCGTAAGTTGTTAGTTTATTTGCATGCTTGTCATGGATGAAATTCTGGGTCATTAATTATTAGGAGCTCAGTCAAATATAACCAAAATGACTCTCTAGAACTATTTAGCACATCATGATCATCCTCCCTTTAGAACACTCTTCTTTTTTTAGGGTCTATTCTTTTCCAAAATCACTTTGCCTGTCACCTTTACATGATTTTTTCTAGAAGAATCCAGCAAGTATAGTCCAAAAAAAGTAACCGACTTACAGAGCCTACAAATAGGCCAGAGGACACTTTGGAATGATGGGCACAAGCACAAATGAGAGAAATGTGAGCATGAGTGCATATGAGTGTCGCAGCTGAAATGTTAAGATGCGAGAAGTACCAGCGATAGCGAGCTGGCTGACTAAAGCTCTGATGCAGCCGTCAGTATAGTCACTTCGTTTTGATGGTGATGATGCTGGAGATTGAGGAAAAGCATGGTTGAAATCATCAGGATCTTGAGCGGGATCAAAGGTGGCGAATTTGAAGACCATGTTCTTCCTCTCACTCTGCTCTCGAAGACCAAATCTTGTTCTCTATCACCACCTGAACAAATGTCTATGCACAGGACATATTTCTTTTTCTCAGGGGAAAAGGATTTGATGATGATGATCATGAGAAATGCATGTTTTATGAGCTGTCAATTTCCTCTTCTTGTGGGTTAGAGCTAAGGTGGTTTCATCATCTCTTTTGGAGGTGAGTTACTGCCGGGGAAACTAGCATGACGGATTCAAAGGGGGCATATGAGAAGCATTTTTCTTGCAGTTTGAATGGGTCACACAGTGAGAATCAGTAATGGAGCAGGATACTTTGACCATCGCACAAAGTCACGGTCAAGTTAATTGCCTTTGCCCCGCACGGAATTGCCACTTTTTAAGCACGACGACCCGTTTCCTGTTGACAGTTTGAATTTCTCGAAGCGAAGTTCTCTGTGGTGCCGGCTGTAATTTTCAAAGTTCTTGGGTATATTTGTGTCCCGCTCCGATGTTTGACTGGAAACCTAGGTATGTAACTGTAGAAGAAAAGGATTTTTTTTTGTTCCCCTATCATTGTCAATGCCCCGGAATGTCAAGCGTCCTACGTGTCTCTTACAATTATTAATCTTATTAATCTTGAGGCCAGCGGAACCATAATCTTAACAATGAAAATCGCACTAGTATAGTCAAACTATCTATACTTTTTTTTTTATGTGTATTACTTATTAGATTTACAACTTATAAGAAATAAAAATCTTGAGCAGGTCGAGATCGCCTATTTTCATACTACATTATCCTCCAAAAGACTGCCTGTACTTTGCCCTTCGTCGCGTAACCATCATTCGTCAATGTTGAAGCCCCTCAATAGGCCTAACTAACTCTCCATCGAGGTTTCGGTACTAGGCGACGAATCAATAGGGAACCCACTCCAAAAAAATCCGCGTCAATCCACATAGTAGAACTACATATCATAAACACCTTTGTAATATACAGGAACTCCGAAACGCAAAGGCGATGGGAGGTCCATCCTACACGTCTGAAAAATAAAGGAATGAGCCGAAATCCAGTAAATAGAATCCAGAAAAATCACCTTTCCTCTTTGAAGCTAAATTGTATTACTATATTAAAATAATATATAGATGACGGCAAAATGCGAAATTTAAAAGTGAGACAAACGGATGTTTTGGCTTTAAATACGGAGATGGGAGGTGCTAACTCCACAGCTTACATTTGCTGCTGACACAGCTTCT
Source organism: Syzygium syzygioides (assembly GCA_031216285.1). Taxonomy (NCBI): domain Eukaryota; kingdom Viridiplantae; phylum Streptophyta; class Magnoliopsida; order Myrtales; family Myrtaceae; genus Syzygium; species Syzygium syzygioides. The sequence continues at coordinate 23,826,860 of CM062242.1, read as the reverse complement.
TTGACGAATTGACAAAAAAATTACTCCTGAAAGGGATTAACGACGGCTATTAGTGAGTATTTGTACCCATTCGGGACTAGGGTTCTAATCTGACCTTTGAAACAGAGCTTTCAAGTTCTAATCTGACCAAATGGAAGTTCTTGACACGGTCTCGCGAATTGTTTCTGTATGTCTGACATCTTAGGATTAGGGTTCCATTTCCTATTTGCGCAAAAAGTTCTTGACCAAGCAGGAGAAACCGTTAATTGTAGATTTTAGATGAGACCGCTCCAGGTTTCTCGACGATCTACAAATTGGAAAAAGAAAATGTTTGTTTGGTGTGCGAGAATACAAAACGCACAAAGTTAGATGTGGTAGAGTTACAGAAGCTTTAGTGGTAAACATGAAGTGTCCTTAATCCAAGTGGCCACTATCTTCCACCCTAAGTGGGACAAAAAGAAAAGAAAAACAAAAATGTCACCAGCTCTACTTGAACAAACCGATTAATCTGTCTGATGCACAGGCTGAGGTAGCCACAATCTCACGGTTGAATCTTGAGGAACACGCTCTTGGAAGGATCATCTAGGACCATATAATCCTTCTTCGTTGTGACAAGGAGTAAAGTCGCTCAAACTCGAATCCAAGTTGAGGTTTCCAAATGGCGTCGTGGTATCAGTTTGATACTCCTCCCATCTTTACTCCAAGCCAATAATTCCTTCAAGAAATAGGACTGCTTCAGCCATGTATGGTCGTTTTTTGGGGTTGAGCTGCATGCAAAGTAGAGCCAGGCGAACGGTTCTCTCGACTTCACTCTCGTTATAGCCGCCGGCATATTGGTATCGACTAGCCTTTCCAACTGTTGCCCATGCACACAACCCCAGTTCATTTTCATCGAGGCAGGTTGTTTCCCAAGCTCTTCGACCGCTTATGAGTTCAAGAAGCGTCACGCCAAACCCATAAACATCGCTTTTTACTGAGTTTCTTCCTGTAAAGCGCTCTGGATCCACGTAATAAAGTGTCCCCATTGGGCAGTCGGCAAAATAAGCGTCTTCATCATTGGGTTCTCCTTCGGAAACAGCCTTTCCTATGTACTCGTCCATGAACAAGGCCATCCTACAATCCGCAACATGAGCCTCAAAGTCCTCGTCCAACAGTATGTTATCGGGTCTAATGTCCCTGTGAATTATCCTCAGATCATGCAAATGGGAGACCCTCTAGCAGCTCCAATGGCTATCTTCTTCCTGGTGGGCCAATCAAGTGCGAGCTGTCCTCATAGAAGGGAGTCCAGACTTCCGTTCACCATGAAATTGTACACAAGCATGTATTCTCCATGCTTTGACGACAAACAAAAGCCTTGAACCCGAACCAGATTCCGATGACAGATCATGTTCCCCAATTTTACTTCAGCATGGAGTGTCCATGCCTGAGAGGTACCTCTACCGAGTCTTTATTTTGCCACTCTGGAGCCGTCCCCCAAGAGTCCTTCGTACACACAGCCGTACCCACCCTTACCCACCTTCTTTGTCTCACTGAAGTTGTTGGTAGCGACCTTCAGCTCGTCGAAATCGAACCTTTGAAGGACGCCTTACTTACACAAAATTCTCTCATCTCAACTGCGTCCTTCCACTGGACATTGGACTGATTCTCTTGGCCTCCAGCAACAAAACCTGGAAGCTGAATTGACCAAGCACAGAGAAGCACTGGCAGCGACCTGGCGGGGTGTTATAGCTTTGATGAAAATGCAGCCAGCAGGATTGAGCGGCAGACAAATTGTTGACGACTGAGAAGCAGGTGGCGAATACAGATCGAAATTAGGGGGATCTTCGGTGAGGTCGAAGGTTGAAAACTTGAAGACCATAGTTTTTATCTCTTCTAAAACACCACACTCCTCGGAATCCAAGCTCGGATTACTCAAAATTTTTCTTTTTTCGTGAACGGGAACCGAAGAAGGAAGGAAGGAGAGTTTTCTGCTGCAGAGGTGAGCCTGAGCTGAGTCTGCTTATTCAGACTTAACTAGTTGCGTTGTCCATACTTACCAAGCCAATACAATCGCTGTGGAGTATCGTATCGTCAATGTTCATAATGCATGTTATGTCCCACCAAGCAATGACTCCTACGAGTCAGTCACCCTTGTCGCTTTCGCTTCTCCCGTCTTGGTACGTTGATCTTTGTTAGAAAAATTAGTCCAACATTTAGAATTTCTATGCTGCTTCTGAATGCAGTTCAGCCAGTTCTTTTGGGCTGACACCGACACCAGCCGTTCTTAAGGTGAATTATAAGCCCGGGCAACAAAGGTACTGATAACCTTTATCTGTCGTGTAATGAAAAACAGTCCTTTGTTCCATGAGAAATGACAACCAAGGACTTCCATCTCGAAAACGAAAGGTAAAAATTTTACTTTCAGTCCCTGAAGTTATGCTCTTTTTCCAATCAAGTCCTTGAACGTTTTTTTTTTTGGTAAGATAAGAGGATTTTATACTTTTCAATGCACAAGATACAGCAGAAAAGCCATACACAAAACCTCGCGCCTAACGCAACACAGGTGTTGCGATAGGTGCGAAGGTGTAGCGGCTAACTAAAGCTAGCAGGCGCTACAATCAACAGGGGCCTCTACAAAGCGGACTAAAGAGCCACAAAGGAACAACAACTACAGAACATTAAGAAAAATAGATGTTGGGATGTCCCAGCTAGCCTGGATTCTTCTATTACATGGAGTATCTGCTACAGGCTTGAGAGAAAGAGCCTTATCTCGAACAGCTTTGACAAGATAGTTTCGCATTGCTGGCAGGCAAATGGTCCCATTTCTAAATAAGAAGTTGTTACGCTCTATCCAAATGAGGTGGCATAGAGCTCCAAGTGCAAACCGAGCAAGGCGGTGATGGAAGCTGTTACCAGCAATGGATGTGGACGCCTAGCGGAGAAGATGTTGCCACGACCCATTGTGCCAGGGGAGATTAAATTTGGAGGCCCAAAATGACACCAAAGAGCCCGTATAAGTGCAACCAAAGAACAGGTGATCAACGGAGTCTGGCCTACCTTGGCAGTAGGCACAAAGTCCTTCAGAGATTCTGTGATAGGAAAGGAGGAGGACCTGGGTCGGAAGCCTCTTGAGGGTCATCAGCCATAGCAAAAAGCTATGTTTCGGGGCAAAACTGCAATCCCAAATGAAAGAATCCCAGTAAACATGGTGTCCCTTTTTCCGAGTTAAGTCCCAAGTCGAGGAAATAGAGAACACTCCGGACGGATGACCTTGCCAAGTAAGTTGGTCCGGCGACTCCGTCACCAGCTAGGGGGTATGATCAGTCCAAGAATTGAAGGATTGTATGACGTTAGACAGGTGCCATTCGGAGGACAGGAAATCCCTAACTGAGGCCGTTCTTGCAATGCCAGAGCAGAATATGTCTCTATTAGAGAACAATTTATAAAGTGGGCCTTTATCATGTCACGCCCCGAACCCCACGGCGCGCCACATCCCTCGCAAAGGTCGATTCGACTGCGACGTCCCAGGACGCGTCGCCGACCCAACGCCCAACACAGAGACTTAGAGCACATGCGGAAGCAAATTAAAACCACCCGTATATAGATAAACACATAACCAAGGGTAACCACAGAAATCAAGGCTTGAACTAGTACTAGAAATCATATACAATATCCAAGTACAACCCGAACACCAAAAATCAAAAGCGGGTACATGGCTCGGCGGTCCAGCACTTTGTCTAGCCGGGACTCCTCCCACAACATTTCGGTACACCTGTCATCCTCCAGGCTGGGGTCTGAAAAATTGGTTTTCAACAACCGTGAGAATAAATCTCAGCAAGTAATTCCCTAAACCTAAACTAGGCTAACGTGCACCTCCTTACAAGTACTAAACAAACAGCACACAATTTAAATGGTATATGACTCAGGCCCTCGGCCCGAATCTAGAATTTACTTGACCCTGCAGGTTAGGCAATTTATCAATAATAATCACGTGCAAAACTGTTGTACAGGTACTTAAGAAACCATCTTGGCACACAATTGCCATTATCAGGAATAAATCAAATAATTTCGACCCGAAGGCCAACAGATATACCGACCCGAAGGCCAGGACCCTAAGGCCAACAACAGTTAAACCGACCCGAAGGCCACGACCCTAAGGTCACAGTTTGTTCCGACCCGAAGGCCAACAGTGTGATAAAACGACCCGTAGGCCCGACCCGAAGACCAACAGTGTGATAAAACGACCCGTAGGCCCGACCCGAAGGCCAACAGTTTGATAAAACGACTCGTAGGCCCGACCCGAAGGCCAACAATTTGAAAGGCTTGTCACGCATACCCCTGCACTCTAAACCGGCTAATAATCAGCACACAAGCCATTCACATACTCGGGGATCAAATTAATTGCACTACTCATGCCAAGAAGCCAAATAAATTACACACGAATTTGTCAATTCCAACGCCATACTGGTACGATCAATCCTTTCCATTTAACCCCAAGTAACCCGACGCTCATTTCACGCACTTATTCCGAATCAATCCAATACACCAAGGCCCGCCGTGTCCAAATCAAGCTTAGTCATTAAGTCCTAGAACGTGGCGCAACAAAAGCATTCCAACAAGTCCTAAATTGCCTTAACAACACCAAATTTTCAAGCCCTTACTCTATAGGCTATTTGATGCTCAAACTAGGCAATTTAGCGCCACCTCGGACCTCCATAAATAATGTTCAACGCCAAACAATTTCTAGCCTTAAATAAGCCCTAAACGACCTTATTAAGTCCCGAACCTACCCCAAACTTGGGCCATTTCAAACCAATCCGTCCATCCATTGAACCGTGCCTCTCGGGCCATAAAACCTCCATTAATTTATCGCACTAAGCCCGTTAAATAGTCACAAAAACAGCCACCACCCGGTCTATTAATTTCATCCACCAAATCCACCATTTTGTCCAAATTCCGACACCCATGCTTCGCCACATCACAACACTATACGGACCACTAAACCTCGACCCAATAATCATTCTTAGTCACCAAAAACACCACAAAACCAGCCCTTAATTATCTCCATAGTTTAACCCCTAATTACCCTAATTTAACCCCTAAACTTGTCTAGAAATGCAAATAATCCTAATTAGGGTTTAGGGTCAAACTCACCGGGTGTCCTACGCTTCAAACCGAGCCGAACACGCGGCGACAGCGGCAGTCCTTCGCTGGAACAGTAACGGCGGCGGCGGTTCCAGTGAACGGCAAAAGCTTAGACAGAGGGGAGACTGGTCACGGCGGTCGGGAGGGAGAGAGAGAGGAGTGGGGCGGCTGGGCAAGGCCGGGCGAGGCTGTGGTGGCGGCGGGACAGCTCCGGCGATGACGGAGCCTCTCCGGCGAGCGGCGGCAAGGGCGCGAGGGGGAGAGAGAGAGATCGGGAGAGGGAGAGTGAGGGGGAGGAATGGCTGCCGGTGGCTGGGCAAGGTTGCCGGGGACCAACCAGTGGTGGACAGAGCGGCGGCGACGGCCAGGGTGGCGGCGCGCGGCGGCAGGACGAGGCGGCGCGCGGCTGAAGAGGTCCAGAACAGGGGAAGCTTCGGGGGAGAGAAAAACAGGGAAGAAGGGGTCGCCGGTTGTCCGGGGGAGAGAAATGGTGGTGACCGGCGGCACGGCGGCGACTGGCGACGCTAGGTTGGCCGGCGAGCGGCTGGGCAGCGCCGGACCGCGACGGACGCCGCGGCGAGCTGTTGCTCGCGTGCTGCGCGAACAGGATAGGCGAGCGGCTGTCGCGAGCGTCAAGGCGGAGGCGGCGACCGAGCTTTCCAGCGGCGGCGACTGGTGAAGCGGCGCGGTGGCCAGGCGCAGCGAGGGGCTGAGTGGAGGAAGAAGCAGAAGCAAGGCGAAGCAGAACCAGTCGGGGTCGTGGAGGAAGGAGAAGGAAGAGAAGAAGAAGAGAAAAAAAAAAGAAAAAAGAAAAGAAAGAAGAGGAGAGAGAGGGCAGCAGGGGAGTGGGTGTGCAGAGGGATGGGCTGAGGGGACGTGCGCGCAAGGGAGACGCGCGTGAAGAAGAGAGAGAGAGAGAGAGAGAGAGAGAAGGAAGAGAACGTGCGCGGTCAGGGGGGAAATGTGCGTGAGCAGAGGGGAAGAGAGAGAGAGAATAAATAAAGAAAATAAACTTCATTCTTATGTTAAACGTAAACCGAGGGTCCAAATTCAAAATCGAAAATGGTCTACCGGTCCTAAATATGCCTCGCACATAAAAAGGGACAAAGGCCAAATTAATTAAACTAAATTTTTACGAGGAAAGTTTACTAGTCCAAATTCACACTTGGTCAAAAACTCTCATTTACCCATCATTCCTGACAATCTCGATACTGGCCACATTAATGTCGACACCGTCCAATTTATTTCGTCCCGAAACTCCCGAAAATTGACTGCCAAGTTCGGGGTCTAAATAACGACAAAAATTTGATTGAGTGCGATTCTAGCGAAATATCTAGTTTAAAATAATAACCGAGAGTGATCAGTTCTTGGGCGAGATTCTACTATAAGCACACTGACAAATCACGTGTTTTATAAATCCCAAAAATGAGTCGAAATTCGGAATGTCACATATCATGCCAGAAGTCGAACCAGAAAGAAGTAGAAGATCCATTGCCAATTCTCCATTTGAACTGCTGCTGAAATTCGAAACGGAGATCTAAGATTTTCTTCCAGGCCCAGGAGCACACCGTAGGTTTAGGGGCGACCCAAAAGTTCTTCGTTTTGAGAAAATTGGAATGGATCCATTTGCACCATAAAGATTCCTTGTCCGTGAAAAGGACCCAGATGTGCTTAAGCATAGCTGCACGGTTATAGTCGATAAGTCTACGAATACCAAGTCCACCTTCAAACCTAGGTAGGCATACATCCGTCCAAGAGACTTTTGCACCCCCCACCCCCAAGTCTGGACCCTTCCATAGGAACTGTCTAAGGATCAATTCAATACTTGCAAAGACAGAACGAGGAAGACAGAAAATAGAGGCCCAGTAGACTTGGACAGAATGGAGGACCGATTTTATAAGTTGAAGACGTCCCGCAAACGAAAGGAATCTCTGAGTCCAAGAGCGAGCTCTAGCCGTGATAGCATTGACTAACGAGATACAGTCATTCTTACCCAATCTGGAGGTAGAAATAGGGACTCCAAAGTAACGGAAAGGAAGCATGCCTTCGATGAAGCCAAATGAGTGTAAAATACGGTTCCTGAGAGAAGGACAGCCATCCGAGAAGAATATCTCGCTTTTGTTGACATTTGCCTTAAGTCTCGACCATCGGGAGAAAAGATCCAGGCCATTCTTAAGAAGGGCAGTTGAAGTGTCGTTTGCCTCCGAAAATAACAGAACATCATCAGCAAAGAACAAATGGGTGAGAAATGTGGACTTACATCGCCAGAAAAACTTGAAACCCGGGAGACGAGATTGGGTAACCAGAATTCCGGTGAAAACTTCCATGACCAAAGTAAAGAGGTAAGGAGACATCGTGTCCCCTTGACGTAGTCCTCTGCCGCTAGGAAAGAAACCGTGAAGGGCTCCATTAATTGCAACTGAGAATTTCGGGGTCATCACACACTGCATAATAAGCTTGATAGTCATACAGGGGAACCCAAAGGCTTGCAAGGTCCGTTGGAGGAAAATCCAGTCAACGGTGTCATATGCCTTTTGTACGTTTGACTTGTGTAAACTGAGTAATTGAACTTGCATAGATTTCCTTGTCAAGTCTCTCTTCGACCGGTTCTGTACAGACATACTATTCTGTATACGCCCAGAAAATTTCCCCTTAAGCCCTTCCAAATCAAAGAACGAATCAAATGGAACTAATTATAACCTTGATATGAGGAAGCCTACCACCACCTGCATCTCTAATGAAAGCCATAGTCGTTCTGAATTACCATGGGAACTTTTGCATTTAGTCCATGAATCCTAGCTTATCTCATCGAATTTCCCTTCAAACGTTATTTCCTTATTTTTTTTTACTTCAGTTCAATCTAGCCTAACAGCATGCCTTTTAGAAACAATAGTGGAACTACATCATGGAGATTCATGAATGATTGAACATGTTTTTGCAGCCGGCGAACTAACGGAGTGGGTGCTGGATGAAGTCTCACTATATAACAACCTAAGAGTCAAATGAACATAAGCAAATATGCAGAAAAGCAGCACAATCATCCTCCAGGTTACACCAGAAGTCACGTAACTCTTGGAATCAGGACACTCTCATAGCAGATTTTTCGGCTGAGCAACAACTCCAGGGAATGATTATCTAGGATGTGTTAAAGTCTTCGTGGCGGAGACAACAACCAGAGTCCGCCATGTCCATTTTGGTACTCCTCCCATCTCTTCTCCAAGCTAATAGCCCCTTCCAGAATTTGGACTACTTTCGTCATATCAGGTCGTCTTTTGGGATCGATTTGCACACAAACTAGAGCTAGCTGGATCATTCTCTTGACTTCGCTTTCCTTATACCCGTTCCGTATGTCAGCATTGACTAGCCTTTCCATCTCTTTATCTTCGACAAGTATGCCTGCCCATTCAGGTAGCAGCAGCCCCGGAGGATAGATCCTTCTTTGAGCACTTCAACCGATGGCGAGTTCGAGAAGGGTCATGCCAGAACTATGGACATCACTCTTCACCACGCACATTCCACTCTTGGAGTACTCCGGATCAAGATAACCGCACGTCCTGCCTATTTGGCTGTGAAGAAAGCTGAGGCTAAAGAAGCTGGTTTACGTGGAAACACCCTTCTCTTCATCGTCGTCTATGAAGATGGCCATCCTGAAATCGACAATACAATCCTCATAGTTCTCCCCCAGCAGGATGTTCTGGGGCTTAATGTACTGACGAATTACGCCATGATCATGCAGATGGGAAATCCCTCTCACAGCTCCGACAGCTATCTTCTTCCTGGGGGGCCAACCAAGCGGGAGCTTCACGGACGGTTGTCGTCTTAGAAATGAGGAGAAGCTTCCATTAAGCATGAAGGAATACATGAGCATGTCTTCTTTCAGTTTCGGTGGCAAGCAAAAGCTGATAACTGGGACCAGATTCCGATGCAAGGGCATGTTACCCAATTTCACTTCTGCGTGGAACTCTCTCATCTCAAACTGGGAATGCTTGGCGATTCTTTTTATGGGCCACTCGAGAGCCGTCTGCCGAGTCCTTCATACACACGACCAAACCCGCCCCTAGCCACAATCTTTTCATCGCTGAAGTGGTTGGCAGTTGCCTGTAGTTCACAGAAAGCGAACCTTCCTTTAAAGGCGTTCTTGGCGAACCTCCAGATCAGAACCTGGAAACTAGAGAGATTCATTTGGCCTACAACATGAAAAAACCAGATTCGGAAGACTGAATTGTCTGGCGCAGCAAAGCCCCGGCAGCGGCCTGGCAGGATGTTATCGGTTTCTTGAAACTGCAGCCGGGAGTATATGGCAAGCAAACCGCTGATGATCGAGAAGCAGGCAGAGAGTCCGAATGAACATTGGAAGGATCTTCAGTGAGATCGACCGTGGCAAATATGAAGACCATGGTTCCGCTTCTAGACTCCTAGAAGGAAAATTGAAACTCAGATCACTCAAATGCGTCACGTAGATAACGAGAACTTTAATATTGTTTTTGTAGGTTAGCACGTAAAGCTTAAATTAGCAATTCTTAACCTGTCTTTCTCGGGCCCTGCACATTTTCTTCTGGTGGGCCGCATTTCTGAAGAAGACTATCAATATGTTTGACCCAAGTCGAAAATGATTTGCTCATATCACGCGGTTTCTTTTCCTCTTTCCTTGGGCAAAAGCAATTTGTTCCCATGCGTTGAGACTTACACGACCATGCCCGCACCACTCAAATGCTCAGCACACACTATGCGATCTTTTTGCCTAAGTCTTCTGTTTATGAATGAAACGCCTGTGAAATGGATTTGGCGGATCAGGACGCCACCCTTTGCGGAAGAATCCACTTTCATAGAATGTTTCATTAGGATTGCACCCACGACTTCATCTGCAAACACCAATACATTCATCAGGTTCAATACTAATTAGATATATCGCTTTGTGGGGTGATGTTCGTTTCATGTCAAAGTAACAGTGACACGAGATGAACGTGAGCACAATTTACTTATCAATCATGTCAAGTGGGTCTACACGATTACCATACAAGCCCGATTAGCACAAATCCATACCTGCTAACTTCGTGCCGTGTCCGGATAATGCTTATGTCCCATCCTAGAAATTGTCATCTCAGCATTTACAAACCCAGCAAAAATTGCTCAATTTTTGTGTTTGACCCAACAGGTAATTTTACTTAACTTATTTAATCTAATCTAATAAAATTGTGCGTAAATAAATCGTGGCGCATAAAACAGCACTGTGTGGAATGTTGGCCGACGGCACGGCACAATAATTTGATTCTACTTGCCCTCTCAAGTTCTGGTGGGCTTTGATAAAAATAAAATGAAATCAGATTTAAGGTAAAACATCATAAGAATATTATCAATTAAACAAAATGAAATGAGCAAATGCACTGGAACTATGCGAAAAAGATTCAACTGCATCCAGTACGGTGCTCAAGCTGAGGCAGCCGCAATCTCGAGGGCGAATTACAAGCGACACGTTCTTGGACAAGAAGTAGAGTCGTTCAAAATTGAGAGATCATCTGGGCGAGATAATTCGTCTTCAAGTCGATACTCCTCCCATCTTTTCTCCAAGCCAATAACTCCTTCAAGAAATAGGACTGCTTCAGCCATATAAGGTCGTTTTTTGGGGTCCAGTTGCGTGCAAAGTAGAGCCAGGCGAATGGTTTTCTCCACTTCACTCTCGTTATAGCCGCCCAGCATATTGGTATCGACTAGCCTTTCCAACTGTTCGTTTTTCAAAAGGGCTTGTGCCCATCGAAGCAGCCCCAGTTCCTTTCCATCGAGGCAAGTTGTTCTCCAAGCTCTTCGACCGCTTACGAGTTCAAGAAGTGTCACGCCGAAACCATAAACATCGCTCTTTACTGAGTATCTTCCGGTAATGCGCTCTGGATCCATGTAACCAAGTGTTCCCGCTGTGCAGTCGGTAAAATAAGCATCTTCACCATTGGGTTCTCCTTCGGAAACAGCCTTCTCTTTGTACTCGTCCATGAACAAGGCCAACCCAAAATCTGAAACACGAGCCTCAAAATCCGCATCCAGCAGTATATTGTCGGGTTTAATGTCCCTGTGAATTATCCTCAGATCGTGCAAATGGGCAATCCCTCTCGCAGCTCCAATTGCTATCTTCTTCCTGGTGGGCCAATCAAGTGGGCGCTTCTCTGTCGACTGTCCTCTTAAATGCATGCCTAGGCTTCCGTTCACCATGAAAGGGTACACGAGCATGTCTCCATGTTTCGATGATGAACAAAAGCCGTGAACCGGAAGCAGATTCCGATGCCATATCTTGTTCCCCAATTTTACTTCAGCACGCAGTGTCAATCTTTGAGAGGTATGTCTAGTGAGTCTTTTTATCGCCACTCTGGAGCCGTCCACCAAGACTCCATAGTACACCCAACCGTACCCACCCTCACCCAGCTTATTTGTCTCACTGAACTTGTTGGTAGCGACCTTCAGCTCGCGGAAAGTGAACCTTTTAAGGCGTCCTGCCTCTGGACATTGGAGTGATTCGCTTGGCCTCCAGCAACCAAACTTGGAAGCTGAATTGGCCAAGCGCAGAGAAGCACTGGCAGCTACCTGGCGGGTTGTTGTAGCTTTGATGAAACTGCGGCTAGCAGGACTAAGCGGCAGACAAATCGTTGATGACCGAGAAGCAGGCGGCGAAGGCGGATCGAAATCGGGAGGATCTACAGTGAGATCGAAGGTTGAAAACTTGAAGACCATGGTTGTTCACTCTTACGAAACACCACACTCCTCGGAAACTACGTTCGGAGTGTTTGAATTTGTCTTTTCACGAACGGGAACAGGAGGAGGAAGGGAAGAAGAGTTTTTGCTGCAGAGGTGAGCCTGAGCTGAGTCTGGATATTCAAACGTCTCAATTTTGGTTGTCCGTCATGCCTGCAGATGTGCACGCATCTGCACTAATCACAGCCAATGAAAAAAAGCCTAGTGGATTTCGACGCGTTTTGTGGGGTATCATAGTCGTTTTCGTCGCTTTCGTCGCTTTCGCTACTCCCCTAAGCTATTTACCCTCCTGATACGTCAAGCTTTCCTGGGAAATCAGTCCAACATTTAGATTTTCTACGCCGTGTCTGAATGCAATTCATCCAATTTCCTCGGCTGACACCGACACGAGCTGCTACTAAGGTGAATTATAAGCCCGGTCTAGTAAAGGCATTAATAACCTTCATCTGGTAGTAGAAGAACCGGAGAAGAGGTGTGATGAATCACATTCCTTTGTTCCAAACCATATGACTTCCATCTCGAAAATGGAAGGTAAAAATTTTACTTTTAGTCCCTGAAGTTGCGCTCTTTTCATAATCAAATCCTTGCTCCTTGGACTTGTCAAATCAAGTTGTTGACCTTGCATAAATTTCATTATCAAGTCTCTTGCACTAATTCCGATCTATTCATCTAGCTAGTACAGGCAAATTATTCAGTATAAACCCAGAAAATTGCTCCACAAGGCCTTACAAATCAGGGAAAGAATCAATTTGGCTAATTATGTTACTTCATATTAGGAAACCTTCCTCTACCTGCATTTCTAATGAAAGCTATTGTGGTTCTGAATTACCATGGGAACTTTTGCATTTAAATCATGAATCCTAGCTTATCTCATCGATTTTCCCTTTGAATGTAATCTATTTATTTTATTTATTTTATCTCAGATCAATCTAGCCTAACAAGCTGCCTTTGGAAACTGGTGTTGAACTACAACATCTTAGAGATTTGTAAATCATTGAACATTTTTTCGGAGCAGGCAAATCATGGGATGCGTGTTAGCCAAAGGAAATGGACGAAGCGTCTCACTGTATACCAACCAAAGGATCAACAAATGAACATAAGTGTGTTTTGCCGGAAATTGCATCCGAGATGAAATACCTTTCACCAAAAGTCAGTTCTTTGATTTTTTATGAGATGAGATAAGTTCTGTGGTGACGAAATATCATAAGTATACAAGGAAACTAATCATTTCACTTCAAACGGAATAGAAAGTACACAAACTTTGCCGGAATTTAATCAATGACAAAGGCTTGAAAAACACGTGCAACACCAGAATTTAATCGACAGCAAAGATTTGAAAACTACAATGGAATTTAATCGGCGACGAAATATCTTGGAACTATAAGCATAATTACAATGCAGAAATTGAAAGATAACAAGTTGTTTGTACGTTTGTGTTGGGAGTCTCCAGTAGACAAACACTAGTATTTATAGCGTTCACAACATTGCTGCCTATAAGTAGATTTTCAGCAGTTTCAGCCATGCTTCCACATCTCAAGAATCTTGATTCCATGTTCTCACGTTGCCATGATCTTATCTTGAGGTGGTTGTTCTCTCAAAACCAAGCCTTGATCATTTGCACCTGTTTGCAGCCACTTTGAATTTCATTCAAGTTCTTTCTCCACAGTCTGCTGAACTTCATTGCCCTATCCACAAGCGATTTCAAAAAATTTGAATACCACAAGTGAGTTTAGCGTCCTCTAGACATTCAATCTTCATTTGATTTCTCAATTGGCTATCTGTCGATCCCTTTGAATCGGTACCCTTATTGTTGAAATATAACGCGGAAACGACAGGATTTTGCAAATTAAGTCAATGCGAAAATACCAGAGAAATAAACGACAAATGATAAAAGACATTAGAGATTTATGTAGTTCGATCCGAATATTGATATCTACGTCCACAAGGAAAGCCAGCAATAAATAATTCATTATAATCGGATAATCAAAATTACAATTTGCTCATACATTTGAGTGTTTCCACACCTAAATTTAAGTCCAAACTCAAAATGTTTACGAATAAAAAACTTCATTGAACGAAATAAATTCACTGCACAAATCGTCGAGTATTCAAGCCCAAAGCAAAATACGCGCACGTTGAAGAACGTCTCTATAAGTTCTGCCTCCTTCGTTCGGCTTGAATATGAGCGTCTCCGTACGTCTTGCTTTGTGCGACTTTGGTCTTCGCTAAAGGAAAGAAACCCTCAATTTCTTTTCTTTTTATACGCGGTACAAAACCCTCGTTTTGCTTCTCTTTTATCTGACTTCCGTGGCCCCATACGTTTCTTCTGTACGTCCAAGAAGGGAAGTCCTTCACTGGTAAGGAGTAAACAAATTGACTGGAGCCCACCGAAATAGATATAATAAAATAAAGTGTCCTATTTTGTCTTTTAGTGGCCTTTTCTATTCGCGTTTCCGTGAACCCCTTATCTGAAATCAGCCAAATAGGAAAGTAACTTTATTAGGGGAATTCAAACTCGAGGCATAGATTCAACACTTATTAATCAATTATGTTATGATAATCGTCAACCAGTGCTATTGTGTATCCACGTTGGTCCATGGCCATCGATTTATATCAATATTCATGAAGGCTCTTATGGTCATTGGTAATAGTACGTGCGTGTCCAGTGTTGATAGCCACTCGACCTCAAGTCACGTGCTTGCTCAGGCCGATTCTCATGACCTGGTTAATTTTTTGTGCAAACAAAGTAGAAAAGCATAAAAGCAGCACGATCAACATCCAGGTTACGATAGAAGTCATGTAATTCTTAGAATCAGTAGACCGTCATCTTCGATTTTTCAGCTGAGCAACAACTCCACGAAAAGATTAACAGGGATGCGTTAGTGATGAGTCATCCTGACAGAGACAAGAACCAAAGTCCGCCATGGACATATCAAATTTTGGGCGGAATAACATCGTTTTGGTATTGCTCCCATCTCTGCTTCAAGTTAATATCCCCTTCAAGAACTTGGATTACTTCCAATATATGAGGTCTTTTTTTCCGGGTGAGTTGCGTGCAAAGAAGAGCTAGCTGGATCGTTTTCTCGATTTTGCTTTCCTTGCGCCCACTCCTTATGTCGTCATCGACTAGCCTTTCAAGTCTTTTTCTTTGAAAAGCACGCCTGCCCATTCAGGTAGCAGCAGCACCTGAGGACTGATCTATCTTTGAGCACTTCAACACCTAAAGAGTTCAAGAAGGGTCGCGCCGAAACTATAGACATTACTGTTCACCAAGCTCATTCCCCTCTTGGAGTACTCTGGATCAAGACAACCCTCCGTCCCGCCTATTTGGGTGCTAAGAAAGCTGAGGCTAAAGAAGCTGGTTTCCTTGGACACACCCTTCTCTTCATCCGTGTCAATGAACATGACCATCCTGAAATTGCCAATATGAGCCTCAAAGTTCTTGCCCAGCAATATCTTATGGGGCTTGATGTCCCAATTAATGGATTACACCGTGATCATGCAAATGGGAAATCCTTCTCGCAGCTCCAACAGCTATCTTCTGGCTGGTGGGCCAATCAAGTGGGAGCTTCACAGACGGCCGTCCACTCTTAGAAACAAGGACAAGCTTCTATTAAGCATGAAGGAATACACAAGCATGTACTCTTTCAGTTCCGACAACGAGCAAAAGCTGAGAACCGGGACCAGGTTCCAATGCGAGGGCATGTTTCCCAATTTCACTATTACATGGAACCCTCTCATTTCCAAATGGGAACACTTGGCGATCTTTTTACGGCCACTTTAGACCCGTCTGCCTAGAGTCCTTCGTATACTTGACCAAACCTGCCCCTGCCTACAATATTTTCGTCACTGAAGTGGTTCATGGCTGCCTATAGCTCACCGAAAGCGAACCTTTTAAGGTATCCTTGGCAAAGCTCCAGATCAAAACCAGGAAACTGGAGAGATTCACTTGGCCTACAATGTGAACAGCCAGTTTGGAAGCCTGAATTGTCAGGCACAACGAGGCCCTGGCAGCGGCCTGGTGGGATGTTACAGGTTTCTTGAAACTATAACCATATGGCAGGCAAATCGTCAATGATGGAGAAGCACACGGGAGTCCTAGTTAAAATTGGGAGGATCTTCAGTGATATTGATGGTGTCGAATTTGAAGACCATGGTTCGACTCCTACAAGGAAAATTGAAGCTCAGATTACTCAAACCCGTCACGTAGATACTGAGAACATTAATGTCGTATTTGTAGGTGAGCACGGAAAGCATAAACCAGCAATTCTTAGCTTGTCTTTCTCAATTTCTTGGGCCCTAGCCATTTTCCTCTGGTGAGCCGCAAATTCAAAGACGTATTCCTAGGAATGACATCAAAGGATCAATATATCTAAACTAAGTGAACCATCGCGCTGTTTCTTTTCCTTTTTCTTTGGGCAAAAGCATTCTGTCCCTCTGCGTTGATACTTACACGATCATATCCGCACCACTCAAATGCTCAATACACGCTCTGAAATCTTTTGCCTGGTCTTCTGTTAATGAATGAAATGCCTGCTAAATGGATGTGGCGAGTCAGGACGCCACCCTTTGCCGAAAAATCCACATTTTGATCTGATTAAATGAATAATCTTGACAGTCTCATAAACTATTTCTGATCTCGACATCTCAGATTTGGGGTTCCGATTCCCCTTCGCGCCAAAAATTCTTGACAAAGCGGGAGAAATCACCCCCGTGGACATCTGTTTCTGCAAAGCACAGTACCAACCAGTGGACGTGTCGAATGGCTTATGGGATTTGGGTCTGGGCTTTCCTAACTTTCTAATTTGAAGTTTCAGATGAGACTGCTCGAGGTTTCCTGACGATCTGCAGCTGCAACTTCACACCAGGGTAAGACCGATGAACCCAAACCCAACAATTAAACATGTAGTATCCCTAATCCAAATTTACTATCTCTCCGCCTTAATTGGAAGGAGTGAAAATCCTCACTTACCTTAAACTTTCTTCTTTAAAGCCACGACCCGGGAACTCAATTAGCAAATTAAATCTTTTAGTCGAGCATGAGCTCCTTCCTTACTTTCTTTGCCTTCGGCGAGTGATTTTCTCCTCTAGTGGAGCCTTACCTGGCGAAGATACAGTAAGTAGCAGCGAAACCCGTCTCAAGATCTTTAATTATTTCTTCTCAGTCTTTTCGTAGACGACGATTTGGCAGGATTAAGGATTAGACTGAAAAGAACTCCTGTCTTAGTCTGTTACATTCTAATCAAAAAAGATGTCCAAGCAACAAGATATCCTAGTTTACATCGAATTTCCTGAGTCAAGCTAATTCCAGGGCTTTGATTAAAAAAAAATGAAATCCAGATGTAACTGGACGTCCAATGTGCAAGGGGGCCATATTAAGGGCTTTCGCAATTGGATTCAGCTTCAGGACTTATCCCTAGAAAAACTGGCTTCGTTGTACACATCCTTCCCTTCACTATTTTTTGCTAACTCATCCTTTTCTTATCGTGCAAAATCTCCCATATAAGCATCAAAATCCTCCTCCAACAAAATATTTGTTGAGATAAACAAACAATTGAATAATAAAATTAATTGAACATCATATTTACGTGATTCGATCAGTGTGACATGATAAAGTAGTACAGCATTACAAATTAAATCAAGCGATATAATGGAGATTGTAATTACACTCGAATCACTCAAACACTACCAATATTTCCTAGCACAATTACACTCAACAATTCACCGTGTTTAGCCTCGTATAGTTGGTCGATAAACACGTGGTTTCAGAACACTTTTTAAATTATTCCGGGACGTAATTGTGCAAGTGTCACAGCCACTTCTTGAAGTCATGGCTTACTCAGCGTTCTTTATTTTTGGTCTAGAGTACTCCTTGCTTTGTGAGCTGTTTGTGATGTGTGTGTGTCTATATATATTTTGTAATATTTGAGCTTAAAATTAAGGATTCATACCACGAAATACCCCAAACTAGTATACATATGATAAATTTACTTCAACCTAATTTTTTTACCACAAAAAACCGCAAACTAGTACATCCGTGACAAATCTACCCTTGATTTTATTGTCAAATTGCTGAGTTAGAAGACACGGGACAGTTGATGGTTGTACTAATTTGGGGTTTTGTCCATTGTCTATCACAGGTTTACCAATTGGTAGTTTTTCATAGTATTAATCCAATTTAACGGAGAGTAAATTTGTCACAAGTGTACCAGTTTAGGATTTTTTGTGGTAAAAAAATTAGTTTTTGGTAAATTTATCGTATGTGTACCTGTTTAAAATTTTTTGTAGTTAAAAAATTAGTTCGAAATAAATTTAAAGTATATAAATTTAGAATTTTTCGTAGTATTAACTCTAAAATTAAACAGAAGAAAAGCGCCCAAAGCCCAAGCCCATATTTTTATAAGTTTAGTCTTCGGCCCAAACAAGCTATAAAAGCTCCTCTTCCCTTCCCCTCCTTATTGCAGTTCACGTCCAGCGAAGGAAAAGAAAGAAGAGGTGAGACAGGCACGATGGAACTGACAAAAAGAGAGAAGGTTTCCCTGCATGTGCGCTCCAAAAGTCTCAGTGAGTCATCTTAACTCTGTTTCATAACGCCTTTTGTTTGCTTAATCGGAGTAGTTTACTCAAATTCGGAATTAATTGAAATTTAAACTACAAAGTTTGAAAATGGAGTTGTTGAGCTGAGAAATTTTGAGAGATCGATAGTTTAGGGTGTCATGGAACTATAGGATTTAACAGAACTAGAATTTTTAAAGTCAAGCGGGCATGATTTCAGCCTGATTTTGAGTTGACCAAACTATGGGTTTTTTAGTTTTTCGAAAAAGTTTTTTTTTTTATTATAAACTCGATTGAAACAAAGTTTGGTGGAGAGTGTTATTGCGCAACCAAGTTTGATGCGCAAGTTCCACTTTACGAATAATTTTGAATAATTACTTTGGACGAGTGATTTGTGGACACGTGGGAGTCGTTTTGCTAGCATTTAAGCTTAATTCATAGTTGGGGTAACGTTTTACTTGATTTTAACATTGTTTCTCACTTATTTAATAGGATTGCGAGTTTAACGGTCCGAGTAATCTTTATATTTCAGTTTTAGGCTTTCCCAGGTAAGCAGCGCTATCTCTTCTTCGAGTTTGTGATCTCATATTTTGAAAGTGATATATTATGAGTTACGAAATAACATTTTTATTGCAAATTTTAGATCGAGCACTTGTAATTCTTTGGTTATTTGTCAATGGTTTTAGAAACGTTGATATGAAAGGTATTGTGAAAGTTTATATATATTATATGGGTTAATATCACGAAAAGATCTAAATTGATACACTTGTGATAAATTTACCCAAAATTAATTTTTTGACCACCAAAAATCTAAACTAGTAAACCTGTGAAAATTTTACCCTTAATTAGTTCCCTTATATTTTATCGTCAAATTTTTGAGTTAGATGACACATGACGGTTGACGAGTGTATCAGTTTGAAGTTTTATCCTCTGTTTGTCACAAATGTACCGGTTTATAGTTTTTTGTGGCATTAATCTAACTTAACGAAGAGTAAATTTATCATAAATGCACGAGTTTAGGGTTTTTGATGGTTAAAAAATTAGTTTTGTGTAAATTTGTCATAAGTATACTAATTTGGGATTTTTCATGATCAAAAACATTAGTTGGGGTAAGGGTTTTTTGTGGTATTAACCCTGTATATTATATTACTTACTGATCTGATTTGTAAAATGTATTCTGAAATGATATGAGAAATGCTTCATGAAAGGTATTTCTGGTGGATGAGCTGTGTTGTAAAACGTTATCTGTTCTGGTTTATAAAATATATTTTGGTCTATGAGATAGATTCTGGATTCGATTTATGGTATTAGAGGATGATTGAATTGGGGCTCAATATCGCTATGAACCGGTTAGGGGTTGCTCGGTATGCACACCAATTTTAGAATATCCTTCTAAGCCAAGCTACCAGCTAATAATAAGTGGAGACATTGCCAATGGGGAAATCTTGGTTGGCTTGTCACCGGGCAATATGTCATGACCATGATTTGGTATTAAGCAAAAATGGACCATTGACGTTTGATTTGATATGAGATTGATTAATGGATTGGAGCATTGATAGTTGTTTTAATATTGTTGATTTAAGGAATGTTTCTAAAAGCAATGTAACTCATTTTGATCTTGTACGTGTATTACATATAGATTTTGGGACATGCTTAGAAGAGATAAACTACTCACTTAGTGGTGGTTGCTCACACCATACTCCTTATCAATTTTTTCAAGTCATCGCAATTAGCATCAAGTAGGACTAGAGCACTGATACCGAGGAACTTTTGGTAGTTGAATTTTGGGTACATGTTGGAGATATATACATATATTTTGTTGGATTATATAAACTCTATTATATTGATTTAAGTTTGAGGCTACATCCTTCATATGGAGAGAGAATGATGACTATGTCATTACCTCTATCTGTAGAGAATTCAGGGTGTGACACACACATATATAATGTGAGTCCCTTCTTATTATCCAATTTGAGGAAACTTCTTTTGTGATCAACTCTGAAGTATTTGGCCGACTGCAATAGGAAATTAACTTGTTTTTCCCGCACCAAAACTGGCGACAATCCGAACTGTCCTAATTAAGAACGCCACCTTTTATTTTCATCGCAATATGGGCAAGACTTCTACACACTTTATTCCGGATAGGTTTGGTCAATGGGATCAAACTCAAGACATATAACAATGTTTGCAGCTTGAATGTCTTGGTGAACCATCTTCGCATTATGCATATATAAGCCCTTGGCAACTAGAAAGGGTTATCTTCTTCCAGGTAGGCCAGTCAATTAGTCCTTTCCTTAGGCAGGATCCCCCGCTACCATTGATACCAAATGCTAAAACAACCAAGCATTCGTCTGCTTCCGTTGATAAAAAATGCTAAAACAAGCAAGCATTGCTCTGGTTTCGACGACAAACTAGAGCCTGGTACTGGGATCAGATTCCGTTGTTGGGGCATTGTTGCCAACTTCTACTTTGGTTGGAATTTCGAGCAATCTCAGGCAGAAATTCTTCTGGAGCCTTTTTGTCACCACTTGGGAGTGTCAGCGAAGATCCCCTATTAAACCCCGGCGAGGAGTCCACCACTCAAGACACGCTTAAGGCTAAAGTAATCGGCGGAGACTTTTAACTTGTGCGAAGTATACTTTTTGAGGTTTCCTTTCACTTGGGATGTCACAAAACTGCAGGAATTTGGTTTGCCTCCGAAGGCCAAACTCAGAAGCTGTGGTAGTTAAGACAAGGGAAGCACTATCAGCTATTCAAGGACGTGGCCTTACTGCAACAGCAACTGCAACCACATGGATGACAAATACTTGACGATGAAGTAGATGGCGGTGGTAAATGGGAAAGATGCGGACCTTTAGGCAGGATCGAAGGTGAAATATCGAAGACCTTGCTGAATTTGAGTTATTTCACTTTTGGGTTCCGAAGAAAAGGGTGATCTGTATATGACATCATATGTCATGTACATTCCTTATTGTTGGCTTGGCGAGCAATGAAATAATTGATGACTTAACCATCCACCTGAGTGGCGTTGCTGGAGCGCGCATTCTTCCTCTCGCAAAAGGTTGAGTGTTCGAATCCCGGGCGCCGCAGGGTGACTTAACCGGTGGCACGTGTGTGGTGGCTAGCACGTGTCGCCCCCAGGGTTTACTTCCCGGCTGTCGGCCGTGCGGGGTTCCCTGGGTTACCAAAAAAAAAAAAATTTGATGACTTAAATGTATAAGATTAACGTCTCCGTTGACTTTTTAGGGTGTACAGTTCCGGGGCTACTGCCTCACGAGTCCCGGGAGATATCTATTAAGTCGGCTTCAAGCAAGCGTAATTAGAGCCAGTCTGAACAAGGCAGGATTTATTTAATATGTAGTGTTGGTGGGTGTTGCAAAGATAGACCCGACGAAGCCTTTTGCTTTCCCGGAATACATAATATTCCAGAATCTAACTGAGTCTTTCAACTAGAGTTGTGGCAGGGGAGTGTTGTTCTAAGGATGAAAAATACTGGAATTCCTTAGTGTATAGGAAACCTTAATTGAAGACTTCAAATGAAGAAGCAGGCAAAATAGTTTCATTCCCAGGAATATATCTCCCGCAAGCGCAAGTCAAGAACTTTCTCAAACTCTCTCCATGTTGAAACAAAGGTTCTTGTTCCGAAAGACCGCTACAGGAACCCGGCCCAAGCTGAAGTAATATTTTAGCTGTGAAACCATAGATTGTGTTTTCTTTGTTCACGCTCAAAATGTTTGTCTTGCGTGCAAGAATACAAAATGCACGATTTAAATATTAAATTCAAAATGCAGTATTCTTTATCCATGTTACTATCTCTCCATTAAGGGGAAGAAAAAGAAACCAAAAACAGAAAAGGTCACCATCTCGTCCTAATATTTTCGTGCTGAAGTGCTTGGTACCTGCCTGTAGCTCACGGAAAGCAAACCTTTTTAGGGCGTCCTTGGCAAAGCTCCTGATCAGAACCAAGAAACTGGAGAGATTCACCTGGCCTACAACACGAACAACCAGATTCGGAATCCTGAATTGTCAGGTGCAGCGAAGCCCCGGCAGCAGCCTGGTGGGATGTAACAGGTTTCTTTTTGAAATTGCAACCGGGAAACAACAGCAGGCATGATGATGGAGAAGCAGGTGGTGAGTCCGAATCAAATTTGGGAGGATCTTCAGTGGAATTGAAGACCATGGTTGGGCAAACCTCCTGGTTAGAACCAAGAAACTGGAGAGATTCACCTGGCCTACAACACGAACAACCAGATTCGGAATCCTGAATTGTCAGGTGCAGCGAAGTCTCAGCGGCAGCCTGGTGGGATGTAACAGGTTTCTTTTTGAAACTGCAACCGGGAAAATACAGCAGGCATGATGATGGAGAAGCAGGTGGCGAGTCCGAATCAAATTCAGGAGGATCTTCAGTGAGATTGAAGACCATGGTTCGGCTTTTGGCCTCCTAGAAGGAAAATTGACGCTCAGGTCATCAAATCAATCTCGTAGATAATGAAAACTTAATGTTGTTTTTTGCAGGTGAGTATGTAAAGCTTATACTAGCAATTCTTAGTGTCGCACCCAACCTCAACAAATATAGGAAAAAATGGCACAGCCGTCCATCTGCCTGAGGGATGTAGCCCCGAACACAAACCAACATAAATCTGTTATCAAAATATATCTCCATCTATATATCTGATAAAACAATGAGTTGTTACAAAATCAATAGTTTCTAAAATCCGTCAAAAATATATACATTCAGAAACTATTAACTAAACCAGACAAGTAATCATAAGATATATCCAACTATTTCAACTCATATCTAAAATTCAATTACCCAAAGTTCCTCGCCCATAAAACTTTTGTCCTATTTGCTGCTAGCTGAAAAAATTGAAAAAGACTTGAGATGAAATGATATGAGCAATCATAAGTTAGTGAGTAGTATTAACCCTTCTAAGCAGATCAAGCATACAAAACAATATCATAACTCTTTCTTTTTCTCACAAATATCAGTATATTATAACCATATACATATAAAAAATATTCATTCTATGACTAATATCAAAGCAAACATTAATAGTTTAGTTCATTGACCAATCTCATGTTCAATGTCAAATTATGGTCACATTTGTCACCGGTTGCCAAGATTCACCTTGGCTAAGTCTCCACCTATATCAGCTGGTGATTTAGCCCATAAGGATATCCAGAGAGCAGTATACATACTCACAATTCCCTTAATGGGTTTGGAGCATAATGATAATGAGCATCAAATATGAACATCACCATCCAAAAACCCACAAAGCAAATCCAGAGTCCATATCATAAATCAGTTTTGAATACCAAAATATATCTCCTGTTCAATTCAATTTATCAATCAGAATACATTTCATACACCAGGTCTATAAATCAGTATTGATGAAATTTCGCAATTACTTTCGCAAAGCATTTCTCAAACATTCCCAAATAATAACCTCAAACTATCTCAAAAGATACTGTCATTTTAAATAACCAAAAGTAGCAAATGTCGGATCCAATTTTATGCAACAAATATGTTTTAAAGGTCATTTTTTCATTTTTGCCAAGTCATACCTTATTACCTTGTACATAATTACATCTAATATCTATCACCTTCGAAATATGAGTTTATAAATTGAAAGAAAAGATAAGCACCACTCACTGCTAACCAAAAGCCCAATCGGAAGCTACGCCACCTGGAAAAATTTCAAAATACTATTAAAGAAGCGTAAACCGTAAGTCAAACATAAGCTTCAACTAACCTCGACTAAGACTCTACTAGGCGACCCAATTTTTGGCATCAAATCGTCCACTACAGGTCGTCAAAAGACCTCAAGAATAGCCACTTGCTGCAGCGAACAACAACCTTCTTCTTTTGTTCCACTTTGCGCGACAACAGCCACTTATGCGATGAACAACCATTTGTGACGAACTTTGTTGCTCCATATCACTCTTCACTGAATTCCATTTCAAGAGAACTTATATCTTTCAAATCTAGTTCTGTAAAATCTTATAATTCCGCAACACCCTAAACTATTAAAATCTCATAATTCCTCAACTCAGCAACTCCAAAATTGGACATCTCAACTCAAATTTCACTTAATTCCGAATTTAAGCCGTAAATCCAAAACTTACTTCGATTACAAAATCAAAAGGCTTGAATCCTTACGGGATGTGGCGAATCAAAGTAAAACCCGACTTGGTAAAACTCCCTTGGCGTGTGCTCCTTTCTGTTTTCTTTCTTTTCTTCTTTCCCTTTCCTTTTCTCTCTCCCCGGCTGCTCCCTGCGTGCTCTCCTCGCCCTTTTTAAGTGCTAAACGCCCACTTTTTCTTTTTCTTTTTTTTGTTCTCTTTTGCTTCTAATCTCTTTGACTTTGACTTGGTAAAATTCCAAATAATACAATACTATTTAGATATATGGCTTCGTTGGGTGATGTTCCTTTCGTGTAGAAGTCACAGTGACGCGAGATGACCGTGAACACAATTCATTTATCAATCATGTCAAGTGGGTCAATACGATCATTACTATATAAGCCCGATTAGCACAAATCCCTACCTGCTAACTTCGTGTCATGTCTGAATACTGTTTGTGTCCCGTCCTAGAAATTGTCATCTTAGTACTTACAAACCCAAAAAAAGTTGCTCCTCGATTTTTTATGTTCAACACAAACAGGTTATTTTACATAATCGAACTCAATCTAATCTAATTAAAATGTTTGTGTAAGTGAATGGCGGTGAATAAAACAGCACACTAATTTGATTATACAGTCTTTCTCAAGTTCTTTTAGCTCTCTCTACTTTTTACAAATAAAAAATAAATGTTATTACAAATATTGACATTATAATATTTTTTTATTCAAGAAAATAGAAATATTCGTGTACTCATGGAATGAATATGATTATCTTACCCTGTCTTTGGACTATTTTTTTTTGTTAACACCATGAAATACCTCAAGTCTGTACATTTATGACAAATTTACTCCAAACTAATTTATTGATTACAAAAAATCCCAAACTGGTATATTTGTGACAAATTTACTCTCTGTTAGTTTTCGTTAAATTGGATTAATACAACGAAAAACTATAAACTAATACACATGTGATAAACGGAGGGTAAAACCCCAAATCAGTATATCCGTCAACTGTCACGTGTCATCCAACTCAACAATTTGACAATAAAATTTAACAAAAACTAATGGAGGGTAAATTTATCACAAATATACCAGTTTGAAGTTTTTTGTGGTCAAAAAATCAATTTGGGGTAAATTTGTCACGAATATATCAGTTTGCATTTTTGGTGGTTTTAACCCTTTTTTTTGCCATCAATATATCAATTAAAAGTACATAAAAAAAATCATGTGTTGTTTTAACTTTCTTATTGATTTGCAAAAGAATTAAATTCTGCACCTGATGAACTAATGTAATAAATTGGCCAGGAAAGCTAATCAAATAAACATAAGGCGGTCCACAAGCAGCGGCATATGAAATGTTGACACGTGGCAATGCCTGATGGCTTTTTCCGCCATTTTATTGATATCTTTCTCCGCTGTCGGAAGAAACAAAATTAAATGTTGAAAAGTCAAACTTTTTGCCTTTTCTATTACTTCCACATTTCATGACAAACACACTAGAAAATGGATGCCCGGTCCACCAGAAAATGGACGTCCGACATGGTAACAGTGAGATTTAATGATGTTTTACGAGGTTATGTTCTTCGTTACGACCAACCATTGCAAATCTTTGTATAATGTCATAATTTAAAAATTTTCAAGTTACGACGTTAAACTCTTGATTACAAGGGTGCGTCATAAATCTTTAGAAATAGTCATAATAAAAAAACTTAAAGTTTACGACATTTTATTCTTGGTTGCAACGTATAATCATAAACCCTTGGAAAGCATTGTAATTGGAAAGAAAAAATTACGACGTTTTGTCTTATTTACAACGAACCGTCATAACCATTTGTAAATCGTTGAAATTGAAAAAAAAATCCAAATTTATAACATTCTACTCTTCATTACTGTAAAACGTTGTAACCCTTTGTAAACTGTCGTAATTCAAAAAAAAAAAATACTCTGGATGAATTGAGATAGTGTCTTTGTGTGAGCTAAATTGTCATAAACAAATATTGAGATTATATGTAGTATTAATCTTTTCATAGTCGATTTTTTGGCAGGAGAGGAGGATTAGACTGAACGTGAAGAACCCCTGTCTTCGTATGTTACATTGTAATCATAAAAGATGTTCGAGTAACAAAATATTCTGATTTAGATCGAATTTTCTAAGTCAAGCTAATCCCAATATTTGGTGGGCTTTGATAAAAGAAAAAATGAAATCAGATTTAAGGTAGAACATAACAAGAATATTATCAATTAAATAAAATGAATAAAGTAAATACACTCGAACGAAGAAAAAGATTCAATGGCATCTGGAATAGTACTCAAGCTGAGGCAGCCACAATCTCACGGGTGAATCTCAAGCAACAGGTTCTTGGAAGGATCATCTAAGACCAGCGATCTAGGCCAGATGATTCGTCTTCAGGTTGATACTACTCCCATCGTTTCTCCAAGCTAATAATTCCTTCAAGAAATAGGACTGCTTCGGCCATGTAAGGTCGTTTTTTGGGGTCGAGTTGCGTGCAAAGTAGAGCCAGGTGAACATTTTTCTCGACTTCGCTCTCGTTATAGCCGCCTGGCATATTTGTATCGACTAGCCTTTCGAAGTGTTCGTTTTTCAAAAGGGCATGTGTCCATACGGGTAGCGGCATTTCCTTTCCATCGGGGCGGGTTTCCTAAGCTCTTTGACTGCTTATGATTTCAAGAAGCGTCACGCCCAAACTCCAAACGTCGCTCTTTACTGAGTATCCTCTTCCGTTATAGCTCTCTGGATCCATGTAACCGAATGTCCCGACTATGGTGCTGGTCTTATAAAACTCTTGGCCATTGGGTTCTCCTTCGGAAACAGCCTTCTCTTTGTACTCGTCCATGAACAAGGCCAACGCAAAATCTCCAATACGAGCCTCAAGATTCTCATCCAACAGTGTATTAGCGGATTTAATGTCCCTGTGAATTATCCTCAGATGATCATGCAAATGGGAAATCCCTCCCGCAGCTCCAATTGCTATCTTCTTCCTGGTGGGTCAATCAAGTGGGGGCTTCTCTGTTGACTGTCCTCCTAAATGGGAGTCTAGGCTTCCGTTCACCATGAAAGGGTACACGACCATGTCTCCATGTTTCAATGACGAACAAAAGCCGTGAACCGGAAGCAGATTCCGATGCCATATCATTTTCCCCAATTTTACTTCAGCACGCAGTACCATTTCTTGATAGGTATGTCTAGTGAGTCTTTTTATCGCCACCCTGGAGCCGTCCCCTGAGACTCCTTCGTACACACAACCGTCCCCACCCTGACCAAGCTTCTTTGTCTCACTGAAGCTGTTGGTAGCAATCTTCAGCTCCCGGCCAGTGAACCTTTTAAGGCGTCCTTCCTCGGGACATTGGATCGGTTCGCTTGGCCTCCAGCAACCAAACTTGGAAGCTGAATTGGCCAAGCGCAGAGAAGCACCGGCAGTGACCTGGCCAGATGTTATAGCTTTAACAAAACTGCAGCCAGCAGGGCAGACAAATCGTTGATGACCGAGAAGCAGGCAGCGATTGCAGATCGAAATCGGGAGGATCTTTGGTGAGATCGATGGTTGAAAACTTGAAGGTCATGGTTCTTCATTCTTCTGAAACACCACACTCCTTGGAAATTAAGCTCGGATTGCTCGAATTTTTTTTTTTTCACAAACGGGAACAGAAGAAGGAAGGAAGAAGAGTTTTCTGCTGCAGAGGCGAGGCTGAGCTGAGTCTGGATATTCACAGTTTTATATTTTGGTCGTCCGTCTTGCCTGCAGAGGGATGCTTCCCAGTAAAATCCTAGAACGAAGCACGCACCTGCACTTATCAAAGCCAATTACAAACAAGCCTAGTGTGGTTCCACACGTTTTGTGGAGAATCGTATATCATGCTTGTTATCTGCCGCCAACCCTTTGGACAGAGCGATGACTCCAACAAGTCAGTCATCTTGGTCGCTTTCGCTTCTCCCCTAAGCTGTTTCCCTCTTGGTTACGTCGAACTTTCTCGGGAAATTGAGTCCAACATTCAGAATTTCTATGCTGTGTCTGAATGCAATTCAGCCCGTCTCCTCGGCTGACACCGACACCGGCTATTAAGGTGAATTATAAGGCCCAGGCAAACCACCTTCATCTGGTGGAAGAAGAATTGGAGCAAGAGGTGTAATGGATCACATTCCTTTGTTCCATGAGTAACGCCAACTAATGATTTCCATCTCGAAAACAAAACGTAAAAATTTTCCTTTTGTCCCTGAAGTTATGTTCTTTTTCCATTCAAGTCATCGAACTTGCATAAATTTCCTTATCAAATCTCTCTTACTCTGATTCCAATCAATTAGTACAGACATATGATTCTGTATAAACCTGGAAAATTGCTCCACAAGCCCTTCCAAATCAAGGAAGGAATCAATTGGAACTAATTATGTTCCATCATATGAGGAAACCTATCCCTACCTGCATTTGTAATGAAAGCTATTAGTCTATGAATCCTAGCTTATCTCGAAGATTTTCCCTTCGACGTAATTTACTTAATTAGTTTACTTCAGCTCAATCTAGCCTAACAGGCTGCCTTTTAGAAACAAGTGTGGAACTACAACATTTTGGAGATTCATGAATCATTGAACATTTCATGGGGTGGGTTTTTGCCAAAGAAAATGGACGAAGTGTCTCACTGAACAACAACCAAAGAATCAACAAATGAACATAAGTGGAAAAGCATAAAAGCAGCACAATCATTATCCAGGTTACAATAGAAGTCATGCAATTCTCAGAATCAGGACAATCTCATCGGCGATCTTATGACTGAGCAGCAACTCCAAGGAACTATTATCGGGGATGTGGTATTGATTAGTCTTTGTGACAGAGAGAAGATGCCGAGTCCGCCATGTCCATATTAGAGCTTGGGCTGCCATTGACGCGGAGGCATAATACTATCATTTTGGGACTCCTCCCACCTCTTCTCCGAGCTAATAGCCCCTTCAAGAATTTGGACTACTTCCACCGTATTAGGTCGTTTTTTGGGGTCGAGTTGCGTGCAAATGAGAGCTAGCAGGATGGTTTTCTTGACTTCACCTTCCTTATGCCCGCTCCTTATGTCAGCATCGACTAGCCCCTCCAACCTTTTATCTTTGAAAAGCACCCCTGCCCATTCAGGCAGCAGCAGCCCCGGAGAACTGATTCTTCTCTGAGCACATTGACTGCTGATGAGTTCGAGGAGGGTCACCCCGAAACCATAGACATTGCTCCTCACTGAGCACATCCCACTTTTGGAGTACTCTGGATCGAGATAACCATACGTCCCGCCTATTTTGGTGCTAAGAAAGCTGAGGCTAAGGAAGCTGGCTTCCTTGGAAACACCCTTCTCTTCATCCTTGTCCATGAAGATGGCCTTCCCGAAATCACCAATACAAGCCTCAAAGTTCTCGTCCAGCAGTATGTTATGGGGCTTAATGTCCCCATGGATTACGCCGTGATTGTGCAGATGGGAAATT
The DNA here is from genome assembly GCA_031216285.1 of Syzygium syzygioides. NCBI lineage: Eukaryota > Viridiplantae > Streptophyta > Magnoliopsida > Myrtales > Myrtaceae > Syzygium > Syzygium syzygioides. The sequence goes on along the minus strand of CM062242.1, from coordinate 23,796,869 downwards.
GCTCTCGCTGCTCCGAGAGCTATTTTCTTCCTGGTGGACCAATCGAGACGGAGCTTCATAAACGGTCTTCCTCTTAGAAACGAGAACAAGCTTCTCTTTCAGTTCTTACGACAAGCCAAAACAGAGAACCGGGACCAGGTTCCAATGCGAGGGCGTTTCCCGATTTTACTTCTGCACGGAACTCTCTCATTTCCAAATGGGATCGCATGGTGATTCTTTTTATGGCCAGTTGAGAGCCGGCTGTCAAAAGTCCTTCATATACGCGACCAAACCCGCCCCTGCCCACTATCTTTTTGTCGTTGAAATGGTTGGTAGCTACCTGTAGCTCACGGAAAGCTAACCTCTTTAAGACGTCCTTGCCAAAGCTCCAGATCAGAACCAGGAAACTGGAGAGATTCATTTGGCCTACAACAGGAACAACCAGATTCGGAAGCCTGAATTGTCGGGCCCAATGAAGCCCTGGTAGTACCCTGCGGATTTTACTGGTTTCTTGAAACTGCAACCAGGAAATATGGCAGGCAAACCGTCGATGATTGAGAAGCAGGCAGCAAGTCGGAATCAAAATCGAGAGGATCTTCAGTGAGATCAACAGGTGGCGAATTTGAAGACCGTGGTTTGGCTTTTGTACTCCTATAAGGAAATTGAAGCTCAAATTACTCAAATCCTTCATATATATATAATGAGAATCAGGAAGCCAAATTCACACCCAAAATGGCCGAAAACACACCATAAAATTTAAATTACCCTTTCCAATAATGAATGCTAGGAGGACTCCACTTCCAAATCACACTTGTTTTTGTTTTGATCTTCTCTCTCGTTTAGCTTGCTTCTCTCCCAGGATCCCCTCTACTGTACACAGGGCACTGCCTTACTGAGTATGTAAACGTGGCTTTAACACCATTTGTCTAGTGCGGAAGCGTGTTGGTGGCAATACGAGAAAATTATAATTGATAATTCGAATAATAATTATACTAAAATACGGTACAAGTGAGACACTAAAATATAAATACATCTCTTGAAACCATCAAGCACTATACGTCAACAGCAAAGACCATACCTCGTTATTACAATATATTTTCTCACCCCACGGACAAGACATTCGGAACAAACTACCTCGTTGAAAGACATAATCCGCCCGTTTTTTTTCCCTCCCTCACTATATTTGTAATAAAATTCATTTTTTTTATTTGATAAAGCAGAGAGAGCTAAAAGAAGTTGAGAGGGCAGGTATCATCAAAATATTATGGTGCTGTTTGATGCACCGCCATTCATTTAAACACGATTTGATTGAATCGATAACGTCAAATAACCGGTTAAGTTGAGCACAAAAATTCGAGGAGCAATTTTTTCTGTGTTTGTAACTTCTGAGATGATAATTTCTAGGACTGGACATAAGCTCTATTCGGACACGACAAGAAAATTAGCAGGCATGAGTTATTGGGCGTGCATAGTAATTGTATTGACCCAATTGACATGATTGATTCTCGTTCATCTCTGTTATTTCGACATGAAACGAATATCACCCCACGGAACGATACATCTAATTGGTACAAAACCAAATCATTATTTCGGTGTTTATTTTACGAAGTTGTGGATGCAATCCTGATGGAAAAATTCTATAATTGCGGATGTTTTCAAGAAGGGCGGCGTCCTGATCCGACCCATCCATTCCGCAGGCATTTCATTCATAAACAGAAGACTAGGTCAAAAGATTGCAGAGCGATTGTTTAGCATTTGAGGGGTGCGGATATGATCATGCAAGTCTCGACGCATGGGAACGGATTGCTTCTGCCCAAAGAAGAAGGAAAAGAAACAGCGCGATTGACCCAATCTTTTTGGACTTGGTTCAGATATATTGATCATTCGAAGCCATTCCTAGAGGTCGTCTTCTTCGAATTTGCGGCTCACCAGAAGAAAATGGGAAGGGCCCGAGAAACATAAGCTAAGAATTGCTGATTTAAGCTTTACCTGTTCGCCTGCAAAAACTAACATCAAATTCTCCATTAGTGCACAATTTCCACTCCTTTTGGTGTTTGGAGCACGCAATAGAAGCCCGATACCTTCATCTGAGGAGATTGCCAATAGAGAGCTCAAGTCTGAGCCTATCAACATATCCAATTGAACTCATATTCACTCAAAAGCTTAAACCAATGAGTTATGGGCCAGTTAGGATATATTAATTGCTTAACACCACATTAATTATTAGATGTGGGACTTTTCTAACACAACTCACACGTGTATCTCAACAATTAGCTCTTGATACCCTCTTATCACATTGAATTGAACACATTATCTTTGTGGGTTCCACTCTCGTTTTAATACTATTTCTTACCTTTTTCTCTTCTTTTTTCTTTTGTTTTAATTTTATTAGAAGATAAAACTGCCTACATCCCTTTCAAACAACTTTTTTTTCACTCTAGCCGCATTTTCCATGCCATTACATTTCAACGTTTCCTTCGTGTTTGTCTTCTCCTAAACTTTTTCCGCAATTATTAACTTTATTTCCCTAGATAAACCTCATGATCATGAATTTTTCAACTTCAATTTTCGATGCAAATTTACGAGAATTTACTCAAAGATTGATTATGTGGTTGATGAATGCATTATACAGAATTTACTCATCTTTCATTATATTGTTTTTTTATAGTGCAATCACTATGGAAGATAATATTGAAGAGGACCCAAATTGCTTAAATGTATCTATTGATAATGAAACTATGAATAGAGAACAACAATCAATTATGTCAACAACTTCATTTGGAGCTGCTCACACTAAACATCGAAACTTATTCTTTGATATATGTGGGTTTTAAGTGAATAATGACTCTCTTATTGACGTAATTAAAAACCTTTATTGTTTGCTTCAAGTAAAATATTTTTTTTCGAGACAGTAACCTTTCTAGGGGAGCCAAGCAACTGAACGGACAATATCGTTTGTTAAGTTGCATATCGATTTGTTATTATTACAGTCGATAATGTTATTTTCATTGATGATTCCACGAAAATTATGATGCATTTAGAGTTGACAAAAAATATGTGTTTGCAAATGGTTTGAATGGCTCGTCTTATAATGTCGTTACAATTGTGATAATTTATTGTCGATAGCTAATTATACATGCAATCAAAGGCAAATATAGTATTCCATATAATAATGTTTTAGGGAGCATTTTCTTTTGCATTTGCTTGATAGTAATGGATGTTTAGAATTTTGTATGTACTGAACTCTATCATATATTTAATTTTATTTCGAAAATATCTCTTAAAACATCATACAATGATGACATGAAAAATAAATAAAAAATTAAACTATTAGATTCATTAAATAAAATGAAATTTGAGTAGTCGAAATACACAAACTGTGACGTAATGACATATATCAAAGTTATAATAAAACGATATGCATACTAAAACTGGTAGATTGACCCTTTTCACTCTTATTTGTGCTTAGGTTTTTCTTTAAAAAATAGTTTCCTAGTACAAAAAAGAGAAATACACAACTTATTAACACAATATTTAGTTAGCTATCTACCAAATAAACTATTTTTCAGAAAAGAGGGACACCAATTTTGTTCCAAATGGAGAAAGAAAAGGAAAAACCCAAAAAAGAAGAAAAATGGCAAGAAACAATAGTAAATCAATAATAGGCTCCAGATTTAACCTTAACAAATGTTGTTTGAGATGAGCATGGGTAGTTTCATATCTAGTAAAATTGAAACAAAAGAAAATGCAGAATGAAATGGTAAAAAATCTTCTTAAATTAAGAGCGCGATGCGGTAGTCAATTAGGTGAAAATTGGAAACCGCGGAAATCAAGAGGCATTGAATTTTATTTGAGAAAGGAAACCGCCGCACGCTTTGCACGGGCGTCCGAAACGCCCAACAATGCATCCTGCTCAGCTCGCCATTTTCGGTGAATTCACAACTTTCGAGTCGCGACGCTCCTTAGCCGTGACGCGACGCAGCTTCGACCCATGATGCAATCGGCAGCCTTGGCTTCGTCGACCCTCTCGACCTTGTGACCCAGAGCTGTTCGATCTGAGATCGGGGCAGATGATAAAGGCGGCCCTGTTGTTGATGGTTGGGTCTTTTTACACACTTTAGCAACTCGTGTTGCCGCTAATGGCGCATATAGCAGTTAAATCCAAATTGGGAATCGCTACACCGCGATTGCGAGAATTTGATTATGGATACTGATTGTCAGTGGAGGTGCGCATCTTATCTTTTCACGACGTGTATTGCTCGAGTCTGTCATCGTGTTCCAAGATCAACTTGCGTAGGCTGGGGGCAGTTATGTCCCGATCAGTTTTAGGGCTCTAATTGTGATGAACGGTGCAAAATACTGTTGTCCAAAGCATTTTGATTGCTGTTATTAGATTTTGGAGCCCCGGTTACCTACAGTGAGATATTATGGTACCATTGTTAAATTTAAACTGAAATTTTGTTAACGAAATGTGCCTGCGGTGGCTTGAGTATAAATTGGTATATGTAGCTCGGATCATTCTATCGTCGGTTCAGTTCTCGTTCCGACACATTGCCTATCTACTACGTAGAGTCCCCATTTTGGGGATTGATTGGGATTTCAGGCTTCTTGCCGGTTTCCTAAATCTGTGTATCATGCGCATTTAAGGGTAACTATTTCGCGATGAAGTGTATCCAAATGCAAAATGTGCTTGCCCTCACTTCACAACATTTTCAAATTAAGTTGATCTGTACCTATACAACTTTGCTCGAGTGCTGCAAACTTCCAATTATGTCGCAGAAGGCTTGCTGAAGTGGCTGATCATGCTCTTCTCAAAGGCTACACAATATATTGGTATTGGATTGTTGTCAAGTAACGGTGGAACAGAGAATTTAAACTTCAATTAGTTAAACTGTGAAACATGTAAATAAATCTCAGATGTGATAATCACGTGTGAAGGGAAGTAAAATACGATGCAAAATAAGATATAGCGACTTGTGAGTCGTGACTCCATGCAGAATTGCGGAAAGAGTTTCCATTAGTAAAAGCAGCAGAATGTGTAGCGTTCCACGTGGTAATGCCTTTAGAGTTTGTAGCGTTACCATCAACATGTTAACAGCTGCCACAAGCGACCATTCCGAACATACACAAAAACAGCCTATCGATCGCAGCCAAACATCAAACAAACTCAAACTCCCATCAACCACGTCGTACAAAATAGCAACTATGAAATAAATATAAAAGACAATCTACCATATGAATTAAAAAACAAGGATTTTAGCTGAAACCGTAATCATTTAATCAGTAGATGGTTCATTTCATGAAAAGGAACATGCTCGTAAATGCTCAAGATAGACCAGAACCAGATTGAATCATTTGGAGGTTTTAACAAACACGTTGTGAGCACAGATTGAGGAGAAAGTATGGACGGCTCTAGACCTCGAACTCACACCCGGATTTGAAGGGAATCGACAAACAAAGCTCAAAATCAACGAATGATGGCTAACATAATTCTGTTATAGTTTGAAACTGTGTTCATTCCGGTGTTTTAACTTTCTAGCAATTCCGTTAGCTTAGCTACTTGTGCTAGTATATTTAGCCAATGCTTGCTCGCACTGAGGTATTTTATATGAGTTCTAGGGATAGATTGCACGAATTAGGAGAAGCATACGCACGTGATTTTTGGGTTCTTCTTTATTCCTTTTTGTCATACACCCAAGTAATTTCTGGTTCTTATGCTAGTATACGCCCAAGCATATGCACGTGATGGAAACTCTCTGTTCCGTATGATCTGGTTGTTCAGATATCACTTGTTTCTGTTGCTTATTCAAGGAGAGGTGAATATATGGTTACTGGGAATAGTTTCTTTCTTACCAAGTGGCTTTGATGCTGACAATTTCTCCCTCTTTTCCTAAGATTCTGTTGGTTTTATATTTTTGAGGTGAAAGCCTGGTTAAGTTTATGCTTGCCAGACAAGGGAAAGGGTAAAAGCAAAGATTCTAACAACATCACCTGTGACGCTTCAAAACGTTACATGCAACACGTGTCTCTTATGGTTATTAATCTTTATTAATAATTAGGCAAGCGGAAGTTAAAAGAACGTTTCTTAACTGAGAAATTCGCTTGAGTATGATTTAAGTACTTATGCTTCTTTATTTACAATACTTATTAGATTTACAATTTCATTCCATAGTTCATATAATCACAAAAAACAAAAGTCTGGTTAGGCCAAGGTTGCTTATCTCCATACTAGATCATACTTCAAAAGTCTGCCCCTACAAAAGACTAGTGACGTCATGGATCGATAACTATAGAAGTGAAATATGTTTGTATCTGACTGTTGTTTAAATTCTACGTTCTGCTTTCCATTTAGTTGCTGCTATACTGTGCCAAGAAGCACTGGGCGTTCGACCTCGGTCCTTTTGCAGGCCTCAGCCGGTTACTACGCGTGAATGACTTGGTACTTATATCATTTCATTCCGTGTGCGGGAAAGTGAGCTTGATGATGGTACCAATGCCGACACCGCCGTAATGTCGATTTGGTCGACCAAATGGGGGAGCTTTTCCTTTATTATTTGTATCAGCTTTTAGGGTGCCATGCGCTTTGCTTGCTCCCACATTCACTTCCATCTCATGTGACAATTGCTCCTCTCGACGAAGTTCTCGGATGACGAAGTTCAACCACAACTCTACCTGTCGTAACCTAATTGAGAATACTAGAGAGATACTTCTGAAAAAAAAAATGCGCCCTTTTAAGATCTTTCGAAGTTAGGTTCACAATTTATGATGAAAAGGATTTGTCTTGTATGGAATTGATATCGATCAATTTAGAGCTAAGTCATAGGTCGAATGTAAACCTAATGTTCAAGGTCTCACTGCGATGGTCATCGAGTCATCTAGGAACGTGTTAACTACTAGTTCATGTATTGCCGAACGAAACTTGTTGGTTCGAGGGTTCAATTATGAATGAGGAAATGTTAATGTCCCTGTGATTTTCTCTTAGTTCCTTGGTTCGATTGACAAGGTCGTTACCTGCGAGGCGCCCCATAGGACTACTACTATTGTATATATGCTACATAAATTTGCATGATTTAGCCCATAATCTTTCATTGATTTTTCTAGATAACTCAAGTTTTGCATCGTAAATATTTAGCAATGACTAATTTAAAAGAGCCTCTTTTTTCTTATTTTTTAGCATGAAAGTTGGGTTATATAGATATTATTATTATTTGAAAACCCACCAATTCATGGGAGGAAAACATGAACCTTGAATTTCAATATAATTTAATAAACATCAAAAACAGTTTTGAAAAATGACTCAAGAATTAAATTTGATCACAGGTAGAAGAATTGGCCCAAAACTTCAGCCCCATAGGTTGGGTACAAAAATCACATGGAAATGAAAATTTGATAAGTAAAATATCTCTCTCTTCACATCATAATATTATTAAAAGAAACAGTTTAAAACTTGAGTGAGCATGGTGCTGATTTTCCTTTAACTTAATTTTATTTTATAACATCGATCAGACAGTGCTTAAATCAGTTTTTGTGCACATTTTTTTAAGCACACGCATCTTTATATCAGTTTAGCAATGCAAAATTTTACTCTCGAAGTGCTCTAGAAAAAAAAATACATGCCGAGAATTATAAGAAAATGAGTGAATTATATTGCCAACTAAGCTAATCCAATCTAAGTAAAAAAGTTTTAGAAAAGAATTAGAAAACAATTAGCAATGTCCAGGCTAGGAAATACACTAATCAGTGGAGGACAAAACCGTAAATTCGGTTTTGCCCTCATCTCCCTATATAATCCCCCATCGTCCCTCGTATTCGGTATCCCCACTTGCCTTACACACAAAAGCCGCAAGCCCTGGAGGCCGTTGCTGCTCTCAACTCCGCCTTCGCGTTCCCTTCTAGAAGAAGAGCAGACAGTGGGAGTCTTCACCTTCGTCTGCAGGAGCTCCGGCGACGAGTGGACAGCGAAGCAGGTCTCCGGCGACCTCGAGGCCTCCGCCGCCTCCTCCGCCGCCTCCTCCTTCGAGCTCCAGCGGAAGCTCGTCCAGTCCGCCGTCGCCGCCGACTCCTCCGGCGGCTTCCAGTCCTCGTTCTCGCTCGTCACCCCTTCCTCTGCCGTCTTCCAGGTGAGATATATGCGCTTGCATTCGATTGGTTCATATGTCGTGTCCAAACTGTGTTTTCTCGTAGAAAGTGTAGGTATAGTCGGTCTGTATTTGAAGTGACGATGCAAGTGTAGGGGATATACGTTTTGATGTTCTTTTCGTGAGTGAAGTCTCGGATTGTTTCGCTTGTTGTTTCTCGGATTGCTCGTGAAGGTATTGCAAATCTTTCCTTTTTTCTAGTTGCCTGTTGTTAGATACTCGCAGATGCTATTCTAAGAGTAATCATCAAAGTGATTACTTAAGTGTGTATATGCATACTGAACTGTTGTTAAGGAACTTCTTGAGCTTATGTACAGTTGGGTCAATAGATAATTGTTGGAAGCATGGTTTGAAATAAGGAGATTGCAAGGATTCGCTTAAGAGTGAATGGTCTTGGACATAATGGTAATGTGCTAAGATGTTTCGTGATATAGTTCGTTGATGCGAAGACAGTTTCATTGTGTCTTTGAGTTGCACATTTTACTCTTCCTTTCTTGATTTAGAAACAATGTGAAATGCATTTGAGATATTAGATGCAATGTGAAAGTAATTTTTGAAGAACACAGGTTGTTGAGTTTACTTGCATTTGAGATATTAGATGCATTTGTGTTTTACATGTTTATTGGGGCTATGGGATGCCTCTGTGAAACGTATATGCAATAACTGGTTCATGAATGGTATTGAACGTTGTATGTTGGTAGTGCTTTGTCATCATGGGTGACACCTTTGTGTTTCTATATTTCCTTTGCTGGGGACTTCTTATGTAGTAGGAATTTTTTAAGTATATGTTGGTTAGAAGACCACAACATTCATTTAGACTTGTGCTAGCTCATGTTGTGCCGAATGCATCATTTTCTGTACCAATTCGAACTTGTTCATGTGCGATTCCGCTGCTCTTGTTTTCATGCAACACGGCAGCTTTGACTCACGTGTCGCCGGCGCGCTGACCGCGTGTCGGCTGCGTGTCCGACATCGACACGGACGTCTCGCGAACGTGTCGGTGCTTCCTTGGCTGCAACTATATTTTATGTCTTTCATGCTGTTGTTGGTATGGGGAATTGTAATCTATTATCAATATGTTGTTTTCTTGAAAAGTAGTTCACTGTTCGTAAAATTCAACTGAAACTCTTTATGCATTTGTCAGTGATTGGAGGCGCCTTTTTTGATCCTTATGGGCAAGAGAAATCGTCAGAAGCATGGTACACTTCTCTGGCTATTTCTTGTTTATACGCTTAACATGCTTTGCCTTATAATTGGTTAAAATTGGTATTTAAGATAAGTTCATTGCCTACAACAGCTCATCCAAGAGAAGGTTTTTTATTGCAATTAGTATGTTTGCATTACATTGTTCTCCTTTCGGCTCTCCCTTATGTCTAAATTTGGTCTCACAAGTTTAATCGCTCTCTCTTTTGCTTTATTCACATTTCTTAGTTTTCCTTTTATATTTGGGTTGTTAAGTTCTTTGCAGCGAAGCTGAAGCATATTGTTGTTTATTTTGTACTGTAAAGCAGGATTGAAGAAACCCAAGACCCCTGAGATATATGAAGACGGTGGGATTGTGAGAAAGAAGCATAAGGTTGAAGAACACACTTTACAAGGGATATCTCCAGATCCTGCAGGCATGTGAATGCAGCTTTATTACTATTATATGTATAAATAAACATCTTTGGAAGTTTTCATTATCAAACTATTCATTCTATAACGTGCTTCTTAATTTTCAGTCAACTACTTTTCTTTCTTCTCTAACATTCGTTTTAAAGTAATTTAAAGGACTTGTTTAGATACGGCACTCCTCTATGTCATCTCATGAACCCGTAGTAGAAATTATCACGCTACACATGAGATTTTAGTTGCAGAAATTACCTTTAATGGAATATCTCTTACTTGATGACTCTATCTATGCTTGATATGAGATTTGAGACCAGCATCCTTGAGGATCAGTTAGTTGACCTGCAATCAAGTTTAAATTAAGTGGTTGTAAGTGAATTGAATATTCTGCCTTAAATTTAGTATGATTATACTGCTGTAACTTGTCGCAGAACTCAGTAATGTGGATAACAATGATGAAGCAGTTTATAAAGAGCCTTCTGCCTATGACAATTTGTTAGTGACTCTGGGGTCTAGCGGCAAATATTTCTCTAATGCTTATAGAAGAAGGTAATGATACTATTCTCCCTTCCTCCCTTCTTTCCCTCGGTGGAAATCAATTGCAAGATAGATGTTCTTACTACATTTTTGCTGAGGGCATTAGACAATATTGCTAGTCGTTCCATCATATCGCAGTGTACATGGGTAATTATATCTGGGTAAGATATCCTTATCTGTGGCTTTTTGTTGATTAATTGTGCTGCCACTCATGCAATGTGAAATAAGTTCCATTAGATATTTACTGCACAACAGCATGTCTTTCTGGTGAAAAAAGAGTGTAGAAGGTCACTTTGGAAATGACTTCACAGAAAGAGTGTTTATTAAACAGGTCTCAAAGAAATATTGAAAAGAAAATATGGTGGCAACCTTTTTTTCTTTTTTGAGTTTTGACCCATGGTAACACATTACTCGTAAAGCAAAATGTGTTTCATGCTTTCCTATGACCTAAAAGTTCACAATCTTTCATACAAATGTACTTTTGGATGATTTATAGCATTGGATTTATGTTCCCAGTCTCGTTGTCATTCTTGGACACTAATAGAGTTTTTGGTGCTGGAAACTTTTACTGTGAACAGACAGAGAGAAGAAGAAGGTAAAAGTGACAGTGAAGAAAGCGAGTATGATGATTCCGATTCTCTTAGTGGATCTGGCCGGGATGATTTTGAAAGAGGTCAAAGCTTAAACTTTAAGTATTGCATATATTTATGAGAGTTCTATGTGTTTAAATTTCATAGCTTAAACTAACGTAAAGAATTTTGACCAAAAAAAAGACTAAAAGATTTTGAATTTTTATTTAAGTTCCTGGTTTTGATTTTTCTTGTTTACAGATATCTTACTAACCATTTTAGAATTTAAAGCATGGACTTTAAGATTGTGCTAAACCCTATAGAATAGTTCTCGACTCTTGACGAGGAATTTAGAGCTCTATTCTTTATGGCTTTGATATCATTACAATTTTTTTTACGTTTTAGGAGCATAGTATTTGAAAGCCCCAAAACCAGAGTTGAAATATTCAAATTTGAAAGGTAGAAATAGCAGCACGTAGCATGGCTTGTGAAACCTTTTCTCTTTTAACTTGTATTTCATGCTTGGCTTGTAGGATCTGAGGACGAGTCCCCTAAGATTGATGCTAGGGAAAGTATAAGAGAAAAGTTTGGTGTAGTTGGTGCTGGAGAGGAGGGTGAAGATGCTGAAATGGAGAATGATCGAGAGACATCTGAGTCTGAGCAAGAGCATGAATTAGACGTCCATTCTAATGCTGCTGTTGAGGCATTAGGCTGTGTGAGGTTTGTTGGCAAAAATGTCTCCATTCAATATCTGATTATCTTTATTTGGTTGTATTTATTTATTGGGACTTATAAGTGGTCACATGAATATCAATGTACTTGTACGGGGTAGGCACCCCTTAGCTCCATATAATGATTCTTTTCTTTAAAAAAGGTGGTCACATGCATGTACATTGTACACTGTCATTAGTGAGCATTACTTTATATAAGTCATATGTTATAGGAGCTTTTGTCTTTCCAAACATATGACTGAGGCTTGTCACATTGACTTCTCATTTCCTCGAAACTGCGGATTAATGCTTGTTCACTTATCTGCATGAAGATCATCTATTTCAGCTTTATTCTCGAAGCCCAGGTGCAATATCATGTATTGAATTTGAGCTGGCTGTTTGTGAAAATTTTTAATTTGAATATTAAGCTTCTGCTATGTTGCGGGCTGCTGCATGCGCATGATTGATTGAAGTTGTGGTTTAGTGGGAAAAGGGGGAGAAGAGGAGTCATTGAAAAGTGAAGGTCGCGATTTGTGCTGGCCTCCTGTTCCTTTAGTTATATATATCAATGTGCATTTGAATAGGGGATATTCTAAAATATAATAGCGGTCATCACTAATAGAAAGAACAGGATACCAATATCAAGGAGCAATCTTGGAACTCTGTCATCTGGCCAAGGATCAAACAATTTATAGTTTGGAGAACATTTCTTCAATTCAGGTCTTGCATGCAATCAAAAGTGATGCAAGATACAAACTATGTAGGGAGAAGAAGAGTAAACTTGCTGTTACTTCTTATAATTTTAATTTGTTGTAATTGGTTATTCTTTGTCGACTTTTTATCTTTTACAGGGGCTTGTAAAGCAGTCTTGGTTACACACACACATGCACACACCTCCCATGTGTTTCCTTGTCCAAGTACTTATATGCTTTATGTGGTCGAACTTATGCTAGCCTATTGTTTTTTTTTATAAATAATATAGCATCAGTTTGCGCTCAAGTAAATGCAATAATAAACTCTTGTCCCCGTCAGTATGTTTTCTTCAAGTAAATGCATCTTATACATGCATGTGCACAGACACACGCTTGCAAGTATCTCTGTAGAATTCATATGTGATCTGCTTGCTATAAAAATGAATTCTTGAATTTCCTGAAGGTAAGGCAGGATACCAGATGAATTTTCTAGGTAGATTAATGGTTTTGTGTAGATAATATGGCATTTACCTGGAGTTTTGCCTTGTATGAACAACATAACAGATATGTGGGGCGAGCTGTTTAAAGTGGGTTGTCAATGAAGTTGCTAAAGTGATATTTTAGCATTGACCTGCTGGCCAGTGATTGGATTTAGCTCTCTTGAATTTTTACATAGTTCTTCTCCCTCGCCAGCAAGGATATCTAGTTTGTATTATTTGCAAAAATTAGTGCCTCCACATGAACATGGCCATGTTTCTTAGCAAACTATTTCTAGGAGCCCCCTTAAATTATTTCAGGTTCCACAGGACCATTGAATGATTAGACCTTGAGGTACCCAATTTGACGGATCTCCCACATATAGTTTTTCTTTAGTGCCCACTGATTTAGCTTTTCAAAGATATTTCTATATTTTCCGGCTTACTAGTTAGCATATGTGGCTGTAATCTTGGTGTTTCATATGCTGCAATGTCCCATGGCCTAGTGTGGACTTTCCTGTACTTTTTGTGTAACCAGCTGAGGCACAGACTTTCTCAGATTTTTCTCGAGAAGGAGAGGAAAAGATTAGTGAAAGTTATTGGAATCACTCAGCATTTATAACACAACGGTTTTATTTAACAAGATCATGTGAGGAAATTTATTTCTGATTCAACCTACAAAAGTTCTGCTGGCTTAAAAAATAATTTATTTGGGCGAGAGAGAGAATAGTCTCTTTTTGAAGGTGAAAGTTATTTGAATCACTCAACATCTATAACACAATGGTTTTATTTAACAAGATCATATAAGGGAAATTTATTTCTCATTCAACCTATAAAAGTTCTGCTGGCTTACAAAATAATTTGTTTGGGAGAGAGAGAGGACAGGCTATTTTTGAAGGTGGTGCTAGGTTGTCAACCTTTGCTTAATGCCAGAAGCCAAGAAGCTCAAGAGTCCTTACCATCTTCTTTTCTACTTATAATTTTGGGTCCTATAAATACTTGTGATATACTAAAAGGTTTAAGATGGTTCACAAAACGTCAAATATCTCTGTCTTTAGAGTTGGAGTTTTTCAAATTAAAGCGTCTTCAAAATAACCCTTAGTTTCTCATGAAAGAAAGAGACTTCAGCAGAAGTCGAGGCTACAGCCAAGTGCTGAAGCCACAAGTAAATCAAAAAAGCTGCAGCCAAAATATCAAAATCTATTCCCAACTGGCTTAAGCATCTGAAACTGACTTATCAGCAGCTGTTGGAAGGAGAGTTCATTTTGTGGATGTGTCAATTGTGACTAACTAAATGTTCTCTAAAAGATGATGCTGTAGATGTTGGCAGACTGTTATCTATACTGGACTTATATATGCTCATTTTGTTTTTCCCCCTGTTTTTCGTTATTTCTGACCTCGTTTGTTCATTGACCTTGAATTTTCTTTTTGGGTACAGTTCATACGCCATGCACTTGGGTCGTCAGATATCAAAAAGAGAGATTGATGAATTGTCAAAAAAACGATGGAAATATAAATGGGAGGTGTCTGCTGGTGAAAACTGCAAGTGGGTAGGAACTGGAGAGTGCCTTATGAAGGTATGCCTTTTATTTGACCTGCACATTTTTTCTTATTTTTGAGAGTTATAACCGCCAATTTATCTTTTTAAACTTCTTGTTGACACGCCTACTATTTTAGACCTTCTTTGTTAATATTCTGCATGGAGGTAAATGACATTAGAGTAGCAAAGAAGTGAAGGGGATAAAAAAGGAGTTGATTGCAAACCTTATTTATTTCTTTCATCATTTCTCTCTTTTTGATGAGAGACAGCTTTGCCCAGTAGCTATAGGCCTGCTATGTTGAGACAATAATAGAATTCACTTCATATTTCCCAAACAGAGAATTAAACCCGAAAGGGCACATTCAAGAAGTCATTTGAGGATCACATCTCAAATGACATCTAGTTGCATGAGTTTTGTTGTTGTGGTTACTAGTTTGTTTTAACTCTACTTTCTTCTTCTAATGTATTGTGTCATTTATATGCATATATTTTCTGGGTTTCTGAACATTAATAAATTTTAAGGCATTTGATGTTGCTTGTATGCACTTTTTTTACAAATTAATACACAACCTAATATAAATTTTGCTTTATAGGATGACAACTTAAAACCTGGGTATGGTCTGAAGCCAAGCTTGTATAGACACTGGTTAAATATCTATGAGACGTCTAGAGGCAGTGATTTTCATACGTCAAAAGAAAGATTGTTCTTTTCCCTCTGTAAGTTGGGATCCTGAATTTCTTTTTTACTGTTTTTCTGGGTTTATTATAATCATTGAATTTTTTATAATTCCTTCATGTTTGTCTATCTCTTTTTCCTTTAATGCTTTGTTTTTCTTTGGTCAGCTCCTTCAATGCCTTTTTTTTTTTTTTTATTAATCATGGCTATTTGCAGCAACTTTTTTGGTTAAACCTGATATACTATATGGCGTCCCACGCTAGTGGAAGAAGAGAAAAGGGGAGGGGGCGGGGGGGGGGGGGGAGGGAGATGTGCTTGGTGGTGGTCTGCAGCGTTTAATGCCAGTGATTGTACAGCGTAGTTGGGTTGGCGATTGTTACTTTGGATTTCATTACTGCAATTCTGTGTACTTGTATTTGCATTTCTTGTTTAAAAACTTTACATTTTTTATTCTTTTGTCTGTACATTCTTTATTCTGAGTTTATGTGGGTGAAGATGATTAGCTTACCACCTTCTCATGCCCCTAAAATTTCTCAAAATCCTAAAAATCTCCCTGGAATTAAATTTTTTGCTTTGTGTTTTTTTATCCAAAAGTCACCACCAATCTGTTTGTAGTAAAGTTGAGGTTGATTGACAATTTAAAATCGTTCTTGATGTGTGAGTCGTCTGATTGCCTCAGCACGTTTGAGTTGCTGATCCAATCAATAATCTAACAAAACCCTTTCTTGGGTTTGGTTATGTGTGGCGAAATGATAAGCAGTACCACTGTCTTCTTAGTTTTATTTCTCCCTCTCCTCTCCTTTGTCATCTCTTGTGCGTTGTTTTTCAGCTATAACAGAATATTGCTTTGTTTACCTCCGTGTGTACTTGAATGTACCAGGTTCTTGTCTTCGATGAATTTTCATTACCAGTGGACAATAACTATGCTAATTTGAAATACTTAAATTACTTTTATATTTTAGGCAACAGCTATCGAGATATACTGAACTGCAGCAAGAGGCCCTTTTATCACAAGGGCCATGGAGAAGACTCAAGTACCATGGACGCGTACATCATGCATTCTGTGCGTGCCTACCTTCCCCGTACACGATCTTTTGGTTTCCTTTGTTGAGAAATCAGTCGTTATTTCCTTTTTAAGTCTTTTGGTAGTATCATAACCTTTACAGTTCGTGGGATATGTTTGACAGTTGAATCATATATTCAGAACAAGAGATATTGTGACTCGTAATGACAGAAAAATGGCCAAACACCAAGAAACAGTGAAGGATGAAATACTTTCTGGTGGTGAATTCCTTGATCATGGCTTCACTCGTCCCAAGGTATACTGACAAATGTCACTTATGCTTTGCATGTTCCAGATTTATTTGAGTTATTTATAGATCAAAATGTTGGTAATCCAGTCACCAAATATGTATCTATTTCATTTTAGTTGGGCTTGGTTTTTTTGTGATTTGACCTTTAGTCACTTTGACATTCTTTAGTCATAGCTCTTAGTAGTAATGCTCTGTATTGTTAGGTTACTACTAAGGACTATTACTCAGGCTTTTTGGAAGAGAGCACTTCAAAATTGATGTTTTGTTGTAGGTTTGGGTCTCGAGACTAGTTTGGAAGGTTCGTTGTACTAAGGAGGCAATTTAGGATAGTTATACTTATCTTGGCACAAGCCAATGAGTGGGACACAAGTGCTTTCAGGGAATCAACTATGGTTGGGTGTTCCTGCACCTCTTGCTATGAGTTGGTCATAACCCCTTAATTAGACTACCCTACTTGTGTTAGGATTTCTGGGTCTCTCGCTGTCTCTGTCTCTCTGGCTCTCTTTCTCTGTGTGCAGCATCCAACTAATGGATTGCAAGTTTTGCCTTGAAAAAGCTGTCGCTGTGAATTTTGATGATTTGTGGAATTATTGTCGAAATGTACCTTCTATTATTAATCATTTTTCATGGTGATGCTTAAAATGAGTTGGTAGTAATGAAATAATCTTTTTCGTTTGAGATAGGGCAGTCTATAGGTACTCACTATATTTTATGACGATCCTTGCTGCTTACAATGGCTTGAGCAAAATAGCTTCTTGCTATATAAGAATCTTTTCCCCAGACCTTTCAAAATATCTTTGATATGCATTTCAATCCACCAAACTCTTATTTCTAACATGAATCTTGAGTTTGTCGCTGAAAATTCCGTCCTCAATCTTGGAGGCTCGTGTAAGAGAAATCACACATATTGCATTGTGCTGATCTAATTACGTGTGTTTCTATGCCCTTTGAATAAATGATTAGTTTGTTTGTTTCCTTTGTGTTGGTTTTGGTGAGCTAGTGAATACAACTTTGTTTTCTTTCCCTTTAAGAAAACAAAACTTTGTCGTCCACTCTCACATTTACTTTGTCCTTATGTTAGGTTTTTAACTTGGTTGATTTGCTTTTTTAATAATGCTTTTCAGGTTTTGATCCTTTTGCCACTTCGTAACATCGCATTTCGTGTTGTTAAGAGGCTAATACAGCTGACACCTTCAAATCACAAGGTACAATTTAGGTAGTATGTTAAAGTTGTTGACCAGGTGTTGAAAATTCTAGAGTTGATTTTGCTGCATTGTATTTTATAAGTGACAAAAATTCAAACCATTTGGCCAAAAAATCAAAATATCTATTTTTGATTAAGATCTAAAGATTGTTACCCTCTTACAGTTCATGGTATTATTTTAGACACGACTATAACGTGTCCATCATAATTTGCCATTTTGATACCTTATAAGTTTTTCGACAGTGATATACCAAGTTGAAGGTAAAAAGAGAATCATTCAAGTTTTTAAGAATGACAATGGACACTCGTGAAAATGTAAATGGTTTTAGTCTTCATTCAAGTTCAAAATGTCCTATTACTGTCTCCTGTGGTTCACTGCAGTTGTCATTTTGATTTTAGTTTCTTTGTATAACTCTCATCATAAACAGAACCATAGAGATTGAGTGTGATGCATCATTGTCAAGAACTATTTGGCTTCCCTCCCATCTTTGAATAAGAGGAACTATGAGTTGTGTTTGTCATGTTTTGTGTATTTTATTTGGAGTGGATTTGGAATTTTGCTATGAGTACATTACACCCGGTCATGGAGTCAACAGATCTTTTATGGTGGTTTTACCATCGCTTAAAATTAAATAATAAAAAGAAACATTATTATCACTTTACATATATATGTTTCTTCCTCAGTATCAATTATTCTAGCACTTTTACTTTTTCTTGATAATAATGATGATGATGATGATAAATATTATTTTTATAATAGTAATAATATTATTAATGTCTTGCTGCATTGCATGGGTACCTTTCTAGTCCAAACGTTTAGTGGCTACTTAAACAAAAGAAGTTGGAACAACAAGGAAAGCAATCAAACAGACTGATAATCAGTTGAGTGAAAATTTAAAATGGGCAAAAATTATAGAATGCCATCAATACATAGAAAGAAATAAAAGGAAATGCGCATGAAGTATGGGGTATGGCAGAGCGATGAGGAAAAAGAAAAGGTTAAGGTCTCTGTGAGGGGAAACGGCTAAAAAGAATAAGAACAAATGTCCAGAAAATCTCTACCGTAGTAGTTTTGATAACAGATGTCCCAAATTTCAAAACTTAATTTTTTGGTATCAAACATAGTTTCCATTGCTTCAACGAATAAGAGTGCTGTTAAATTGCTGATGTGGTGATTCAGGGCTAACCTGGCACCATGGAAGGCTGATGTGGAGCCACATCATCCCTATATCTCACAAAATATTACATAAATGAAAAAATTAATCTGTAGAATTTTGAAAATTAAAGTAAATGAAGAGAAAAGCATAGAGAGGGTAGGTGGTCCATTCAGCAAATATTGCTGCCTTGTCGAATCATGCCAGTCCATGACCTGGGTCACGCCACCCTCACCTGTGCTGGTCAAGTCCTGACGTGACCCTCGTGAGCTAAGGCAAAGATTCTGCAGGACCTTGACTCAACCACGGTGACGGTCGTGACCCTATCATATTTAAAAATTCAATAATATTAAAAAAAATTTGTGTTTTTCTACTAAATATGACTGTTTTACCTTGGCGTCTAGCAGATGAGTCATTATCTTGCCTCAACCAAATGATTTACATAAGCAGACCCCTATCATACCATGTGCTAGACAAGGAGGGCTCCTCATTTCCATACTTCTTCCATTTGCCTAAGTGTGTCATGCTTCACATAACTTAGGGTTGGCATACCCTTGGTGCCACTTTGTTGTTAAAGTTTTTTGAAACTGGAAGAGTTAATTCAAAGGCCTTTTTCCTCCTTTTAAATGAAAACCAGTGTCACGTTCTGTTTGAATAATGGAAGCATGGATTGTCCACAGGTTAATGTAGAGTACTTGGGACGGTTCTCTGATGATTTTGGTGCTGGAGAGGCTCATGACAACGAGGACAATGAGGTGTTTGAGGATGTCCATAGCTCTGGTCAGAAGTCTTCAAAACCTGCTGACTTTCGTGCACTATTTGATGGAAATCCTGATGATCACTTTATGGTTGGAATTAAATTTACTAGGTATATATTATTCCTTGTAGTGCCAGTTTTTCTTTAAGTTCCATACTTTTTCTATTTACTGCGATCATTGTTGATTTTACTAAGTATACCTCTCTGTTGTTTATTTTTTAACATGAAGTAGAAAAATTATATGAAAGAGTTTTCCAATGAAAGACTATGATTTGATGACTATAAGGAGGATTTTGCAACGTTTTCCACCAAATCATGAAAGCAAGAATATCAGAATGTAACCAAGCCAAGAGAACAAAAGAAGTATGCCAGAATGTAACAATTACAGCAATTGTGGTTTTGATGTCATCTATTTATTTCTTTTTCTTGCTGAGAACCTTCTGTAGGAAGAGCCACTCTGCAACTCATACTGGTCCGTTAACTCGAGCCCTTAGGTAGTACCCTTACCTTGGACCAGGCAAACTTTGCTGGTGTAAATCCCTTGGGCAGGAATCAAATACCTGACATCCAGCTCTTGGGACAAAGCCCTTGCAACCAGGGCAACCCTAAGGTGCTGATGCTAATAATTATGTACCTTTTGTTTCAGATGAGGAAAGCCTAGTGGAGAGAAAACTTCTTCATGATCTTTTCTGGACATAAAAAGTGACACTTTCGCTAATCTTAAATAAATTAAAATGTGATACTATGTTGGACTATTTTCTTGGGCACCATTTTTAGTCATTGAAACATTGAGAGTTGGGGCTTGATAATTATTCAGCCTCCTAGGATTATCTTCCCATTCCAACCTATGACAGACAATAGGATCCCTCTTAAGCAGGGTGGTTGTATAGGCCATCTTTCATTTTGTAGACTTGGTAAAATTGTGTGTTTTGCAGTTAATTCAACAGTTCATTTAATAAAGATTTTCACATTAGATTCCAGTAAGCAGATACTCCTATGGCATACTAAACTGCTAACTAAACTGTGTCTATTTAAAATGCCTTCTGTTCAAGCAAACCAGAACATGACCATTAATGATTTTCTTTCTCCTTTACAAATCCCATGGCATAGGAGGAAGATCCTCTGTTCCTCTTTCTGGTTTTGGGTTGATTTGGAAAGAGCGAAATATTAGGGCCTTTGTGGGGGAAGAAACTTTTGTTAAGGAACTTATTGAAAATGGGTTAACTTTTCGTATAATGGGGTTTATTCTTTGATGTAAATGCTTTGATTAACATTGTGGATTACTGGTCTTGCAAATTAGTTTTTTTATGGCTTTTAGCTCTTTTTTGGCTTTGGGCTCTTTATGTAAATGAGTTGGCACGCCCTTGGTTCGTCATAGTAAAATTTTCTTTACCTTTAAAGAGGAAACATCTTGTTTTCTTTTTGGATAGATTTATCTCTTCTTTTGGTACTAATCTTCCTGTTTTCTACTTAATTACTACAGGAAAAGCATAAAGCTGTACAGCGACTTCTACACATCTGACATGATTGTAGCTTCTCCTCTCGGTTTGATTACAGTAAGCAAATATTCTCATACATTTTCCTTTTTCATCACTTCACACTCTTATTGATCGACAATGAAGTCACATACCAGCAAGCATATCGAATTAGAAGGCAGATTTTACCTTATGATCTTAAAGCGATGGAGCGGGCTATGAGCTGAAGCTTTTGTTGTGATTTTAGTCTCCAACAAAAATCATCTGTTCTTTGTCCTTCATCAAAGGACATAATTGCTGGCAGGACCTTTACCGTAATTATCTGAACTACTTATTTTTCGTTGGTGATCATTTAGAGAATCAGTGCAGTCAAGATTCACTTTTGCCTTCTCTATCACTAGGAAGAATTCCACTACTAACCACAAATCTTATCATTAAAGTGTTTGATGAACTCAAGTCCCTAAGCTATCTTCCCTTCCACGAAAGTAAAACAAAACTGGATACTTGGTTCCTTATTGCATGGAATTCTGAAGAAGCTCTGAAATTGAGCTTTTAGAGGGTTAGTGTGAGAACCATTTACGCCACAACAAGCCACTCAAAATTTATCTTGCTTTTCATTGGAAAACAAATAAAAATAAAAAACTATTTTGCTTTCCAATTTGTGTAAGTTTATTTTATTCAATTTATCCAGCATCTACTCTTACCCTTGCAATTTTTTACTTCGCTTCTCCACTTTAAACAAGTTTGTTTGGGATGATAAACTGAGATATAATATAATTTGGTCAATCGGAAAGTCATAGATTAGTTGGTCAGTAATGGGCATTAAATTATTGGTATTCTTCAATAAAGCTCTGCTTGCAAAATGGCGGTGGAGTTTGGATATGGAGAAAACTTTTGGAGGAGGGTGATGACTGCCATTTGGGATCCATGATGAAGGGTGGATAGCTATGTTAATCGAGGAAGTGCATGGGTCATGATTATGGAAGCACATAAGGCAAGGATGAATGACTTATGGAAGCGCATGGGTAGGGTTTATGGAAGCCCCATTCTTAACAGGGTAGGGTCATCCTGAGATATTCTTTGCAATTATTTCAGTGCTGGAAATTTCCTTCTAGTTCCCCTTAGTTAAGAAAATCTGGGAAGGCTGGTCCTTTTTGTCATCATGTGGTGTGTCTAGAGTGAATGCAACAAAGGATCTTTTGAAGGATCATTAAATTGTTGTTTTTGTAGCTTTAAAATATTTATGGGATTGCTCTGATCTTTCTTGGTTCTTGGGGTACCATTCATTCTTTCTTTTTGATCTATTCGTGTATATTCAGAATCTACATGAACAGTTTCTTTTGGCTAATTCTTATTATCGCTATAAAAGAAGTTATTGCAATTTTAGAACAGCTTCTTTCATCAGATTGGAAGAGGATTGTTCAAGTAGGATATGCCGTCTACAAAGATACACATCTAAGAGCCTGTGCTTACATGAGACCTTTTTTATTACTGTTGGTGAGAATTTCACTTGATAAAGTACAAAACATGGAGGGGAACAGCTGATTGGCCAGCCAAACAGGGTTGGCAGATTTAGAGAAAGTATTATTTTTTAAAAATATCATTCGTGCATTAGATTGAAAGTTTATTTCTTATGGAATATTTTAATGTTAATGATTGAGCTAATAATAAAGTTTCTTGCTTTTAATAAAGCATGCAATTGACATCAGTACTGTGAATGACAGAAAATTGGGGAGGCTGAGAGAGAGAAGGAGAAAGATGTTGACTACCTATCTTCTATAGAGGTTATTCTTTTTACGCATTCTATTTTGCATGTTTGTTGGTGGTTAACTTAATTCTGTTTTTAGAGGCTAGTAAGTTTTTGTTTGTTAAATGAGTGAGGATGTTTTACTATGCAGATGCTGATCATAGATCATGCGGATGTCCTTGCCATGCAGGTACAGCAGGCATCTACTTTCTTGCTTATGATATATCTTGCATTCCAGAAAAATCTTTAGATTTCAGTAAATATATTTCTTCTTGACCCATACTGGCTTAAAATTTGCAGAATTGGTCGCATGTAAATACCGTGGTTGAGAAGTTGAACCGCTTGCCCTCAAAGCAGCACAGAATGGATGTTATGCGCATGAGGCAGTGGTGAGCTATGCAGAGTACTTATTGTGCAGTCTTATTGTTTCTTCTTTCTTTCGTTTAATCAACCTAAATATGATATTCGTATTTTTTTCTT
Source organism: Syzygium syzygioides (assembly GCA_031216285.1). Lineage (NCBI taxonomy): Eukaryota > Viridiplantae > Streptophyta > Magnoliopsida > Myrtales > Myrtaceae > Syzygium > Syzygium syzygioides. The sequence continues at coordinate 23,773,814 of CM062242.1, read as the reverse complement.
TTCTAGGTACTTGGATGGATATGCAAGGTTTTACCGTCAATCAATAGTACTTGGTTATTTTTTAAACCCAGGTATGTCAGACCCAAATTCCTTATTTTTTACCCTGTCAGATGTCTTCTTCCACAAACACACAGTAGGCAAGTCTTGTGTAAAATAACAGATAGAAAATTTATACAAATTTTTTCCATTGGGGTAAGTTAAGTATAGGTTTAATTTCAGCAAAACAACTTTGAAACAAAAAAGGATGTGTGTTATGTAGCTGTAGCTGCACTATTATCACAGTTAGTTTTCTTCATCAGATTTTCCTGTACTTGCTCGGGTCACATGGCCTTCTGCATTCACTGTGCTCATGCACAAAGTAGCATACAGATGTCGAGTTCTTGTGTGTGAATATGTTCTTGTACGCTCATTGCACTGTGGTTAAATTTCACTTTCTCTTTTCTGTTCTGTTCTTTGTGGGTGGTGAGGTTTTGGGGGCTATCAAATTGCTGTCACTCATCTTGGGTTTCAGATGCACAGGGTGAGGAGTAGCTAACTCTTGGATAAATTATATTAGGTGATCTAACCTGACAATACTACTTTTGCAGATATGAATGCTCTGTTCAATCATCACTGCCTTAATTATGAGGGAAAGGTGCGCAGATTTTCTTTCTTAGTAAACTTTCAAGATGCTTATCAAAGCATTCATGGCCTTTGCTATGTTTAGACCATTTAATTTGATGCTAAGAATGTGGAGCATGTATATTCTGGTGCTAGAAGGGATGTGAGATATATGCAGTTTTTAAGGTGCCCTGTCTCTTTCATTCTACTAGTTCTTGGAGCAAACATACTGAAAATCTTTTGAGACGCAAATTGCTCTGAAAGGGTGATGTCCTTTTGCTGTGGGGATTTAAGTGGAAGTGCAAAGTTTCAATAGCTTTTCTCATAGCATATTGTTAAGAAGCATGAATTTTGTCTTTGTTTTCATTTCTCCATCTCCATCAATGACTTGCTTATACTTTTTCCTCCGCTTACTTTTTTTCTGCTTTTATAAATGTTTTTTAACATCTACTCATTTTATACGCAAGTTTAAATTTTTGTACTTGAGCCAATACCATTTTAATGAAGTGAGTAAAAATATTGTGATATGGTAACTGAATAACATTGAGAACAGGTAGTCTGTTGGTTTTCCTTAGTGTTGTGATGTTCAATTTTGTGTTTCAGACATTAAAATAAAAAAAAACTATGAATGTAACAGTAGTATATGGGGGTGAGTTGGGGCCAGATCTTTGATGAGCCATCATGAGTAGCAAAGGAGGTGACATAGGGCCGGATTGGAGTTTTACTTTTAAAGATCTCATATGTGGGTTCCTATTAGAGAGAAGGCCGATCTATGTCTAGTCTTCTTATGATGATAATGTGTGAGAGCCTTTCATTTGTTTTTGGATCTTTTAGCATGCTTAAAGTATGATGGAGAGAAATTGTACTTTCCAATGCTCTCAGATGTTTCGGTCAATCTTAACCAAAGAGTCTACTCTGGCTCTCAATGACTAATTAATTTTCCAATACGTATTAACTTGTGCAGGTGAAGTTGGTCTGTGAGTACAAAGGAATTCTGCCTAAAGTGTTAATCCAAGCGCGTCAAGTAAATGGCTTTGCTATACTCATTCTTGTGTGTAATGTGCAATCAGATTCACCTATCTTACATTAATATGATTGTGTTTGTACTTGGTATGACATTTCTGTTGCAGGGTAGACATTGTTGTTGAATCCGAGAAATTCCTTTTATACTCCTTCCATAACACTTTGTCCTTCAATCCTAAAGATTCATTTTTATAGTTCCCCCATATAGTGTAGAGGAAGTGACCCATGCTAGTCAATATACTTCAAGAGCCTTCAGATGACCAATTAAGTTTTGTAGCTACTGTTATTGGACATAATTAAATGTCTCTTTCCCATGAACTTCAAATACGTAGTGTTAATAGAGTAACCTGATGCAATCGGTATGAAATGTCACAAGTCCTGATTACTGTGAAATACTATCATATTTTGTTGAAATTTCTTTTTTCTATAGTTAGATATCAAATAAGCTAATTAGGGATTTGGTATTACGTGGATTTTGCATATATATGCGCTACAAAGAGGGCCTCTATGTAATATTAAAATTACTCGAGTAAAGATGTATTTGGACAAAACAAGCGACTAAAGATGTTGCCTTTTGTGTTTTCTCTCTCCTCTCTCGTGATCGCTAAAATCCTAGCCAAATGGTTTTTAATAGCCAACTCAATTAATGGGGTTGTGAGAATATTTGTGTTGACTTTTACCATATTAATTGCAAATTTGATCTATAAGTGCTATGGCATTAGTTGTTACTAGTTTTCTCTTGCTGTTATCTGCTTGCCAGAGTTAAAAGTTTTTGTTTTCGGACAAAGTTTTGGATAATTAATAATTGCCTGGCCTAAGTAGTCCTCATGAGAAGTAATGTTCCATACAAATATTGGCTCTGTCCAAACTATGTGAAAGCCTTTCTTTTTTAGATATACAGTTTTTGACGTTTGCTTATTTCATATTTATAGATTTACAATGTTTCATATTTCTTTTCTTTCATTGGTTTAGGTGGGCTTCTTCCTCTGATATTAAAATTTCTTCATTCCCTGCAGATCTATGAACGCTTTGATGCTGACTCAATAGCAGAAGCTGATGATGCACGGCTTGAATATTTTACTAAGAAAGTATGGGCGTGGTTATTTTGCTATTTTGTGTGCTATTATGTTCATTTCATTCAGGACATGTAGTGAGCCGTGTAACTTAGGCCACGTCAGTCTGTTGCATGCATGCATCAGTTATATGTGCATTTTGCATCATTGAGTTCTTTGTAAAACAATGTCATTTGCTGAGTGGTTGTTTGTCCTTGTGTTATGTTGGTTGAAGTTTGTTTTGGCCTTTCTCTTGCTGCTCTGATTCCGTCTTTTGGGCAAAGTTGATGTTGATCCATAATATTTTATTTTGATCTCATTTGTTTTATTACTTTGTTTTACGTCCACCTCTGTATTTAAGTTGCATCTGAATTCCCTATTCCATCTTCCACCGCTTTAAAATTGCATAATCTTGGCATTTATCGTATGATCTTCTGAATGTTCCTTTCCAAAACAGCCCATAATGTTACTCCACAATGCCTAGTCGCCTAGCTAAGTGTTTGAAGATTACTTTGGTGCACTTTTGAAAGTAACATTTGAATTATGTGATATTTCAATAATGCTGCATATCCTACAAATGTATGTGACTTAAAGTGTTTTTCTGGGTTAAATTTCTGGGGATTGTTACACAGTAAACTATGGGTTTCCTTTTGTTTTTCCTTGATGAACTGCATTTCATGCTTATATCTGTCTCTTGATACTGTGTTCAATTGATTTCTATTTTGCTTCGATTCTGTGACTGTTAGGTCTCTCTAATTGTGTGGCAAATTGACTAAGGTTACGAGTGAAAGTATGTAACTGTTTAATTTAAGACTTCTGTGCATTCTACAATCCAAATAATGAAGTGTCACATATCAACGTGTGCTTTATAATTTTCACCAAATCAATTGAAGAGGACAGCACCAAGTATGAACGTATTTGAGCATAATTTATATATAGCTGGAAAAGTAAATTTGAAAGAGGTGTGTAACCATGCCCAATGGAAATATATGATGAAGAATCATACAAGTGCTTATTATACCATTGAAATGAATGAAGCATAAGTGCAAACAAGTGAACTGGATGACCCATATCTGAGCAATCAACAAGCGGAAAGAAAGCTAAAATAATGACTGACAAGTCAACCTCCATAGGTTCATGCTAGGAAAATCCACGGATGCGTGTCTACCTTTCAAACGTTGTGTGAAGTTAAGGAGCCTGCTTAACAAACTCCTTCCCACCTTCATTTGTGATTGGTTTTCAGATTATTACCTTTGGGGTGTAGTGCGGATGCTTCTGTACAGAAATCTAATATTTTGCTTTATTTATTGGCATGCCTTTTCAAGTCAGTTAGAAACTTGTTTTTCTTGTATTCTAAGTTCAGTTTCTTGGTGCAGGTATTTCCAAAAATTAAAGATTCAATACAGGTATGTTGACTGGAATTAGCATAGATAAGTGACAGGGACCCAGACATCCATCATCCACCCAAACCCCCAAAACACACAAACATGTAGATTGTGTCATGTTACATAGTTTTGTGGGGTTTGCTGTGAAGTTTTCTAGATCTTTTATCAGATTTCTTCACAATTAATAGATCTTCCATGTGGTATATGCAATAGATTTCTTGACGCTTGGACAGGATATGTTGACTATAGAATTTGGTATTTTCTTTGGGCGCAAAGATTCTGCTGCTCTATTTGTGTGTTTAATACTATTAGATTATTTGTAGTATAAGGTTTCTGATGACCTTTCTCCATTATCAGAGCATAACTTTTTCCCTCAGACTCAGTTTCCTCTCCAACTCATATTACTTTCATGACAAGAATGCAAAGCCAGAAAAAAGACATTAATGACCTTTTAAGAACGCATGTTTTTTATTTTAATGTTAGGAGGGGCCACTAAACCTACTTTAGGTCAAAATCAATCTCCTTTTTCTTGTACCTGATGACAGTTTTCTTTTATCAGAGTATGTTCTTTATCCTCACATTTTTCCTCTCAAGCATAGACAACCTCTCATGGCAAAAGATGAAAAGAATTTGATGACCTCTTTAGATAGGATTTTCTCGAGGGTAATTTTATTGGGGGACAGTGAAACCTTCTTTAGGACAAAGAAAACTTCCTTTTTCTTATACCTGGACCACTTTATATTTAGAGTATATTTTCTTCGTCACATTCATTTTGCTCTTCAACATAGATGACCTTTTGTGGAAAAAAAGGAAAAGGACTTTCATGATCTTTTAAGATACCGTTTTCTTAATTGTAATTTTTGTAGGGGCACTTTACCTATTTTAAGAAAAAATTGATTCCCTCTTTTTTGAACCTGATGACTGTTTTTATGCAGGGTGGCATCATGCTTTTTATCAGTTCCTACTTTGAGTTTGTTCGAATTCGGAACTTTTTGAAGGCACAAAATGCTTCTTTCTGCCTACTGGGGGAGTAAGGACCTTTCTACTATGTCATAATGACCATCTATGTCCTAACATCTTGCCTCTTCTAAGTTAGAAGGCATTAAATTTGAAAATGAGTTTTGTGCATTCATTTGAAATGTGTGCTTGAATTATTTCTTACTTTAGGTACACAAAGCAGAGTGATATTTCTCGTTCACGGGTTTGGTTCTTCGAAGGTACAAGGAAGATTATGCTGTACACCGAAAGAGCTCACTTTTACCACAGATACAAGGTTAGGTGACGCATGCCCTTTCATTTGTGTCGTATATTAAGAAATGACGTGTCCGTAGAAATCTATGTGGGACTTTCCATGAGAGTCGATAAAACCCAGTGCTAAGCAAGAATAGACAATGTATTTGGATTTAATATGAATGTAAAGTTGGCATTATAATCGAAGAAAGAGCTGGTACTTGACTCTGTATATTAATCTAGCCCAACATTCCAACTTCATTAAAAGGATACATACAATTTCAAATCCAGCTTATGTTAACCAATTGTTACTATTTTTTTGAAATTGATGACATGATCAGATGCTCATTTTCTTGATGCTGTGATTACTCCTCCCCCCCACCCCACCCCCCCAAAAAAAAAATAAAATAAAAGACCACCCCTCTCTCACTTTTGGAACTTGGTCATAGGAACATCCTAACGTCATTTAGTTCAACTTAAATAATAAGTTCATTCAGTTGGTTTGCAATGAGAGCTGGAAACGGGGGGGTTGTTGGTTCTGGTTGGACTTTGATAAAATTGGCGTGCCAATTAAGTTCTTGGTTTGTAAGGCATTTTTTGATTTAGTCTTGAATTGACGTATATTTTACATCAATGATGACTCCGTTTGCCTTCATATCTCCCACTAGATTTAATTTGGTTTCATCTTTTTAGAACCCAACTAATGTGAGAACTGATTGCAATTTTTGAGTTATCCTTTTGTTATGCTGCTTGGCAATTGCTGGTGTCATAAAATATTTATCTTAGTAAATATTGAAAAATATGTATTTAGCATAACATAGCACCAAGAAATGATGTAGCAACTCTCTCTTCCATCCTTGAGGACTAGGGATTGCATCGTAACACTATGTTCCTTGCATTTTATCAAAGCACATGGAATCAATAGAGAATTGAGATTGCAACTTGGTACAAAATCGAATGCAGCAGTGTAAAAGGATTTATATAGCCAACCCCGACTCACTTAATGGCTTAAACCTTGGCTTGTTGTTTTGTATGTGGAAATGATAAATACGTTGAGTTATAAAGCAAATGATATATGCGGTGGATGAAGTTCACCGCCCACGTGTGCACATTGCTCGAGCCCTTCAACTCAAGCTTGCAGACATATATTTACAAATCACAATATTTCATGCCATTTGCATTTTTTGGTTGCTTTCATTTGACTCGTTAAACATCCACGCGGGTCCAATCCTAGTTCTTGACCTCAAATGACCTTGTTAGAATGTCTAATCATAAAGTTTAAGCTTTAAGGTGGAGGGATAATACATGTATATAAGGCCTATATTGACCCCATAAATAAGCATTATGGGATATACTTTCACACCCTTTCTCACATGTCAAGACAGATTATGAACAGCATGTAAAATTAACGAATGGGGATCTTCATAAATCTAGGGGGAACCTGGCTCTCATGCTATGTTAGAATGTTCTATCTAAAATTTTAAGATATTAGGTGGAGGGAGACATTGGCCTATGTAAACCCCCTTAACAAGCGATGTGGGAGTAGTCCCAAATAATCAAGTTGAACCAGATTTGGACCTGGTCCCTGGACTGACTGTTAGACTGGCAGGTTTGGTTAGTTTTGTAAAACTTGGTTCATGAAGTCAATGTGTAGATATCTTTCCTCATCTCTCCACAGTCTATATATACCAACAGATATACATATACTTGTTCATAGTTGCCTATACACACGTGTCCTTGAGCATGTGGATGCAGTTCTTTGAGCCTATATACATACTGAGACAGTTGTAAATGGATGTACCATACCGTGTCAAGGTGATAGCATTCAACGACAAACCCATCTGATTATCCTAACCAGAGAAGTGTGTTAAAATCTAAAAGTACTTTTTGACTGGTTGGATGTATTCCAACAGATTTTGGTACAAGCCATTGCTACAATACTTCTCTTCTCTTGCATGGATTGTGTGTGTTTATCTAATAAAAAGACTCTGGCTGTCATGAGTCAATTACGACATTTTTGGCCTATAAGGTTCATTGCGTATTAGGCTTGATAAATAATCTAGGTCATATTAGGGCAGGATCGTCTTCAATGCATTTTAAATGATTCTTCATATTGTGAGTGAAGATGCAGCTGGTCGTAAGAAGAGGGTACTACAGAGAAACTCTGGAGGTGCAGTTACTGCATTGCTGCTCATAATAACACAATATGATACTAAATATTTAAAATAAGCAAGGCAAGCTTTTGCTTAAGAGGATTGCACCAGCTGCAATTACTAATATAATACATTGGGCAGGCGCATCTGATACCCTTTTTGCCAAAAACTTTCTCAAGCAAACCAAAGGAATTGCAAGTGGATGAAAAATTTCTCAAGGCCCATTTGATGCCCTTTTTGCCAAAAACTTTCTCAAGAGAACCAAAGGAATTGCAAGTGGATGAAAAATTCTCTTGTATACTTAACCTAGATAACTAATGTTTGGGGGACATAAAATAACCTATTAAGTGACAATTACATGCTTACATTGTTTTGCTTACCGATTTGTAAAACTTCTGATATTACATTCCGAGTCCTCATTCATGGTCTCTCTTTTCATACTTTCGTTTTGTTGATGCATATTGTTGAATAATTCGTCTATCTTTTTGCCTACAGATCCGCGGCATGCAAAATTTAATAGTCTATTCTTTGCCTGAGAGGAAAGAGTTCTATCCAGAGGTAGACATTTGTTTTCCATGATGCTTCTTTTTTCCCAGCATTTTATCATTGTACGGTATTGGGCATCATTTGCATACTATGGATGCAAGCTCAATATATGTTTTCTTTAATGATTTGCATTAGTTTTTTCTGCTGTGATATTTTATTTTCTGATGACAGATTGTAAATATGCTTGAGGGGTCTCATGGCATGACGTGCACAGTGCTTTTTTCTCGTTTTGATCAGCTCCGGGTAATGTGCTGTTCCTATACTATCCTTAATTTTACTTTTCTCTGAGATAATACATCGAGGAATGGATTATAATTTTTTCTGTTCTTGCTTTTTTTTATCATGCGATAGTGTTTGGTGGTTGTGGGTAGTGATTTCATACGTTGAGTGAATAGGAGTGTGTGCGTGACATTGATGTGTTCTAATGCAATGGCATTAGAAGATTAATCCAGCTCATATAGCTTACCCTACTCTGTGAGTTAAGGAAGTTAATGCATACTAAAACTATGTCATCAAAACATAGCGCTAGGATGCAAGCTCGATTGTGTATTAGTTCATATACGTTTACTCACTAAGTAGGGTAAGCTATATGAGCTGCATTTATCTTCTGATGATATTGCTGTGTTTAGCATGAGATGTTTGTCTTGATCCCCTTACTCAAGATATTGTTATATGGACTTCCATATGTTTCTCCTCTTTTGATATGCAACCAATCATAAATCTTTTCATTAGTGCATGTGATGATCGTCATTTTATGTGTTCAAATCAGCTTATTCTTGTCTTATTGTTGATCTACCCATACACGTGCTTCCCCTCGAATATACTCCTATTTGATCCGATCATTGTGTGACTGTCCACGCTTATTTTGTGTACAGATCGGTAGGGCTGGCTTTGATGGTACCGCTTTTTCACAAGACACATAATTAGTGTTCAAGTTGACGTTGATCATATTGGTTTTGATTAACCCATCTATAAATTCCTTAGCTTAAGGTGTCGTGTATAGATGCCGCTTAAGCCATTTAACAGATGGTTGAGACAAATTTTGGTTCTTTAAGATCCTACTAGCTATTCCTTAAAGATAGCTAGCTGTGTATCTCCAATGGCGTGCGCTTCTCAATAACTTGTTCCGATACCTTGTTTAACTACTTCCTTTGTAGAAAAAATCAGCAGTTTTAAGGGTTTGTCCCTTCTTTTGATTTTAAAATTTCAAGACCTATGCGGTTGGAGCTACATGGCTGAAATCATTTTGCACCTTTTCTTCCCCTTAAGGTGGATATCTGAGGATTTTGGTGACATCTAATTAGTTTTTACATTGGTGTGGCAGAAAACTATTTAGCTTGAGGTTCATACCATGGCTAAAATTTCAACCTCGAGTTGGTCAATTTTTATTGTCCAGAAAAAAAAAATGGGGGTTTCACTTCTTTCACTTCTTGCGGATATTTTTTACGTTGTTGAGTAGCAGGAAACTATTTAGGCTTAGTGGTGGCTTAAGAGGTTCATATCATGGCTGAAGTTTCATACCCTTAAGGATTTCACTTCTAATGGCCAAATAAAAAAGGTTTCACTTCTTGCAGTTGAGTCAAGGACCAAGTTTCCTGTTAATGCTAGTTCTTTGAGATCACTGAATAGTACTTAATTTCAAACTTTTCAAATCAGTATATTTGGTGAACTGGAAAGACAGTATGTTCTCGATTTGATTCTTGTGTAATACTTAGTGTAAAGATATTGCTCATGTGCACTGTGCATTAGCGATTCGCTGCCTTATTCTAATTCTTTGTGGTGATTATATTCAGCTGGAGAGAATTGTCGGTTCCGCCGCTGTGAAGAGGATGATAACATCCGAGAAGAGTGTATTTGCTTTCTGTTAATCGATTATGGTCGATAGTAGAAGTTAGTCAGCAGAGGATGCCATTCAAGTTTATCTATTTAACCAAAAGAACGAAATAAAGATCCTGAGATGGATCAGCAGTTTTGCCTAGGAGTTTCCATGTATTTTATTGTATGGAGCTACTTCAGGGGAGCCCTAACTTATAGCAAACGAAGTGTATTGTGCATATTGGCAGTTTTGACCTCGAGTATTGGAAAAATGTCGAATGTGTTTTTCGAAGTTCAGATCTGCTGGAATATGTTTGTATCGACTGTTGTTTTAATTCTATGTTCTGTTTTCCATTTAATTTCTGCTATACTGTGCCAAGAAGCGCTGGGCGTTCGACCTCGATACTTTTGCAGGTGACTTGGTACTTATATCATTTCATTCCGTGTGCGGGAAAGTGAGCTTGATGATGGTACCAATGCTGACGCCGCCGTAATGTCGATTTGGTCGACCAAATGGGGGAGCTTTTCCTTCATTATCTGTATCAGCTTTTAGGGTGCCATGCGCTTTGCTTACTCCCACATTCACTTCTATCTCATGTGACAATTGCTCTTCTCGACGTAGTTCTTGGATGACGAAGTTCAACCACAACTCTACCTGTCGTAACCTAATTGAGAATACTAGAGAGATACTCTTAAAAAAAGGCGCCTTTTTAAGATCTTTCGAAGTTAGGTTCACATTTTATTATGAAAAGGATTTGCCTGGTATGGAATTGATATTGATCAATCTAGAGCTAAGTCATGGGTTGAATGTAATCATAATGTTTGAGGTCTCGATGCGATGGTCATCGAGTCATCTAGGAATGTGTTAGCTACTAGTTCACGTATTGTCAAATGAAATTTGTCGGTTTAAGGGTTCAATTTTGCACGAGGAAATGTTAATATCTTAGTGATTTTCTCTTAGTTCCATCGTTCGATTGACAAAGTCATTACCTGCGAGGCCCCTCCTCATAGGACAATCATTGTATATAGACTACATAAATTTGCATGATTTAGCCCATAATCTTTTTTAGCAATGACTCATTTAAAAAGAATCTTTTTTCTTATTTTTTAGCATGAAAGTTGGGTTATCTAGATATTGTTATTATTTGAAAACCCACCAATTCATGGGAGGAAAATATGAACCTTGAATTTCAATATAATTTAATAAACATCAAAAACAGTTTTGAAAAATGACTCAAGAATTAAATTCGATCATAGGCGGAAGAATTGGCCCAAAAATTCAGCCCTAGAGGTTTGGTACAAAAATCACATGGAAATGAAAATTTCATAAGTAAAACCTCTCTCTCTCTCATCATAATATCATTAAAAGAAAAATTTTAAAACTTGAGTGAACATGGTACTAATTTTCCTTTAACTCAATTTTATTTTATAACAACAACCAAACGGTGTTTAAATCAGTTTTTGTGTTTATTTTTTTAAGCACACGCATCTTTATATCAATTTAGTAATTCAAAATTTTACTCTTGAAGTGCTCCAGAAAAAAAAACATGCTTAAAATTACAAGAAAAAGAATAAATTATATTACCAACTAAGCTAATCCAATCTGAGTAAAAAAGTTTTAGAAAAGAAAAGAAAACAATTAGCAATGTCCAAGCTAAGAAATACACTTCCCGACCAAAAAAAAAAGCAAAGAAATACACTAATCAGCGGAGGACAAAACCGTAAATTCACATACAACTTAGGATTTTGCCCCCTTCTCCATATATAAGCCCCCATCGTCCCTCATCCCCCCCTTGCACACAAAAACCGCAAACCCCGGAGGCCGTTGCTGCTCTCGACTCCGCCTTCGCGTTCGCTTCTAGAAGAAGAGGAGACAGTGGGAGTCTTCACCTTCATCTGCAAGAGCTCCGACGATGAGTGGACGGCGAAGCAGGTCTCAGTCGAAGGGCTTTAATCTCGATGGACATATGTTGCATTGCGACGAGAACTTGCTTCATTTGATCCTCAATGCCAATGACACGATCTTGTAAGTCAGTTTGATCGGCCATTCTAGTTCTCGACTGCGTACGAATAGGCGATCGTGATCAATCCGTAATTACCTAATTTCACGGATAAAATAGGCATACATAAGTGTCAAGAAGAATCACACGCCGATCCATGACATTGGTCTAACCGCTTTGATTAAAAATGACATCTTTATTGAAATGACGAAATTTCTACAATGACTGTAACTTGAAATCACTTAAAGAAAAATGCAAAAAGAAATGACTCAATTTCTAAACAACGAACCTAGAAAGAAAAATATCTTAAAAGACACGAGTCATTTCATTTGGCTTGATCAATATACAACTGGGATGTGATTTCCAAATGTAATTGATTATTCTCCTCAGCCAAGTGTGCAACTTGCTCTTGTAGCTTCTCAGCTTTTCTCTTGAGACATCTTTTCTCAGCACGGTTGGTGATCTTCTCAAGCACCATTGGTATCTTTGGGAGTAAATTATTTGGAATCTTGTGTCGTCGAATGTATTGAGCAGTAGCATAATACTTTCTTTCTTTACCCTCTAATTCTTTTTCGGGCCATATGAGCATTTGTGAATGGCACATATCCCACAGCAACTTGATTAAAGAAATGTTATCCTCATAGTCGAGGTCTCCGTCAGTAAAGTCGACTTGAATTGAATCAGCTTGCTTCAAAGCTAGAGGAAGCTCTTGCACCACTAGATACTGGCAAGTCACCCTAGTCGGGTAATATTCCATTGCCCTAGTGAATCCCAGTAAAGGGATTGGGCCAACACGTCCACATGTGAGTCTGGCCTCATGAACTTAGAACCATTGAGCATGCCATAGGAAACATTTGGACTTTGGATTTTTAAAGAAAGCCAGCCAATTGGAATAATGATAATCCGGTGCATGTTTTTGTTTATTCTCAAATCTCATGATAGGGTGATCAGAGTTGCTAACTTCACATATAATCATTAAACCACCAAACCCTTTTAAGTGAGATAAGAACCAAATTTGCAAAAGCTTAGGAGAAGCATGAAAGATTTTGTCATCATTTTCTTTAAATCGAGAAAGGGAAAGAAAAGTTTCTACCAGAAAGGCATTAACAAAGTTCATTCCCCCACACACTTGCCCTACTAACTTAGCAATCAAAGGATTAATAGCATTCTTACAGTGAGGGAAAAGTATAAATCCAAAAAAAGCTAATAGGAAAATCCTTCTCGTTTGAAATAAAGTGCCATTTTGAAAACATTCATCGAGAAATGAAAATGGGCAAGTATTGCGATGACCTTTCAAATTTTTCTTATCTTTCTTCCTTGATTATCAGAAAATCAGATAAAATCGAAACAGGATTTATTTTGATAGGTGGACTAATTAATTTAGATTTCAAAGGTTTTCCAATGGCGATGCTATATTCTTCCAAGGTTGGAGTGAGCTCATGCTTACCAAAGATGAAAGTAGTCGTCTCTGGACACCAACAATGGACAAGTGCTTGAATGAGGCCGCCATGAATGTTGATACGCAACAAAGGGAGGAGTCGGCCAATTGTTGATTCCACGAACTCACGGCTAGCTCAATCTAGCCTGTCCCACCACGCATTGAGTTCCTTTTTGGGAGGAAGAATAAGTTGAATGTCGAAATTTCCTATTGTATATTGACCAAGACTTGTGATCAATCTAATGTCATGGACCAACAAAACAATACGATAAAGTAAATAAATTGCGAAGGAAAAGTTCAAAGGACTTACTTTACCAATAATCAGGTGGCAATCACATAGATATACGCATGCTACATGGCTCGATTTCTACTCTAGAAGGCTTAACAAAGTGGAGCCACGAGAATGATGACGGAACAGGAAGACCTAGGATGTAGAAGATCATAACATGAGTGATTCGGCAGATTTGGATTCCTATATATCCACTCATGGAGTACTTCATTATACGATATATATAAGATCCATCTGTATAGATATCATCATTTACATCTAGAAATCCGTATGCTTTGGAAGAAGCTTGTGCAGTTTGGGAAGGGGTTTTGATTGATCAAAAAGAAGAATCTACTTCAACCGATATGCCCTTAGGCACGGCCATACATAACATAGAAATCACACTTGGAAAGGGCGGATAATTAGCTAGAGCAGCGGGTACTGTAGCGAAACTGATTGCAAAAGAGGGAAAATCAGCCACATTAAAATTACCTTCTGGGGAGGTCCGTTTGATATCCAAAAACTGCTCAGCAACAGTCGGACAAGTGGGGAATGTTGAGGTGAACCAGAAAAAGTTGGGTACACATAGATATACGCATGCTACATGGCTCGATTTCTACTCTAGAAGGCTTAACAAAGTGGAGTCACGAGAATGATCGGACTAGCCTCAGGCATGCAGACTAAGTTGGGTTCTCGTGACTCCGGCATCATCAAAGAGCCAACCCATGTCGCAGGCATGCGGACCGGGGTGGTAATCTCTTTGACATCAAGAAAGAAATATCGGGATTGAGATGGGTAACTCGTACCGCGGGCGGACGGTTGAAGTGGTATCCATCTCAATACCATCTTAGGTGATCCTATGCTGCCCAGGTCCAGCGACAGATTGTGCGTGCTAGAGCGTAGTGAAAATGCACAGGCATGCACAACAAATCATATGCAAATAGCGCTTCAATATCAAAATTAAAACATCCAGTCTCAACACCTCCCTGCAAGAAAATGGTTAACAAACACTCCACCCCTTATAACTTCCATCCTGCAAAAACATTTAACACCTTAAACTATTAGGGACATACATGGGATCCTCGCTGCCAAACCAAAAATATTTTTTTTGAAAAGAAAAATTGGCCTAAGTCCACTAAGAGTTTTCACTCAAATCCTTGGTGGAGTCGCCAAGCTGTTGCTACCTAAAATTTCTCAGGCTAATGGATTATTAAGACTAAGCTTAACTCGTGCCCTCCCAAGCTCTACTAATTCGCAACTTAGGGTTTAAGTTTTTTAACATGCAAAAGGTTTTATGCTTGAAGTCGCCACTAATCTATTTGTGATAGGTCAATTAGAAACCTAAATAAAATATAGAGAGATATATTTTATTCCTACAAACCAGAGTAACTAAGCTCGGGGACTTGATTACGCTAGATCTAGTCTAAAACTTTCGGTACCTTTTCTTTTCAAAAATGTTTATGCAGACAGTCTTGATCCATTTTATTACCTAATCTCTAACATGTAAAATGATCATACGAGTACGCAAACCACCAAAATAACACCCAATAATCAAAACATTAAATAAATTGCAAGATTGAGAGAATTACCTACCTCGAAGCAACGTAAGCATCTGCATTATTAGCTAGAAAATCACACGGATAATCCTAATATGATTTCTAATTAACGAAGCAAGGCACTCACGGTATTCTTTAGGGTTTGCGCTCTATTAAAATGCAAACTAACCTATATGCAATAACGTGCAAAATATGGCAAGCGATTAATGCAACCTAGCATGCGAACTATATGTCATGCGACGATGTGACCTAATTCTAATGACAGACAAATGATTTATTTTTTGTATTTTTCCGATGAAATTCGGAATTAGAAAATAATGAAAATTTATTATCTAGTGCAAGATATTATCCAATTCATTTTAGGAAATAAACTAGGTCAAATCCTAATTTAAATTGGAATATTATCTTAACTAGATAAACCCTATAAAAGCATGCAATATATTAAAAACTTACCTTGATCCTATCTAATCTTTTTGGGAGATTCAAATCAAATCAAAACAAAGATTCAAACCAAAATCAAAGATAGCATCCAATCACCCGAGATATCATCCATATCCATTCAAATTTGGAAAATAAATTGACAAATCACATCTTGGGCATGAGGATTGGATTGGCCAATTTTCAACCCAAGATATCATCCATATCACATCTTGGACCGCATGCAACAGTTGCTGGTCTTGGCGTGTCACGGTTGCTTGGGCTCTCGGTCAGCTGCTTGCCGCCGGGAGTACTCACTGGATATTGAGACGTAATGATATTTGAACAGATCGTGCGTGGCAGCTTGTGGAGGGTGCAGCAAGGTGAGGTGTCAAGAGCACAGAAGCAAAGCTTCACTTGAATCCAGACTTCGCGTGCATGAAGTTATGAGGTGCTGATGAAGAACTGGCGTGAATTTCTTCTCTGGTGCTATCTCTTTGTAAAAAGCTGCGGCCCCCACTCTCGTCTCTCTTCTCTTCTTGGACGTGCTGCACCTCCTCTCTCTATGCTCTCACTCACGATTTTTGGCCCCCCTCTTCTCAATTGTGTAGCCTCCCTTTTTATATGTAAAATAACATAGGCCTCCAAGGAAAGAACGTGATGCGGCTTCCAATTGTGGATGCATTGAAATATATATTTTTATTCTTTTCCTTCTTTTGTTATTTCTCCAGAACCCACGTCTTCTTATCAATCCTTTCTTGCCTTTCTTTAATCCCTTTGTCTGCAGGTTTGTATCCACCGGCTTGAGTGAATCCACTTTCCTTAATTCTTGCTCTGATAATGCTTTGCTTTCCAATTGTTTCTTGACTCAAAGATTTTCATGATATTTTCTCAATATTTCTTAATTCAATGTGCCACACACACATGTCAATCTTGATCACTTGAGGAAATAACGAGTTAGGCTGAATCTTTAATTCACTCAGGTTTGATCCAATTAATTCCATTGGGTTCAGAACCTCTATACTTGAGTCCATTAACTCCAGTTCAATTAAATTTTGTCAAGCCCATCCGCTACCAGTCCGATACAAATGCAACTAATTAATAAAAGTTCTTAAAACTAAATGCTATGTAATTTAACTTTAATATTTTGTTAGGGACTAAAATTTAATCCCTAATTTTCTGTACAATTAATCACTAAATGATTAGTTAAAATTTAGATGTCAACAAAGTGTTTTAGCGATAAGGGTCCAGTCGGATATGTGTTGGACATTGATTAGGTCAGGTATGCATTATTAGATTTGTATTGCATAAAAATGGGTCAAAACAGATTAAATGGATCAATCTGGATATAACCATTTTCAACGCGGAACCACTCATTTGATAGGTCTATTTGGACAACAGGTGCTCCTGAATTAAACTGTTACAATTCAAATCAAATATCTATTTGCGGGTGCTGCAACCAAGTGATGATGGTGACAGTATGCTGGTGGTGATAGACTAGTTGGCGGTTACCATGCTGGTTAGTGGCGGTGACGCCGATTTTCGGTGATGTTGTGGTTGTTGTTGTCCATGGGTGGTGGCAAATATAATTGGAGTCATGGAGGAGCATGTCTTGTAGCATCGGTTTTGCGCCGATGGTTATGGCGGGCAGTAGCGAGAGCGGTAATAGAAAAAAAAGGGCAAAGTTGATGATTCCACGTTGCAAATGATGATAATTTTAGGACTTAATATTCATAAACTAAAAGTACATTGTGTAAACTACAGTACATCACAATATATCTGTATTTAATGAAAATCATATAAGATGAAGAGAAGCTCTATGACACTGATACACGTAAAACTAAATTTTTCATTGGACTCGAGTTCTCAGTGACTGGATCTATCATAAGGATTGATCGTGTGAGCTCCATATGATAGTTTCATATGATCAAATGTTATAATTATTTTGGGTTCATGAATTGAAATCCATGCAAGAATTTCTCGCACAAAATTAGGAGAATTTACACATTTTTTGGCGGGAGGGATTGGGATGGGAAAGAAACGATCTTGCTTGAATGGAGGGAAAGAAAAGGAGAAGAAGGATTAGAAGAAATCGGTGGATTGTACGCTTTCTCATTTGCGGTCTTTTATCGAACATTATAATTCTCTTCATTTCTGTTTCTCTCGGTCAACACTCAAATTACGTTATAACTCAAATTTTCAAATCCTTTCCTTGTTTTTTCTCTAATGATGATTTAATCTCTTTTTTGGCCATTCTAATCACTTTTATCAAACACAATTTAGACAAATTAAACGCACAGAGCACGTTCCGTCGTTCCCCCAAAAAAGCACTTGATGTCTGTGCACGCCAGACCGTTCCCTTTTTCTTTCCATGACAAGTAATTGGGCATTTGCTCGTTCCAGGATATTCTCTTATTCTCTAAGGCTGAAAAGACAAACAGAGGGTCCGCCATCTGCATCAAAATGTGTTGGCCTCGGCCCTATGAATTGCACGGAAGATGCGCACCGATCATGGTCAAGAATCAAGAAAAAAAAGCGGTGCATCATGGCGGGGGCGGTGGCTCATTGACAACTAGATTCTTTTGCATTTTTGCAATTTACAAGCATTTAATAAGAGTTTCTTATCGTGTCATATTGTGCAATTATTTCATTTAGAGGCTCTTGGGTCATTTTAGTTTTATAATATGGGGGTGGTTTTGGTTATGATGAAGAATCCTATCCAAAATATCATCGAATTCAAAAGTTTTTAGGCTGCGCATAGAAACTATTCTGTGCCCGGGAATAAATTCTGATCAAAAATGATTTTTTTAATTTTGTGCCGAGGAACTGATTCTGAGCATTTGAAGGCGTTTGGTAATGATCCAAAATTTCTATTCCTGTAATAGTAAAAAAACAAAAATGCATTTGATAACAACATAAAATTTCTTTTTATTAATAATATTTTAATAACATTTTAAATATTTTAATATTTCTTTCATTTCTTTTTTTCTTCTTCTTGGCTATGGCCGGTAAAATATTTTTTAATTAATAATAATTTTATTAAAAATATTTTTTTATTTTTTTTGGCCATGGCCGGTAAAATATTTCTTTATTAATAATGCTTTTATTAAAAAATAATTTTTTTATTATACGTGGCTATAATACCATTTGTTTAGTGGAAAAGCGTGTCGATGGCAATACAAGAAAATTGTAATCAATAATTTGCAGAATTGTTATATTAAAATAAGGTAGGAGTATAATGCTCAAACAAATAGACATTTCTCGTAATCATCAAACACTATACAGGAACGGCAAAAATCATACCTCGTTATTAGAATTTATTTTCTCGTGCCACGCCCAAAACATTCGGAATAAACTGCATCGTTCAAAGACATAATCCACCTCCTTTATTTCCCTCTCTCACTATTTGTTATAAAATTCATCTTTTTTAATTAGAAAAGGCAGAGGGAGCAGAAAGAAGTTGAGAGGGCAGGTATCATCAAATTATTGTAGTGCTGATTTATACACCGCCATTCATTTACACACAATTCGATTGAATCGATTACGTCAAATAACACAAAAATTTCGAGGAGTGACCTTTTCTAGGTTTGTAAATCACTAAGGAAAATGACATAAACAATCATTGAACTTTGGTCCAATATGTAATACAGTCCCTAGACTTTTAATATATTCAATGTAGTCTCCGAACTTTAATCTAATGTACATTATGGTCCCTAAATTTTTAATTTGTTCAATATCATCTCTAAATACTTAGTATATATTCAATTTAGTCCATGAACTATATAAAAATATTCAATATAGTCATTTCATTAATTTAAGTTCAGGAATTATATTAAGTATTTTCATATAATTTAGTAACTATATTAAACATATTTCAAAAGTTTAGATACCACATTGAACAAATTAAAAGTTCATGAATCACATTAAATATTTGGCTAAAGTTCAAAAACTACATTAAAAAAATTAAAAATTTAGGAATTAATTAAACTAAAGTTTATAGTCTGTTTGTGTTGTTATCTCAAAGTACTAATATCACAATTTCTAGAACGGGATGTAAGCGCCATTCGGACACAACATGAAAATTAGCAAGGCGTGAATTTCATCCGAGAAAAGAAAACCGCCACGCGCTTCGCACGTGCGTCCAAAACGCCCAACGAGGAACTCGTTTCCTGCTCAGCTCCGCCAATTCCAGTGAATTCACAGCTTTTCGGAGCCGCGACGCTCCTCCGCCGTGACGCGACGCAGCTTCGACCCACGACGATGCGATCGGCAGCCTCGGCCTCGTCGACCCTCTCGGCCTCGTGACCTGGAGCTGCATTAACGGGACGGAAGGGAAGGGAAGGGAAGGGAAGGGAGGAAGGACAGCGCGCGCGAGGTGGGGGGAAGAAAAAATGGGAGGGAGCGTGTTGGGATCGGCGTTCGATCTGAGATCGGGGCAGATGATAATGGCGGCCCTGCTGTTGATGGCCGGGTCGTTCTACGCGGGCACCCTCTTCGGCAACAAAGCCCCCATCTACGTCCCTCGGCCGCTCTCCGACTCCAGCTCCAACCCCAATTCTACTTCTTCTTCATCCTCTGCCCATTATTCTTCTGGTGATTCGCTCTTCTTGTGTCGCAACCTCGTGTTTAGTGTCGCGAAGTATCTGGAAAAATGCGGTGGATCGAAGTTTAGGGGTCATCTTGTTGTGGGTTCGGGCCTGCGTTCTGTGTTTGTTGGCACTAGTAATTCTTTGGGCTTTGTCCTTTCACAGGACTTGATATGCACGTTATCGTAGTCGTCATTACCACATTTATCTGCGGTTGCCTATATAAAAGAGAGAGGAAAAAGGAACTTTTTTTTTTGTGGTTGGGGATTGAATGTGTTGTGTTGGCTTGGCCGTTTTTCTTCTTCTTTGGTTCTTGTGCCATCAACTAGACTTGCTTAGAGGGTACACATTGATGAGCGAGAGTGAGGGATTACATTTTGATACTAGATTACAGTGACAGCAGCTTCATACTTGAGTCATGCTCTGAACCCATCTGGGATCTCTTTGAAAAGATGAAATGCCGGTGTGTTTGTGACTTGAAAAATGAGATTTTGGCTGCATACTTCGTGTTGAATGTGCCTACGAACCTCAGGCCATAAGATGTTCTATACTGCTTTAAGATGCCACATCGTCAGAGCTTGATAAGGCTAGATCATGTGTTCCTGACCTGGAATGTCATCATCTTTCATGTGACAGAAGTTTCGATTCTTACTGTCTTAATCCTGTGAAATTGATGCAGTTTTCCCTTTTGACATTTGCAGGGCTGTCTGCGTTTCCAAACAAAGTTGAACTCACTTACAGAAAAGCACCTCTTGTGATCCCCGAAAGTGGGATGGATGTGTGCCCATTGACATTTAATGAATATATCCCTTGCCATGATGTAAACTATGTGAAAGAATTGCTGCCTATGTTAAATCTATCACGAAGGGAAGAGCTTGAGAGGCATTGCCCTCCACCTGAAAAGCGTCTGTTTTGCTTGGTTCCTCCACCAGAAGGTTATAAGATACCGATAAGATGGCCAATCAGTAGGGATTATGTCTGGCGGATGAATGTGAATCATACACATCTTGCTGAAGTAAAAGGAGGACAAAATTGGGTCCATGAGTTTAATCAGTGGTGGTGGTTCCCTGGTGGTGGTACTCACTTCAAGCGCGGGGCTGCTGAGTACATTGAAAGGTCGGTTACTTGCAATATTTTCTTGCACAATTGCTTCTTCTTGCGTGAAGTTGCAGTTCACTAAGGCACTAAATACAGGATTGGAATCTATCTTACAAAGAAATCTTTCTTTTGCTTTTTGGGATGCGTCATTTTTTATCATTGTGCAATGATATTTAACCTGTTTCGTGACACACAGATAGTAGGATACTATGACAAGATAGATGTCAAATTACAGGAGTATATTTTCTTATGGCCGTGTCGCAAGAATCTTGGAATTGAATCATTGAACTATAATCACATGTCCTTGGATTTCTCTCAGGCTATCCTAAAGGCCAGTAGTATTAGAATGATAAGTATTACCGTATATGGTATAGGATATTTGCTTACTGTGTGAAGGTGCCCTACTGCTAAAGCCAGAATGATAAGTGTTCTGTTTCAGCACTTTCCTGCATCATTTTGTGGGTAGACAAACGCATAATGTGATTGTATGCATGGGATATGCTCAATCTATAATTTGCTGTTGTAGAGATCTTTTGTTTCCCTCAATCCACTATCTTCTCTGTCCAGATTACTCTGATATTAGTACCTCCACATGGATGGAACGAGTTGCTGAGAGATCATTTTTTTTATCTTTTTCTCTATATGCAGGTTGGGAAATATGACAACTAATGAGGCAGGTGACTTACGTTCAGCGGGTGTGGTTCAAGTTCTAGACGTTGGTTGTGGAGTGGCCAGCTTCTCAGCATATCTTCTTCCTTTGGGCATACAAACAATGTCTTTTGCTCCAAAAGATGGACATGAAAATCAAATTCAGTTTGCTTTAGAGCGTGGGATTGGTGCAATGATTGCTGCGATAGCTACGAAACAACTGCCATATCCTTCCAGTTCGTTTGAGATGGTTCATTGTTCAAGGTGCCGTGTTGATTGGCATGAGAATGGTATTCTATCATCCTAAGCATGTTTCATAAATGATAGCTACATAAGGGAACATCTCTGCCATTTTAGTCATCGTCACGTGTGTAATTCTTTATCGAACTAATAACCATGCCTTACCCCCACTGTTTATATTTTCCGACTGCTGATCTAGTTTGAACTTTGAAGAGCATACTGAACAGTGAATAAAAAGGAAGCGGTATATGGCAGTAGATTTCTATTCTAATTTGGACAATAAATTTAGAATGATTTGTCAAAAATTCAACTGGCAAAGTGAAGACAAGTTAAAATAAACGGGTGGCAGATTCCATAGGACAGCTCTCTAAAACTGGTCCAAAATTTTGGAAGGAAGATAAAATGACTGACGGGAACCTAAAATGATGAACTTTAGCGGTATCAAATTAGATGAACTATTTTCATATCTATCTCCTATGGTCAGCGACTTGTATTAAAGCTGCAGACATGCTGACTGTTTTTCTAGTCAAAGCTCAAAACTTAATATGGCATTACCTCATCTGGTTGAATGCTAGAGTTTTAAGTTTTTGTGCAGTTATAGAACTGGAGATATAGATATTTAGGTAAGCATTCACCTTGAGCATGTACTAGTTCTGTCAACATCTTGTCAGTCAAGTGATAAAAAAGCGGTTTGGTGGCTTGGCTTTGACTTTAGCGCATGTAGATTAGAGATTGATTAGTAATTCCGTTTTCATTTTTACGTAGCAAGTGAGCAAAAGAGAACTACGTTCTTCTGATGATTACCTTTCCAAGACAAAGAAATCGTGCTAGCATTGCATCAAATCCTTGATGATAGATGAGCCTGTGACTACATAGGGTGGTAACTAAAGATTAACAAATGGTACTTTCAAGGCTGAACATTACTTCATGTGGGTGCTTTTGCTAATGCTTTTCCCCCTTCATCTCATTCTTTTGCAGATGGTATTCTACTCAAAGAAGTAAATCGCCTTCTGCGTCCTAATGGATATTTCGTTTACTCTGCTCCTCCTGCTTATAAAAAGGATAAAGAATTCCCAATGATATGGGATAAGTTGGTCAATTTGACTGGAGCAATGTGCTGGAAACTCATTGCAAAGAAAGTTCAAACTGCAATTTGGATTAAACAGAATGACCAGTCATGTCTTCAACGTAATGTGGAGGAGAAGCTCCTGAATCTATGTGAGACAACTGATGAATCAAAACCATCATGGAATGTTCCACTGCAGAACTGCATATCATTAAGTACTGCAGAAGCAGATTCTGAAAAGCTCCCTCCCAGACCAGAACGGCTTTCATTATATTCCAAAAGCCTCGGCAAGCTAGGTTTGTCCAACATCAAGAAATTATTTGTTTATTTTCATGATATTATGTCCAACATCAACTCTGGTTTGGAAAGGCTTTAAGTACTTCGGGAACAGAACATGTAGATCAGCATCAGCATAAATGGTTTATTCTGATGGATGAAAATGTGCTGCATGTCCAGCTCAGCGATCCTAATTTAGCCAAGCCATATATAGGGATACCTCCTTCCTCAGAAAAGGAGACAATCAAATGAAACACCACATTTCTATTTTTCCACTGCTGGTATTGTAAAACACCATGTTTACTTTAATTTCTTTCAGAAACCGCATGAACTTAGCAGCTTATGTCCATCGTGCTGTGTGGCTATAGTAAAAATCTGATTCTCTTTTTAGAGATAAATATGGAAAATGTTATGATCATATACTTCTTGTCTTGTATAGTAACTGTCGCCTTTGTATAAACAAAGGTTAAATTTTTAATGTATGTATTCTCTTTTGAATCCTAGGAACTTGGGGCGGATAGATTCAACTTCCTAATGAATGTTTAAGGGCATATTCTAAGATTTGTTTGTTCTCTTTTGTACTTGTTGTTGCTTGGTAAAACTATTATATCATGGAAGGTTCTTGCTAATACCATGGTTAATTATGTCTTAATTGTTATTTGCTCTTATTCATTCATTGATGTGGCTGTCACATTGTTCATGGGCCAGAAAATTTTACCCCGTGCGGTGTCTGACCTCATCCATATGATAAGCAGATTTTAGATATCTCATAAATGTGAAATACTGAAAGAGTTTTGCTTTTAATAATGAAGCATCATAATTGACCCCATGTTGGCAGCAGGTTTCAGTCAAGAAGAATTTGCTTCTGACACAATCTTTTGGCAAGAACAAGTTCAACGCTACTGGGAATTAATGAAGATCAATGAGGCTGAAATTAGAAATGTGATGGACATGAATGCAGTCTTGGGTGGATTTGCCGTGGCTTTGAACACATTTCCTGTTTGGGTGATGAATGTAGTCCCCATTAGCACAAGTAATACATTATCTGCAATATATGATCGAGGTTTGGTTGGCACTTTTCATGATTGGTAAGGAAAAGCAGATTACTTTATGGTTTATACAAACCCCAGTATTACAGTATCTACCAATATGGCTGTACTATTGTGATGATGCTGGGTAATTGATGGATGATTGGTTTTCTGGCTTTAGGTGTGAACCATTCTCCACATACCCTCGGACCTATGATCTCTTGCATGCGAATAATCTTCTCGCTTACTATAAGAGTGGTGGAGAAGGTTGCTTGCTGGAGGATATAATTCTGGAGATGGATCGCATTTTGCGTCCAGAGGTATTGTATGGTTCTTATCGCTTCGGTGGCATCCTCTTCATTCCACTGCTGCTGTCCTTTGGCAATTTTCAGCTCAAAATCCATGGCTTTGTACTATTAAAGATTTGCCACATGCATGGCATCTCTATCCGTTGCATCAAACGGTGGATCTCTTTCCAAAATTAGATATTTCAGGAAATTAGGAGTTAACTAAAGCGGCTGTTACATGTGCAGAAATCCTGAGCTCTCTTTTTGTCCTTGGAGAATAAAAGTATAGAACTAAATGAATGGTAGCATTTCTACCTTAGGATACTATATTGCCTGAGGTTAACTAGAATGGAATGAGCTGAAATTTCACTGGTCTATGATGTCACCATAGATGTCCACCTTGTAGCTATTTTTGTGCATGGTACAGCTGTTCATGAATTAAATGGTGACGATGACAATGTCAATGTGCAGGGGTTTATCATCATCAGAGATGAGGAATCAACTATCCAAAGAATCCGAGATATTGCTCCTAAATTCCTGTGGGAAGTCGAGTCGCATATGCTCGAAAACAAAGAGAAAAAACTGGAGAATGTGTTGGTCTGTCACAAAAAGTTCTGGGCAATTGTCTGACCTGCCCTGTCCTGTGAAGGTAGTCTGTTGCTAATCACAGTAGAGTTCGTTTATTCTTTTCTTCTCCCTTCCCTTTTGGCTGTAACACAAGTGTTCTTGTATTAATCCATTGGCCATGTCTTCTCAGCTGCTTCCCCTCCCCTCACTCGCGCCAATTTTGTTGGCATTTTGCTTTACGTATAAAGTCCAAATGAACTTAAGAATCCCTTTCAGCTTGGTTCAATCGTGAGTCCGTGACCACATGTGCAAGCTAGTATAGACATGAATTTTCTCTCCTTGTGAATGAGAACCTTTACATCTCTCTCTCTCTCTCTCTCTCTCTCTCTCTCTCACATGAGACTGAAACGGGGATATCGTAATTTGTCTAGAATTTCGTTGACATTAACACAAGTTTCTAGGATTGCAGTGGTAACTGTTTGTAGGGTGAGGCATCTCTGATCTCACTACTCATCTTATGTTTTGTTCACCGAACTTGGATGCTGCTGGTGAGCATCTTACAGTGATCTAAATACTTCCAAAGTGGCCAGAGACCATGGGCCATCTGATGATCCTCGGCCACAAAGATAAAGGACTCCTTCCTCCACCCCATCCTGCGGACTGGGCTCGACCTTTTCCCAATGATGTATCTCCGCATATCTACAAGTTCAATCCGAGTAAGATTAAAATGATACGGACGTCAATATAACTAGCTCCACAATTTCGTTTGAAGTTAATAAAATGAAAGGTTTTTCAACAAGAGAAAAGAAAAAAAAAACAGGTACAAAATGCAAAAGTAGAAAAAACCGTACACAATTTCCATTCGATGGATTTTTTGTTGTGTTATTGGATCGCAAAAGTGCCACTCTTCATACGATAATTGCATAGATTTCAAGAGAGCTCGATAACAATTTCCCTCGTGCGACATGTTTTTATTACATGAGGAAGGCAACAGAAATGGTTGGACAAGTCCAATTTGAGGGCCGGCCCGCCGTAAAAGACCCTTCCATAGCTTCGAAAGCAACATTTTCCTGTCACAATGACATATACCTATAAACACATCGAAAGAATTCGGCGATGGGCTGAAATCGATGACCCGACGATCGTCAATCCCTTTAGGAAGAAAAGAACTACCAAATCAGAGCGACGATTTCTCGAGAACTACACGAGTGTCCCAACGAAAGAGGGGGAGAAAAGGGGGATAGAATGAAACAAAGAGGGAGGGCAAGTTTCAATTTTTGGTTGGGTGGGGTTGTACAAAGGGCGATGGAGAAGAGGACCCCACCTTTCAAAAGAAAGGCTCCTTGACATGACAATACAATCCCCACGCTTGTCGGCTTTTAATTTGTCCCACACCCACACACCTACAAACACACACTTCACTCACTTACCACCCCATTATTTCTATCCCTCTCTTCCTTACACAGGTGTGTGCCCCTCCTTCCGGGGTTTAAGGTTGCTTGTTCCTCATGGTCCATCAATAATGAACCTCCCCATGCATGCATGCATGCACGCATGCACGCCCAAGCCTTCAAAGTACACCAAACCCTAACAATCAATCAATTCTGATGCCAACCCTCCTCCTTAAATCCGCCAAAACCTTATCTTCTCTCGCTCCCCGTCATACGCAAGCTTTCGGTTCCTTCCTTTGTCGTGTATACACCGCGTGAAAATTCATCTGAAGTACCGGTGTCGCCCATCAATCATTCAGAATCCGGAGCCTTTGATTGTATCGAATGTGTCGCTTTCTTTTCGCTCGATGTCCAATCGTGCGAAAACCAATCGACGTCGTGTTTGTCTTGATGGATCCCGATCAATTCAGGTTCCATAGCTATTGTTATTGAGCAAACCATTATTACCGATGAGAATCACAAGCGCTCGCTCATTTGACATGACCTGACTTATTTTACATTCAAAAAAATCTTTTTTTTGTCTAATTTCACTTTTGTGGTCGACAATTGATTTCACGTGGTGGAATTCGATTGTTCATGATCACAAGCTCACAGTTTTAACCTTTGCGCTTCACTGTCGGCGTCGTTGAGTTTCCGGATTTATTATTGAGATTTGCTAATGCTGATTTTGTCAGGTTGTGCTAGTGATTGGCCATTCTGTAGTGTAAAGCAAAATGATGACATTAGCTGAAAATCTTCTCAGGGGCCCAAACGTAGAGTCGCCGAGTGGGATTAATCAAGGTAAACCCATTAATTAGGGAAAATCGAAAAGTCAACATACTTGTGTGCTAGCTAAAGTTGTCTTTAGAGAGAGACAGAGTCCGAGTCTCATATATGGCAAGGCAAGGCACGTCATTTTAATACTAATTGGTCTTTGGTCCAATTGAAACAATATTCAAAAGTAAAAATTAGTTTTTAAAGATTTTGCGGAATCACTATCAATCCTCATGCATAGAAAACTAAGCATGAAAATATATAATAAGTGAGGCAAATAATAGGTCTAGAAGGATTTGAACTCTAAACCTACTCTAATACCATATAAAATTTTCTGAGATCTCTGCTGACTATTCAAAAAGTTCAAACTGTAAGCTAAAGGCGTGATTTATTTTAACTTAGAAAAGCCTATTCAAGCTCCTTGACCTCCTTATTTTAAGGGAATTTATAGGCCACTTTCTTGGTTATTCCCACTTTCATACCGAAAAATAGAAACTATTTCCAGCTTGTTGAGAGGATGGGGACACAAGATATTTCCCAAGGTTAGAAAAAAAAAACAAAAGAATTAAGTGGAAGCATTCATGAAGACTCCATCATTAGTCTATGGTTGCCATCTACTTTCTAAGATACCATAGATTAAAAGAAATTTCGCCAATGAATGCCTTCTCAAATCTACTCCTCTGGAAAAGGAAAAAAGTGCTTGCTCCTTTAACTACAGTCTCCTTCATTCGCCTTTGGGGGTGCCATGCATTGAACCCCTAGTGATAACAATAACATATCTATATATTTACACATAAAATATTCATGATTTCGGCCTACTTGATAACTACTTGCATATCATATGGAAACATCTTCCATTTGATTCGCCTTGTCACTTGAGAGATCTAATCCGGGAAAGTTCGGGATAATGGTGAAAGTGATGTGGAGGGAAAAATGATGGATTGTGTCACCCTTCTGGGAAGAGAGAGGGAGAGAGATTAAAATAGGGTTTCCTTCATTGGATGCTAATCTTGTCAACAAAGCTTGTCATGTGTTTCATGGCGTGGGGACTTGAGTACCTCTACCTTTCTCCTCCATAACTTACCAACAAAACACAACCCTATGTATGTACAAATCTCGTGTCCTTAACATACTCATCTCTTTCTCTTCCAATTGTCTTAAAATAGTTGTGTCTAGCATGGTCAGTCACATGTTGGTGGATGATATCTCTTATTGAACAACCGTTGGTAGCGTGCTCTTTTCCTCTTTTATAAAGCGCATTATTCAAACTTTTTTTAGTGATACCGAAGAAAAATTATATATATCCATACCCAATCATGTATCCTAACTTGATGCAATCGAAACGAACGACCTGAATTATTTAACAGATAAGCGGGTACAACCTCGACTGTTAAAAGTCGATTAAATTTTTCGGCAAACACCAACCCTATCTAGCTGGAGAAGCATGCATCTTTAATTGCAAATAATAATAAAGTATGTTGCATCTTTAATTGCAAATACTAATAAAGTATGTTACATCTTGTAAACTTAAACTTTTAGCACAAATCTCTCTCTCTCTCCCTCCTCTTCTCTTCTCTCGAAATATGTCCTTTTAAAGCAAAGGGAGATCATGCTTTTGGAGCTTTTTGCAAGATCCGCCACCAGTTCCACTTGCTAATTTTGTAATTAAAAGCTAAAACTATTCCCAAATTCCCCCCCAACCTCAAATTTTATAATGGGGGGGAAAGGGCGAAACATATTTGAGGTCCGTTTTGAGGAATAGATCCAAGAACTTGCCATTTTGAGGCGGGCAGAGGTTGGCCCAAGAATCCGGTCTCCGATACGTGACCAAATCCTCGGGTGACGCGGAGAATTCGTGCACTTTTGCACGTTCTGTGATGCAACTAGGAGGCCACTTTGAGGTGTGCAATAATTTCCTCCCCTTACTTTCTTTTTTTTTTTTTTTTTTTGATAACCGAGGTGTCCGCGCGGCCGGCGAGCTTGCGCTCAAACCAGCGGTGAAGCCCGACTAGTCCTCGGGGGGGCTAGCGCAGCATCCCACCGCCACGACCCTCCACTTAAATCACCGGCACCTGCGAGTTTTGAACCCAGGACCTCTCGTGAAAGGAACTGAACGCAAACCATCGCGGCCACCGATGGGTGGGTCCCCTTACTTTCTTGAGCATTGCAAAAAAAAAAAATTACGATTTGGGTACAAAACCTTCCTTATTAGTATATTGTAGTTTTCGAGGAGTTCGATTTTGTTTTTTAAAGAAAAAATTCGAGCTTTCATGTTGGATCTGTGATTTGTGTAGAATAATGGGGATATAATTTTAAGATTTTTTGTTTTTTGGGGGTCGAAATATAATTTTAAGATTGGACTGCTCATTTTTTTTTCTAATTTTTCCCTTAATGAGGGTGGTTGAATAAAAAATTGTCTCGAAATTGGAAGGATGCTGGGCTAGACCTGCGCACTTTATGACACAAGTTGTTGCAAATTTTCATGATCACGTAGACAGATTAAATATTCCTCGAAGCCCAATCAAGAAAGGGGAACATAAAATTAATCCAAAATAACTAATTATAAATTGCTCCTTTTGGGATCTCGTCGACATAAAAAGGGCGTTCGCGATTTCTGGTCCTAGTGCTGTTCCTTTAAAGTTGGGGAAAATGAAAGATAATCGTTTTATAACTAATCCTTCACATTCAAACAACCCGACCGGATTAATTATGTTCCCTCAATCCTATCATATGCTAGCCCAATAAAGGTTCGTCTTAGATGGGTCATAGAAGCAAAACAGGAAAATTACCTAAAAAATCCTAAGCTTATTACATTTGTGCCAATTTAATCCTAAACCTTTCAGTTTGTCTAATTTTGTCTTCAATATTTTGACGATTTGCCAATTTATTGGCCAGTAATCATGGAAATGGATGCCGGCGGTGCCACGTCGAACGACTATTGCTGACGTGGACAATTTCTATATATATTTTTTTATTTTTTCTCAATTTTTATAGTTTTTAAATTTTTTTTACAACCTTCATTAGGCTTAGAAGAAGTAAAGGGAAAAGAAAGAAAAAGAAAAGAAAAGAATAAAAAAATATGAATTTTTTAAAAAAAATTATCTATGTCAGCACCAATCGTGTCACGTCGGACGGTCGACGTCCATGTCAGCGATTTCTAGTCAAAATTGACCAGAAAAACTAGCAAACTATCAAAGATTTATGACTAAATTTGCTAAATTGAAAGGTATAGAATTAAATTGACATAATTATAATAAATTTATAATTTTTTTAGTAATTTCATTGAAGCAAAACCCGAAAAGGTTACGATGAATCATTATTTATTTATTTATTTATTTTTGATATATTGCAAAACAAATAATGGATATGGAGGAAAGTCATTGCTACTTAAAATTGGTCAAACGTAGTTTATTTTCACTTAATCAAAAAACGTCACTCAAATGACCACAACAAATACAAATAAGTCGAGTTCACTAGCCAGGGCTAAAGGGGTTGGAGACAGCCTACTCGGACTCAAATTTTGTAGGGCAGTAACTAGGCACGCCAAGCTCAAACTTATGAGCCTCATGGGCCTGCTCGCACGCGTTATGTCCCTTACAAGATCGACTCGGATTTGTAGAGCTTGATTTGTTTTTAGCTCATAAAAGGCAAAAAAAAAAAATAGAGAAGAAAATCAGAAATAAATCTCGAAAAGACACTCACATAAATCTATGTATGGTAAATCACATAAGTGAATAGAAAGTACTACTTCACAAAGAAAAGAACACTGCATTGATAATTTGATTAGGATAAACAATTAATTGCGCATGTT
This sequence comes from Syzygium syzygioides, assembly GCA_031216285.1. Taxonomy (NCBI): domain Eukaryota; kingdom Viridiplantae; phylum Streptophyta; class Magnoliopsida; order Myrtales; family Myrtaceae; genus Syzygium; species Syzygium syzygioides. The sequence goes on along the minus strand of CM062242.1, from coordinate 23,742,520 downwards.
GTAATTGCAACAACTTTTCGAAGTTCATGCATGCGTGATTCTCAATTACTCGTTTGATCAAAATGCAAGCACATTAGCCAGTGAAATCATGTAAACATACTTTCGGCTACAGAATCATACATACCATGCCTCCATAGCATGACCATTCTTTCTTAAACTCTGATTTTTTTTCTTTTCGTTTGGGGGTTCAAATCTTTCCATAAAGTTTCCATCTAAGCAAAATCTTGACAACTGAATTTCTGCCGACTCCGATATTATTATTATCATTATCATCTTGCTTGGCCCTGGCTGGAAAGAGATTGGACGCCTTGGCGGGTCTGGCGGATGAACCAGTCAAAGTCCAAGCAATGTCCTGTCATACACACGGGCTTTGAATTCGAAGTGACGAAAACGCCACTTGCTCCTGTGCTCCGTGCTCGTTTCGTATCATGTCACTCGACGAAACCCCACTTGTCAGTCGAAAGCCCAACCCTAACTCGAGTTTAACGACAACTGCACTCGCTCTGCGATCAGTCCCTCGCAGCAGAGACGAAAGTAAAACGAAACCTCAGAACTCAGAGAGACCATCATCAGAAGCAGAAGAGAGAAGGGAGGAGACGATTTGACGACAAGTTGGGCAAAAAGAATGAGCCAGACTCTGAATTTTTGAGCCTCGAACTCTTGAGTGACACGGTACACTTCCCCCTCGGAGGGACAAACAAACAAGAGCACCCTTTAGAGGGAGAGAGGGAGAGACGGGTTATTTCATTTCTTTCATTGTTCTTTTGCTTGTCCTTCGTATGGGAGTCAGTGCAGAGGATTGACTGTGGAGGCGTAATTACGTCGAACAGGCGAAACCCTACTGTGGAGGCAGGGAGTGAAGTCGACGGTGACTGTTCATGGGTCTCTCTCTACTTTGAACGACGACACACGTGTCGCCTTCCCGGGATGCCTCGACTAATCCTGATCATCCTTCCCTCGTCGCTCTCGTACGCTTCCTCTCTACTTCTTTAGCAAAACCAAAGTGTGCTACGAAGTACGAACGCACGTTGAAATACATCTCCTCCTGCAATTAATTGTTGCGCAGTCGGTCTGATTCAATCCGGAAATTGGCCTTACCCGGCCGATTCAAGGCCGGTTCACAAGAGGCTCGTCCTGCTTTCCTGATTTCAAAACTTGAAAATCGGCCTTGATTAGTTCGGTTCCTAATTAGGTTCCATTCAGGAATTTGGAATCCGGAACCTACAATTGGAATTGTTACCAAACTGGTTTTGAACCCACTTTACCCATAATCTTAAGTAAGTTCTTATAAATTTTTTAAATGGAAAATATTTAATAAAATTTGAATTTGTTTGACATATTATCTTCCAACACAAAGGATTATAAGCATATCATATATATAATAAAATGGAACAAAAGAAAAAAAAATGCCCCGATCAATTTCCCAGTTGACCTTAAAATTGGCTAGTTCAATTCTAGGTCAACGGAATTGGTTCCCGATTCTAGAAACTAAAAAATCGCTTTAACATAATAGGTTTCAAGTTCCTAATTTATTACTTATTCACTCTAAAATCGGTTACTTTTGTCTGCTACACATCTCATTTTTAAAATCATTTATCACATTTTATTTTGGTACTATGATGCAGCCTTTTCACCGAATTAGTCACGAGCTCAGGAAATCCGTCCATCACCTCCATTTGATTGAACTGAAAAGTTAGATTTACTTCGGTACAAAAGGCCATCCAAAATTAATACGCGATGGGAAAAAAAATTGATAGAATTTGATTTAATTTTTTTTTCTTTTTAAGAAGAGAGAGGGGGTGAAAGGGTCTGGTCATCTGTCTACATCAACTTCCTCACCTGCACTCACTTTCGTCTTGTCAAATCAAAGTGGATTCCCCAATTAACGCTCGTTGCCACCCTCCTCAAATGTTACCATTATCTTCTCTACTTTTCAAAGACATTTTGTGACTCACTTTACAAATTACAGCATTTCACTGTACCTAAGTTAAAGAGTAAATGATTCACCCAGCAATGTTTCATGTGACCAGGAAGCTAGACATTTTACTTTGACTAGGAAGACAGGTGAAATTTTACTTTGATTAAAGAATATATTTTCAAAATTCCATATCAATTAAATAGACACGCAAATATTGTAAATAGATGGAATTCTGAGCATGAATAAAGTACTTTAACTAAATCACATCCAAAATCAAATTCTTTTATGTGGTGTTGACCTTAATATAACATCAAAAAAATATAGTATGGATCAAGTCTTTGCTTTGACTTGAGTTGTTTTGTTCAAACCACTCAAATGAAAATCTCAATTCTAAGCTGGTTTGTAGATTTTTACGGAAATTGGATTGACTAAGCTACCAATATAGACACCTAGGTTATGTTTGGTAGTCAAGATAAAATTCGAAATATGATAAAATTTGTCATATCTTGTGTTTGGTTCATGCCCACAACAAGATAACATCTGATACGAGAAGGATATAGCCCGGATAAAGGTACTTCGACTAATTCACATACAAAATCTGACTCATTAAATATCCTAAAGCTTCTGTCACGATAGTTCTTCTTCGGACATAGGACAGATCAAAAAGCGCTCAAATATTTAAACAAAATTATAAGATCCGGTGAGATTGGTCGATGACATTGGTATGTGACGAATTGCAAATGAGCATTCAGACAAACTTGGTCATTTTAAAAACCTAATAAAAGCTTATCAAATTGGCCCCGAAAGGGAATGACCAAGCACCTATTTGCTTAAATGTGACCAATACCATTATCAAATCATAATGTCTCCTACTCAAAATAATTTCGAGGACCACTCATGCCTCCTGGTAGCTTGTGTTTTACCCATGCACGTGAATTAAGCAGGTTGCATGTTTATGGAAATTACTCAGTTAGATATCCCATATTATGAAATTAAAAGCGCACCTTAACACTCATTAGCAATTTTGCAAAACCAATCTTCATATACTTAAAGAAATTCAAGATGCTCTCCTAGGAGGCTTTCTGGATATCTTTTACTTTCAAGGAACTTTGAGTGTTAAGGTGCATTTGTTTCATTAAAAACTTGATGATAAAAGAATATATTTTCCATGAAAATTATATTGTAAGAAAACGGTTAGTTTTTAGGAAATAATTTCTTTCTTGTCGGAAGGGGAAGTTGTTTTTCCATAATCTAAACTTATACTTTGTGGAAAATGTTTTTCATAGATGGATTAGTTTCCCGTCATCTAAGCACCAGAAAGTCAGAAAATAATTTTACAAGAATAGTTTTCTTTCAAATAAACGAACCCTAACTTAAAGATTATAGAAAGTGAGAGTGAGGTAATATATATGTAATGTTGAAGACTTTTTTTTTTTATCACCAACGCCAAAAGTTAAAGAGAAAGCAAAATACTAAAAGCCATAGCCCCACAAATTTATGGTAGAAGGAGAACTCCGTGTCATGGACAAAGTTCGAAACCCTACTAAATAGCAAATGTTAATTTGGGCATGTTTCTAATCTTTGCTTTCTTATTGGACCTAATACGTTTTCTCAATTGTCGAATTTTGGTCAAAGGAGATCTGATCTGTAGATTCTGTACAATCAATGGAAAAGAAGACAAGAAAAGAAGAGAGAGAGAGAGAGAGAGAGAGAGAGAGAGAGAGAGAGAGAGTTGCTCGCTTGTAAATAATGATTTTGTCTCGGGCTCATGTGAGGCTAGGAATACATCCCATGAACAGCTGCATTCAATTATGAAACTAACAACAATAAAATGATCATGTGAGACTTAGGTATCCATCCCACGAATATCTATAATCAATTGACATAACGTGCGCGCGCTCGCACAAAGAGAGTTCTCACAAACTTGCCAATCTAATTGAGCGGTATTGCCCCAAAATTCCGTGTGGTGGGGTTGTTCATTTTTCGTACATGTTTTGGTCCTCCACGAATGAGATGGAATTCTTGCCTTAATTTGGTGAAGGACAAAGGATCTAAGTTGGGCTTATTTTAGGATTAGATTGATGTTCCGATGACCCAAATCAAGTAAAGAAAAAATCGTCATGTTCCGTTTGGCCAAAAGATTACGACTTTATGCCTAAACTTTCAATTTTTTTTTACCTTTTTACCTTAAATATCCACTATATCTATGATCAATTAGACATTTCAAATAAGGGTTTGACAACTCCTGGGATTCAGCCCAAAACGTGAGTTGATAAGAAGTTTATACTACGGGAACCTCGCTCTTGACGCAAAATACATCATTTGAAAAAAGGCCGTCATAATAAATGACAGAGAAAGACTGCTGCTGGTTATTAGTACCAGGAAAGCTTAAAGAACCAGTATCATGCCACGCTAATCTCGCATTGAACAAAGAATCTAGTATAATCAGTTCTCCAACCTATATGGAACCATTGATGCCGACAACGAAAAGGTGATTAAAATTAATGAAGTCCCCAATTTTTTTCCTTAATTGGGTGAAAGCGACAAGAAGACTCTTTGTAATTGCCGAATTTGTGAAAATCAACGAACAAAAAAGCAGCTTTTTCAGATTTAAATCTCCGCATCTTTAGCTGCTTTGCCTGGTGGTGGATCAGAAAGGACCCAGTTCGATTTGTTAGCTCGGAGATTGTTTATTGAGCATTTGCAGAGTGTCCACCATGTATAGGCGCGGACCAGCTTCTTTAGACTCCATATCATTCATGTCGCCTACAGAAGACAGATCCTTTCCCTCCTCAGCTTTGTCTTATGCAACTTTTATTAAAGTCTTCGTATCCGCGTATGATATAAACTAATGTGTTTGAGATAAGGCTGCAAGATAGGTGAGTTTTCGAAGTAGCGTGTGCAGAATTATCTTGGGAGGGTGTGATCCGACTTTCACCCACTTCTATATGATGGAGCTGAAGAAATGCAACAATACACATGGTTGTACGAAACCTCGATTCATATTACCAGAGAGGAAACGAAATTTTGAGGACATGAGGCGACAATGAGTCGAATGCCGCCAAAATTCATTTACTATACATGGGTTTATCTTATTTTTCCCGTCTTTCTTTCTTTTCACTTCGCACTTCCCAACAAAGAAATAGAATAAGACATATTATTTCGTGGAATTTTCAGTGGTTTCATTTCTATCAGTGGAATTTTCACTAATATAGGAAATATGTCATTCGGATACGCCCACGAGAAGCGGGGAGCAACAGGGTTTTACGGGGAGAGAGAGAGAGAGAGAGAGAGAGAGAGAGAGAGAGAGAGAGAGAGGCGACAATTGAAAATAGATGGTCATTCACATGATCAGTCAAAGTCCAATCATTCTTACAAAGACGTATCCCACGGAGGCCGATGCCATCTTTCTATTCCGCATATCAGATCATGAGGTTGCTTCTCATATCTTTCTTGTTCAAAGTGTGTTTGTCATCTTAAGTTCAACTAGTCATTTCGCCAAGGTCAAAGCTTGCCAACCTTCCATACGGAGTAAAGAGAATGTGTCACCTCCCACATGTCACACCTCTTTAAACCCATTAGGGTTTCTACTTTTTATGGAATTTCTTTTCTTTTCTTTTCTTTTTTGGCTCTATACATGTGAGAATTCGGTGAGATATGGAAAAGAGGAGCTGCTAGGAGGACCTTAATTGGTGAAATTGTGCAATTTCTTTTTGAGCTTGACTCCAACTCCATTCCACAACCACAAAATGGGATATAACAACATTTGAACGTGCGCATTTTGACCCTACAATCATTCCCCCCCTCCCCCAAACACCAACAACCTAAAGTGATATTTTTCTTTCAATCTCACACCCGCTTCCCATATAAGGAATTGCCCATCCTTTCAAGCTACCATGATATACATCTAATCACCAACTCAGCAACCATTAATTTTAGGAGAGAATTGAGGGTGGGGTCCTACAATTTCGATGGCCTCCCCGAAGTCCCAAGTTCAAAACCAAAAACCCAAGAAGTCAAAAGTCAACCCCATCCCCATGATTGCAACCATTCAACAGACATGAGTGAATCGGTTGGACATCTCACCGTGCATTTGTGTTTTTGCGCCCCTCAACTTCCTCAAATTATCTCTTCTTCCAGTTCCCATTATTATTTCAACCTAGGAGTTCCACTAAAGAAACCCGTAACGATTGTGCTTGTCAATAAGCATCACATAGGTAAGTATGTGCTGGGAAGTGAAGTACTAGGTGAGGCATAGACAAGAAACTTCTCGGAGGACAAGCAAAAGTTGGCCGTGAGTTTTGAATTTTCAATTCCCAAATTGCAGCCGTCGTGTCAATGATTGATTAAGAAAATATTGGCTGTAGCTAATCTTTTCAGAGTTCATTTTCAGCTGCAAAGCGACTAGTATCTTCCTTAAGACTTCGTGGTCAATGGAGCGTTTTGAACAAATAGAATCATTTGGACCTATCTATCGAGGTAGTAGATGACATCTGATGAGAGGATAGGTTAAGGGGCACATGGCCTTTATTTGACTTTCTAGGTTTTCTGAGAAAGATGTCCATCAGAATGTCCAAAATATGCGATGATTAAGTATTTATGGTCTACTTTTTTCCATTTTTATGTCGCCCGTATAATATAAATACGGCAATAATGCAAAAGGTTGCATATTTGAGAGGTTGGTTTCCGTTGGGATACAAGCTGATTGTGAAGTGTCTTTGGCTAATTCTCTTGCCAAACAGGGTGTTTGGCAGGAGAAGCCTGCTGGCTTCTTTGCTTTCTGTTTTTCTTTTTCTTTTTCTTTTTTTATAATGATGTTGAGTATTTGTTCTCGTTAGACACGATCCAAAAGAAATAAGAGAAATGCTAAATTTACTAAGACAGGTTTAGATAATTGATGAAATAAGTCTATCGTTGCTTGTAGACTAGTTATCGAAATTACCAAAAACGTCAAAAACTACTATATTTGTGCCAATTCAGTCCCAAACCTTTTAATTGTGCTAATTGAGTCATAAACATTTTCACATTTTGCCAATTAAGTCAATTCGGTCAATTTTAACTGGAAATCGCTAATATTGACACCAGTCATCCTACATGACACGACCGACGCTGAAATGGACAATATTTATAATATTTATTAAATTTTATTATTTTATTTTCTTTCTTTCTTTCTTTCTTTTCCTTTTCTTTTCTTCTAAGCCTAGCAAGGGTCGCCTGACCCTCGCCCAAACCTTGTGAGGGTCGTGAAGCCCTCACCGGCCGCAAGCGTCCCTTCCCCAATGGGCGACGAAGATTGACCAGCGACCCTCGTCGAACTTGGTAGAAAAAAAAAGAAAAAGAAAAATTATAAAAAATTGTCCGCGCTAGCGATTTTCGATTAAAATTGATTGGATAGACTCAATTGACAAAACATGAAAAAATTTAGGACTTAATTTGTACAAATAAAAGGCTTAGGATAAAACTGGTATAAATATAATAGGTTTAGGACTTTTTTGGTAATTTCCTCTATCGAGATAATACATCCTTGCATAGCCCCAAGAGCATTGCCTTTATAGGCACTAGCAGCATATTATGTATCTTGACTTTTGCTGAAGTTTAATTCTGAAAGTAAGCTAGATTAGATAAATGAATGACAACCTTTTAAACCACTTAAACTAGGAAACCTGCTAGGATCGGGATTCATGGGTTCAAACTTGAGACGTATTCCTAACACAAATAGTATGCTTCATTTTTACTTTCGAAAGAGACAAACCCAGACAATTAAACAATTGATGATATTTTGAACAATGGACAAAGAATTAAGGTTGCGATTGGAGGATTGTGCCCTAATGCAGCGACTTTGGTGGGTAGAATCGATCCCCACAGGGAACATATTTTCACATGCTTTTGTAGCAACTTGGATTAAATCCGAGGAAACTATTGTTTTAATTGCAATATGCATTAATCATAGAGCCTTCAAAAACCCCGCTACAAAAAGTAATTTGATGGAATCTTGCAGGCATCTCCGTACACAGTATATATGCATATAAGAAGAGCACGAATGTCATTGAGCACCTTTCTTATCTTTTCTTGGAAATTGAGGCACCCGATTATATTAACTCTCTTTTGAACGTGCCAGGCAGGTTGGACTCTATTAGATTTGATTATTTATTTGGTTCCCATCCTCGAGAAAAGAAAATCTCTGTGTAGTTTCAACGTTATGGATCAGATCAACCCTCCTCCTTTTGGGGTCAAACCCTAAATTCCGACGCTTTGCGAGTAGATACCATATTCTAATGATGTTGTAACTGTCTATGTGATTCGATGGCTGAGCAGGCAAGTGCCCTAAAACATTCGCCAGACAAAATTTGTTTTCATATACAGTAAATTTGTAAGTGTTGTTCTTTCACTAAATGCTGAAATCATTGCGGAAGCACCGTTGTATCGGATTGGATAAGTCTATATAGCAATTTGGTTTTGTGCCTGAGAAAACGAGTCATCTAATTTCACTACTCCCAAGCATATATAGCCTATGTTTTCAAAACAAGACAAAGACAAACATTAGTAGCTTATCTTTAAGGTGGGTTTAGTCTAATGTATGGAAACTTATCCGAGTGTACTGTTTGATCCTTCCTGAAAATAGTGACAGATCGAGCATATGGCATTTGTTCTGGCCTTGGAAGATTATAATGGGTATCCTTGTCAGACATGATTCCTTGTTTAGGGGTAAGTGTAAGATATCTTGTTGCTCAGATTTCTTTCAACAAAAGAAAAATTGATGCAATAAAGAGTGTAAGCATGATATTTGCCTTTCCAATTACATATTTGCCTCCTCGATCACTAGCCATTAATTTTTTTTTCATTAACATCTATCATTTTCTACGAAACTTTCGTGTAATACTGATTACACTGCGCCTCCTTTCTGGATCGAGATTTTGCTCGAGTTCTTATTTCAATTGCTCGAGTTAAATTCTAGGTCAATTGCTATCTTAATCCGATGTCCATTCATCAAGACCAATGGCACTGCGAATTATTTCGTAGCGATTCTGACACTATTTGAAGACCAGCATGAGTCAAAAGAATTGCCGCATTTGGTAACATTTTTGGCATAGATCTAAATACTCTCTCTCTTATGTATGTTGCGTGCATGTTGGGGGTTAGGCAAAAGACCCTAAAGATGGGGAACATTAAAAGCATCACGGGGGCCTAAGCTGTTCAGGATCGTGTTAATCTTCTGTCTCGTCGATTGATCTCATAGTATACATATATACGACAAGATGGCAACTCTCGTGTATACAGTATCATGTAAATCAATACAGGATTACCAAACACATTTTTCTATTCTATTCACCGGATGATATAAAAGTTTCACCAAATAAATATCAAAAGAAGAATACAATGATAGAAGGCACTGATCTCGTAGTTTATCCCCGCTAGGTTTAGGGGGATGCAATTTGAGTGTGTGTGGGTGTGTGCGTGGGGGCAGGTGACAAGACAAGTCAAACGTCAAATCGGAGGTCTTTGAAATCATACGACAGTCAGTGATGTGTTGTCAATCGATGGGATTTGTTTCGGGGTCCGGTCACGAATTTGGAAGAAGCAAGAGGGGGGAGGGGTGGAATGACCAAAAACCTCTGCCACTCAACTGACAATGTTGTGGCTAACTCCTAATCAAAAAAACCTGAGAAGGAGATGTCCTTTCGCCCATCCCCCGCACGTGCCGTGTCCTTTCTCGCGTGCACGTGACCTCTTGGTCTATTGCCTCCCGTCCCCCCCCCTCTCCTCTCTCTCTCTCTCTCTCTCTCTAATCTTCCTGTCAATGATGAACCAAACCCTCATTGCAATTCGGTTAGGGCTTTTCTGGGTACTAATCGAAAACGAAATCGACGATCATCACATGTGTCGGAAGCATATCACCCGTGCACACACGGAAGGCCTTTCAACCGGAATAGACGTCTTGTGAGGTCCGTTATACTTAACAATGTCTACATGTCGGGCCAAATACACATCGTGTGTCGACAAAGTATAATTTCACCGTGTCATTTTGGTTAATTTGTCCATCTAATCCGAAACTAATGTTTAACGTTGCTCTCTAAATATTGAAACATGAAAACCGGTACCTGTCAAAGAAATGTATCGATTTGGGTGATTTTTTTTTTTTGGTGATTTTGAACGAGAGGGACAAACTTTTTTCCATGGATTAGGTCATTATGCTCTGATGAAAAGAAGCAGATCACTGTGGTGTGTAACATCCATCTGTCCAGAGCAGCTTACATTTAAAACAATGGAGACATCGGTTGTGCACATGCTCAAAAATTGAATGTCTGGTCGAGCATTTTCCCTAATGGTCTTTAATTATTCTCCTTGAGAATTGGGAAAAGAACAATAATTATCTTATAGGGGCACCATTCAATTCCACAAGGGGTCGATGAGGTGCATGTAGGGGATGGCGTTTTGTTTCCTCTACTGTTCTTTTGAAGTGACTTGATGTGACTCTTTTCAGATTAAATTTCTTATTTAATTTTTTACTTTCTCGATCACAGAAAAACGTCAATTTTTTGTTTTGCCCAATAATATGTTTAAAAATATCATCCTAAGTTTCGGAAGTTTACGAAAGATTTATGTGTGAACTTACGTGTTAATATGGACGTGTTGTGAAAGTCTTAGGAGTTTCGAATTTTAAAAAATCCAAAGTGCATAAGTCGCAATATTTAAATGAAAATAAAAAGTAGAAATAGATTCAAACAAATCTTCAAAATGTAATTTATTTTTTGACTTGAAGATTATGAGAGATCATTGATCGGTACAGGCAGGGACAATCCATGACTGTGGTTGTTTTTCGAGGTTACAAAGAATCAATAACTAGCAACGATGCGGCTTAATACTCTTTTGAAACTAATTTACTGAATTTTATATGCCTTTTCACTTATGTCTTTCAAGTCTCTTTGAACGCTGATTTTAACGATTTTTTTGATTTTATGTGTAGTTGAGTATTCTTAAACATATACACACACTCAAAATATCACACTTAAACATAGATAGGCACATGCCGACCAAACAAAACATATATAGGCACATGCAAAGAATCTGGTAAGCTAATGCAGAATTTGGATTATCAAAAGCTCGATACAATATTTGCAATCCTTTCATTATGGGATGATAGCGCGGAAAATAAAGTTGTTTGAAAAATTTGTAAATTTTACAAGCTTCGAGTCTCGAATATCAGCTCAATATTGACGGAGATAAATGTATTTTTCTTTTTGAACTAGTGATGTGAATTGAATTTTAAGCTTTTTTCTCTAGCTAGTGAATTAAAATCTAATTCAGCGACATGGGAACCGCCAAAGTTAGATTAAATTCGGCAAATTTACATCACAACGTACTACCACACCCACGAGAAACTTCCATGACTAATCGCCCAGAGGTGCTTGGCAATCAACACGGACTTCTTATTCGACTATGAATAAAACTTTAATTGTCTAGCGATCAAGGCAGTAAGCACCAGAATTCAGGGGCACCCGCATTGAGATATCGTGGACATTCATTCAATGTAATGTAAGGTGACAAAAAACCGAGAGAAAATGAGAAAAGAAAGTATATAGCATGATAAGGAGGAGTTATGTATCTTTTAAGAAGACATGATGTAAATTCAACAAAAGAGAAGTATGCGCAAAAGAGGGCGTTCTTTCTTTTGTGAGTGGACGTAAAGCCAGGCAACCGTGCGTTTGCTTGCCTTAGCTTTTTACATCCACTCACAGATAAACACACGGTTTAGTTGCACACAGTCAAACCCAAAAACAAACATAAAAATGAAAAATTGCAAAATCTCATTTGCACATTATAATATATATATATATATATATACGTACATAAAAGATAAAGCTAGTGTTTTCTTTTTTAAGGAAATCAATTCCCAAACTAGGGCACTAACAACAGTACAGTAATTGGTCAAATCTTCAGGGCTAAGGAGACGACATCAACCCTTCCTTTCGTCAATAGAAGGCCTTCAGACAAATAATAATTGTCTGTGATCATCCTCCTCCCTTATCCCGGTAATTTCTCTCTTCTGGGCCAGCTTATCTAGATAGATAGGTAGATAAACATAATATATATTTATTTATATATGTCTAGGTCATTGTCTATATGAGAAATGCTAGATATTACGAATCTAGGGAAAAATTTTGTACGACCGAATATGTAGGTGAATGTTTCGATAAGTAGATTTTTATTTAATATTTTTAGGAAGAATCGGTCACAAATTATTTTATAAATCGATACTATTATACCTGGGACTATTCTCGTTTATTTTATATTTCCCGATTTTTTTCTTTGGTCTAATGTTTATTGCGAAAATAAATAAATAAATAACTAAAGACTCGCCCTTTTAATAAGGCCAGCCGCCCAGAATGGCCACCCAAGTTGCTTCTCTCTCTCTCTCTCTCTCTCCACCAAAAATATCTATCAAAACACACACACCACCACTCTCCATCTCCATCTCCATCTCCATCTCCATGGAAGAATCTCACCTCTTCCCTCTGATCACACTCCCAACAGAACTGGCCAACCCCACATGAATACTTCCTCCTCCACCACCACCACCACCACCACCACCGCCTCCACCTCTTGAACTCCCTCTCTCTCTCTCGCTCTCTCTCAACCCTAAAGAAGGAAAGAAGCAGCAGCAGCAGCAACAGTTGCTTCTTCAAGAACCGAGGAGATGTCGATCGAGGACTCGCTGAGATCCCTGTCGCTGGACTACCTCAACCTCCTGATCAACGGGCAGGCCTTCAGCGACGTCACCTTCAGCGTGGAGGGCCGACTGGTCCACGCCCACCGCTGCATCCTCGCCGCCCGAAGCCTCTTCTTCCGCAAGTTCTTCTGCGGATCCGAGTCCCCCGGGGGGACCTCCTCGGATCCGTCCTCTGGGTCGGGCTCGAGGGCCGCGCCGCCCTCCTCGCCGCAGCGGTCCGGGGTGGTGATCCCGGTGAGCTCGGTGGGGTACGAGGTGTTCCTGCTGCTGCTGCAGTTCCTGTACAGCGGGCAGGTCTCGATCGTGCCGCAGAAGCACGAGCCCCGGCCTGACTGCGGGGAGCGCGGCTGCTGGCACACGCATTGCACCTCCGCCGTCGACCTCGCCCTCGACACCCTTGCCGCTGCCCGATCCTTCGGCGTCGAGCAGCTCGCATTGCTCACTCAGGTCTCAATTCTCATATCCTGCTACCCTCTCTCTCTCTCTCTCTCTCTCTCTCTCTCTCTCTCTCTCTCTCTCTAGCTAGTGCGTTGATTGGTATGGCCTTTTCTGGGGAGTTGGGATTAGATTTTGCTGTTGTAGGATTTGGTGGATGACGTTTCCTATTGATAATTGGAGGGGCTTTTGCTTTTGTGTGTTTCAGTTGGGTTTTTCATTTTTTGCCTTCACTTCCGTGTAATTGAGGGACACTGGAAACACTCGCCATCCCGACTCTCCTTTCAAACATTGGAGGAATCCTGTGTCTTTTAATACCTCAAACATCAAATTGTTGTGACCTTTTTTCCTTTTTATGTATGGTGTTCTTGCGTTCCCGTAAGTTTGATTTTATGTACAAACGTGGAGTTTCTTGAAATGGCTCGCCCTAATTCAGCGGCCAGGACTGAGAATTTTCCCTTTTTTAGGTTTTTGGATCAATCTCTTCATTGTCTTGTCTTCTCACACAGTCAAAAGCATACCAAACCCAACTTTTCCCAAAACATTCACTTTCTCTCTTTGGGTGTTCAGATTCTCCATCCTCATGTAAGAATTTCAAAACCAAATAAAAAGGAAGGAAAAAGTTGTCAAGCATAATTCCGCACAATAGCTCCCCTATGATCCTCCAATGAACACAAGTTGGATAATCAGTCTTATGTTTTTCTCTCACGTTATGTTGATCAGTTCGATCCGATAAATCATCAATCTTTGCACATTGTGTTAATTCCATTCCTTGCTTATTTGATTGTTCGCAGAAGCAATTGGCAAACATGGTCCAGAAGGCCTCAATAGAGGACGTGATGAAAGTGCTAATAGCCTCAAGGAAGCACGAAATGCACCAACTGTGGACTACCTGCTCTCACCTGGTCGCCAAATCTGGCCTCCCACCTGAAGTCCTAGCCAAACACCTCCCCATCGACGTGGTCGCCAAGATCGAAGAGCTCCGCCTCAAGTCTTCCCTCGCCCGCCAATCCCTCGTGCCTCACCCCCACCACCACCACCACCCTGGTCACCATGATCTCGTCGCAGCCGTTGGCGCCGACCTCGAGGACCAGAAGATCCGGCGGATGCGGCGTGCCCTCGACTCGTCCGACGTCGAGCTTGTGAAGCTCATGGTAATGGGGGAGGGTCTCAACCTGGACGACGCACTGGCCCTTCACTACGCAGTTGAAAACTGCAGCCGCGAGGTGGTCAAGGCGCTGCTCGAGCTCGGGGCTGCCAATGTGAACTGCCCTGCGGGGCCAGCGGGGAAGACCCCACTCCACGTTGCAGCCGAGATGGTGTCCCCCGACATGGTGGCGGTCCTCCTCGACCACCATGCGGACCCCAACGTCCGGACTGTCGATGGAGTCACCCCGCTCGATGTGCTCCGCGCCCTCACCTCCGACTTCCTCTTCAAGGGGGCTGTGCCAGGGCTGGCCCACATCGAGCCCAACAAGCTCCGGCTCTGCCTTGAGCTCGTCCAGTCAGCGGCTCTTGTGATCTCACGTGAGGAAGGGAACGCGAACGCATCCTCGCATTCTAATAACAGCATCTATCACCCGCCGATGAGTGAAGGGCATAGCAGTGGAAGCAGCGGAGGAAACATGTCCAGTGTGAACGTTGATTCAAGAATGGTTTATCTCAATCTTGGTGCTGCTCAAATGGGGTCAGGAGTGGACTGCGGCGAGGAAGCCGAGACCGTCCGTCACAGGCAAAGGCAAAGGACACAGCAAGTGGGTTGTGATCCATCTTTATTGTACCACCATCAACGTCCAGAGTTTTAGCTCTGATCTCCAACAACAAAAATCACTGAAAGATTATCTTCTTTAAATCCATATATTATAGTATATCATAGAGAACAGGGAGTTCCAATTAGACGCTCATTTGCTAATTCATCGGATTTCATTCTGTCTCTCTCTCTCTCTGTCTCTCTCTCTCTCTCTCTCTCTCTCTATGTTCAGTGTGTTGGTTGTTCTTGGTTCTTGTAGGGTTTCTTTGGATGATCATGTTCGCATCAAGGAGAGGCGGAGTGCCATTTCATAGATGGGACGTGATGTCGTCGGTCAGTCAGATGGGACAAGGAGAGAGAATTTGAGTTCTTACGAATGTTGAAGAGGAGATCGGTCGGATGTGTAGAGAGAGAGAGAGAGCGAGAGAGAGAGAGAGAGAGAGGCTAGAGAGAGACGCTGGTCAATCTTTTCAAGCCCCGGCCTGTCATCGACGCTCTCGTGTATTTGTTGGTAGATGGTACACCTATCTAAATTAGCTTATATACCCATGCATTGCTCGACCTTTTTCCATTTTCTTGTTCTCCCCACCTACCTTCTCATTTTCTATACACATACACAACACGATTCTTATATAGCACAAAATAACTATATAGCAATGTATATAAAGCAGGGATATTGAGATAAAAAGAATAGGGTTGTGGGATTTATTTCTCTTTCAAGATGTAGTTTTTTTTAATGATATAGGGCATTATTAAGACAAGGGCACCTTTTATTCTAATGAGGGGAATGAGCTGTCTGTCTTGCCTTTTTTTGTTACTGCCTGTTTTTTTCCTTCCCATACATGGGGCAATTGGGGGGGAGGAGGGGGGGCGGGGCGGGGCGGAGGATGAAGCATGTAATTGCATCTTGTGCTCTTAGTTTTCAAGTCAAAATACTGTTATTGCAGATCTTTTTCCTCAAATGGCAGCGACTAATGAACTTTGATTATGAGCTCTACCTTTCAAAATTATTAGCTCTCGACCAGAAACAGCACTCTTTCGGAGAAAATTCTATTTGTAGGCTAAACAAGTCCCGCCCGCTGCAAAATGACTGCTGATTAATGAGCCTCCAATGAGTATCCTCATTCAAATGTCAATGTTTAGTCTGATTGTTCTCATTGCAACTTGTTGAAAGAGTCTTGCTCTCTGCTTCATTCCCCGCCAGAAAAGCTCTGGGAGAACTATGTATGTCTGACTCCTTACTTCATGATCTTATCGATTGATTCGTCACAACTTCTACACTTGAGGCTGGTTTATAAATTTTCAAACTTCAGTGTAGCTCTCATGTGTCATGCTGTTCTCATTCTTGATAGACTGTAATTTTGGCTGTCATCAGGCTTACAAAGGTCGAGTGAAAAGTACCTATCCAACCTTATTAAACAGGCAATTGAGTTTGATGGCTGCATTTCAGCTAGAAATTCCTACATGCGTACGTTTCCAGCCACTGTTCGGCATCGGTAAAACATTGGTGACTTTGAATGTTACATTTCACTTGAATATTTTCCTTTTATGCTTTCCTGGATCATTCACATCACATATATTGTTTTCACATCTTTAGTCAGAAAATTGCTGACATAGTGAGATTATCACCTTATGCAGTTGATGCCGTTTTCTTATTCCTTTGATTTCTGAATCGTCATATCCCAAGTTATACTGTGTTTAGCATTATTATACATCTGGCATGAATATGGCAATTGTTTCAACTAGTTAGCTAATTCATGATCTCAAGGCAAAAAAATAGGTGCTTTAAAGTTAATGGAAAGCGCACTTTCTAGCGTATCATATTTCTATCAAATATCTTCTGGAACTCGCACCATTTGCAAGTTACTAATTGCGAGTTTTGCATGATTATCCAGCAGCGAAATTAACTCTTGAAGTGTTGTTTCAAGGTTTCGTTTTGGTTGGACTAACAACAATTCAGCCCTACATTCTTCTTCTCACAATATGCGAGACTGCCACTCAGACTGTACCTCTGGTTTTTATAAACGACTAATAGAAAGTTCGCCAGGAATTGGTATTCATCGAGCCAAAAGGAAACCACGATTAATGCTCGAACAATGTCTTGATCACTGTGAAGACAACTGATCTCTTCCAGATCATTTATCTGGGGAACAAGTAAGGGGACTCATATTCATCATTCTTGATAATCCTCATTCTTTCTTGTTATACACTTGTATCTCCCAGTCAGCCACCGATTACCCTCGACTTGAAGTTGATAAGTGGATGTGTAACACACATTTGCGGTGATTTCTTCTATGCACATGCTTCAATCGTTCATTGAAGTTTCATTATACTAGTCATAAGCGGTTGTCTATGTCTTCCAACTTACATGCTCAGACGAGGCAAGTTTTCTAGGCAGGAATTTTATCAGTTTAGTATCATACAATTAGCATAGGAAACTAGTATTTGAGAATCCTCAATTTATCATCAAGGATTTTGGCAACGAGTGCCCTTGAGACATTTGTAAAGCAATTAAATAATAAGATTAGTCTGTAGTTTTGGGTGTATCGGCTATTATCATTCTATCATGCTCTGAAAATTGAAATATTACCTATGAACATGCTTAACGAGTTTCATGTGACATCCTTTAATGGGGAAAATTACCCATTCAATTATAAATCTATTATACGGATGCCAATTCAGTCATAAACTTTTCAATTTTGCTAATTGAATCATAAGCATTTGTGCAAAATTCCAATGCAATCCTTTATGTCAATTTTCGCTAGAAATCGATGATGTGGCGGTCCAATCATCACCGGCCTTCCAACGTGGCACGTCACCATGGCAGCGATTGCCGGTAAAAATTGATCGAAATAACTACATTGAAATTTTGCATAAATGTTTATGACTCAATTGACAAAATTAAAAAATTAAAAACCAAATTAGCATCTGTGCAAAAGGTTGAGAACTAATTAGACAACTTCCCCTCCTTTAACATGACTCTATTATCGATAAAATGCGGTGCGTCAGTTACCTACGATGCTATTTGGAGGAGATATTACATCCAAATATGGTTTAGAGAATACATACATGCACAGTATACGTCTGTGTGTATGTATTTTAGTCACATCATTCGACATTCTTAATTACAGTTAATTTGGTGCTAATGATGATGCTACATTATCATCATCTTTGAAGCACACCATGAGAGAGAGAGATGGTGGTTGCCAAAGCCAACTCGATAGTGCAGAAGATGGTGTCTGGTGTAATCGCGTGTGGCGGCAACTACAATTTAAAAGTAACTTCAGTTTCAACAACGAATTTTCGTAAATTCTTGAAAAAAGCCGAAGCACCTTACAGTAACTTTTTGGAAAGTTACTGCTACCTGCTTCAAAGTACTATAATCTCATAACATCTACCGAGTCGATGCATTTTCATTTTGCAGCCTTTATATAGTTAATTTTCACAGTACTTAGTAAGTAAATACATCGCTAAGAAACATCAATATCTCGAGTTTTCTCATTTGATCACTTAATAACATATACTCTCTTACTTTACCTCACATAGTAGTTAAGGTTTATGTGTGAAAGATTATGTTGTTGGTAATTATAAGACAGCATCATGGTATTAAGAATTAGTAAAAATTTCAAAGGTGAAGATGATAACACACTCCTTCGTCGGATGAGAATTGGAGAAGAGAAGAAGATAGATATAGTCCCTTGGTCATAAGAAGAATGATCATATTCATTAATACATAAGATTAGAAGATAGTAATTCTAAGTCTTGTTAACGAGTACCACCAGAACACCAATTGAACATATCTATTATAGAACATTTCAATTTCAAAAGTGTTGATTACACATAAAACTATAAGCCGCTGTATTGGAAACTGTAAATGGCCACGATAAAAGTATCCCCAAAGCAATCTTCAACAAAACCCATCGTATAATAAGGGCATTTTCTTCTTCTTTTTACTGATAACACAGGGGCACAAGCGCAAAGTCTCCATTGCCCGGAGACCTATGAAACGCTTTATAAACCCCATGAACCGTTTAAGTTTAGACCTTTGACTTGTATAGTTGATTTTGAATATGAGCAAGTCACATGCAGCTGGTGAGATTGAAATAAATGACCTCCAATCTTTCAATGCCTCAATCAACTGCAACAACTTTGGGAGAGTTGACGGCTATTTAAGGTGCGTTTGTTTCGAGAAAATTAAAAGATCTGAAAAATATTCTCTTAAAAATGATCACCCAAATCTCTTACAAAAATGAATGAACGAAAAATATTTTCACCATCAACGAAAATGTTTAGACATAAATTTTTGTTGATGTTGACTAATTATTTCAAGTGATATAAGTGATTACTCTTAGGAAAACATCTTTTAAATATTTTATTTTTCATGAAATGAACTAAGCTCGACCGGAAAAAGTGGGGGAGAGAAGACGATTTGAAGGGTGATTTTTCTGGCAATTCCATACGCAGACAGTGATACGAAAAGGGGCTGAAAGCAACACCATAAGATTGGATATGAGAAGTAGGTCAACAGTGACGCGGAGAAGAAACCAAGAAAGGAAGTCACCCGGGATTTGGAGGTCGCGAAGGGCCAATTTTGATAAAGCCCAGTCAGCATCACTAATTAATGAGGGGGTTGATTATTGTGTCTGATTAAGATAAGCAACCAATAATTATGTCTGTTTTGTAGGAGACACTAGTAAAAATTAGGCATTTACTCCCAGCCCAAGGGCCAAGGGGTGGGGAAGACAGTTTCTATTGGTTGGTAAATGAATGAGGGATGTGGGCCCCTTGTGTGTCCCTGCTGGAGCCACTTGGGAAGAAATTGTAGGTACTATTCATGATTAAGTTTCCTATAAGTGAAAAGATGTTTTGCAACTGAGCTATAAAGAAGTGTGATCTATATAATAGGCATTGTGTTTTTTTAATAGAAAACATCTTAAAGGTAGTTGAGTAGCTATCCTAAAGAATATTATAAGAGATTTGCCGAACACCTTGTGAAAACGATAACACTTCATTTCACAGCTTAAACCACTATGAAAAGTTGATTATAGTAAAGAGCCTTTAATGGTCATCGGGATCACACCCAATCTTTAATGCATCAATATGATTCTCGATGTACATGCTCAATTTTGTTTTGTCTGAATCGTCTGTCATCATCTTCAAGGGTTCTAAAGCTAGGGTATACAATTTGATTTCCCAGAAATAGCCAGCATCGGGGTGTCTCGTGAGGCCCATGCTTCATTCGTCACCGAGGCTGTCGCTCCGATTCGACTCCCCCACTTTCACCCAGATCTGATGACGTATGATATCAGAAGCAAGGCCATCTTCTAGATCACGAAGTTGGTCCATGCTTCAAGAGTGATGAGCCATCGTTGTTCACAAACGGCATACGACTTGTTGAGTTCTTTACAGTTTTCCCGCAAGCCCAGATACCCAATGTTTTATATATTCAGGCCCATGACATTGGGCTCTTCTTATGTCTGGGCTTGGCATCAGTTTTTTCTTTTCTTTTCTCTCTCTCTCTGTCAAACTAAAGCCTATCAAATGGATAGATCAAATAGAGTCGAAAATAGTCTAGTGATCAATATCTGACGAGACCCATATTGCTAAAATATTTTCACATTTAACTCAATTTATAAAAATTCATGCCCAAACTGAGGTGAGCAAGCACTGATTCAAGTGAGCGAGAGAAAGAGTAAAGAGAGAGTTATAGATGTGGATTGGATCTAAGCAAGTTATGAATCTATCGTTCTAAATTCACTTATAATTCATTTATTGAATATAACTAATCCAGATAACAATTTAATTTATCAAATATGAATTAATAAATGAGTCTATTATCCATTTTAACAGGTTTAGTCCAATCAAATCCCAACGTGTGCCGGCCGAATAAAAGGGGAAACAAAGCAGGAAGAAAAGTCAAAGCTGATCCTCCGGTAAAAAGATCCACTCACACGCAGTTCCGTGTCCTGGAGCGACGAAACGAAAACGATGCGATGATTTCTTTGGCATTGTTTCTTCGCATCGGGGGCTCATGTGGGCCCCTTGATCACACGTGTATGAATCACCAAAGGTGTGCCGCCAATGTCCGGCCGTCCAGAGGCAAGAAAAGACACGTGTCAGCCGGACGAGAAGCACGACTTCACCGTCCGTCGGGGCCTCACGCGACCCTCTTCGATAAGGCAAGACCACCCCCTACCCACCTGCCAACGCTCGAATAAGTAGGATTAAAATGCTAAGTAATACGAATTAGACGGAACACGACCCAAGACTTAAGGGAATGGTCGGACGAAAAATCGAATAAAGAGGCCCAAATGGTGGAGCAAACTAGGATGAAATATGTTCTAAGCTTGGTGGGTACATGCCCACGTTCAGAAATGGATATTCATCGCTTTCAAAGACTCGTGAGAGGTTCGTGTGAAACCCTTTTTTCAACTCCGTGTCACTTTGTGTTCTTTTCGTCTTTCTGTCGATTCCCACGATGAAGATGATGATGGTGATGGTGATGGTGCTTGGTTGGAACTTTCCAATTGATTCCCGCAGCTTCTTTTTCTCTCTCTCTTTCGCGTTCTTGGGGTCCGGCTTTTGCTTTCTCCTCTTTGCTAAGTAAGCATCTTCGAGCCGATCGTGATCTTTCTTCTTTCTTCTTTCTTTTTTTTTTTAATGAAAAGGTGTTCGGAAAGGCGACGAGTGGTGCTTTGTATGAACCGAAGAGACCTATAATACCTCCCCCGGTACAAATTCCTCATGCCGACCATTGATCCACTGTAAGATGCCTTGTCTAGTTTCGCTTGAAAATTTGGTCCAATTGGGTCGGGGACAAGTGTGTATATATACCCCGCATCGCGAGAGATAAACAGCACATCCTCATTGTTCTCACGGAAAAGATTTGAATCCATATCCCTTGAAAATCACTGCTCAAGAGAACTCCATCAGACCAGTTCCTTCTGTCTTTTGATTCCAAGATGGCCACGCCACAAACCCAGCAGAATCTGCCTCCTCCTGGTACTCGTGATCTCTCTCTCTCTCTCTCTCTCTCTCTCTCTCTCTCTAGCTTTTGGGCTTTGTTCCTAGTCCTCTGATAATAATGAAAAGTGTTTGTCACGAACTGACTCTGTTTTTGCTTGTTCTTGTTGTGTCAAAGGCTACCCAACTGAGAACCCACCACCCACCACGGGAGGCAAGAAGAAGTGGTTTGTCAGTTCAAAGAAGAGGGGAGAGAGGGGATTCATTGAAGGCTGGTAAGCCAAATGTCACCCTGATTGGTTGCCCAACTTTGATTCCTTCAGCTCTTTCTTTCGCACATCTTTTCTCTAATCCTCTATATGGTGTTCGATTTTGCAGCCTGTTTGCTCTTTGCTGTTGCTGGATCTGTGAAGAATGTTGCTGCTAAACGATGGGTTTGCATAGAGTAATTGACGTATTAGTATGATATGTATTTGAGCGTCCTGTTGTACTAAATGTGTGTAGTCATACGGTGTAATAATTTGCGACAGCCTGTGGTGTACCCAGTTCATTTCCATATTCTTTTGTCCTAATGGATTTATTTCTCTTATGCTTCCTGCACTGTCCTCTTAAGTTCTATCATCACTTTATGTTAAAAAATAAATAAAAGTTCCATCATCATTTTCTTTACTCCTTAACTCCATAACCCTCCAAAAAGGATGACTAAATAAATAAAGCATAACGCAAAGAAAGGAATAAGGGATAGAAATTTGATGAGTAAAATCTTAAGCTCGATTAATCAATTCACTTTACCAACCAGCAGATGAACATTTTTTCAACAGTCAATTCCCCGGACCACTGCCAAACAGACCAGAAACATCTCTGCTTTGAGGTCACACAATTCCTAATCAAAGTAGAGAATGCCGGAGTAGATGTCGATGCAGAACATGGGTTCGTTCACAACACGGCCTACCACTCTTTATCATGCAAATACATAGAGCTCCAGTTTATTCTACAGCCAACATCTTATGGCATACTCTACTCTCTTAAATGACTGCATAAGAATTTATGATAGAAGAAACTAGAGCCGAATCAAAATTATTGACTAACCAATTCCAGGCTGTATTTCACGGGGATTCTGATGGAGGGAACAATTTCTCCAGTTTGTTATTAGAAAGAATCTTGTTGGGGTCCAACTCTCTCCGTGCTTTGTTGTACGCATCTACTGGAAAGTGTTTCCTTAGTCTTGCTTGCAGGGCAGCAAGCTCTTCATTCTCCTTTGGAACCTGATACAAATTTGAATGAAGCTTATATAAGTTAGCAGTCCCATGAGTTTTTTCTTGTATAATAGCATCTGAACAATTTCTTTAAAGGAAAATCAAGGTAAGCAACAGAAGATACACAAATTGAAGATGTGCATGATTTTGGTTTTCAGACTTGGGTTTTAGTTTAGATATTTTAAAGTCAAAAGCAGGGAGAGAAAATAGGTAGATTGACATTAAACTTTAGGAGATCAAGAAGAAAACAAATTTCTCTCTGTCCCTCTGTCCCTCTGTCCCTCACTCTCTCCCTCCCTCTTGCCCTCTCTCCCTCTCTTTCCCTCTCTCTTTCTCTCTTTCCCTCTCCCTCTCCCTCTCCCTCTCCCTCTCCCTCTCCCTCCCCCTCCCTACCTCCCTCCCTCCCTGGGGTATAAAATCTGGTTGAACTTCCCATAATCTTTATAAGTTTTAAGCCTGAAACAAGACCTTCACACGAGGAAAACATTGGCCAAAGCACTTGATGCAAAACAATGGGAAAAGGACCTTTCAAAAGATCAACTAGTAATAATTACCTCAATCTTAGCCCAGTGTTCATAAGCAGAATACCGATCCCATAATTGTTTTTGTGTCAAACGTCTATAGTGGAAAAATTCTTCAGTTATTTCCTTTCTCTGACGAGCATCGCTTGTTGGAAGGTACATAATAATCCCAACCTGAGAGATGCAACACCACTTAAAAACTGAGAATCATGAGCTATCAAGACCTGTCCTTTATAATAGGCTGAACATGCTCACAAACATACCACAAAACAGAAAAAATGGAATTTGCTACAACAAAAATTGCGTCAATCAGCATTGACTGTACCTAGCAACACCCTTGACAAACAAGTATCTCCATGAAAATAATCAATTCCGACTAGGAAAATCTATAGAACAAACAGGGTTTACTTGTGGATCTCTCTGTATAAGCTTATTACTCCATGTTATAGTAGCAAATTAGGTAAACTATGCTCTATCAATAGTAATATACTTTGAATGTGGATAATTATGGTCCATGCAGTAAATGGATACCATCAATCTGCCTAAAATATAAAAAATCAAATTCAAGAAAGAGGAAATTTTGAGAAAACAGTTGCACATCTCAAAAGTCACTATTTGCCAAAGTTGAGGGGGCAAGAGTATAAAAACAGTACAATAGACCACAAGAAACAGTGTGCAAGTCATTATAATCAGGTTTCTAAAACCTGACCAATGACATATAGGAACTACAAGCTTTAATATGCAAGACACACATATTGACGGGTACCTATGATGGTGTATACCTATTGGAAATGCTCAAATTTCTCACTCCTATCTCCCAATATAATGAAAGCAAGCAATGCATGACAATGGAGAAGCAGATCTGACACAAATACAGCAATCTAAGCAAATCAGCTCTAGTAAGAGTGAGCAACAGGTACAGTTCAATCCAGGAATCGGCCTGGTCGGTTGCCGGTTCTACCTTGGAAACCGGTCGAACCTTGCCGATTCCCAAGTTGAAGTGGTTTTGAACTTGTTTTGAAGAGTCTTTTGGGAAAAAAACTTATTTTACAACCATCAAGATTTGAACAGCATGATCAAACAATCACACAACCCCAAGGAATGTCTTCGTAATGATATGGTTCAATTTTTATATTTTATTAAAAAAAAAAAACAATCGCATAACCACTTGACCAAGGAATGTCTTTGTAATGATATGGTTCAATTTTTATAGTTTATTATAAAAATTTGAAATTTTTACCCAAAACATAAGAGTGGGAAGGTTCCCGGGTAGAACAGGAACTAGCCGGGCCCATTCAGGAACAAAAGTTCCAAATTTGACCAGTTCGGTTCCCAATTCCAAAATATTGGAACCCAGGAGTCACAAGGTAGGTTCTTGGTTCTAGGCCGGGAAACAACCTGCCTTGGAATGTATACCACTGAGCTCCAATTATTAAATGCTTTATGCTGAGAATGAGACTGCCAGTGCAAGTACACACACAGCCATAATGAGGTGAAAGATGCGCAACAAATGTACCCAAGAGAATATGTCATCTTCTGCTGGACTTGATGCTGGACTCATGGGGCTCTTGCTGCGAGCTGTCCATCGTTGCTCAATAGGAGCAGGTGCAGGTATATCTTCTTTCTCTATAAGCCGCTTCAGCTCTTCTATAAATTCAAGATCTTTCATGCTTGGCTTAGAAAGAGTTCCAGCAGGATAACAAGTCTCAGAGACCCACTGCTGGCCACCACAGTCGAAGCCTAATATTTCATCGCTCCAACCCACCCTATATCCCTCTGACTTCTTCCGGAACTCAGCCTCAGCTTCATTAACCTTTATGACATGGTCCTTATTGAGAGGATCCAGGGCAAGCAGTTTATCTCTCAGCTCTGTAAAAGAGAGCTCATTTATGTCTGGTTCATCATTATTGGAGGATTTAACCTCAGGGCTGCGGCAAGTAAACCAAGAATTTAGCAACCCCCTTAACAAAGATGATTACTGCATAGCAGCTATTAAGATGTGATGGCTCACTAGCAATAAGAAACCACAAGGAGTAGGAGGATAAGCAAAATCAAAGGGAAAACATTCCGAATAAAGAGTTCATATATAACTTCAAAGCCTGAATGCCTCTGCTCCCTAGTGGCAGAGCATTGTTAATACAACTTAATACCCACCAAGAGAAGAAAAAAAGTACAAATTTTCGTGGCCCTAGATGGATCTGGCAAACCAAAGTAGCAGGCTGCCCTAGTACACGTCCTTATCAACCAGCACCTATATAACTATATTTACAAACTTGAGAAATCTTATTCAGCACACTTAATTTATCTCACGACTTCGAGAATGTTATCAAGTTAGATGATTCCATTAGCAGATTAAGCTTTTTGGATCCTATGTTTTCATATGGATAAGCACAGCCTATTATATGACAGGAGTCACAGCAACCACCCTTTTTGAGCATAAGTACAAGAAGCCAGTAACACAGCGGGCAATTCAAAAAACAATCTGAGCAACTGCCATAGCTTGAAATCAGTGTGCATCCAACACCCCTCTTTCTGCTTCACAATGATATATCAATTTCAACACCGCATCTTCAAAAGCTATTAAAATGACTCCTTGTCAAATGCCAATAAGAAGAAGAAGAGGAATGCACTGACTCAAGACAAGAAGCTGTTCGGAAATGTTTGCAGACATTCTGGCTTTCTATCTTATAGCCAAGCCAATAATGAAAAACAGCTCTAAACTCGGCCACGATCTTTTGGTTTCATCTAAGCTACTAGAATTCATATGCCCAAAAAGAGCAAGTTACCGGTACTTCTGAAGTGACTCCTGGTAGAGTTGCCGCACATGCTGCAAAGCTTCGTCCACAGTATACTTGGGTTTCAATTTAGGTGGACCTTTCCATTTTGAGACAGGATTGCATGTTACAACCACAACAGTATCTGTATACAGAATATGCAGATACTTTACATGTTTATTCTCAGACAATAATTTCCTGCGAAAGTAGAAGAATGGTTACATTTCTACCAAAAGACTGGCATCTCAGCATAATAACATATATAGTTATTGCACGACCTATAATTTATACATCGCACACATAACAAACACCTCTCCTGCAATTCATGCATCTATAGATCACCAATTCGACCCTCCATGCTAAAAGATGAGGCGGCTGTATGTCATTCAAAGAACAGGTTCCACCAAAAAGGCAATTACATTTAAGCATATATTAATCAGTACTTGTGATTTTTCTTGATTTCTTGCATGGTTGACACAGTTGTATGCTCCACGAGCTCTTGTCTGTCGACACATTGCAGGGTTACTTCAGCAACCACACCGAGGCCCCCAAGACCACACCGAGCCAGATAGAAGAGTTCCGGGTCCTTCTCTTTTGAAACCTCAATTGTACCCTTGGCAGGAGTGACCAATTTCATACTGATGACCTGCTCATCGATGGGAGGCAATCTGGCACCAGTACCATGCGCGCCAACCTATACACATGAATTACCCAAACAATAAGCCAAGAGATACACTATGCTGATGCTACTTATTCTTTAAGTACCACCTTCTTGCCTCCCCTCAACAATGTCTGGATCATGTATCGGTCAGGCCCAAATAACAGAATGCATTAGCACAAGTACCAGCATCTCATCCTAAGAGTCTAGACGACAAGCATCAATAAAACGCACTAGCAACTCATAACATAACACCAATCCGCCATACCCAAAAGACAAGAACTCCATGATTCAATCGAATCTCTGTCGTCTTCAAACCACAAAAACGTCGACAAGTCCTGATCTTTGAGAAACTACATCCTCACCAAACACCACAAACTCAAAACCTCCCAACTTCCAAAATCAAAACAATGACCCACCCAGAAGCCTCAAATCTCAAAGAAAAACCCAACACGCACGACATACCAACCAACCTGAACAATGCCACCAATCTGCTGCTCCCTGATGGAAGCGAAGTTCTGGAGAGTGAGGCCATGCTCCTTAATCCCATCCACCAGCTGCTGCACTCTTATACCGGCCTCCACCCTCACCGTCTTCCTCTCCTTGTCCACCTCCAAGACCCGGTCCATGAGCGCCAGGTTCACCATCCCCACCCGGGACAGCCCGATCCCGTTCGGCGAGAGACCCGACCCGACGGGCCTGATCCGGGCCCGCTTGGCGTCGGCTTCCCGGACGACGCCCTCGAGCTGGGCCAAGCTCTCGGGCTGGTGGAAGAAGCGGGTCTGCACCTCGTGGGTGCCGCTCCAGTTGGAGACGGTGTGGAGGTCCTCCGGGAGCGGGGCGTAGCGGAAGAGCTGGGCCTTCTTGTGCTTGGCGTTGTCGGGGAAGGGGAAGGAGTAGTAGGTCCCAGCGCCGCAGAAGAGGACGAGGGCGGCGTAGCCCAGGTACTTGCGGACCGAGGAGGAGGAGGAGGAGGAGGTGGTGGCGGCGGCGGCGGTGCAGAAGGGGCGGATTGGATCGGGTCGGGCGCGGGGGATGGTGGTGGAGGAGGAGAGGATGATGAGATGGCGGTGGTGGGGGTGGAGAGAGCGGCGGAGAGAGAGTGATCTCAGCATGGTTTTGGCCGGAGAGTGGCGGTTGAGTTCAGCGGAGGAGGAGGACAAGCAAAAAGAAGAAGAAAGAGAGTGGACGGAGGTCTAATTGGGATTTTGATGCCGCCCTGTTCATTTGGAGATGGAATCGGCGTGATGCTGTTGCTCCCATCTGCTTGTAGATATTTCAAATTACTGCCTTTTCTTCCATAGAAACATGAATTCCACGACACATAAATATAAGGGAAAATTCCAAATTAGTATTCAAAGTTGGGCCATTTTCTCAAAAAAGGGTTCAAAATAAACATAACTCAAATAAGGACCTGAAGTGCCCAATCAACCTCAAATAAAGGCCCGAAGTATTCAATTAATCTCAAATAAAGGCCTGGGTTCGCTCGCCCCAAGCAAGGGTGGCTCTCGCCTGACGTTGGCAAGGGAAACCTAGGGTTGCCCTCACCCGCCCAACCCAGGCGAGGGCAGCCCTCACCCGATGCCGGCTATGGTCGGTGGAGGGAAAAGAGAAAAAAAAAAGAAAAGGTAAAGAAAAAAACGGTAAAAGAAAAAGCGAAACAAAAAAATTTTAAAAATAAAAAGACAAAATTGCCCTTATTCCGACGATCGGAATAGTGACGTGCTTGCCCGCGAATGAGCATTTGACCACTCGGCGAACCCAGGCTTTTATTTGAGATTAATTGGGTACTTTGAGCTCTTATTTGACGCTATGTCCACTTTAAATTCTTTTCTGAGAAAACAACCCTATTTTGGGTACTGATTTGAAATTTTCCCTAAATATAATTACACAAAATTAAAAGAATTAATATGTTTCGATTATAATGTGATGATTGAAATAGAACCATTATCGATTTAGAATAAATAACAAAACGTTGCCATGCCGCATCGTTCTTATTCTTTTTTTTTTTAAATCTAATGTTGCATTCCTATTTCCGACATTGTCTCGTTTCTCGTAGGAAATCATTTTCTCTTCATCCTTTTTTGGTTAATTTAGTTGATTCTTGGAGAAAATTTTGTCTGGATCAAATTTCATAGAGCGTGTGCAAAAACCAGTCTGTTCATTTGGCCTCGGTCTCATGAGTTCAACCCATTTTTTGAGCATGAATAATAAATTAGCTTATCAGGTGATTATTATGATTAGAGAGTCTATTTAAGTTCTCAATGAAATTTTGGTACCTTAGTTTGTAAATTAATCTAGTATATCTATCTCAGTGTTTCTGTCCGGCATTATGATTGATAGCACATCATTTTTTGATTTAGGGCGCGTTTAGCAACCGGCCAAACGGTAATATTTCTATTCTTTTGTTTCCAGAATCAATTTTGGAACAGAAATCCATTTGGTAAATTTTTTATTCTTGGGCACAAATTTGCAAAAATTTGTTCTTTTGGAACAGAATCAAAAAGTAAAAAAAAGTTGCTTCTTGATTTTGGAAACAAGAATTAAAAATGGAAAAGATTTTTTTTTCTTCTTCTTCTTGGCTTGTGGCCAGTCGCCAATCGCTAGCCACTAACGATTAGCCATAGGCCAAGGCCCAGCAAGGGCTAGACCCTCACCGGCCCTAGCCTGTGGCCGAGTCACTAGGTGGCTGGTGACCTGGCCATGGCCAAGGAAGGGAAAAAAATAAAAAAAAATAAATATTTAAAAATTCAAAATATTATTAAAATACTATTAATAAAAAGAAATTTTGTGTAGTTACCAAATATATTTTTTTTCTTTTTTTATTTCAAAAATAAAAATTTTGGATAATTATCAAATACCTTCAAATGCTTAGAAATTATTCCCGAACATGAAATAAAAAAGAATTATTTATAAATAAAAATTATTTTCGAGAATAAAATGATAATCAAACGTACCCTTTAACATTAACATCTTAAGCCACAGCTGAGCTTATGTTTGAGACATGACATGATGTTTCGTCTTTCTATCTAAAGGTCGGCCCAAGTGAGAGGATAAAGCTAAATAAGAAGACAAAATGGATGAAAGTTCCTCTTGTATTCCATAATCGCCTGTAGTTGGGACTTTTTTTTTTTCGGTCGAATGTACTTGGGACTTGAGACAATATATATTTGGCTCTTGATAAACCCGTTACGAAAGCTTTATAGCATCTCCCTTTTTACTCTCGCTCTGTTTTTGTCCGTTCGACACATACCCGCCATCAGAAGGGGTCATGGTACCGCGACGAAAGACCAAAAGACCGCGGAAGCTGATCTCGTGCCCTTCCAGCTTAAGGGTTCAAATAAAAAACGAATAGATTATGTCTGTCGATCAAAAGCTACGGTACCTTGGCCAATCAAGCCCATGTCATAGCCACCAACATCAATAAAAGCTTGAGTGTTTTCGCTGAGAGAAATGTGCAAAGTAGCATAATATGCAGATGCTATATATCCGAGATTCTTTTCACAAAAGTAAGGCGACAGCTTATGAGATTGTACCATTGGGACTTTAGCTAGAAAGAAGAATCATTATTCTAAAAAGTTAAAGCCGGTAGGACAGCATATGCAATTGGTTCTGCTTAATATAGATGCAGCTTATAGACAAACATGTAAGCACCATAGGTGTATGTAGATAAGTTTAGAGAACCAGGGGGGAATACATTGCAAGGTATTCTAGCAAATCTCCACTTACGGAATGGAAAAATCGTAATGCTTTCACGACTCATAGTATTACTAGTCCCACAAGACAAGGCTAAAGGATTACAGAGTGAAAATTCGAGTGACCAGACAGAGTTATTCTGTACAAAACTGGATATGATTACCCATACCCAGCTAGCATCGGCTTGTAATTGCTGCTTAATTTTTCATAATTGTCAAGACATGTACTCCCTTGTTGCCCATCTGTCTTCGTACCTCCCAAAGGGGTAGGTTGTGTTAGGCACCTCGGTTAAATAAAGAGGGTCTGGCTCGATCCCGTAATCTGTGAGCGGTCTATGCTCGAGAATGTCATCATGCTCTTGGACAAAGTCTGGGATTTCTATCTCTCCCTTTTTTACGTCATCCCACAGGTATTGCAGGCGGCTTATATACTTGATTTTCCAATATAACCTGCATAACAAGTAACAAACCAAAAGCAAATTTGAGAGGGAAAAAAAGTTGATCAAAGGATGTCACCCACACATCTTTGGTGCCAACCAGAAAGTGCACATTCACTTGCTAAAAGGCCTACCAGAAACAGAAGTATGTAGAGATCATTGACATTTGCTAAATTCGTAGCATGACTCATCAAAATTACATAGAGAAGTGCAATCTATAATGGCACAAATCCGTGTGTTGAATGATAGCAGTCCTTCAGTATAGAGGAATAGCAACAATATTCCCCCTTGAGGATTTGTATACAACTTCAAACAAGAAGATCACTCGCCCAAAAGACTAATGGCATCCTAGACTTATTTCCACCTGTTCACTAGTTCTAGGATCCAAAATACGTTTGACAGAGGTCCTCTCCTTTCTTATAACAAATCATTCTTACATCTGTAACTATTCTATTCAAAGTGTGAGGGCTTAATAAAACAATACTAAATTTTCAGAATCTAACTCAACAAGTAAAGTCAAAGCATCAAACAATTTGGTGTTATCTTCAACATCTGAAAAGAAACAACACTAGTAACAAGAAAGTTTTTTCCTGCTAAAGGAGTTCACCAACTGAATAACCCGGACAAAGTTTATGTTGATTTACAAACGGTTTACTTTCTCGAGTTAAATAATCACAACATATGCCCCAAGAAGTAACCCCATCGAGTGCACAAACAGGTGTCTGTGACAGCAAAACTGCCCTTGCTGGATCAGTCAGATGGTCCAGACCAAAGGCACCAATTCCAAACAGAAGAAGAAGAAGAAGAAGAAGAAGGGAAAACCACATCAAATCTAGGATTGACAACTGGTAGCAACCCCAGTAATTGGTAAAAGTCAGCTTACCCTCCACTTAAGAATAATTGACCAAGGGTGGCAAAGACCAGTCTTGAACGAATTCCAGGGTGGACAAAATAGACAAGTTGAAGTCTCTCCTTAATTTCCATAGGGAGATCTTCATAAATCCACCTCAAGATAGATATGCCTGGAGAATTATCCTCCTTCTGCACAGTACTATGCATGTAAACAATGCAAAACGGTCCTTCAGGAAGCTCACTGCATATCTTATGAAAAACATACTTCCGGAGCCGCTCTCCGCTCACCACAGGAGCTGTAAACCAACAAAGCAACAGTATTTTAAAAAAAGTTCTAGTACCTTTTCTCCAGCATCACTCACAAGTCACAACTGGAGCTGGGAACAAAAGAACCAACAATATCCAAGAAAACCTTTTTATGGTCTCAACTTCTTTTCAAACGCAATTCCATATTTTTCTACTTGGGCATCACTCCATAATGCAGAAAAGAAAAGAATTGTCCAGCCAAGCCATTTGCATCGGTCAGTCCAATATTGATAATGGAGGATGGGAGAATGCAAAACGAATTCAAGGAAATTAAGCTACACAAACACCTAATGAGCGACCATGAAGATGGAGTTTCCCCTCCGCTTATTAATTCACCCGAAAGACACAGTCTTTCAAATATGAGGTAGGTCATTCTATCAAGAAACAAAGCGTTCTGCAAGCGACATGCTCTGAAATGAACAAAGAGAAGTGGCTGTGGTTTAGTTTAAAAGGAAGCTCGCATTCGAGTACTCCACTCTCACTCAACCTTTTAGTGAAAAGCCCAAATCTTCCCCTGTGAATGAACATTTTGAGAATGCCCTGAAATTCAGCTGGAAATTGAGGATCTCTCCACTTTTTTTTTGGTCGGAAAGTATCTCTCTACTTAATACTTCCCAAAAATGCAAAGCTACGGTGGTCAGCTCCTCTCTGACACTAAACGATGACAATTTTCAGCATCTAGACGGTGAACAGCACGTAATCGCACCGCGACGACCGATTCTTGTAAAGGCGAATGCTGTCTACTACTCGATCGATTAACAAAATCAGTTCCGTCTGCCTAAAAAGGAACAAAAGGAATATCATCTCTCCACTACCACAAGCCTAATACGCCAAACCCCTCAATCCAGATCAAACCCTAACACCATCAGCCCCCGAAGTCGCGTCAGATTCGATTGGAATCTTTCCAAAACAAGAAGAAGGTTCCGCTCACCTGGGAAGTACTTGCCGACGATGCGGAAAATCCGGTTGCCGGCCTTGTCGGACCCTTGGAGCCTGAAGAACTGGAGGAATTCGAGGTCGGAGAAGTCCTCGTCGTGGGAGAGGTCCTGAGAGCAATCGTGCCAGTCGTCGCCGCCATCGTCTTCTTCGGCGGCCTCGGGCGGCGGCGGCGAGCCCGCTGGCTGCTTCAGCAGGAACGGACGCGCGTCGATCCCGAGGTCGGAGGCCAGCACCACGACGGAGAAGTCATCGGACGACGAGCTCGCCATCGGGTTCTCTAGATCGTGGCGCTATGTTTGGGAAGAGGAAGTAAAGGTAGGGGAATTTGACGTGGGCGTGATATGACATGCGGAGTTTGGGGAGAAGCCCCCCGTTGTCTTTTTCGTTTTTCTTTTGTGGCATCTTCTTCACCCTCTCATTAGATAATCAAATTTTCTCAATTAAATGCTTTCTTGGTTAATCTTTGGGAGACCCATCCAGCAGGTGGGTCGGGTCGAAAATAATTCCTTTTAAATTGATTTGTTCAACTTGATTTTGACTCATTTTTATGCAATACAAATCTAGTGACGCATATATGATCCAACCCGACCCATATTGTTAAAACATTTACATATTTAACATAATCTAGAAAAATTGATAGGCAAATTAAGGTGATAACACGAAGCGAGCAAAAGTAAGACCGAGTGAGGACAAGAAAAAGTGAAAAGAGTCATATGAGTGGGTTGGATCTAAATAAGTTGTAAACTCATTTAACATCCATATTTTTTTTAGCTTTACCATTCTGATATCATTTATGACCCATTTACTGAATATAACAAACTATATAACAATTTAG
Source organism: Syzygium syzygioides (assembly GCA_031216285.1). Taxonomy (NCBI): domain Eukaryota; kingdom Viridiplantae; phylum Streptophyta; class Magnoliopsida; order Myrtales; family Myrtaceae; genus Syzygium; species Syzygium syzygioides. The sequence goes on along the minus strand of CM062242.1, from coordinate 23,708,452 downwards.
CCCATCATATATGGATTAAGAAATAGGTTCATGACCCATTTTGACAGGTCTAATCTACCCTTTTTTACATAACACAAGAGATAGGGGCATGGGAAACGGCTAACTGAAGACTAGTAAAATATCAAGTTAAGTCTCATCAACCAAATAAGTCGAGGCTTTTTGTTCGAACAGGTGATTTGATTCATAGCATTTCGCATGCAATTAATGTGAATTAAGCATGTAATATTCGGTTCCTAAGCTGAAAATCCCCTAACACTATAATCAACAACGCAAGGGCTGTATTTTTGGGCTTACAGTCTTTCTAAGATATCCCTATAAATAAATGCTTCGAAATCTGAAGACAACGGTTATATTAGTAGGACAATTAAAGTGGGATTGAAATACCTTAGACCCCTTTTGATATTGATCGAATCATTCACAAACCGTTGTATTTTCATAAAATATATTTGTGAGATACAACTTTTTAAGTAAGAAGTGCAACAAAAATTCATTATGGTACAATACTTCTAAGACAGTAAGTAGATCGGTCTTTTGAGGGACCATAGAAAGTCCCATGTAATGTGGTCCGAACAAAATTAGTGGGTCGTCAGAGTTATCATGGAAAATAAAGGGAAGTTTACAAGTAATTTGACCAAAACAGAGGAATGTGAAAAAGTAAATTCATCCTAGAAGCAATCATTTATTGAATGTTGTGAGTGAACAACGACCAATTTATTTTGATTTCTTTTAATTTAAAAATTTACCCGTCGACGATTTCGTTGAAATCTCAGAGTAGCAGATTGGATACAAGATCATTTCTTTTCAAAATTGGCCATAATGCAAAATTTGTGCAAAGGATGGGAGTAAATGCTAATTTGACATTTTGGCCTAGGCAAGAGCATCACGTCGACCATCCACAGCCCAAACATCACTCATCATCCATCAATACCTGTCTAATTATCAAAATGAGATCACAAAATTCAACCCAAAAAGCAGTAACATCTAAAATATAACACAGCCTGCTCATTGTCATGAAATAGCAGACATTTTGTGGCGAATGCAAACAATCTTTAACTTCGCAAAGTCGGGTAAATTTCTGTCTCGTCAAGTTTGAAGTTAATCAACGAAAGAACCTCAAGAGACAATCCGGCGACAAGGAATATCCATCAGACACAACTGCAGGATCAAGATGCGGTCCCTCAGTCTTTCTGTATCGGTTCGACTAGTTTGTGCAAAGCACAAGTTTTAGCAGACCCTTTTAGTCTTGAGTTGTATACACAAAAAACACACTATACATATACTGTTATTCAGCTATAACCTGCTAAGCATAACATAACATCATGGGAATGCAGAAGATAGATGATTAGCCAGTGAACATTTCTATCATAAGTACCAAATAGATACGGAAGCTCCACTACACAGATATTCACTATTATTAATCCATGAACCTCTGGATACTGGAGAGCACCTCTATCTTACAAAGGAAAAAAATATTACACTGAAAGTGTGATCAAATGCGAATATCAGCTAGTCTAATAGCTCGTTCGTGGTACTCATATTGACATGTTCTGCAGTACCTGTAAGTTAACATGAAGATGTGTGTGTGCGCACATACAGCAAAGATTGCACTAAATCTAGACTCTAGTCATCGAATTCTCTGTCCTGTATCAAATTGCCCATCATTTTTACCAGCGGTAACGTTCCCTTCGCCATAATCTCTACCCTTGATGTATTGGAAGCATGTGAAAACAACGAGAGTCCGAAAAAAATGAGTTCTGGCAGAAACAATCGAGACGACAAGAACCCGTGCCAGTAATGAGGTTCTAGATCAAAAAATGCATTGAAAAATCTCCTCGTACCCGGTAAATCGAGCTTAAGCAAAATATCCATACCAAAGCAGAAGAACTCCCTCTGTCTCCTCCTTTCTATGGGCCACAAATTTTTCCAAACCTTTGCAGATAATTCATTGCCTGAAACACCCCCGTCGGAACCAAGATAACTTACTATGGAATTTGCGACGATTGGAGCTGCTGCTAGCGTTCTCGCCACCATATAACCCGTGGAAGGATGCACCATTCCAGCTGTACCACCTATGCCAACAACTCTCTGAGGGAGCACGGGAAGGGGCCCACCCATTGGGATGATGCATCTCTCATCTTCTTCGATGGCCTTCACCTTTACCCCCAGGTGCTTTAATCTAGCCACCATTCTTTGCTGAATATCTTCCATTGCTAATCCAGGCCGAGCTACTAGGGAAGTTTCTTCCAGAAATATCCTGTTCGAAGAGAATGGCATGGCGTACAAAAAAGTGGGGATCTTGCTATTTCGTTCTTTCAATTCCATATCACCCTTTAGGTGCGAGTCTCTCCAGTCCATGAAAACCATCTTATCCACATCAAAGGGATGTTCTTCCACTTCTGCCAGTATTCCATATGCCACTTGGTAACCGGGATTGTAGGGTTTTTCATATTGAACGAGACATCTGGAGAAACCAGTGGCATCAAGAACCACTGTGGCTTGGATCGTGACACCATCATTGCATATGATCAAAGACTTGGCCTCTTCATGAATGACTTTGATCACTTTGGCTTGGTGAAACTCAACACCATTCAATATGCATTTCTGGAGCATCTTGGACTTGAGTTGCTTCCTATTAACTCGGCCATAAGGCCTTCCAAGATCCTTCTTTGTTTGGTCATTAATGAACACGACTGCCCCGGACCAGGTACTGTCTAGGCAATCCAGCAAGTCCATGGCTTCAAACTCATCCACCCACACGCCATAATTGTTGGGCCAAATCAACTTGGGGGACGGGTCAATGGAGCAAACCGTGAGTCCCGCCTCCGACACTTGCTGAGCCACGGCGAGCCCCGCAGGGCCGCCTCCCACCACGGCTAGGTCCACCACGAGGCCCTTCGATGGGTCATACATGGGAAGCTCGAAATCGAGGTTTTCCTTCTTGGTTTCTGGGACAAGCTCCAAAAGAGCAGTACTGCTTGCCCTAATACACCCATTCTTAGCCCTTCTCAAATGACCCTTCCTCGAACTAAGCCTGAGCTCCTGGTTTTGAAGCTTTGATGAGCTCAAAATGCTAACAGTTTCTGAGAACCCACAAACTGGGCGCAAGAACCCATGCTGATTATGCGTTTTCAGCACAGTATCCATCAACTTCCCATTCATCTCTTCAGGTGCTCTACAAGAAGCAAATCCAATTCTGACCCAAAAGACCCAATCCCCGAACCGCTTCCTTATAAAGAACAGACCCCTTATCGCGGAACCAACACAAGTCTTGCAGAACAACCGAAACTACAGCGAAGGACAATTGCAAGAACAGAACAAGAGGGTCTTGCCATTTTCTTGTAGTATTCTCAACTAAAACTAGCTCATCATGAACAAAAGCTTTCGGGTGCTATGACTTACCGAGCCGCAAATTCGCAGAGAGATAGAGAGAGATTGTTGCGAGGACGAAGCGTGGCATTTTGGGAGGCCAGAAACGGAAGTGGGAAAGAGCACAGCCAAGAGATTTTGCAAAGGTAATGCTTGTGTGGTCCGTCCGCGGCGACGAGAAGAGAGGTGGGTCTTACTCGGTAACAGAGTCTACATAAATTTGGATAAAACCTGCGAGCAGTAAAATATTTTAAGGCGAACGACACAAATAATTCATGAATATTGATTTAACGTGTAATGTGATCTCTGAACTTTTAATTTATTCATTGTGATCCTTGAACTTTAGCCTAACGTACAATGTGGTCCCTAGACTTTTGGTATTTGTTTGACAATGAAAAGACAACATTAAATAATTTTATATAGTTCAGGAATTAAATTAAATATGTACTAAAAGTTCAGGAACTGTATTGAACAAATTGAAAATTTAGAGATCACATTGCACATTAGGCTATAGTTTAAGGATCACATTGAACAAATTAAATGTTCAATGATCACATTGTACATTGAATCAAAGTTCAAGATTATTTGTATCAATTTCTCAATATTTTATTAAGACACCATGTAGCATAGCTGGCTCAATGCTTGTCACACCCCAAACTCAACAAGAATAAGGTCATGACACAACCATCCTTTCACCAAAGGACGTAGCATAAATATAACCAAAACTCACATAATATCATGATATATGCATCCACATATATACATAATATAGAGTTTATTTGGTTACAATATCAAAATTAATACAATCCATCAAAAAGCTATGTACATAATCAGAAATAAGCTAATACATTAAGTTCTACATCTATGCAAAACTCATACAAAAAAGTCCCCACTATCAAAATGTCCACCCCGATATTGAAACTCTCACACTCTACTTGCGGCTCGGTGAAAAACTTGAAAAAAAGTAAGATGAAAGGAATTAGCTACCACAGCTCAGTGAGTAATACATTTTTTCTAAGTAGATCGAGCACCCACTATGCACACAGTTATAAGATCAAACGAAAGCTCAATTAACCGAACATATAACAAACTCCAGGTTCAAAATACGTTATATGCTATTTTAAACATCACATTTTCACAATAGGAAAGCTCATTCCAATTAATAATATCAAAGAAGAAACCAATGATCAAATCCATTGGTCAATCTTGTCAAAAAGCACACGCCAATAGTCCATTACATTGGCCAATCTCATTAAAAAGCACATACTAATAGTCCATTCCATTGACCAATCTCATGCTCAGAAATCTAACTATGATCACGGATAACGCTCCGTGAAAGACGACCAAGATTTCCCCCTTGGCAAGGTCTCCACCTACTATAAGCCGGTGGCTCGACCCACAAAGATATCCTAGACAGTATGCGTATACTCACAACCCCTCATTGGGTTCAAAAAGACACTAAGCATCAAAATCCACATCCTCTCATACCAGCAAATCCAATCCATAATCAAAATTACCAATATTCAGGAAATCATTTTGGAAACGGGTATATAACCCTTCAAAAATCACATTCAAACTCAAGAACTCCTCATAAGTTTTTCAAAAAAGGTTTCGCAAATCCTTTTACATTCCATAAGTTCAAACAGAAACCAAAACGAATCTTCTATTTCAAATGCACAAAATGGCAGTAAATGCTTAATCCAGTTTTATGCAAACAAAATGTCATTTCTTATATGATAACATATCTATAATATCTCATTTTTTAAACATGAGCTTACAAATTCAAAGAAGAAATAATACTACTCATCTTGAAAGCCGAAAAACTAACCTACAACGATTTCTCGAGCCGATGCACTTGAATACCTAACAATAAATCGAAAAACGGTATCAAAACCAAGTAAAATGTTACTTCAACTATGACTCGACTAAACTAGGCTTAGACGCTAATATAACCACTAAAAGACGCCCTCAAATTGCTCGTCTAAAGCGATTATCCAAAGTCATCCACAATGTGGAGTCTGAGCGCAAAACTTGATCGCACCATAACTTTTTCCACTAAACTCCAATCCAAGTAAGTTTATAGTTAAAAGAAAGCTCATTCGGAGCACTACAGAAACCCCAACTTGGCAACCCCAACATTGAGCCGAAAACAGACGAAAATCGGCAGCCACTGGTCGTGCACTGTTCATTGCGCGCGTTCAACTTCAAAAATTCATATCTGGCAAATAGTAAGTCCAAATCAGATTCTGTAAAATCTCAGGATTCCGCAACACCATAAACTACCAATTCTATAAAAATACACAGTTCTACGACTCAAAAATCTAACTTCGCCGCTCGAATAACACATAACTCCGAATTACGAGCATTAACCCAAAAAATATTCCGATTAATTAAATGAGGGTGCGAATACTTACAGAGCGTCGTCAAATTGGTTTAGCGAGACCCCTGCGGTGCAAAACCCTCTTCTCTTTTCTCTTTTTCTTCTTCCTCTTTCCTTTCCTCTCCTTTCTCCTCTTTTCCTCTCTTTTCTTCTGTTTCTGCTCGTGCTCTTGGCTTCTTAAAACGAGCCGAGCATCACTGTTCCTTCTTTTAACTTTTCAACCATTTTTTTTTTCAACCCATATTTTACAATGCTAAGCGAAGTGGGCTCGTGCCCATTCTGTATTTCTTGAGGTCGAAAATTCGGACCATGTCATAGGCAAATCTTTGGAGAATTTGTGCTCCTAGCTTTGCTACGTTTCATCTCTAGAGAGTTACGAGCTGCTAACACGTTGGTGACGCTATTAAGATAGGCTCGTTTACATGCTTTATTGTCTTCCGTGGCGGTATCGAGTAATTTTGAGGCAAATAAAAAATTTCTAGATTGAAAGGGTCTCATAAGCTTACAAAAATGCTCGCAGGCCGTGTTAATCTTGCCTTAGAAATCTTTTCCTCACAAATAAAAAAGATAAGTACACTGAAAGTTTTAAAACTTATTAAGAAAGTGCAATTTAATCTTAAAACTTTTGAAAAGCGAAATGAATCCTAAAATCTGTTACGAAAATGCAATCGAGTCCTAAAACTTTCAAAAAGTGCAGTTAATAAAGAGACTTGACTGGATCAATTTGACAAGTTTTAGGTCTTAATTATACTTTTTGAAATTTTTAGGACTAAATTACGCTTTTATGATAAGTTTCAAGATTTGTAATGAACATATTCAAAAAAAAATTTTGAGTTAAATATCGAACGGGCACTGTAGAATTAAGGCTGGGATAATGATAATGACCACGACTGAAGATATTCATGTGTGGATTCCACGATGTAATGCTTGAGAACCTTCATTTCATTTAACTGACGGCTGAATGTTATATTCTGTACTGCAGATAATTACATGCTAGCGCGCTAGATTGGTAATATTTATATTGTCTAAGTATCGCAACAACTTGAAAAGATGATATTTAACGACGCCGGCTCGGCTTTCGGCACCTACTCTCTTTTTGCTGATGAAAATCAGTTACTTCTCGGCGCCAGTTGGGCGAACGAAGAACAATAGGAAGTTTGAATTCTGAGAAAGTGGTTAGAGGAAAAACTGATTCTGAGAACAAAAGTATGAAGGATTCTCGCTTGTTCAGTTTGCTCTTGTAGAATCGATAGGCCTATGGCGATTTACAGCGCGAATCAATTTTCCATTGCAGAGGGAATTGACATCGCATTCATTCGATGCAGCCAGGCAACTGGTGCAAAAGCAGCCTGGCCTTCTTTGAGTTCTCCGGAGTCTGGAAGTGCTGAGCTGCAACTGCTTGCATGTGTTGAATGTTGATTTCAAACGGCTCAAGAGGAGGGCAGAAAAAGAACATCAAGCATTTCCCTGTTTTGGTTCATAAACCTATTAACTTGTCCCATAGCTGTGAGCATGGAAGATTTACAGTTTTCTCGCTAGGCAACTAAAGCAAGACAGTCGAAAAGAAAAGGTGAACAAGGATGCATGGTTGAACTATATACGTGATCAATTCAAGCTGTCCATGGAGACATCGGCAAAGAAAGCAGTGCAGTCCCAGGAAAGAAAGGAGTAAGAATGTGAAATAACATTCATCATGAACACAGAGAATCTTTCCTTTATTTCACTTTTATTCATGGAGGAAAGAAACTAATGCAGATAAGACAGTTCGAAACAGCAACTTTTCTAAGAAAAGGAACCCCATCTGGAGGAACTCGTTGGCATGGATGTTATAGCACAAGAAAGTTGCTGGTCTTGCAATAGCAAAAGATTCCAGAATTCGGCTTTCAGGAGCAGCAGCTAGGGCAGTGAATCAATCCATTCTCATTGCAATCCATGCACCTTCTGAATCTTTCGTCGTCCTTATCGAACACCTTCCTGCTCCCACTACAACTAGGGCAGGGCACGAACCTTGCTTCCCCACATGTCTTGCAAATGAACCCGACATCACTCACTTCGAATCCCTCCAAAAGTTTCACCAATTCTCCGTTTTCATTGAGCTGCCTGATCTCCTCTGCACCGCCAATGTGGTTTTCTCTTATGAAGACCTGAGGCAGACTCGGTGCCTTGCCTTTGAGCTTGCTTTGCAATTCCTTTCTGTAGGAAGAGTCCATTGAAATGTCCCTCTCATCTAAAGCCACTCTCAAGCCCCTGAATATCATTCTGACTGCACGACAGTCCTCGTAAGTCTTTCTGATTCCTCTCAAGCTGGTGAAGTACAGAACTACCCTATCTTCTCTGCCTAATGAAGAATTTTTGTCGTTGGATGGGGGAGAATGATCCTTGAATCCCACCATTGGACCGACTGTCATTTCATGATTGCCACTGATCTTAGCTGGAATTTCATATAATTTTGTGGAGTCAACTGTTTTCTTCTCATAGCCATTGCAATCTGAAGCCTTGCATGAAATGGAAGAAGCAGACATACTGAAGTTCTCACCATCGTAATCGCAGTCATCTAGACCATCCATGAGCTCCCAGGTGTTGATGACGGAATCCGGTGATGGGGCGTCATTCAAATCTTCCACATGAGTTTGAGGCTCAGCCATTTTTTGGGGAGTCTGAGGAGGTGGTAAATGCTTCTGCTCAGACAGATTCTGGATGTTCATTCTGGTGTTCTGGGGGTCAATGAGGAGGAGAGAACCATAGGTGCTGGATGTCAGAGAGACCAAATGGTGGGTGTCACCTTTCTTGATTGGCGGGTGGTGGACAAGAGGAGTTGCAAGAGAAACAGTTCTTGCTTTGGCTGGTGATGGTGAAGAATATGGAGAAAATGCAGAATCAAAAGGAGAGAAATGGGGGAGTTCAGGGTTTGTGGCGGTGGGAGTGTTGGATCTTGAGACAATGCATCCCATGAATGGTTGCCAGAAATGGTATAGTGTCTGCCTTCTTTTTTGCTTGCTCTCTCTCTCTCTCTCTCTCTCTCTCTCTCTCTCTCTCTCAATTATGCCTTTTGGTTCTCTCACTGGAATTTCTGGTTCTTCTGAGCTGTGCTTGCTTCTAGAGAGAGAAGCATTGGGAGAGCATCAGTGCTAGTGTGAGGCTTAGAAGAGTCTGCAGAGAGTGGGGAGAGATGGTGAATTGTTGGTGAGAGGGACCTCTCAAGAATCGTTGAAGGAGGATGATAAACTAAAGCTGGTAGACATTAATAATGCGGTTATTGGAGTTTGCTTGAATCATTGCTGAAGTTGGGTGTGGGCACTCCCCAGAAAGCTTGCTAGATTGGAATGTGCTTCTAAGGTTTTGTTCTGGAAGGTTTTTGTAAACAGGGGAATTGGATTTTGGTCTGTTCTATTAGGTGTTTCCATTTAATCGAATGAGACCCTCTAGATCGGAGTCGAAGCAACCCAAGTACACAGTATGTCCAAATGATGGCTTGAATGTATGTTATTTAATTAGGTTCGAGGATTCCTAAGGGAATTTGTCTTCTCTTAGGTAGTTATTGTGGTTATGTCGCCATTGGTAGGTTACACATAGCTCTCAGTTTGAACAGAAATGGTTGTCACCCAACTATAATGAACTTCACAGCTACTCTTGACGATTTGGTGCAGATGCCCACAAAAGCCAAAAAAATAAAACGTGCTATGATTGTTCCAATCGGAAGAGACCTGCACTTTTGTGTGCATAATCATGTGACAAATTGGTCCAAAGTGCCCAATAAGAATGCAAGACACCAGCTTGATCTTTTATCCGGGGCCTTGTCCTGGTCGTAGATGATAAAGGATGGTTCTTATCTTTCTGTGATGATGAGAGCCTCCACACCCCCAACTTTGAAAGCAAACAAGCTTTGATGTAATGGGGCATATGGTGCACTGATCATATGATGGTGACGGATAGTTGTCATCTCCTTGGCAATTGGCGAAAGCTGCATGTTATAACCATGTGACAACACGTATGAAGTCGCATTCGATCTCAGAGAAAACATCGACATTTGACAGAACGGAAGGGTCAGAAGGCGGTGGAGAATGTATTATCGAACAGTTTCGGTCATTAACTTCTACTTGTGCAATCTTTTGCCACTCTCTGGCTCACTTTCCTTTCAAATTGTCACGAATTAGGCAGTAGTCCTTCAAATTTGCTAGTCACGCATTCACATTGCGAAAATGCAGGTCCAGGTATTAAAAGCACAGTTATCAACTGCTAGTGTCCGCTCCTAAAAGATAATCTTTTGCTTGATATAACATTCGTTTTATGAAATCTTTTATTCTTGATTTCGAGGAATGTGTAAACGCACAAAATCACGATCACAGAGACGATGGATGAGCCCATGATTCACAGCAGACAACATGATACCTTGTGCAAACATATAAACAGTGAACAAAGCATTTCACGTTTGGTATATACAGTTCTCCTTTTTGTATCATAGAAAGGAAACCAAATTGTCAAAAGAAAACTATCGTCAGCTTAAGAGGGAAATGGAGATATCAAACTCAAAGGGAAAAGGTACATAATAGAATAAGGTGGAGATCAAAGATAATCAAACTTCCAGAATACATCAAAATCTCACCCGTGTACAATCAAAAACTTTGTCCTCTGCCTATGGGGCCACGTCAGATAGAGGGCCCCATCGTACAGAGCACCTTTCAATTTTGAAAATGCCAAGTGCTTAAGCAACATCTGATGGCTTGATGAAACGCAAGAACAAAGCTATAACAGAACCGGTTACACCACCAGCCAACTGAACCAACACAATCAAATACATCACACCAATCCAATTAAAAGTCACTTGTCAACTGCTTTGAATCTCAACCACACCCACTTTACAGAGCTACAGGCAAAGTAATTCTCTGAAGTCCACGGCATTGCACTTATCCAAATTCATATGGCATATGGCCGTCTTTTTTATTCAGTTTAATCTGCAAAATCAGAGTAGAATATCAGCTACATGCTGAAAACATAAAACTCGCTGCAGAACCAAATAAAGAACAGTTTTTTCTTTCTAATCCGCAAGCAAAATTCTAACAAAGGCCTCAGTTTGCAACATCATAGTCAGAGACTTTTGGGGTGTGAGCAAATCTGTTTGGGCATGGATAAAGAAGACTTGTAATCCTTATAGTACACTCATTTTGTGCAAAGCAGTAACTCTATCTATCTAGACATGGCCAGAGGACTACTGCACTTAACCAGACCAACAAGTAAATCTTTTCAAAATACATGTATTCCTCCAAGAGAAGAGATGAAGTAAATGAAAAGGGAATGTCAGGGCAAAATTAAAAGGACTGGGGACTAATACTCTTAGTTACAGATGTAGATTAGGCCCATAGAGAAACAATCTTTGACACATTACAAGCGCCAAAAGCAGAACCACTTTAGGCAATTAACTTGCACGGCAACTCTTCCTTTTTTTTCCCAGAAGCATGTCATATGAACTGTTTGATTACCAATCAATGACCCAGTCCTCAAGACTTTCCACTGTAGAGTTGTGAAAATTTAAAACTCTCAATGCCTCACTTTGTTTCCTGTGTTTACTGGCTAATATAGGCTCCTGACGGTCGGCCAATATTCACAAGGTTGAAAAAGGCAAGCATCACCTTCTAGTGTGCTCACCATGTGAACAAGGTTCTCGAGTAGATTTATACAACACCAACGAACTGCAAGCAAATGTTCAGAGTTGCAATTGACAGTCAAAGCTAGGTGTCAGCCTCTCTTAGGGAACGTTAAAGCCCGAACAGCTCGCTTAGGCAATGTGTACTTTAGGTAAAATCTCAGGGCCTATCCTTTTTCTTCCATCTTTTTCATTTCCTTCAATCATTTCAACAAGAACATCCTCCCTCATGATCACAATCAGCCGAGACTGGTTCTCAATGAGTCGCATTACATCGAAGCTACCTAATATATTTTAGATTTAGCAAACCAGAACCTGTACTAACCACCTTATTCCCCCATTTGATCCCTCGGCTGAGAAAAGAATTGTCTACATAGTATGCGCAAGAGCATACTCGGTTCTTATCCTATGACAGTCTTTCATTCTTCATCTGTTTGGACCCTTTTGCGTGGATGCTGAGATAATCAAAGAGAAAAAAATGGCCTTGCTTGATGACAGGAATGCTGAATTGTGTTTTCACCGGGGCCGGCAAATGGAGGCGATCTCCAGTTTCTCATTCCGCTCCAAACACATTCCTTTACCACTCCAACCCCTAAAGTCTAAAGAGGAGACTATCCTCCCACTTTTACCACCGGGAAAATGGAGATAGAATCGCAATCAGCTCGAGATAAGATTCCAATGATCGAGCAAATAATTACAGGAACGACTAATGCGATACCACTAAAATTGACGACACCGCGCAAAATTCATCCTTAACATCACAATTACTCAAAGCGCATCCCGCACAGTTCACCCGCACAGCTCGTTGAAATGATCATGATGATGATGATTCAAGCGTTGAGTTAACGAGGAAGTCGCCGGTCCGGCTCGACCAGAAACCGGCGAACACGAACTCAGACAGCCGAGACGACCGCGCGAGCTTGACTAGAAAGAAAGGAATAAGCGAGACGAACCAGAGATCGCTCCCGCGGAGCCGGGATCAGCCGACGTGGAAAGGGCCGATGTCGCCGGTGCGGATGGAGGAGGCGACGTCGTCGGCGACGGTGAGGCAGGAGGAGAGCCAGCCCCGGAGGGCTACCCACACCAGCCTCGCCACCCACAGAGTCGTACCCCATGGCACCGCCATGGCGATCTTCGGCCCTCCAGCTTCTTCGGGATCGGAGAGGGCCCAGCGAGCGGAGCGATCCGGGTTTTTCTCCCGCGAGAACGTCCGGCGAGAGAGGGGAAGAAGCACCGGCAGCACCAGCAGCTTTGAAGCTTCCGAAGTATTCAACGCTCCGGTTCCAGTCGTCGCAGAAGAACTGGGAAAACTGCGCCCGCTTCCGCTGGTGAGGTGAACGGATGTGATTTGTTGATTGGGCCTACCTTTACCGGTTTGGGCCTCGAATTTCAAAGACATCTCAATTTTGAGTAAATCACCCAACCAATTTCAATATTTTACGGATATCGGATGCCAATTTAATTTTCAATTTTGATAGAATTTTTTGACAAAGAAGAGAGACCAATCCATCATTACGAGGATCCTCGAACGGAATATTATTTCCGGGATCTTGATTGTCAAGAAACTCTTTGTATGGATGGTTTGAATAATTAGATGGATGATGGACCGTCCAGGCGTGAGAGGAAATGGTCTGAGCAAGAAAAATTCTACCAGGGATATCTAGAAGGAGGCCCTACTATTGGATCTCTTGATGAAGATGGTGGAAGGTACTAATTTTGCCAATTGAATTTTATAACGTTTATACGAAATTTCAATGTTGACGTGTCAATCCAATCATCTGCAGTGTAATTTTGAGTAAAAGTAAAGAATTCACTTGGCAAAATTGAAAAGTTTAAAAATGAAATAGCATTCATACAATAAATTTATGTCTAATTTCTCCTTTCAGCTTTTCACCTATGCATGTATAATATTCGAAATATGTAATTTACAAACCTAGAGTGAAAACCCAATTTAGAAAGACAAAAGTACCCTTGACCACACCAAAACCCTCCCCATATCTACCGAGTATTTCTTTTATGTTTAAGGTAGAACCCGACCCGTCGTCATGCACTCCAAAACCCGAAATTCTCCATAGGCCACGAGAGAGCCCATGGGCCATGGCCCATGACATGCGGATCGCCCCGACCCGACCCGACAAATTCGCATCTCGCATCTCCTCCCGTTTCCCGCTCCTCTCCAAGCCCCATCCCGCATTTTGAAAAGTTGCAGGTTCGGCAATGGACGACCAGTGAACAAAATCTCAGCAACAACAACAAGCGACGAGGACGAGAAACAACTCTCCCAATTTCTCCACCGGCGTGCGGCGGCGACGATGGCTCCTCCCTTCGTCTTCCCTCCGAATCTGCAGGCCCTCGAGGAGGACCCCGAAGACAATCGGCTCTGCGCGCAGAACCCCGTCGACGTCGCCTCGCTTCGCTCCTCCGAACTCGAAGAATTCGTCAAAGGTTCGCTTCGAACTCGCGCACCGCAACCGACGGCGAGTTAAAATGCCCGCCGTGGTGCTGGTGCTGGCGTGCTTTTGTTGCTCGCGAGGGTTTGTTGACCCCTTTTGAGTGTCCCGTGGGCAGGCGTGTCGTTCGATCTCTCCGACAAGGAGCTGTTCTGCGTGGAGGAGCAGGACGTGTTCGACCGCGTGTACTCGCTGGTCCGCAGCTTCTCCGGCCTCGCCCCGTCCTGCAAGCTCAACGTCGCCGAGAGCCTCAGGTCGAATCTCAGCGTGCTTCTTCCGAACGTCGACTCGCTCTCGCGCCAGGACGACGACGGCATGATCCTGGATCGCGTCGGTTCGCACCGCAACTCCTTTAAAATTTACACGTTCTTCCTGCTCAGCATCGTGCTTGCCGAGGAGTCGAGCGTTAGCCCCGGCAACAATTCGAAGGTATCGTTGCTCGTCTTTTGAAATTAGAGGATAACATCCGAAGGGCAAGCACATTGAGCTGATTAAGTGTCTCTGGTTACTTTCTTTGAATTAGCAAACTCCCTTTCCATCATATTTCATGATTGCCCGTTTGGAGCTCCTGTTTGCCTTAATTGACTTGTCGCGCCCATTCCACTCATGTACAAGAAGGTTGTCAAATATCGCCACTAGTGTCATACAAACATTATGTGTGTTATTTTGCTTGTAAATGGGATTATTATCATGTGAGAATTTTAGTGAGGTTTTGGATCGTGGGTTCAGGTGACGGCAACCGCAAGGAAGAAACAACCTCTAAACTCTTGGAACTGGGAACAACAGAGGGGACGGGTGCTAAATCTAATTGCTAACTCCTTAGAGGTCAACCTTTCGTTGCTCTTTGGATCATCGGATCCAGATGAAAATTACCTGTCTTTTGTTGCAAAGTATGTGCTGAAACTGGCAAGTTAATTCCTTTGAATCTATCTTTTGGTTTTTTCTTATGGATTGAACTTTGTTTCTGGTAATTGTAGAAATACGTTCTCAATGTTTGAGAATGCTTCACTCTTGAAAGACCCCGAGGCGAAAGATGCTCTTTGTCGTATCATTGGGAGTTGTGCCAGCAAATACCATTATGTAGCACAATCGTGTGCCTCAATCATGCATCTGATTCATAAATATGATTTTGTTGTCACCCACATGGCTGAGGCGGTGGCAGGGGCTGAGAGAAAATATGCCAAT